>JAMFLB010000002.1:2400000-3000000 GCA_024611085.1 Exophiala sp. LBMH1013
GCGGCGTAGAGATTGATACAACAGAGCAAGGAGAGGTTCGATGGGAGTTTGATGGGGAGGTCGTCGAGTGCGGATGGTCTTTGCAATAAAACGGTATCCTCTGTAGAACCAGGCAATGGTAGACGCGCAACTTCTGGTTAGGCGCGATTTGTCGCCAGACCGGAGGAGCTTCTCCAAACCGCAGAGCGGACTGCGATTCGACCCCAGCCACAATTTGACTTTACGCCTTCAACTTCGTCACAGCAAGACGACACAATCCGTGTATTCTACTCATTCTTCAACGCTTCTCATACTATCTTTCTTGCATAACAAGCCTTCTCAGGCTTTGACATCGCCGTTGCGCTGCCAGTTTTCCACATCCGCAGAGACGCAAACCCCTCCCTACACCTTCATTGCGCCTCATCCAGAACGAGCACCTAGTTGCTCAAGCGAGCTCTCATTACGCCTCAGTCATGGCGGCCGGTCTCAAGACTATAATCGCCCTTTCATTTGTACGTTATGTTCCAAGAAACTGTCTAACATTATGGTTATTGACTTTGCACAGGTCCTTGCCATTGGGTTCCTCCTCGTCATCCTTTCGGCTGCGTTATTCCATAACTTCCTCACGCTCCTTGTTGTCGCAACATATGTGTTGGCGCCGGTTCCCAATTGGATCGCCGGAAGATGCGCCAACCCCGATGATTTCATTGAAAGCAACTCGAGTGCATGGTTAGACCTTGGCCGGTTTGTTACAGGATTCCTCGTTGTTATGGGCATTGGTACGTTTCCGGCACCCATCCGCCCCAAACTTCCGAAAGTACGCTGACAAGACCCTGCCGCAGCTCTTCCTGTTCTTCTGGCACACTGTGCACTCATCCAGATCCCGGCCATGGTTATGTCGATTGTCGGGGGGGCTGCTGATATATGGGACCATCATCAGTTTCTCCCAGTTTTTCAAGGAGGAGCAGGACTTCTAGAGGAGAGAGGGGAGAATGATTGAACCTACATGCATGTGAAGGGCGCGAAATATCTGGGCGAGGAGTTGTTGGGTAAGAGGAAAACTGGCTATATTGAGCGAGAATATCGTGGACCAATGCTCCCTTAGGATTCTGGCCGGTCGGATTCGCTTGAACAACTTCGATCCGTATGCTTATGACCAAAGACCATCCGCAGCGACAGTCGAGCATGGTCACCAATATTGTCAAGACAATGACCGTGCCGTCACGACTATCTGTCTTTCGAGGTCCCGTGAGCCCCTTCCAGTCTGCCTATGTTATATACTCGCATTGAAACCATTTGTACCCGCCGTGGCCCTCTCAGGTGTGTCGATACAAAACCGAGTCCCACCGAAATGAACACTTGTATGCTGCATACACCCCCATGATACAGCAACATCAACATGAGACTACAGTAATTAAATTAGCCCGTAGTTATGGACTCAGACAGCCTTGCCAGCTCGATCGGGACACAAGTGCTGTCAAGCATGTCGGGCAACAATCCCGAAGCGCCGGTGCCATCATCGTCACCAGCCACAATTTAACGGCCCTTTGAGCCCAACTTGCGACAGTCGTAGAACGACACTCTCCCAGCAAACGGCCACCACCACTACATAACATTCACTAAACTACCTAGACATCCATCCCAAAGCACACACACAATCTTTCCCAATATGTCGTCGAATCGACTCTTCCGTTTCTCCAAGCCAGCATGGCTCAACAGCGCCACGACCCGAACCGCAGGCGTCTACCTCTCCGGAGCTCTTGTAAAGCACCCCAACCAGCCCTCTTGACTGACTCCCTTACTATCTCCCACCCTCTCACCACCCCCCTGGAGAAAGGTACTAACTGTGTTGTAATCTATAGTTCTCTCTCGGATTCTTCTTCTTCATCGATGCCAGCGTCTTCTCGAAATCCGCGTTAAACGGCTCGACCGTGCACATTACATTCGTGGATTGGATCCCCTTCATCTGCTCGGCGCTGGGGATGTTAGTGATCAACAGTATCGAAAAGTCACGCCTGTCCGCCGACAGTTTCTCTTACAGCGGCAACGGCGTCGCTTGGAAAGCCCGTACCGTGCTGTTCCTGGGCTTTGCGCTGATGGCGGGCGGCCTGGCCGGCAGTGTGACGGTCATGGTGCTGAAATACTTGTTTAAGGACTACGCTCTGAGGACCGTCTACATGGGTGTCGCGAACGTGGTTGCTAACGGGCTGGTCATGCTGAGCTCGGTCGTGTTGTGGGTGAGTCAGAACATGGAGGATGACTATACGTATAACTTGCAGCTGTGAGTGGAGGTAGACGATGATGGGGTTAGCATCGAAAAAGTCCACACTTGCAGGTGTTTCGGAGAGGCGGAAGCGTGATGGTCAATGGCGCAATCGGATGCCGTGGGACGTCGGTATGGGCATGCGAGATCATGGATCCAGGGCCAGGGCTAGAAGTCTACGTTTGGTATAACTCTGGGCGAGACGACAATCCTCGCCATGATAGCTGCTGTGCTGTGCTGTGCTGTGCTGATAGTGGCCTCAGCGATGTCGCGTACACGAAGCATGGGGGTTCAAGCATTATTGAGCGCATTTCAAAATTCAAGCGGACAATGGTATCATATTCCAGTTTCATGAAGTTGCCCTCTTAGTCTTTACTTCCTTTACTCCTGAACTCCTGACGCCCGAGTATCTGTGTCTAGCTTCGGATACCTCTCCGCAGGGCAGATGGCAATGGCAGCCTGTCGGCTGGCACGTATTCTACCTAGTAGGTACTGCCAATATTATACCGCCACCACAGTCCAGTCCAGGCGCCAGCTTGCAGACGAGGCCTTTCATCTCCTTTCAGGGGCGTCTTGTCTTCAGTGGACGAATTTTGGAGATGAGTCTCGCCTCCAGGAGCACTCTCCTATCCGCAGATCCATCCTTTCAGGCCGCCGATGCCGCCTTGTTGTGACTGGCCGGCTGAACTATGTCGTCCCGTCTCGTCAAGTGTCGTTCCAGTCCAGTCCAGTCCAGGCAAATCCACAAGCATGCTGCCAGCAAGTATCAGACATCCGGGCATGCAAACTCTCGAAGAACAGGGCTTCTCTGGTCGTTGCCGTTGCCGTTGCTGTTGCTTTGATGTTTTCATCTATCCCGCAACTTCCCCATAATGGCATCAATAACATCCATATCCGTAGCGGAGACATGATCCGGGCCGACAATATCCTTGGGCAAGCGCTTCACCGCCTCATTCATAGCAGGCTGATAATTGCGAATTCCCGAACTCAAAGCGTAGACTGCCTTTTTGCGGGCGGCTTCGTCCTCATCGCCCAGCGCCATTCTACACAATTTCTCAATCCCATTCAGCCCGAGCAGTCGTTCCTGGGCCTTGACGTTATTCTGCACCGCGGTGCCGAGACACCAAGCCGCCATGCGCCGCAGGTCCGCCACAGGACTGTCTAGTTGGGCGAGCAGTGGTGTCCACAGGCCCAGCGGTTCCATGTTGTTGGCGTTGTCCAGGCTCTCGATGAGTTGCTCGAAGTTGTCGAACGCTGTCATCTTGGCGTCGTGGCTGACTTCTGGGTCGGTTGATTCGATGATGGCCATCGCTTCGCGCATCAGCTCCGCGTCGCTGGGGCCGCCCATCAAGGCGCGCAGTGCGTCGGCTGATAGACCCCGTGGTTCGCGCGCCGGTTGCTCGGATGTCTGTCCTGTGCCTGTGCCTGTGCCTGTGGTTTGGGAGTTTTCAATACCCCATTTTAGGAGGGCGTTCATTGCCGGATCCATCTTGGAGAAGGTGGCGTGGATTTTTGGTTGGAAGATTCTTCGACGATGGTTTCTCGGAGTTGGTTTGTAGAGTACCTTAGTATCTTCTGTATCGCGCTTTGAGGAGTCTTCAACTTCTTTGTCGTTGATAAGGTAGTTTGTATAACGGCTGTAACGTTGATATGGGCGAAATACCTTAGGTATGGAGTGAGGTCGAGGCTGAGTCTTGGCTATTATTATTGGAGCGTGGTCGATAATACGAGGTTCCAGTACCTACTGTGACGTTCTTCACGTTTCGCACGGGACATCAATGTCAAGACAACGTTCCTACATACCCTAGGTACATACTAGTATTCACGATAACGTTCTTGGGGATCACATTGTCGGTTAATATTCTCCTCTATATTGTACCCTGCTGAAACTTGTAGGACAGCCCTCCTATATAAGGTAGGTACTTGGTGTATCTATGCCAAGCTCAATAAAGATTTGGGCAAGGACCAAATGTGAGGCGCTTTCAAGATGTACCAACACGAACATGTTCATCGGCCATGGCTCGTTGTTGCAAGTGGTGGTTTTGCTGGATTCTCGTGACACCACTACTTCCTGCAACCGCCCGGGATGATGACCGGCCATGACCCAAACCAGCCTCAAGAAGTAGAGTATCCACATGGCGAATTGGCCGGACCTGACTCTCATCGTTTGTGGTCTCCTGAGGAAACTCACTCGCCGTCATGAAGGACGGTGCAATCGTCGAATTCACCCTAGCAAGTCCCTCCTGCTCTTCGTCCTCTGATTCACTGTCCATCTGCTCGGGCCCGTGCCTTGCTAAACGTGGGCCCCAGCTTTCGCGTCTACGAGAGCCAACCCACCAGGGCCGCCGCAGAGGAAAGAGGGCGAACTTTCCAGGGATAACGGTTTCAACCGACGTGGTTGTCCCATCTGGGTTTGCGGTATGATCGGCATCGAACCCCAGATGCCTCCTCCCATCCTTGCCTTTGTAAAACCCAAAACAGTACTTCCGCTTGGCGAGGTGAACTTTGGCCTGAAGATGCACTTCCTCATCGCTCGGTTCTTGGACCGAAAATTCAGGGGCAGTCATGAGTGATGAGGCATAGCAGTATGAAAGCATGTCCGCTAGATTGAGGATCATCCTTGGAAAGCGGTACCTGATAGGTGGACGCGCGATGACGAGGCTCACGGCGTAAAGTGAGACAGCCGCCACAGAAACGTAGAAGTTCGTCGGTATGAGCCCTAAATGATCGGTTTCATCTCCACGACTCAGGAAAAAGATATTCGCAGCAAACGTGCTCACGAACGGTGCCAGAAGAGTCAGAAGAGTGAAGTATGCCACCCTCCAGTGCTTCTTGCCCAGTGAGGTTGCGCTAATGCTGAAAGAATCCGGGGAGACATAGTCCAGCAGGATATTCTCTCGGGCATCTCGAGGGGTGAACATGCCCGCCAAGGGTTCCGTTGTGCGATAGAATAGATCGGCATTGAACCAGATGAGATTGAAGAAAGAATTGATCACAGCAGGGACAAGCGCAAGATAGACTTCGCCGATGTAGATAATATTCAAGGGCGCATTCGCTTCGTCGGAATGGTGGAAAGACCAGCCAGAGCCGACTTTGCCAGAAGTGATCCAAGTGACAAAGACGCCCAGTATGGCACAACAGCTGATTAGTCCAAACAATAACATCGAATCCGATAAGAAGAATGTTGAGTTGAAGTACCGCTGTTGTTCAGGCCGTTGTGTGTTGTACCCCGGGTTGCTATCTACGTACGGCCCAGTATAAGTCAACGAAGAATCATAACATTGAAAAATGCTCGTATCAGTGGCCCCGACTGAAGTATATTGCAGTGACACATACCGGGTAATAAGGACATGTCCTCGTGGTCGCCATCACTCGGGGGTTCCTGGTCGGGACTCAATGCGCCCTGACCATGTGGTGTCGAATCTGGAGCATTTATGGTTGTTTGACGGGGCATCTCTGTCTCGTTGCTTAGCAGGGCATGACTACCCCGTACCAACAGATTAGGAACTGACCAGGACTTCCCATGAAGTTAATTGAGTGAAACGGTCGTGTGTCCTCTCCGACGGCCTGCCAGTACCCGAGACGGAGCGGGCCCAATGCGGCAGGTAGCTTCTTCAACTTGCGTATGAAATCGGCGTTGCTGGTCGAATAATCCAAGTTTAGGGCATGCAGTACATCAGGCACATTCGAATCTTGAAATAAGGCGATTCGAGCTGCATAACTGCCTGCGTCCCACTTGAGACCTGTTGTTGCATTCCACATGCGGACAATGATGGACACGGTATTCCCGATGATGATCATATAGAACACCAGAAGGCCGTAGGCAACACCGTTTGGAATGAGAACTTGCCATCCACGAGAATCCGGGTTCACTCGAATAAGGGTCGTCTTCATTGGGGTGAAGCTCGTGTTGATGATAATCCGAGACCAATACAATAAGAACGTGAGTGTGTGGCCATATCGCAAGAATTCTAAACCGCCACTCAAGCTGAACATCTGAAAGGAGACGAAAGTTCCTGCGAGAATTGTTTGCGTGTTGTGCACATCGTTCCTCTGGCGTGTGTGTAGGGTAGCCGAACCCATTGTAAGATATGGCAGAATCCGGCCGTATGAAGAGACCAGTGCACGGAAAGTGATCATGGTGATTGAGCCTAGTATAATAGGTATATAGTTGAAGAGCTCGTAGCCCACCATGTTCTTGACGTGCAGGTCCGTTGGTGCTGAGACGTCCAGAAAAAGTAGCGAAGCAACGAATGCGGCGCAAGAGATGTAGAAAATCAGTAGAGGAAACAACAGTCTTCTTCGCAGCAACAAAGGTTTGTAAGTTAGTTCAGGATAGCCTTCCGGCCTAGGTATGGGAGTGTAAAAGCGGAGACTGGCGACGAAAGCTTCGGAAATGCTCCCTTCGGCCTTTGGGAGGGAGTTTGACCGTCGTCGATGGGGATCCGGGCTCGTGGTATCCTCGTGTCTCACGTGGCGAGCAGGCGATCCGGCAAGCCGCTCTCCCTGTGGTCGTATTAGCCTTGCTGAGCGCTCTCCATGCCCATGAACACTTTCAGCTTCCGTCGAAACCCAAGGTCTGAGTTCATGCGCTGCCTCTGTAAGGTCCACCTCGTTTGTTTGGAGTGCACTGCCTTGAGACATCACTTGCCGAACAGGCGGAATCACATGAGCGAACGATATCAGGCAGTCAATGAGGCTGAAAAAATGGGAAAAGAAATCTGTGGCAGACAGAGCAGAGTAGAGAAGTGTCTGGTCCAAAGTAGCTGGCGATAATCCAGGGGTCACTTGCAGGGGTGGTGCTGTCGAACATGATCCGCGAGGAGTTCGAAGACCAGAAGTGTGACCAAGGCCTGGTTGTTCCTTTGAGGCCGAGTCTTGTTGCACAGGTAGCTCGCTTTATGTACTTCAGAGGTCAAATTCGCCCCCAGTTGTGGCCCCGACAGAAAAACCAAAGACCTTCCGAACCAGGTTTTGGGGCAGCTGAGAGCTGAAAGCAAGCGCCATGGTCATCTATAGTCGACGACGAAAATGTCGAATCATTGGCTGCTCGACTGGTGGCTTGCAGGATCCTTGAGACTATGCCGGCAGTGGCTTCAGCCTGATGGTCGAAGGTGCGTCATTGCCTGCGTCTACCGACCCCCAGAATTCCTCATTCTTCGTGGTGCAGCATTCGATAAGCATGAATTGTATACCCGTGAGTGTGGTTTTGTTTGGTTCTAGACCATAGGCGAGCCCAAGACACACTTAGCTCTTCAAGCAGGTAAAGCCCACAGGAGGCTGAGGTACTACAAAGCAGGCGTAACCGACCTAGAGCCCAAAGCCCAATCTGCACTTTTTGGCAGCGACAACAACCTCGTCATGTATTCCAACATTTCTGCTCAATGTTGGCCATTGCGATAAGAGTGTACAATTTACTCTTTGATGTAGTTGCATTCGAGGCATGGCCAAATGGAGTGAGCTTAAGGCGGCGTCATCGGGTATACTAAAGGAGGTGAGGCGCACGTTGACTTTCCTTCCGAGTCTCGATAGTTGCGAGGTACCTCTTACTGTTGAACAGTACCTACTGTGACATGCTCCATGTTTCTCGCCAGCAATTTTGGAGCAGTGAGTTCTCGTGAACGCAGCAGTGCTGAAGTGAAGAGAAGGTCCAGTAACAAATGTGATGTTCTAGGCACCAAGAATGAAGAAAGACTTCAAAGTTGGTGATCATTATTGGTGGGAGATGCCAAGGTGGCGGTGAGGCTTTTGTTGTTGCTAATTTAGGCCCCGTGCAGTGGCAGTGGCAACCTTTGGTTGGCTGGTGGCGCGAGGCTAGGAGCTTCAGCGAATGAGACGCCTCACAATTCTTACTAAGCATGTTTCATCTCAAATCCCCGCCATCGTGGCTGGCACTCGCCGGGAATTCGTACTGCACAGTTCATAGGAAGATAAATAATTATTTTAGCAACAGTCCCAACACACTGCCTAGCGATACATTGAAGACTGATCTATGCCGGTATGTGAACGACCGAGTGGCAGGCTCATCCATCGAAGAATTGACCAGTTCTGAACTGGTTGGTGTTTTGGGCGCATCTGAAGGGCAGACAAGCATTTAGGTGACAAGAGGAGATAAGTCGCTGGCTGCAGATCTGACCCATCGACAAAATACTACTAACCAGGCTGGTATCGGTCAGCATCAGCCGCCTGTTGAATATCACAGTACTACCTGGTACCGAACCACCAAAGGTTTCCAAGTAGACAGATCTCATTGCTACGTCTCGATCATATCGAATGGTGGCTGCCTGCATTCGCCCAGCCATGGTGACGAGGCTCCATCTTGCCGTGCGGAAAGAGCATTGCGTGGCCCATGCCGCCACTCAACCGTGGAGCACCATTTCTGGACCATATCCGTAGGTAACAATAGCAACCTAGCATGGCGGGATGTCTCAGTACATTATTAACGGTGCTCTACCGTCGGCCGACAACGGATCTGCCTGCTTGCACAACCTTCGGCGAAGATTTATCGACGCGTAGATAGATACCTTATACGCTTCAACAGAATCACAGGACGGCATCCCCGAGTGCCATAAGCAGTCCCTAGAGGGTAGATTGTAGTAGCAATTAGGGGGCTGCCTAACTACCCTAGGTAAAAGTGGCGCCTAGCAGTATGTCACTAACGGAGTAGTACGCCTCCCGCCTCCCAGATCATTCACATTCAGTCAAATCGTTGGCTGAAGGCGAAGCTCGAGTCTCATCAGCTCTGGGTCTTGGCGCAGCTTCCCTCACCCACGGCACCGCCCACCGCCCTACCGCCTGCTCTTCAAATCCACCACCTCACCTCATCCTCTTTCTCGCAACATTCCAGCTTCGTCCCCATCTTCATCCTTTGTCACCTATCCACTCTCCTGACTCGTCCTTCCGGAGGTTCTCTCTACCATCCATAACTCGAGTCTATTCAACAGCTTGCCTGTGTGTTCCCCGTCCTTTCGACCTCGTCTAATCAGTCACAATGGAAGGTAAGCTGCACCTGCCCTGGCCCGTGGCTCCCGGCTTCTCAACGGCATTCTTGTTCGAATCAATACTGACGCGATTTTCACCTTTCAGAAGAAGTCGCTGCTCTCGTCATTGACAATGGGTAAGCGCTTGACCCCTCCCTTGGATATCCCTCCCGCGCCCGCGTCTCGATTGGCATCAAAACAACGAGGGCGAGAGGCCGGAACGGCGGAAGAGCAAGGGCGATAGCAATATGGTGAATATGGTGCTGACACTGAACTTTGCAGCTCTGGTATGTGCAAAGCTGGCTTTGCTGGTGATGACGCGCCACGAGCAGTTTTCCGTGAGTCTTCCCCGCGATGAAACCCCTGCATTGCCGGGTGAATGTACTGATGATCACAATAGCGTCCATCGTTGGCCGACCTCGCCACCATGGTATCATGATCGGTATGGGCCAGAAAGACTCCTACGTTGGAGACGAGGCTCAGTCCAAGCGTGGTATCCTGACCCTCAGATACCCCATTGAGCACGGTGTCGTCACAAACTGGGACGACATGGAAAAGATCTGGCATCACACCTTCTACAACGAATTACGTGTCGCCCCAGAGGAGCACCCCGTCCTTTTGACCGAGGCTCCTATCAACCCCAAGTCCAACCGAGAAAAGATGACCCAGATCGTCTTCGAGACCTTCAACGCTCCCGCATTCTATGTCTCCATCCAGGCCGTCCTCTCGCTGTACGCCTCCGGTCGTACCACTGGTATCGTGCTTGACTCTGGTGATGGTGTCACTCACGTTGTTCCCATCTATGAGGGTTTCGCGCTGCCCCACGCCATCTCTCGAGTGGACATGGCTGGTCGTGACTTGACCGACTACCTGATGAAGATCTTGGCTGAACGTGGCTACACATTCTCAACCACTGCTGAGCGAGAAATCGTCCGAGACATCAAGGAGAAGCTCTGCTACGTCGCCCTCGACTTCGAGCAGGAAATCCAGACTGCCTCCCAAAGCTCCAGCTTGGAGAAGTCGTATGAACTCCCCGATGGTCAAGTCATCACTATTGGCAACGAACGATTCCGAGCTCCCGAGGCCCTCTTCCAGCCAAGCGTCCTGGGTCTCGAATCTGGCGGGATCCACGTCACCACCTTCAACTCCATCATGAAGTGCGACGTCGATGTCCGTAAGGATTTGTATGGCAACATTGTCATGGTAAGCTCGTGTCATCCCTATCCTGAAGTCATGTTCTAACCGTGTCACAGTCTGGTGGTACGACCATGTACCCAGGTATCTCCGACCGTATGCAGAAGGAAATCACCGCTCTGGCCCCGTCCTCCATGAAGGTCAAGATTATTGCTCCTCCTGAGCGTAAATACTCGGTCTGGATCGGTGGATCCATTTTGGCATCTCTTTCCACCTTCCAGCAAATGTGGATCTCCAAGCAGGAGTACGACGAGAGTGGTCCTTCGATTGTCCACCGCAAGTGCTTCTAAACTCCTTTTGAGCATTCTGGAATGCTTGGTCCTCGGAATGAAACGCAGCAATTTTCTAGAGTCACCAGTGAACGATGTCAAGATCATGAACGAACCCAACGGCGAGCAGAGCATAGAACTGGAACGGGAGGGGCGAAGTGGGCGGTGAATGGCCAAAAAGTAATTGTGAGCTAACACTGGCACGGACAAGCAGCGTCTGTTACACCGCAAGGGTTTCAGACCCATTGAAGAAATGTATCCAGATCAAAATCGACATCTTCAATGAGTAGCACCATCCCCATTAGTGTCTAGAATGCAATGCTAGCAAGTTTAGGTTTTTGATCCATTTGTTGCTGTGATGAGGTCTCTTGATACATCGCATCCAGTCTGGTTGCGAAAGAATCGCGCAACTCACAACCACGGCGTAGATGAGCCTGGCCTCTATATCTGCTTGATGTTTCGTAAATAAGTCGGCACATCGCCAGGGATCTCCTGAACCGTCGCCCCGTCCTCTGCAGGCTCCAGGATCTTCCACTCACAGCTAATGCCTTCGTCCTTGAATCGTTGCATGATGACACCAGCAATGACGTCGAAATTCTCCGTGGCTAGAGCCAGGATTGTCGGTCCGGCGCCCGAGAGACATATACCCAGCAGGCCTTTGTGCGTTTTAGGCGACATCGAGGAAAGGATGGCGGGCAGAGCAGGAATCAGGGTTTTGCGGTAAGGTTGATGGATTTTGTCTTGCATGGCACTGTAGATGAGGTCCGGATCAGGCGGGGAGTCGGAAAGGACAGTGGTTAAAAGTGCAAGGCGTTGCAAGTTGAAGATCTATACCCAGGAACCTCGAAGGTCAGTAACTGTTGAGGATCTGTCTCCCCAGCCGATAGGAGATACGGGGATCACTTCTTGTCTTATGGACAGAAAACCAAACCAAGGCAGTCACGTACCATATCTTGTCGAGAATAAGCCTTGGGCAACACCTCTCTAGCCTTCGCGGTGCTAACTTCGAAGTCGGGAATGATAGCCAGAGCCTTGATCTCCTTGGCCCAGTTGAACTTTCGATAATGGCCAATGTTCTCCGGCGGGATTGGCGGTGTGAGCCCCGTATCGACTCCGCCGGCAGGCTGAGGCAGGACCTCTGACAAGGGGACTTCCTTGCGCGCCATATCGGCGGGGTCGAGCTCGTTGAGATACGTGCCCACAAACCCACCGTACAGAGCCGCGGCGACGTTATCGGGATGGCGCTCGACCATGAGGGTGAAATCCAACAGACGTGGTTTGGACAGCTTCAAATCCCCCACCACATTGCCCAGCAAGACGCCCGCGACTACGGCGGCGCCCGACGAGCCCAGGCCCCGACCAAGTGGGATCGGATTGTGGATGTGCACATGCGTCTGGGCAGGGAAGTCGTGCTGATTGTGGCAGCGTAGAACGTACAATGCCGTCCGGGTGAGTAGGTTGTTTTCTGGGTTCAGATCGATACCGTCCGCGCCCACCCCCGTGTATGACACGGTACAGTTGAGCGGGATCGAGGGGTCGGGGGCTTGACTTCGGTCGATGCTCACGCGGAGTTCAAGGTACATTGACAGCGCGAGGCCGATTACGTCGAACCCCGGGCCTGGATTTGGCGGAAGAGTTGTGAGCATGAGCATGAGAATCAAAAGGAGAATGAGATATTGTACTGTCCCAACCAGCCCAGATTTGGGTGCTGACTCACCAATATTGGCTGATGAACATGGCACCTCTATTCAAGTCAGCTTCCAAAGGGGCCATCTATAGCTTCTGGGAACGTAGGACCGACTTATGAGGTACATGTTTGCAAACAGGCCCCCAGAACGGCCGGGGGCTTTGATGTCGCTGCGATGACTCCTTGATTGTTTAGGTACGCGATGGCAATAGTTTGGACAGTGTTCGCGCGGATATTTGCCCAGTCCGTGTCTGGAAGATTCTTCTGCAATGGGACACACCTCTATAGCACAGGGAACTGCGAGTCTTATGGAGAGAAGCCTATTGAGCTCAACTCGTAGCCCAGCTCGTGATCAGAGTAAAATGGCTTCTGTGAGTGGAAAATCCTCGCCGTCGTCGGCGCGTGGGAGACTTGAGATGCTATAAATACGGGGAAGTATCTCACTTTCTCGTGTACTTTGACCCGATTTCGGAGAATCCCGTTGATGCAGCCGTGCTATATGTTGTGTACTACCAGAGGGCCAACATCTTTATATTAGTGGTATTACAGTCACTGATCAGACTTGCTTCATGGTTACTGATTCTTCGGCAGTCGCTTGAATTCAGATTGGCGACATCGGATTGCAGTAATCCAGTGGTCGAGACCACGGTCAATCGAAAATCATGCTCCACCGTATTCCTCGATAGAGTCTGGGAACCAATGGGAGAGGCGCAATATTTTTATCAGCCTTGGCATCAAAAAAGTACGGCCTTCTAGATTTTCTCCCCGGATAAAGAAAAACTTCAATGGTAGGGCCTGATGTTGGCCAGCAAGATTCTGGGGTTCATCACCTTCTGCCGTCGATGATCTGCTTCCTTTCACATCTGTAACGTAAGTATCAACTGTGCTGCGCGGGATTGTCTTCTTCGTTACCCCTGGCTGTCCTGTACTTCCAGCCAACCAGCGTTCAGAAGAACATTGGAAAAAGACGAACGCTCGGCCGTGCTTTCGAGCCCAATTACTTCACACACAAATCTATCGTGGGCATTTCACGTGCTGATCGGTTCTGTGCCTCAGTTGGTCAGGGGGCTATCTCACTAACTTATCGTCACTCTAGACTCTAGCAAGACAGTACAGATTTCAGCCATGACAGAGAGGCTACGAATACTCGTGATTGGCTCCGGCGGGAGGGAGCACGCACTTGCTTGGAAACTGGCTAGGTCGCCGTCTGTTGATGTGGTCCATATTGCACCCGGCAATGGAGGAACCGAATCCGACAACATCATCAATGTAAACATTGCCGCCGACGATTTTACAGAACTCGTTGCACACGCAAGGAAGCATGGTTTGAACTTGGTGGTGGTTGGGCCGGAAGCACCATTGGTGGCTGGCATTGAGGGATTCTTTCGGGCGGTTGGTATTCGATGTTTCGGACCCAGCAAAGCCGCTGCACGGATGGAGGGGTCGAAGGCCTTTTCCAAAGACTTTATGCGAAGACATGGCATCCCGACAGCGGCCTTCAGAAACTTCACAGACTATGAAGCAGCTCGAGCCTATCTTGACAGTGTCAACCATGCCGTGGTCATCAAGGCAGATGGACTGGCTGCTGGGAAAGGCGTCATCATTCCCACCACCAAAGCGGAGGCACATGACGCTCTGAAGCAGATCATGGTCGCACGTGAATTTGGCTCTGCCGGCTCACAAGTGGTAATTGAGGAGTTTTTGGAAGGTGAGGAGTTGAGTGTCCTTACATTCAGTGATGGCTACACGATAAGATCGTTGCCGCCTGCCCAGGACCACAAACGTGCCCTCGATGGCGACCAAGGTCCAAACACTGGAGGCATGGGCTGCTACGCGCCGACGAGAGTTGCTTCCAAAGAGCTGATCGCCCAGATTGATCGGGAAATTGTTCAGCCTACCATTGACTGCATGCGGCGTGAAGCTATGCCTTTCGTGGGTATGCTCTTTACTGGGCTCATGATAACCAAGAATGGACCGAAGGTGCTGGAATACAATGTGAGAGGAGGAGACCCGGAGACTCAGACTTTGCTACCGCTTTTGAGCGATGACACGGATCTTGCTAGAGTTATGCAGGCATGCACAGAGCACTGGTTGGATGGCGTGGAGTTGAAGATCGAGGACAAATTTTCCGCAACTGTGGTTGCCTGCGCTGAAGGTTACCCTGGATCGTACCCGAAGAACAGGGCAATCACCTTGCACAAGTCGCCAGAAGATGTGCTTGTGTTCCATGCCGGAACCAGCAAAGATGGAAAACAGGTTGTGACGACAGGGGGCCGTGTAATTGCTTCAACAGCCACAGCGGCGACGTTGGAAGAAGCGGTCGCTAAAGCCTACAAGGGCATGGACACCATCAAGTTCGACGGAATGCACTTCAGAAGAGACATCGCCCATCGTGCCTTCAAGCGGAAAGCTCAAAACAAAGGCCCCGAAGAGGCGCCGATGACGTACGCGTCGGCGGGCGTGTCCATCGACGCTGGAAACGATCTCGTCGCTAGAATCAAGCCTGCTGTGAAAGCTACTTCGCGACCAGGGGCTGATTCCATCATCGGCGGCTTTGGGGGTGGCTTTGATCTGGCCAGAGCCGGTTACAATGAGAAATCCCCCATGTTGGTCGGCGCAATCGATGGTGTCGGTACCAAGCTCAAGATTGCGCACGCAATGAACGTCCACGACACCGTTGGCATCGACTTGGTAGCCATGAACGTCAACGATCTCGTCGTGCAAGGCGCCGAGCCACTTATGTTCCTTGATTGCTACACTTGCAGCATTCTGGATGTGGACATTGCCAGCGACTTTATTCGCGGTGTTTGTGAAGGATGCAAGATTTCCAATTGCGCCCTTGTGGGAGGTGAAACCGCTGAAATGCCAGGGCTGCTTAGCGGAACTGAGTACGACGCGGTTGGAGCCGCAATAGGAGCCATCGATACGTCGGCTGGCAAGAAAGTGTTGCCCGACCTAGACAGCATGGTTGCAGGCGATGTGCTTTTTGGACTTGCTTCGAGCGGTGTTCACTCGAATGGCTTCTCGCTAGTCCGACGCATTACCGAGAAGATGCATCTCGCTTTCTCAGATATCGCTCCTTGGAACTCGGAAACAACCGTGGGTCGATCTCTCCTGACGCCAACACGCATATATGTTGTCCCCTTGTTACAGGTAGTGAAACGAGACTTTATCAAAGGGATGGCACACATCACTGGCGGCGGTCTGGTTGAGAACGTGCCACGAATGCTGCCAGACCATCTTGCTGCTGAGATTGATGTGTCGGCCTGGGACCGACCTGGAGTGTTCAAATGGCTCCAGAAAGCGGGCAATGTCAGTAACGAAGAGATGGGCCGGACATTCAACAACGGCATCGGCATGGTCCTGGTTGTGTCTGACGTGGCTTCCGGTGAAGTCAAGAAGATTTTGGAAGCCGAAGGAGAGAAGGTCTTCAAGATCGGAAGACTCATCAACAGAGAGCAAGGTGGCGAAGGCTGTATTCTGAGGAATTTGGATGCCTGGAGCTCTTCCTGATCTCATTACCCGGCAGACCATGGAACCACTTTATAAGACAGAACGCGTGCGTTTGCTCAACTTCTCGCTTACGGAGTCCCCGTGATCCGCTTACAAGCACGAGCTTATGCCATACCATCTGTATAGCTTATCAGATCTTTTTTCTGCTGTCTCCTCCGAGCATGACATTCCATTAGCTGCAATGGATCGCAGGGCGAAAGGAGCGTATCATGACTCAAGCATCACCCTTTCTCTTCCGACGATGTCGCCTGTGTTCACTTATGGGTGCGACACGTCTGCGGCCGTTTATCCTTCAAGATGGAGGCTCCAGGGACAGTCGCCTATACTGCGTTCCCGCCAATGGGTCCGAGATGGTGCAGTGCTCGACTGAAAGTCGAACGGGGAAAACATCGTTGCAGCGATGTGCGGGTTGGGTGAGGCTGAACATATGTCCCTAATCCGAAACTCGATCAAGAATGCGGCTCGGTCCCAGAATCAGCTTGTTGCGAAATGCCCACAGATCCGACCATCAATGCCGCCAAGGGTGCGGATATATGAAAAAGAAAGAGTCTGGTCGAACCGGAAAAGGCTGACACCGCATTCCTCTGGTATCCCGCATTCAGCTACGGAAGATATGGCACGTGAAGAATGGCAATCTCCCTCCCCTAACAAATTGGCTATGGTGGATGTTGGATTCCTACTTGCGACCATCGCGCGGCCGGCAGCATGCTGACGTTCCTAGTCCATGACTGCCACCGTGAGGGAGGCTTGCCTCGTCTGTATCTTACGTAGGCCCCATCTCCGGTGGAAGGCCAGCCGCGGAGCACCGGAGGTCTGACGCGCGAAACAATATGGATGACTTGACGACCTTGATCATGACCAACTGTACACAGCTTCCTCAGCCTTATGTGACAACTGACTGCGATGCCAGAAAAAAAGTCAGCTCAAGCGTCGTGTATAGGGCTTTACGGCTGCCATGTTTTGACAAGCACGCCTAGGTAGCTGCTTCACTCTGCAATAGGGCAGAATAAGATATTTTAAGGCACGCTTAGGCACCCCCCATTCATTTGGTGAGGAGCTTAAAGGCCACCACTGTAAGACAGAGTAGGTGCATACTGCTACAACGGATGTTGTGATAGATGGTATACCATGACAAGGCTGAACCCCGTGGTGCCAAGCCAGTCACGTGAAGAAAAAGCACCGCGGTTCCTGTCCGCAGCCTGGTGTTCATCGATCTTCCATTTTCGTCACGGCCATAATCTTTTTCTCCCCCTCTTGTTATCTTTTGCTTGCACGAAGGCATACCCTGTTGGAGGAGCGAGCCCAGTTCAGTCCTAAGCAGGACCTTTTTGTTATATTTCAAGGGGAGTCTCCGCAGGCTTTCCTCACATGCTACCCTTCTCCATCAAGCGGCCCATATGTCTACTATGTCGACTCAGGCACAACGCACAGGCGATCTCGCCGGTGTCGTGCAACCGTTCAGCCCCTCGTGATGTGCGAACTCTATCCTCAAGTCCTATTCAAAATACGCAGAAGCCGCGCCGGCCTCCCCCAAGCATAAAGCGTCCCCTCAGGGCACGGAAGCCCGTGATTCGAGATACATCCGAAGCTGCAGATACCAGGTTATCTGGCGAACAGAAGAACAAAATAAAAGCTCTCGCCGACTTTCTGCCCCTGTTACAGGAGCATGCCCAGTCGCTTGTTCCTCAAACTGCGCCGACAGTCGAGGAATTGACCCTTGACCAAGTGCTCGGAAGTTTTAAGCCCCATACTCGGGCCCTGCGCAAGGCAATTCCTACGCTCCATGGCTCTTATGGCGGGCAACCATTTCGTACATTGGACTCTGATCTCCGGCGCATCGCATCCTTGACCCCACGTGGCAAGACGAGTATCGTCGACGATGAGACGAAAAGGATTTTGAGAGGGCTGGGCATCCTCGATAAGCCGGCGGATCAAGAACCTGAACCTATTTCCTTGAAGGTCAAGCCAGGTCGCCGGAAAAGTGCATCCAGAGCCGAGCGGGCTATATCACTCCCAAGAATCCGGCGACGATTCAGTAGAGGCCCTGAGTCATCTGTCGACCTATCGTCACAGGGAGGAGAGATCACAGGTGCAGAAGGAGGAGTATCGAGAAAACCAAAATCCTCCGACAAAGAACGGGTTGCTACTCTGGATCCGGCACGCTTGTCAGTTGCACGCCTTGATGATTTTGCATTAACACCTGTTGATGTCGAACGTTCAAAAGTCCCTACTTTGAGCCATGATCTTTCCCGTGTCCTCTTCAATCCGGGTGTTTATCAATTGCAAGATCCGCGCTCGAGAGTGTGGAACTTTGATCCGTACCTGGGCAATATCATGCCTGTGTCCGAGTTCAATTTCGATGCCCTGAACAGATATATCACCTCCTCCGAGGATACACATCTGCGGAACGTGGCCTCGGCGTATAAGAAGCGCTACATTGGCTCTACGTCAAGTATGTCGGGTTGTTTGGCTCATTTCCATTTCCTCCTTTCCTCATGGCGTGAGTTGACTATGGATAATTTGACTCGAGGTTTCAAAGACGATGGTAACTCATTTACCAAGATCCAGAGAGGACCAACAGCCATCTTCCTCCGCTACAAAGACGGTGTATATGCTGTTGATGCGGACAAGGAGTTTGACTCTGCCAATGTTCTGATGAGTTTGGGCCGCTCCATGGAGAAGCTCCTGACTTTGGATAAGGAAGAATACGAGCGATATCGGAAGACGCACGATGCACAGAAAGACGCAGAGATGCACTCAGGCGAACCCGAAGCATACCATTATAGTGAGCTTGGAAAGTTTCTTCTGCGATCCCAGCTTGATGCGTACGACCCTCGGCTCCCTGGTACAGGCATGTTTGATCTCAAAACACGGGCGGTGGCGGCGGTTCGTATGATGGTTCACAAACATGAAGCAGGCGCTGGCTATCAAATCAAAAAGAGGTTCGGTACATGGGAGTCGTTTGAAAGGGAATATTATGATATGATGCGATCGGCCTTCCTCAAATATTCGCTCCAAGTTCGAATGGGTCGGATGGATGGAATCTTCGTTGCCTATCATAACACGGAACGCCTCTTCGGTTTCCAGTATATCCCGCTCCCGGAAATGGACCTGGCCTTGCACGGTCAATCCGACCAGACTTTGGGCGACCGCGAGTTTCGGCTGAGCTTCAAACTTCTTACAGACATCTTTGATCAAGCGACGGCGCAGTTCCCCGGGCAGTCTTTGAGATTCCACATCGAGGCGAGAGAAGCCACACCTGTTCAGGCGCCTCATATGTACATATTTGCGGAGCCGGTCACCGAGGACGAGATCGCCGAGATCCAGAGCAAGAAGAAGGAGGAAATTGAGGCTTATGAACGGCGCATATTCAACCCCAAGTCCCACCAAACACCGATTCCTCAAGACGATGAATGGGAGAAAGCCGCACCGGAAGAGGACGATGATATGTTGGAGCCGGCAGCCGGACTTGCTGAGTCGGCAGACCCTGCATTTACAACGTCTCAGGCGTCCACGCCATCTGGTGGAAAAGGATCAACCCATGGATCGAATGCGGCTGATGTTTCTTTCTTGCAGAGTCTCATGGGCGTTGACCTCTCTGCTGCCCTCAAGTCTGAAGCGAAGAGGGAGCAGACGCAAACTGACGAACCGCTACCAGAATCGGCTAATCAGAAACCTCTGTTGGCCTGGAAACTAAACATTCGCAACATCGTGAACGGACTTCCAGTCAGCCGACCTCAAGACTTGACGGAGGCGGACAGCTGGGATGTTCAGTACACCTTGACACCATTCTCCGAGGTCTCCGGACAACGAAACTACATGCTGTGCAAGAACCGCCGCAAGGCGGTGTTGGAGGCGCCTCAAGGTGAAGACGAAGCCGTCAGCTACTATATTCAGCAATTGATCTCCATGAGCCAGAAAGGGGCGGATTGGCGACGGAGGTTGGACGAGCTTGATGCCCAGAGGGACAAAGTTGTCCTTTATGGCGACCGAATGACCGGAGCCAACAACTGAGAGTCCTCTTGTTCTGCCCAGGCGGGCCGGTGTATAAAACGCAAAAGGGCTTAACAAGGTCCAATGCACCATGTAATAACATATAGGTACCTACTTGGGCCGCCGTTACTGCAAGCATTCCAGAATTGGGGGCCGTGACTCTAGGCCTGTGACTCCTACTAAAAGACATTCTGAGACCTTGGTATGAGGCTGACACAGGATTGCACAATGGAGATCTCTTCTATCACCGAGACAGCGTCAAGGCAGACTGAATGATAGGCCTGAAGACTGTTTCACGGGATTGTTCTATCTTGATTGAGCTGAGCTTCGAAAGAGCTCTGAAAGGCCACGAAGATTGGCGACCAGTGGTGCCCACATGCAACAGGCCCATATGGATGCTGGATGGACCTTTGGGTGGAGTTCGTTTACTGCTTATCGTCGATTCATGCATTGGAATATGCACTCCGCGGCGCTGCCGGACGATGCCGTGGAGAGATCGTTTTGGCCGTCATTGTTGTACATGTTAGGTACTCTTCCTCAGGCCATACGTGTAGTCCTCCGGTGCCAGTAACATAGATAGTACCCTTGTTACTCCAGTAACTCAGCGAAAAGAGAAAAGCCGCCAGGAAGTGAAATGCCGCTGTGGCGTGGTTCGGCAATCGTTTGTTCGCGGGGGCATGCGCAGGATGGTAGAGAGGGAGAATCGAGGAGACTCGCCAATCGTAGAGTTTGGAGGGACGGAGATGCGACGACTTGGTCTGCTTCGAGTAAAGTGTCTCAACATCGTCCACGGGTTTGCCGATCGGACAGCCCTGTAACCCTGGGAGAAAGCAGCTGAGAACCAGGTTTGGGGCTTTGGGCGGAAGCCAGTCAAGTAAGGAGATAGAGCGGCAGACCGGAGACCGGAGACTTCACCCGCTGCCATCCTCCCATCAGCTTCTCATGAAAGTTCCACCGCCGGCAGAAGTCAGTCAATCAATCGATTGAACCACCGGCCTCCAGCGGAGAGAGAGCGATAGTGCATTGGATCTGCGTTTGTCGAAGTTACGTACTGCACTGGTAACTCTCTCGATCAGTCCAGGCCGTCCTCTACCTCCTCATCTCGCAGCTTCATATCCTTCAGCCTCCTGTCCGCTTCCTCTGTCCTACCTGTCAGAAACCTCCAATTCCTGCGGCGTCCTATCGTCTCCTCACATACCCTTGATCATCTCAATATATCGCCCTCCGGGCACCACCAAGTTCCAGACACGAGGTACAGCCTCCGAGACCTCTCCATTGGGGTCTGCCTTCTTTGGGCGCATCCAGTTCCCGATCGGAGTGATTGCTACTATCGGAACTGTTTCGCTGCTCGACTAGATCTCGTTGCAGAAGGGAATCAAGAGTTGGGGACAATGCCAGGCGGATCTGCTCTTTCCGAGTGCTAAAGCAGGAGGCGGACATGACGGTTTTCCCTACACAGATGAAGCGTTTTGAGACCGGACGGAACTCAGGAACATTTAGGTTGTGCAATAAGTTGGGTTGTGAGAGGCTTCTGACTTGCTCGTGGTGTCAATTGTCATGGTCGCCGACATGGCCGATAAACGCAGGAGGAAAAGCCTCAGCATCTTCCGCCAGAAGATAGAAGCCATCCCGCCCATACAAATACCGGCCAGTCCAACAGCAAAGTGGTCCAGCGACTCGCATCTCCCCAGTCCTGTCTCTTCGGACCAACCTAGCCCCAAAACTCGCCCTCGGACCTTACAGAAGTCCAGCCGAACCTCCGTCTTCGGATCCCTGCGGTCGCTACACTCCCTCGATGAAGACGAGAAGGCGGCTTTGACCCGATCGGATTCCAAAGCCTCGTCTCTTCACGAGTACGGTGAAATGAATATCAGAGGACCCTTAGGCAACCAGGTACTGCAGTATGGCGAGGTGCAAGCCGCCGGCAATAACGTCTTCCGAAAACGAACCCAGTTCATGGTGCTGACCGAGTCGCATCTGATCCGGTTCAGGAGCCAGTCCAAAGCTGTTGAGATGTTTCCCACTATTCCCACGGGCGTCGGCAGGGGTCATACTCCGCGCACATCCTCGGCGAGCTCCTATTCGGAGCTTCAGATGGCGGCGTATTCAGATATAACCTCGGGCATACCACTCGACCAGGTAATTGCGGTATACAAGATCGACGACGGACGGCCTTCCGTAACCGTTGAAGTCGCTTACCTGGACGAACGCACCAAAAGGGCTGCCGCGATGCAAATGCAACTGAGCGAGTTTCGTGAAGCCTATCTATGGACAAGTGCCATTCGCATGGCTGCCAGTCAGGCCAGGTCTCTCCTGTCTCAGCAGATTCCGGATTCAACCTTGGAACACCTCGCGAGAGTTCTTGAGCGGGAGAGAGACTACGATCCCGAGCATTTTCACGTCTTCAAGGTTGTGCAGAGGTCGGTAAACAGATCTGCGGGAAGGGCGTCTAGCGAGGACTTGACCAAGCTTGGTTCAGGGATCTGCTATCTTGTCATCGGTCTTCATAAAGTACATTTGGTGCCGCTATACCGAGCCCCGACACGATCGTCGAGTAGCTCTCTCAGCGAGGCCGAAGCCTTGACCTCTTTCGCCTTGGTCACCTTGACTTCGATCAAGGCGCAAGCGCAGGAAGACGCCTTCCAGCTGTTGTTCAAGCCACCCACGGGCAAACCCTACACCGCTCAGTTGGCTTCCTTTGCCGCCGAAGAGATCGCACTCCGGTTACGATTTGCGTCGGAATACCTACGACCCGAATGGCTTCGACAGCCCTTTATCTTCGACGTGCCCGAGGAGCTCGAAGATAAGATGAACCCTCCCAACTGGCCCAAGGAGGATCATGATTGTTTCGATCGGACGCTAATCGCATATTGTGCAGGTTATGATGTGAACACATCGAGGATCTGCTACTCTGTGGATTATCACTGCGAGGATGCTCCTCGCTTTCAACTCCTTCCATCCTCGACTGGGACCCCATATTCGGCTTTGGAGCTCCTTGCTGTCTTTCGAGCCCTTCGATACAACGAGTCATTCACGTCGATTTCGTTTGCGCGCATCAATTTGAGTCCTCTCCGGCATTTGTACGATGCTTTTGGTTCAGACATGGACAGCTTGTTCACCCGGTCTGGGAATCCAACAAACATAGCCGGCCACCAGGACCTGCCTGTCCTGGGGCAAGAAATCAGAGCATTAGCACTGAAGAGTCGTCGACTAAGACGATTGGATTTTTCCTACACCCTTCCCCAAAGGGTGTTGGCTGAAGATGAACAACCTCTGGACTGCGGCATCCTAGAGGCACTCGCACCACTGTGCAAAAAGTCGCTGACCAATGTCGACTGGATTGTGCTCACAGGGTTACGGCTGGCCGAGTCCGACCTCAATTACCTTGTTGATGCTGCGTCAGAGCGGAAATGTCATCTCCGAGCCCTCGAAATCGGCGAATGTGGTCTGTCTGTGCACGACATCGACGTGATTCTGTCTGCTCTCGCCATACAAGAGAGTACCGTTGAAGTGGTTGACATCTCCGGTGCGCAAGGCCGGTTCAGCCCCGACATTTTCCAACGAGTCATTGGCGCTTTCACTCGCATCCGGCGACTGAATCTTACTCGTGTCCAGAAAACAGCTGGTCCCGAGCCCCTGGTGTGCCCGGATGCATTGTTTGCATGGAAACTTGAGGCCCTGCACTTGTCCCAGACCACGCTTAATGAGCAAACCGTGGACTCAATCTCCACATATCTGGCAAGTCCGAAATCCGATATCCTTCGAGAAATATACGTCAACCAATGCGGTCTGACTGGACGTGACCTCGCGACGTTCTTTCAGTCTATGGCTCGGGAGGACGGGCAGCCCAGGGTCATGCATGTCAGTGCCAACGAGAATCGGCTGAAGTCAGGCAATACCGTGCTGTTCAAAACCCTTGCCCAGGGGTTTGGGCCAACTTCACTTAGTATGCGGATGATGGACTTCGACAAGGAAAGCCATTTCCGCGAGATGATTCAGGCCCTGACTGTCAACAGGACTCTGCGCAGCCTGGATATCGCGGGCGCTTCGCTACCGTACGACGCGAGTGTGGAGACATGCGAGGCGCTGAAAGAGATGTTTGCAACCAACCAGACCTTAGAAGAGTTGGATATCAGTGGCGAACATGCGCATCTAGATGCGACCAGATTTGGGATTGGGCTCAATATCGCGTTGCGCGGGCTGGAAACCAACCAGACGTTGAAAACGCTCCGGATTGAATATCAGGGCCTGGGATTGCAGGGTGCCAACACACTTGCGGAGGTTCTCGAGCGGAACGGCACACTGCTGGAAATTCATTGCGATCACAACGACATCAACCTACAGAGCTTCACGGCGCTGGTGGATGCACTGGAAAGGAATACTTCCCTTCTGTACATGCCGACGATGGATCACGATCGCGCCAAATCCCTGGAAAAGATTCGGCGTGAGTTTGAGACCATGGAACACGTGGAAAGCCCCAAGGCTGCGAAGAATGGAGCAACAATCAAAAAGACCTTTACGGGCGCCCTGACTGGTCGGACCCATCGGCGCGGTCATGGTCATCGACACAGCAATTCCACCACGTCGACGGTATCGTTCACAGATCATGACGCGACAGCCATGATGCGAACGCTGGATGAGAAGTGGAACGCGCAAGTGGTCAGGATGCAAAAGTACTTGTTCCGCAATTATTGCCACTCAGAAGGCATCCCGTGGCAGGACGAACCGGATGTGGGTGACACCGGTCACCCTGAGACAACCGCCAGTGGAGATTCGCTGGCACAGTTACTACAGCATGTACAGCTGGATAAGACTCCGACCTTGGACAACCCGACGTCGTTGGATTACTTGGATGAGAAACTGGGAGAATCTGGCCAGATGGTGTTTCAGATGCCCGAGGACTGAAGAAAGCATCCTTGCCAGCGTGCTACGCACATACGGGAATGATGGAAATGTACAGACTGAACCGGGGTCGAAACATGGAGATTTGGTGAATTATTCGTTCTGATACCCCCAGTTTCTTGGGCTTGCAGGGCAAGCAATGCAAATGGAATAGACTTTCTTTGGGATGTGGGCGGATGAATGGATTGATGCATTGATGGATTGATGGAAGAATCGGACCTGGATGTATATGAGAGAGCAGGCAGGACGTTTGGATCAAGGCAGATGACACTGGGCAACATAGGAGATGATGACGATGATGGGACTGACCCAGGATATGGTATGGCTTGTGTCGTGGAGTCGGTACAGTGAATGAGGATGGGTGTGTATAGCCAGTAAGGTATTTACTGCTGTACACAGTAGGTATGCATAGACATCTTGACGATCTACGTAACTGGCTGGAACACGTCAGACTCGAATAAGGCCAAACGTACTGCCACTACCTCTATCGCTCTCACCCGGTCCAGTCCGGTGAAACGAAGGGAGCCCGTGTCCTGAATGTGTGGGAGGGGAGCTGAGGCGTCTAGTTTGAGGTCAGTATGGCCCAGGAGGATTACAGCTTCACAGTCACCGCAGGTGAAGTGCATCCATCATGCAGGCCTGGTACGTGTAACATGCACTCCTGCCTTACTGCTTGTTCATCTTCCATCTCGACCGCGACAGTGTCCTCGGAAGTGTATACGGGGATTGGAGGAGATGATTGTGTGGAAAATCATGCCGGAGGTACGCCGGAACTGTCCCTGACACCAGATTGTTCGACGAGTCGAGAAGAGGACGCCGGGAAGGATGGAGACGGCGGACGATGGACGTCAAGCCATGACGACCATTAGGCCGTTCATAAGGTGTCGTGCGTAATCATGTCCGGTAGTCAGTGACAGGCGTGACAGACTAGGGGGAAGCAGTGGGGGCGAAGATGGATGAAGAGAGTGAGTCGAATGATGGATGGACTGGAGAACGAAGATATGGCATAGACAAGCTCGTATTCCAGACACGAGGTCACTAAGGTAGGGGTCAGGTAGGTAAGGCACCTACGTACGTAGATGGAGGGCATCTGGCATCTGCCAGTGGTCGATTGCACTGCCACACTGCGCTCGCAAGATCTAGTCCGCTTCTGGCCTTGGTGTCGTCGGCCCCTCCATTTGGCGCTGCGCTGCGCTTTGGCATCGTCTGTCCACCACTTTTTTTCTTGGGCGCAGGCCAGACTGCGTTCCATCAACTTCACCCTTTTAACAGCACCGCTACCAACTACCAAAAACCACCAACCAACCAACCTAGTTTTTATACCGTCATTCATTCTATGCTCTAACACACGCTCCTTTCGCCTTCTACCTCTGCCTTCAGCTGCCTGTTCCCTCCTTCATACAAGCAGAGACCCCCGTTACCCCTTCTCCCAACTGCTCACTCATCGCCGCCTCCTTTCAATTCGAACAATGGCCCTCTGTGCCTCCACTTGCCTCTCTCCTTAATTTCCCTTCGCCTGAGCCCTTAAAACCACCAATAGTCGTGGACCTACCCTGGGATTTTCTGCTTGCAACTGCACAAGTAAGAAGACTCCGTTGCGCAAAGGAAGAGACCAAACCATCACCTGCTTCATACTAGACACAACAACTGTATACTGGCGCGGTTGGCCCGTCACTTTCGCCAATATGCGCCGCAGCTTGTTGATCTTCCTGCTCTTCACAGTCGTGGTTGTAACCCTCCTTCTGCACTCGGTCTCGACCCTACTGTCGCTGCTCATTGAAGACGCGTCTGCCGATGCAATTCACCGATCAGAGTTGCCTGCTCCGAACTCGACACTAATCGAATCACGCCCGCAACTGATTCCCAAGATAATCCACCAGACATACATCAACGAGTCCATCCCTGCTCACTGGAAGCCTGCCCAGCAATCCTGCATCGACCTGCATCCGGACTACGAATACATCTTATGGACGGACACCAAATCCCATGACTTCATTGCTCGGGAGTATCCATGGTTTCTGTCCACGTTCGTCGGATACAAACACAATATCCAGCGAGCCGACGCGATTCGATACTTTGTCCTGGCCCATTATGGCGGCATTTATATTGACCTCGACGACGGTTGTGAACGGAGACTAGACCCTCTTCTGTCGTATACTGCATGGGTCCGTCGAACTGTTCCCACTGGCATCAGCAACGATGTCATGGCCGCCGTTCCTCAACACCCCTTCTTCTTGCGCGTCATGGAATCCCTCCAAGGCGCCAATAGATCGTGGGTGTTGCCCTACATCACCATCATGGCTTCTACAGGGCCCCTGTTTCTGTCGGTTATCTGGAAAAAGTGGATGGGTGAACATGCCCACCTGGACCCCGAGAAGTGGATTGGCCGAGTCCGAGTCCTCATGCCCGATGAGTACAACAAACATTCCTGGAGTTTTTTCAAGACCTACAAGGGGAGCAGCTGGCACGGCAAGGATGCAAGATTTATTTTCTGGATGGGCAAGAACTGGATGCTGCTCACCGCCCTGGGATTTTTACTGGCTGGTGTGCTAGGCCTGGTTATTTGGTACCTATATTCACGTCTAATCATCTACGGCGCTAGAAGACGTGTCGCTGGGGGCAGTCCACGTGTCACTGCCTTCCGATTTCCTGGGGTTTCAAGGGTACCACTCTTCACCAAGTGGAGCGGCACCAACAAAAGCTATGAGCTGGTTGAGCAGCATGATGCATGAAGTTATCGTGTCACACCATCCTCTATGTCATGTTCATGTTCGGAGCTGTCATAGCCTGTGACAAGATGTGTTGCCATTGCTTGGCATAATACGCAAAAGGCGGTATTCTTCGGCTTTTCATCTAATGGCAAGGTGCCGAGAGCTGAGAGGTATCCGCTTGGTCTGAGTATTTTTCTCTTTTTGGAGCGACGGCGTTGAGAAAGGAGGAAGCAAAAAAAGATGTCCTCGAGGGCGTAGGAAGGGCAGTGTTTCGAGCACAAAGTGATAAAACCTGTAACGGCCACATCAGCACGCATACAATGCGGGCCATTGTTTTCAATTCGGTTTCCAATCGTCCAGGATCGCAAGGAGTGACCCTTGGTACACGATGATCTTGGGCCATATTTGCCCCCCTTCTTTCTATGGGCAAGTATATCCTGGCAATTAGGGATTTTACTACCCACCTACTTTTATATCGATTGTAATAAGACGTTTTCAACACTTGTGGCCTTGCAATAGAACTTCAGTTGACAGCTTCTCGTCATGGATCTAATATGGGTTCTTCTAATGAAATCGTCTGAAAGTCAGTATCTTACGTGGACCACACTTCGCTAGGCTGACCTTGATCCCATTCTTCATCACATGGATCACGGCGTATAAGAACGGCTGATACGGTATCCGGATACGAAGTCAAATAGTATCATATGCCTTGAGCGGAAAGATGATTCGGCTGTGTCTGCTCTAGAAGTCCTCCTTTCCAATAGCAAATGCGTGTGTAAAGTCGATTCCTCCCGCTTTTCCCGCACATAATGCTTGCGATACTGCAACACGTATTGGCACCTCATATAAGCGACATAAAGGCACAAAGTCAGCGCCCTCGGTTTCGAATCGTGGGATATGAACTAGTCATGGTCCTCTTCCGCAAAGAGGACGGGGGACACTAAATGTGGTTTGTCTGATCAGGGACAGAGGAAGATGGAATCGCCCTCCCTCCCCTTGCAGGAACGGAGAGAGACAGTCAACATGATGGGAAATCTGCTTCCCCCCTCCCTTTTTTCTTTCTTCGGTTGATGAGTTGCGCTAGAGTTGCATCCATTCGAGCCGACTCTAGGTAAGTACTTAAGAACAGATTCGAAACGGAAACCGGAAGCGACGAATCGCCATACGCCACATCACGAATGATATGCTGTCCGATGGGCTCGTCCTCAGGTGAGGTGTTTCTGCGGATTCAAGTCCGCTTGCTTTTGCATCGTTGTGTGAAAATCCATGGAGTCAGCCAGATCCGGTTTCCTGTCGAGCCGTTTAGGCGAACGGAAGAAAGCGCTGAAAGATTTTCGATGTGCTCTGGTATGGTATGGTATGTCCGTGTTCGGATGAGGACAACCACTGCTCCCTTCTTCCCGTGTCCGGGCTCGCTGAAAGCTATTACTGGCCCAAAACATGTGTTGGAGGATTTCCCCGAAAGGGCCGAGGGTTAGAGACATGCAAATGCTTCTTTCCCACTTTCCCTGTAGCATCAAAAGAATGCCTTTTCGCTGCGGCAGGGAACAATCCTTAAGATGTAAAGATATTTCTCGATCTCAAATCCCGCGGACGGTTGGACGTCAGGACGGAGGGGCACCAGGTCGGAGCAAAACAGGGTGCTTTTTGATGAGGTGTATACTGTCTAGTCGCCGTCCCGCAGCAACCATCAAACCGCCACGGTTGCCTCCCACAAGTTTTCCGCGTCTGTACACGGTAGTGTGTTGGACTTGGCAATTCGAGTGTGTATCTGGCCGCAGTCGTCTCCCTTGTAACCCCGTTCAGCCGTGGGGTGCGTAACCTGCATCACTTCTCCTCTCGAGATCTTGTTGCATCCGCCTCCATTTGAGCCCTTTGTTCCGCCATCTCCCTGATCTCCATCTCCTCACTCCACGCCCGCCTAGACCTGTCCAAGGCTCGGTTCCTCCGCCTGATGGAATCGTTATAGTCCGTCACCCGCTTCTCCGCGAAAATGCACCCGCCCAGAATCATTGCGCTGATCTGGATGTAGACTTTGAATTGCACGGTCAGACCGCGGTAGATTGGGTTCGTACGATTCAGGAGGAAATGCGTGAGGAGTGATATCGTGCCGAAGCGCAACGCTCCAGAAGCGAATCCACTGGCCGCGAGTGAGGTGAGGTGCTCAGGCGGAGCGATGTCCCTGACATGTGAAGGAGGAGGCATCTTGACAATGTATGATATGGACTACAGGTAGTCAAGCTGTACGGGGACGGGGGGGAGCTCCGCAAATAGCCCAATATTGTTCTCCTAATAACAGTGTTGTTCTCGCAACATACAGCTGGGAACTTAGGTGGCTCACAGTAGAAGAGATGCTGGTGCTTGGGAGGTGTCGGCCTTTTGCACGGAGTGGTTTATCATCAGTAACGGAGCTTCGTGCTACACACACCCGGAGCCCTCAATTGATGAGCTGAGGTTCACATTGAACTGCGGACCAGCAAGTGATGACGTTCGCTTCTCCAAATAATAATAGCGCGCGGTATCGGTGTCGCGCCGCCAAAGAAAATTTCCGTTTTCGTAGCCGGCTGATCTTCGGATAATCTTTTTCTTACAGAGACCCAATTGTTACATGCAGCCTTGAACATACCTCGTGATATTCCTTGAGCCTAGGATATCCAAATACTCTCTCAACAAAATACGACAAGTGTACTAGGGTTGTTAAGGCCGCACCATCCACAACCATGGCGCCCAAACCACCCTCCAGTGCGAAAGGCTCAAAGAGCTCAAGGAGCAATAATCCCAAAGCCCGCAAATCCGCCACGGCAGGGCCATCCTCCTCGAGATCGAAAGTCTCCAAGCGCCCGCCTTCTAAGCAGGTCAAGTCCAAACCTGGCGTGCATTCACAAACTCAACAGGCCTCCGCCAGTGGCAAGTCAAAACGCCGACAGAAGACGTACACAGACGAAGAGCTCAAGCTGCCTGCGCTGAACATGATAACCCCGGTGGGCGTACAGAAGCCACGAGGCAAGAAGAAGGGCAAAGTGTTTGTGGACGACAAGGAGAGCATGATGACGATCTTGGCGATGGTGAATGCGGAGAAGGAAGGGCAGATTGAGAGTAAGATGATCAAGGCCAGGCAATTGGAGGAGATCCGAGAAGCCAGGCGCAAGGAGATGGAGAAGAAGCAGGAGAAGAAGCAAGCAGAACTAGAGGAGGTGAAGAAAGAGATCAAGAAAGGGAAGAAGAAGAGGAAGGATGTACCACAGGAAAAGGCGCCTGAGACCAATGGCGAGGGAGAAAAGAAAGCGAAATTCAGGAAGAGAGTCTCTTTTGCATGAGGGCATGAGGTCTAGCATGTCTAGCATGTTTAGCATGTCTATGTGTCCTGTCTAAGGGTCTACGGGTTTATGTGTGTGCTTGCCCTTTGGAGGATCCGGCCTACTGGCCTGGCACATGCATTTTTCTCCTCATTGGGTCAAAGACCGGTTTCAAGGGCTCTCGATGCGATCGAGATATCTGCCCTTCAAGCTGCTCATCACCAACCTCGTCTTTCGATATTGCATCCAGGTCGATCTCGCGGGCCATTTGTTGGAAGAACGGGGTTGTCTGTGCCAGCTGCCTGTCAGTCAAGGGACATCATGAAGTTACGTTTGAGATGAAACATACGACTCTGGTGAACCATCTCCTGCCGCCGAGCTCGAACCAGCTGAGATGCCCACCACCTGGTGTGGTACAAAGTACGCCATAAGGTGTTTGTTGCACCTCCTGGCGCGGCAGAGCTTCGCTCGCCGTCACCTATCTTGTCAGTTGCTCCGCCAGCTTCGGACTGAATTGCCACTCACAGGGTCATCTTCTGCATGGATGGCTAGGAATGGGATCCTGATGGCGAGTGCTGAGTCGATCGAGGACGCGTCGCGATAGTATGCTCCCTCGGTGGGATAGCCCCAAGTCGGACCCTGTACGTTTCTACGCTCTTCAGCATCCTGAGAGCTGTGGCAGGGTAAAGAACCTACCGATCAAAGTCTCGCAAATATTTACCCTTTCGGACGAGATCGAGGTTGATTTTCGGGTTTTTAGAGACCTGCTCAACATGGCTGGGAGGAATTTGTCACTAGCGGCCTATCATGTATGGGGACAGACTCACGTTTCAAACAGTTTCTTCATACTTCTGCCCATTGTTGCAGCATAAACGTTGCGGTTGAACCAACCTCGCATCAATGCCAGGTTGCCTGCTTGAAGGTCCCATGGGCTGGAAAGGATAATGGCAGCTTTGAGGCAGCAATTGCTTCCTTCCTCGCCGAGATACTGAACAAGTCAGCGAACTACGATGGGTAATGGTTGAGGGAGCTCACATTCGTCAAGATATTGGCGCCTAATGAAAATCCAATACCAAACAGAGGACGATTGGGGAACGTCTTCTGCAACCATTTCACTGTTTGTCTTATATCCCAGGTTGCGCGTGCATTGTAAAGAACGCTCGAGGTGATCTTGGTCATAGAACATCCTCTGGAGATGATGACGCACGCTTCCCATCCTCCCTCTCCAACAAGAGGTTCCAGAACGTGGCGGAGATATAGCTCATGGGATCCCCCACTCAGTCCGTGAAGCATGACTAGCATAGGACGGCTGTCGTCTGAGGCCATGCCCTTGAATTCATCCTCGGTAAAGTAAGTGGTCCGCGGCGGCAGGCTTGGATCATGATCGCTGCTGGGTTTCGTAACAAAGTCAACCGCGAATTGCCCCGTGTAAAGCGGATCTTCATGCTCAAAAATTCGCCGCTTGTAGTATATCGCAACAGACTGGCGAGTGAGGACTGTCCACATTGTCTGTAAATGGCCGTTGAAGAGAAACGGGTTGAGTCGGCATGGAGGCACGATCGATTTGCACATGTCGGCTAACGAAATAGCTCGACCATCTTTCTTCTTCAGCACCAACGATCTCGTGGAATGCCAGAACCTTGCTTTTGCCATTCCGAAATCTCTGGCAGGAGCCGTTACCAGCGTAGCCAGCAGCGCGACCCCAACAAAGGCCGTAAAGAATGGATGGTTAAGAGCGTTTTTTAAGGCCGAATCCAGAAGGCTTTCCTCCATTTTGTGTCTATCCTCCCCTGGCCAACCTATCCTCACTCCAGTCCCGAACGTACGAAGGATGGTGTCCAAGGTGGACGAAGGAGACTGAAGCAGGTAGATGTTTTAGGTCTTGGTCCGGTGCATCGGATGATACATTCGCACAGATCGTCCGTGGGCGGATGACAATGGTGGCGTGCCAATAGATGGAGACAACGGTCAAGGGTCGTTGTGGGTTCGCGTCGACCACCGTGACCACCATCAAAGCGCTCGTTGTTGACCGCTTCATCCAGTTTGTCTGCTTCACACATTTTGGCTTTGCGAATTCGAACCTGGCCAGGCTTCCGACCTAAGGCATTGACCATAGACGAGGCTTTGGAGGTTAGCAACCTGATGGTAACGTACAAATGCGTTTGATTGGAAATTGAGGCGCACTGCAAGGACGCCTTCTCTCCAAAGGCACGGGGCGCGGCGACAGACCTGTCCTTTTGCGGTCGAGCAGCAGCGCCGGCCTATTTTGCGGCCCTGGTTGTTGCAGATAAAACTGGTCATAATCTGGAGACCGGGAGGTTGTAAGGAAGGGCATCTCGTTCAACGTTGGACGTTTCTGGAACGCGTCCCTTTGGCAATTCTAGTAAGAAGAGGAGGAGGAGGAGGCGGCGAGGGCGAGTGAAGCAGCGCAGGTGACTGCGAGAATCGAGCACCCTCGCAGGCACTTTGGCTGCATTGCTTCTCAGTTGCCCGCCATGGATCCCAACAACTATTCTTTTCATTCACATTATCACTACTTTCCCCAGGCACCGTCACAGACACAGGCACAGGCACAGCAGCGCCTTCCACCACAAAATTCTCCTGCTCAGCCTCAGCCTCAGCCTCTATCGCAATCCCATCAGCAATATCACCACCAGCATCCACCGCAACAGCAACAGCAACAGCAGCGGCAGCAGCAGCAACAGCCACAACAACCACAACCACAACTTTACTACAACCAACCCTATCCTCAGTCTGTGCCGCAGAACTTGAACTACGGTCAATACTACTACAACCAAGACCAACACTATCAGCCTCAGTTCCAACAATATCCCCCGTCCTTCAATCCACCACAGGCATACCATCCTATTGTTCAGACCTCCCTGCAATCTCCCCAGCCTGCCATTCAGGTCGTCGTACCTCCCCATCCTTACCACTCCTCTCCTCCCGCACAAGAGCAGCGGCAACAACGTCCTCCAGCCGATTACCAGTCTCGTCCTGCGCAGACATATCACCCTCAATCCTATGCTCCTCAGATCCAGTCTCCATCCCAATCTCATGATCAGCTCTACCCTTCAATCCAGCCATTCCAGCAGTCGCCACCGCAGGCTCGCCCGCAACCTCATCGCCACAACCAGTCGAGCAGCCAACATCGACCCAATGTCTCTGTCGATATTACTAGCCCCAGCCTAGCCCCAACTGAATCCCGGTCGAGACTGGAGCCTTCCACGCCGAGTGTGGAACTAAGGACGCAGCAAAGAATCCACCAGCCTAATCAGTCCCACGTGTTGCCACCCAAAAAGATGGACAAACCGCGAAACCAAGATACTATCCGAACTCATGAAGCTGGTAGTCCTGTTGCATCAGAGGTCGATTACGCCTCTCTCTTGTGCATCCTCGCCGACGACTATATAGAAGCAGCTCGCACACAACCCGCTTTGACCGATGAATATTACAACCTGATTGCCACTGCTCTTGGCTGTCTGGAATCAACCCTCACAAACTTCAAACTTCCCCCATTGCGCGAGGCTCAGATCTCCCTACGTTATGCCGAGATACTATACGAAGAAACAGAAAATTATGACGAAGCCGAAACGAGGTTGACAAGATCAATTGAACTGTGTGAGCGACACAAGTTTATCGATCTGAAATATGAGATGCATCTTCTTCTGTCCAAGGTCCTATACGAATCCAGACCCAAGGCAGCGCTAAGAGACCTTGAGAGAATGGTCGAGGATATTGAAGCCTACCGCCATACCGTCTGGGAGTATGTCTTCCGCTTCCAACACGTCTTGCTCTCACTAGCATCATCTGCTCCGGGCGAAGTCCACAGCACCACTGTGCAACTGCAGAAGATAGCCACACTTGCGCGTCAAAATGGAGATAGTGCAGTTCTTGCCTTTGCCGCTACCCTCGAGGCATTGTTGCATCTGTCAAGCTCCGGCCACGAAGCAATCACAGCCACGCAGACGGCTTTAGCGAAAGCAAGATCGTTACAACTCAATCCAGATGTCGAGAAAATACCGCAGATGGCTATCCTGATGGAATTCATTGACATGTGCTGTAGCATCCGGGAATGTCACATTGGACAGATGGAGGCGAAACGTGAACTCCTTCAGAGTGCTCTCTACCGAGCAATCCAAGACTCCAACTGGCAGGAGGACAATCTCATTTATGTTCCGGTCAACAAACGATCTATAGCCGGTATTCAACTGCACGGAAACGGACACGTCATCCAAAGAAATGGGAGACACTTCCTAACATTTTCATGGCCGGGAAAGGAGGAAGTGGAGGCTTTAGCCTGGCTCTTCAGTGCAGAGAGTTCGGCTTACAGAAACGTAGTTGACAACGGAAAAGCAGAGAGGTTTGCAGAAAAGGGCCTTGCACTCATTCGAGCACTGGGAGATTCTGCGGATGTAGCAGGCTACCAGCAGTCACAGGGGTCATACATTCTCCGGAAGCTTCTTGAAGCTCAGTTCCTCTTCTTGCTCTGTTTCATGCAGTGCTCGCAGGGTAGCTGGAACTTAGCGAATGACACATTGGGTCAGATTCGTCGTATCTCCGATGAAATGAAGGATAGGTTTCCCGTCAACATGGTGTCCTGCATGCTCTACCTTGAAGGGGCTATCCTACAGGGCACTGGCAATCTCACGGCCGCCCTCGAGATCTACCGCTCACCGATACTCAGCCTCTCCTCAGTTCATGATTCACCCTCGAACGGCCACAAGGCTGCGCAGCACAGGTGGAATTCTTTCCACGCAGACTCGGATGCCAGACGCAACTTTTGCATTCTCGCGGCCATGAATACTGCCTTCATCATCCACGATCCTCATCATCCACAACACAATCAACTCAACCACCTCATCAAACGCTTGAATGCCGCTGTCAAGAGCTCAGCCAACAAGAACATACAGGCACACTACTCGCTGCTTGTCTCCGTGGTGTCGACTACAACGTTGGCTATCAAGCAGTATTTGCGAAATGCGATGGACATGGGAAAAGCAATTGGTAGCGCGCAAATAACTGCGATCGCTCTGGTGTGTTTGCAGGAGAGGCTGTTCAAAGGGACAGTGGACGAACAAGCAATGAAATGCGCCAAGGCGGCGAGTTTACAGGTGAACCGATGGGGAGAACCAATGTGGTCTCATGTTGTCGCCGGTCTGGAGGCAGCTTCCCTCGAGCTGAACGGCCATGCGCGAGAAGCGCAACAGAGACGCGCTGCGGCGGAAGCCGGCTGGGAAATGCTGCCAGAGAAGATCAAGTCTTCGACCAGTGACTGAGATTTCTGGGCTCATTGTATGTTGCAAGGCATCAAAAGGGCCCCTCCATTTGTACAAAAGATTTGCTTGACAAGGAAAACTTCAATATGCCTGTAATTCAGATGGCGAACTTGAAGATGAATAAAATTGTGCCTGTTATCCTTGCCTGGGCCGCTGAATGAGGTTCTTCGGACGCAGAGTGGTAGTAGAAGAGACATGGGCAGTTGCTGGTATTCATTCTAACCTGTGTGTGCGCGTTTCTATCTTGGCGCAACTGCAACTGAGGTTCCTGCTGGGACTGTCTTGTCCCATTCATGCTGTCTGGATCATGCTCTCTGGATCATGCTCTCCGGATCTGCTTACATCTATCTGAAAGACTCTCGACAGGACCGAAACAAGCTCGGGTCGGCATGTGTTCTTCCATGAGGAACCCCAACCATATCTCAAGTGAATGAATGCCAGTCCGTTAGCCCTTCATGATCTCATGGTAATCAAAACAGTTCGTCCACCATCCTCTCGCACGAAACGCTGTAGCGATTCAAGCACCCATACTCTCCGGGGTGGCCGGGACGTCGCCACACGAGCGCTTCCCTTTCTGCTCATCACCACGCTGATTACTACCGCCGCTGTGGATCTCTTTCCAGACATTCTCGTCAATAGGTGATTCGCTGCGTCGGCCATTGTCGAGCGCTATATTCTCGCGATGTATGGTGCGATCGATTTCCTCCTCCAACACATCGAGGGCCGATTTGCCTTGGACACTGGCTCCTCCTCCAGGTGACGCCTCCAGTTCGGCGGCAGTCGGCTCAGGAGCAGCAGATTGTGAAAGGTTTGGCCAACGATGTTGCCGAGTGTCCTGTTGGCCGACGCTTGGTGTTGGACTAGGCGGTTCCAGCTGTTGCTGATTCTGTTGCTGTTGCTCTGGATGTTGGAGGCTACGATGGGTCTTCTGGTCGATCGTCTCGTCCACTACGCCAGGAGCATGTTGCTTTCCCGTCTGCCATTCCCGGATCAGCCTCGACACGTCGACTTGCCACTTGAGTTCTTCGAGCTTCTGTTGCAACGAGTTGAGGATTTCTTGTTCCTTGAGCTGCCAGTCACGTAGCGCCGCGCCACCTTCTCGAGGGGCATTGTCTTCGAATTCCGGAACCTGAAGCAAATTGTGCGGCTGAGCCAGCGCTTTCAGCTGACTGTCATCCACGAGAATAGTGTTGCTCTGATCCCACTTTCTGCCAGGTTCGGCTTTCGCTTGAATAGTCGGGTCGGCCCAAATCTTGTGCAGTCTCTTGTACACCTGGACCTTGCTGTTGTACTGTGCCTTATTCAAGTCTAACTTGTCTCTGGCCCAGACCCCTGCCATCAATTGCCGCTGCTTTGGATGGATTAGGTTGGCTACCATGAGCGTCGCATTCTCTGGTCGGGCGGAGGAATATACCATGACGACGTGATTCTCAAACAAGTAATCTAGTAACTGTGTGACACCGGGTCTGATCTTGAATTTGGTGGGATCTTTGCGTCGGTTTGGTCTGACGAGTAGCGTTCCATTGAGATCAAGTACGACCAACAGTTTCTGAGGTGTATTTCTGCGTGCAGGGGGTAATCCAGCCTTTCGCATGTACTTGGCGCCGGCAGCGGGTGGAGGTGGTGATTCAACATTCTCAGGAGTGGAAGTACGCGTGCGGCTCCGGCGAGATACACCCTTGTGTGTAGGAACAGTGTGAGGCGCAGCAGAGAGTGGGGATAAAGACTCGCCTTCGATCGATGGAAGAGGTATATCTGCTAGCGCTCTCGTGCTGTATGGCGCGATCTGATCCACGCGTCTGTGTCGAAATGGGTATCGAACGTTTGTTTGAAGCACAATCTGGTCCGATGCATTCCGTGCTTGTTGCAAGACCTGCCTCTCACGCGTTCCATCCGAACTTCTGTATGGCTTGTCAACTCGATATGTAGGGTATCGAGCGTAGTTATGGACTGACCTGAGCGGCTGATACGGTGCGAATTGACCCTGTGAGTGTTGAAATGAGGACGCTTCCGGAATCATGTATTGCGGTGCAGGCTGGTAGCTCGGCTTCGACCCGAACCCATATACGCGATGGTCATGAGCCGGTTGATAAGTTTGTGGTTCGCTGGAGGGCTGAAGAGGAACAGCATCGTTTCTGTATGATCTCCAGGAATCCGCTATTTTGTAAACGTTAACCCTGTCCTGAGCAGAGACGTCAAACCATTCACCTTGCCGGGTCTGACTACCATGGCTTAGCTGGTAAGGTTCGGTAGCGACTGGAGCGTGACCAGTATGTTGGGGGACGTTTGGAGGAATTTGAGGTTGGCCCGACTGGGCAGGCGGAGGATAGGCCCTATCTGCTTTCTTTCGACCCATCATGGGCTGGAAGGAAGAACAAGAGAGTAACCGAGGCGAGGCGAGAGGATTCGGCAGGACAGACAGTTTGCGCTGCCACTGACAGAGATGTTAGTTGTGAAGAGATGGAGAAGTGAGGGTGTGGACAAGCCAGACTTTTGATGGATTCCTGAGACAAAAGCTGAGAATTGCCTCACATGGCAAAGCGCGTCGCTCCAGTGTGGTTAGGGTTAGGTCGCGAAGTGCAGTATAATGCGATATTGCGGCGTTGTTTGATATAACTTCAGTAAACAGCAAGGGAGCATCTTGACAATCAATTTGGATGAGGGCAGGCAAATGTTCACAAGAGGCTGCGTCTTCCATTTACGGCATAGCGTAGGATCCAACCTTAAACGCATTAGAGTTGGCGATCTCCCGTTAGTGCTCGCCGCTCTGGCAAAAAAGTTGATGTTGACTACGTCCTTGGTTTGGTCTTTCGAATTTGCTTTTACTGCAACTGTCCCTCGCGCACGATGACCTCCTCTCTCCTAGATCGGCCCATCCAACTCCGGCATGACTATGACGAAGACGCCGAGCTAGATCCTTCTGACGAGGTTGTCAGCGATACCGATCACTCACAAGACAGCGACTCCAGCCAAAGCGACTCGCGTTCTGAGCAAGAGGTGATTGCCGATGAATCAAACCCACGATTTGAACTATGCTGACATCGTCAGGATGATGGTGATACCAGCGAATCAGAGGAAGATGTCTCTTTGCACGACATCAGCTTCGGGGCGCTCGCGAAAGCACAAGAGACTTTCAATCCGAAACAGAAGAAGCGAAAATTAGGAGAAGGTGTAGAAGAAGCAGTGCCACGCACAGGGCAGCAAAGTGAGGAAGACAAATTTGACACTCGCCGCCGAGCCAAAGAACCTCGTATCGATGCGCCAAAACGGACCTCGAAACATGCGCCAGCAATCGAATCGGCTCGGAAGCCCGTCTCACGAAAGAGAACCATCTTCGAGCCATCGCCTGTGCTGAAATTCCGAGACCCGCGCTTCGATCCCACTGTGATGTCGGCAAATCGCAACCCAAACGCAGTGGAAAAGGCTAACAAGAATTACTCTTTCCTATCCACTTATCAAGCTACAGAGATACTCGAGTTGAAAGCGCAGATCAAGAAAGCCAAGGATCCTGAAGTCATTGACGACCTAAAGCGACAAGTCATGTCCATGGAAGCCAAGATCCGAGGTGCGGAGGCACGACAACGCGAAAACGAAATACGCAGGAGACACAAGGAGAAAGAGAAGGAGGCACTGCGCACAGGACAGAAGGCGAAGCCTTATTACTTGAAGGAGGCGGACGTGAAGAAACTGGCGAAAGAGGAGAGACTGCAAAGTATGGGCAAGCGGGCACGTGATAAGGCAGAGAAGAGACGGCAGAAGAGAGAGAAAGGCAAAGATGCCAAAGATATGCCCCGAGTCAGACGTGAAGGATGAGCCTTTGTTGGCAGTGATGCAGCATAAGAGAGATTGTTCAATGTGGGATTATCATGGCTTCAGTGTCATATCAACCACCAACTTCCCGCCCACTCCACGATGATAGTCCTGGACCAAATCATTGAGCCTTTCCAAAGGATATGTCCGGATCTTGGCTCTGACACCGTTTTGCGCGGCAAAATCCACCATGGCCTGCAACTGATGATTGCGTCCCGTCAGGACGCCGAGCAGTTTGATGTGTCTGAAGACCAGATCGCCAGGCTTAAAGCGCCACCCATCCTTCGGGAAGCTGACACAAACACATGTGCCGTGATTCTTAATGACAGCCATACCGAAATCAAAGGCGGCCTGCGACTCCGGCAGGATAAGCGAAGCATCACACCCCTTTTCGCCTTCACGGCCTGCGGGGGCTTCACCAAAGATTCGCTTCTTCACGTTCTCGGCCGACTCGCTCAAAGCATCAACAACCTCGACGTTCCGTCCATCTGTGCCCAACTCGACGACCACGTCGTTCAACATGCCGATTGCAGGCGTCGTGTCGACTGCAACAACATGCCACCCGAGTTTCGCAGCAAACTGGACACCCAGATGTCCCAGCCCGCCTCCTGCGCCGACTATCGCGATTGACTTGCCTTTCCCACTGCGGCCTTTTGAACCCGAAACATCAACACCGGCAGTCTCCAGGGCATTCCATATTGTGACACCAGCGCACATCAGTGGTGCGACGTCGACGGCCCGCATATTCTGCGTATCTGGCACGCGAGCCACCTGCCTAGCATCTACAAGACAATACTCTTGGAATCCACCATCAAGAGACAACCCCAGGTTCCCGGCGAGAGGACACCAGACTCCATATCCAGGCTCATCGCCCCCATTTTCCGTACACTCAGAGCATTCGCCACAACACAGGAATGCACGTCCAGGGACGCCGACCAGCTGACCTTGAGCTAGCCCTTTGGCTTTGGCGACTGTTTCGGCTTCCGCACCCATGGCTTCCACTGTGCCAGCGAACTCGTGCGACCCTACGCGCGGGAGAGTTTGCTGCATCGCGCCAGATGCGAAGACGGCGTCGGTATGGCAGTACGAAGCGGCCATGACACGCACGAGCATTTCATATCCCTCTGGAGCTCGTGGATTTGGAAAGTCCGTCCGGAAGGTATATGGCTGGTTGAACGCTTCTAGGACTTGAGCCCTCATTTTGCGCCCGTGGTGTCGTGGCACTGACTGCTGTTGACGGTCCTGCTGGTGAGGGTGGTGGTCGTGTCTGTAAGGGTATGTCGGTGTCTGTTGATGTCGACGTTCGGGTGAAAGCGATGCTTGTCTGTAAGCCCCTGCGTTCACCGCTAGTATCCCTGCTCTCAGAAACACCTGGGCAGAGTCTATACGACCTCTCGCTCCTAGATACTCGCACAGAATGGAACTGTCTGACCCCTTTTATTTTCCGCGATCCACATCCACCCAGAATCAGAAACGATGCAACCGTGCCTCGAAAGACAGCCAGCCAGCTTTGATTTTCCTCCCTCTCCCACTCTGTAGGCCTAGGTCTTGTGCACGAGGGGCTGAAGGTGTAGCTCGAATCTGAAGAGATGATTCCCCTGGTCCTGTCTGAACTGATCCCGCTCTGCACGACTACTTTTTCAACACGTAGATCCAAAGATACTCTTCTGCCGGTCCAAAATATGCGATGTCGCCAACTTGAAGTCGAGTTTGGGTGCCACGTTCGCTGTTGATCCAAAGAGCGCGCCTGGAAGGTCCCGTCCCACTCTGAGCAGGCAAAGCTGCCGGGTCTGTGATCTGGAGCAAACAAGTTCCTAGGTTGCTTAATACCTGAGAGGCTCCTTGTTCAGGACCAACACGCCAGCGGAATCGCAGAGGTATAAAATATCTTAAAAAGACCTTAACACGTAACACGACTTGAAAAAGAGAGAGAGAGAGAGAGACCTAGATGTAACTTGATAATGGTCTGGTCTAGCCTGGTCTACCTTTACCTCTACCCCTTCTCAAAGCCAACACCGACTTCACCACCACCACCTCCTCCTCTTCCCTCCATCCTGCGTTGGGGAAGCACTACAGGGAACACTCCACCCTTTCCACCCGTGGTTCAGCCTTGCGTGCGCGGTCTCTTTCTCCAACAAGTCCGAGGTTGGGGAAAGTTTTTTGGAGATGGCGGCAAGGCTGCCTGATACCCGACACCTTGAGTATCTATGGTAAGGTATCTACAGAACCTAATAGCAAAAGATCTTCGGAATAAGCACTTGATATTGAGCTTCCGTACCACCTGGTGCATTCATTGCCTAAGATATTGTTGATAGCTCAGGCGAATGATGACTATGACAGCAATACATCAACTCTCTGGCAATGCCCGCTTATAGATGCTAAGACATCGGCAACCACTACAACAACATTGAACTCGAAGTAGGACGTCGACGACAGTTTCTACTCGACATTTTGTCATATCCGTACTACAACATCCGCAATTCATCAACTATAACCCCTTCAAACGCATCCAAGAGGACGTGCACCAATACCATTTTCTGCATGTAGCACGTAGCGGAGCAAATCACACTTTTTCCCATGCCACATAGCAATCCATCCGTCGTGGCGCATCCTAGATATCCCAACGATATTAAAAAGAAAAAGTCCCAGCCCAGCCAGTCCTGTTGGTCATTAAGCAGTGTGGATCTCGTGAAACAAGTCATCACAAGAAAGCAACAAACATCAATCAAGATCCAGCCGCCATTCGCCCCGAAAGTGTGCACCGGAAAAGGAACTGACAGATCCACGCCTCGAACAAACTCGCTCTTGGTAAACCCCATCGAAATCATGATACCATGCGGCGCGTCGCCTCAGTCATAGAGGGAACAGGTCGACATGGCAATGGGCTGCAATGGGCAGGCTACGACCGTATCCTCAAGAGTGGAACAAATCCCACGCCCTCGAGCACAAACTCAAGAATTCCTCCTTTTTGGCCCGCTGTGTAGCCGGGCTATCTCTCCCTTCAGCAAACGGTCCATTATAGGGGACCCGTTCCCGTCCGCTCCCTAAAGGCGGGCTGCTTCCTTCCTCGTACTCATTCCGGGTTCTCCTCTTGCTAGTGGGATGATTATTGTTGGCTTGATATTGAAGGGGGGTAAGATTGTCTTTATGACCATGGGGTGGTGAAGGAGGCGTTGGCGGCTGATGGCCTCCATAGTGGACAATCTTTGGCAGGAGTTCCTCTCGCCCCCCTGTCAACTCATGAACAGCCTCCTCGGCAGACCTATACTCTCGAGGCCGATCGAAAGGCGGGAGTGGTGGTTGAGACATGGGATGGGCGGTCTGTGGAGGAAAACCAGGAGAAGGAAGAGGAGGTCCGTGGCTGTGAGAAGGAGCAGAGTTGCTCTGGAGGAAGGGAGGTCTTGCAGGGCCAGGGTTGAGTTCGTTGGCACCAAACACATCGGTGATTGGAGGCAGCCGGTTGTTGGTCTGTATGGCTGGCATATGATGGATGTGGGAAGTTTGGGACAAATTCGATTGCTGGTTACTCACTTGTCGTGATGGAGGATGTGCTTCGTGTCTTCCAGTGAATGTCTGATTCAATGGTGCCGATTGGATGACGCGTTCATTGGCAAACCGCTCCGCTGGGGGAGGGACAATCGATAGACCTGGAGGGGGTCTCTTCTTTGCGCTGGTAGCGGCGCCTTTGGAAGCCGGGCTTACCGCCTCGCCTGTCTTTCCTGAATCCGGAGCATCACCTCGAGCCGATTTAAGTAGCCTGGCTTGGATGATCGATCGTTGTTGATCCCGGACGGAAATACTGCGTTCCAGTTGTTCTCGCATAGCAGGGTCCTCGGTTTGGAAACCAGGGGATAAGCAGGCCAACCCAACATCATGCATTCTCAAGCCGTCCCTTGCAGTTAGCGGTGTCGCTGAGGGACGAGAGTTGATGCCAGCCGAGAGTGCGGCTGTGTTTGTATTCAAGTCCAACTTTTTAGGTCTATGGCGGGTGCTAGCTTGAAGGGAAGGGGACGTGGGGGGCTCTTTCTTGACAGTTATCCTGGGATGACCGGAATTCCTCGCCCTACCGTCAGAACACATGGTCAGCTTGCTGTGGTGGTCGAAGTAGGGGTTTGACTTACGATCTGGGCGATATTTTGCCATCCGAAGGGGTCTTCTCATTAACGTTGTTCGGACCGCTCGTTTCTGAAGTCGACGTGGCATCAGATGTTTTCTCTTTCGGCGCCGCACCGGCCGAGGACGCCAACGGAGGGTAGTTTCTTGGGCTTGGATTTCGGTCCAGGGGCGGCAGCGCAGCGATTGCAGCAGAAGCTACAGCAGTCGACATGATGAGGCCGGCGGCGAGGTCTCAAGGAGAGAGCGATGACTGTCACTGTCGCGCACGCAGGTCCTTCAGAAAGCTATCCACGATTCCCTTCCTCTTATCAACGCCTGTACTGCAGTGGCCTTCCACCGGACTAGATTGATGAGGGCGCGGTGATAAGACTGTGTGTCGACCAAATGAATGGCGTAGCAAGCAGTGCAGCGCTTGGGCGGGAGGCAACTAGGTTCAAAGCGAGTGACCGTGATGGCAGCGGATAGGCTAGACGCCTGTGAGCGTGAAGGCGGCAGGCTATAGATCAGCACGGATGAGATAGCAACGAGCGGCTAGGTCGTCCTCTGAGGGTCGGCCTTGTATAGACTGGACTCTGGGGTTTTTGATGGGAGGGAGAGAGATCAAAGGAAGGGCGGGGAGAGCGCACGGAACGAGAGACACCTGGTACTGGTACTCAAACAGTGGCATCCAGGAGGAGACAAAAATGGCACTGCAACTGGAACAAATCGATAGATCTGAGACGCAGGGCTGTTGGTTCAGATCACGGGGAGGAAGGAGGATGAGGAGGTGGCACAATTCGTAGTGGGTAGCGGGCGACGGGGGCGTAAGGATGGCGTGGTGTTCGTTAAAACACCTGGGGCGGTTTGGCTCTGTTGTGAGTGGGCGAGCGACCTAGACTTCAGCCAACGGTTACAGCCTCAGGCTCAATTGCACCCAGAAGCCAGCCGCGGTTTGTCCAAATGTCTAGCGGCCAGTGCCCACTGCCGCACCTAAGTGGTCCTGTTCTGGGCAGGGTCGATTGCCCGTTTTAGCCGGGTCAGGGATCAGGAGAGCTGATGAGTCTAACCAGAGTTTCGAGCTGCCATTATTGCCTCCAGGGGACCGCCATAACTGGAGTCACTCGTTACGAAGCGAGGATCCGACAATCGTGACCTGTAACTTCCAGCTGTCTTGGAGTCCTCAGGCAGCATGTCATAACAACTTGAATGGCATATTGCAATCATACAGCTGCACTGCACCGAAATTCGAAGCATTGAATGCCTTGGCTGTAAGAGCTACTGGCAACCTTAGCCCCTGCGCCACTTAACTAAAACAGCCCACAGGCACGGTTATGGAGGACCTGCCATCAATTCGACCCTCTCGTTTCGAAGTCCATTAGTTTCCTGTGCAGTTCAGTTGAGGTACATACGACATATATTGTACCTGCTGGGTGCCTGCCAGGTCTATGTTGTATGGTAAGAAGACAGTTATCAAGGAGTCCTACACTGCTAATAGGAATAATGCCTGCAACGGTCAGCCTGTAGCACCAACATAGGTGCAACCGCGGATGCGACAGTGGTACTCGGCTGCACTCGTGTCAAACCAGCACTTCAACCTTTTACCACTTGCAGCTCCTGGGGCCCGTGTTCAAGCCTCCTGAGGATCCCTCCTCCTCCTCACCATGCGGCAAATGGTCGTTTCATGTTCGCGCAGCCGCGTGAGCGTGTCAGCGTACCACCTATTCAGCCGCGGAAAAAGCTACAGCCTACAAAATCCGAGTCGTTCCTTTCCCACGCCACTGCTACATACTGTCCCTCAGATTCGCCCCGCAGCCATCTCGTTTGATATGGACGTGCCTCTTGACTTCGGATTCTTTCCCCTCACAGAGCCTTCGCCGATGCTTCTGGCCTCGTGTCACCCTCCTGTCGTGACGGTGGAACAATCAGAAAAAGGATCGGATACATATTTGCAAACAACGCAGGGTCACCCGCGTGGTTGATCACAGTCATCCTCTTACGATTGCATGTCACACGTTGAGAGTAGGCCTGAGACCGCATTGCGCATTAGTTCAACCCTCCGTGTAGGAGATGTCCAGGGGGGCCTGCCTCCCAACCCAGAAAGCCGCCAGCGACTATTGGATACCTATGAAGCGACTTGCCAAAACGCGTGTGTCAAACACCCGAAAAGAAGACTGCTCGATTAGGTGCATGACCAGCTCCCCGGTAGGTCCACGGCTGATACTGTCTCCTCCGGCGTCCTATCGCAAGCAGCATGCAGGATATGGTGTCTACCTAGGAAGCCACGCGAAGTCCTATGTCAATATGGAACTGCCACTCCCATGTTTTGAGGTCACCCATGAAGAATCCACCCAAATGTACTCCTGAAACGCCTTGTTTGGTCGATCGTTGCAGAGGATCGTCCGATCTTCGGTTGATTCGACTGCCAGATGACTTGAGCATCAACCTGGAAGACAGCAATCAGCCACCGCTGACCTAGATTCTGCTCAGTCATAAGGTTCTATCATCGAGGGTGTTTGAAACGATAAACACCTCCCACTTACCCCCTTGGTTGATCTGGAGGGCTGATGGCATCACTTCCTGTCACCTAGCGTCCCATAGAAAGCGATCCTTCGACAATCAACGATATTGCATACATCACTCTTGCCGTCCTACATTTCGATAGTCCCATGTGGCTTCCCTGGGTCTCCAGACACGCTCTCAGTGGATGGACGAGGTATACGTACTCACCATGGTGTTTGCGCTACATACCGCACGTCTCCCTGACATGGCGACACTGACAGGGACACTATACAGCTCTTTAGTCGGCGCCACGCCTCTTTATCCCTGTCTCGCTGGACCTAAGTGTTTTTTGGGTGTGCACGTACGTACATGTAGGAACACAGCGCCATATCCGCTGTGGCCATTCGAACGATTTTCAGACAGCCACATGTGAATCTTGACATATGGCTAGCTGTATTAGATGCAACCGAAGTGGAACAAGCAAGACACGTATCGCGTGTTATATACCTTATCAACGTCTATACCCACCGTATGGCACAAGACACAAGCAGGAAATCTGGTTCTTTTGCGATTACGCGGCTTCCCTTTGCAATCGTCAAGGTGTGAGTCCCGAGTACGTACTGCAAAACGTATTCTTCATTGGAAAGCAAGCAGATGCGATATAACTAGAGACTGGCCTCCCTATGATTAACAGTGACCAGCCTTCAAAAGCTGCCGTTGGCTGCTCTCCAAAAGAATCCATTACTTTCACAACACATGTTCCGTTGCTCGGTCTATAGTACTTCTTCGTGTCATGATACACATGAGCCTCATCATTGGCGTTGCTGTCGGTATGCCTGTACGAGATAAAATATGGTCATCACATTCCCGTCTGTTCTCCATCCTCCTCATCCTCTAATGTGGTATCAGGTAGATGCAAGTCGTGTACAGGTCTTTGCTGCACTGCCAGTAGCGTATTGCCCGTCTCGTTGTCAAGAAAGGCCTTTCACAATCCGTTGCGCCTAAGCTTGCTCGTCCTCTAAGAAGCCTTCTGGTAGAGAAGGGCTTCTTGCCAAACAAACAGTTTCCTCTAACAATAAGCTCCTGCTTCAAGCTCTGCAATCCAAGACTATGATTCTTGCTATGATTAAATCCTTCTGTCTGACAAGTTGTCCGGAAAAGCATCGGGACGCTTACGGTATTAGGACTAGACTCATCATGACGCTAGACTATATCCGGAAAAGCTTCATATCTGCAAATCCATCTCAGTAGTAAAAACGATTTTAATGAGAGGCGGTCGGCCTTGCAAAATTCGTATGTACCTGCACGACTGCTTTTCCCTAGCCAAAGATGTCGGATAATGCGCAAGATGTCCAGATGGAGGAGGATACCTACGATCATGGGGAAGACTTGCTGTTAGGCGGCGCAAAGAAATTGGTTGTTGTAAGTATACAGCGGCACTTGGTCTCAAGAATCTGGTCTATTTCAACAGTATAAAAGGCTGACACTATTACTTCCAGCTCCCAGGTGCATCCTCGCATGCCGCGTCATTCCAGATAGAAAAGGAAGATCACACCCTTGGGAATGCACTACGGTACTTTGTCAACAAGAAGTATTCTCGCCCTGTGCTATCTTCGAGGACGTTTTGAGGCTAACTCTATATAGCCCTGACGTTGAATTTTGCGGGTACACCATCCCTCATCCTTCGGAAACAAAAATGCACATCCGGATTCAAACATGGGGTAAGTGAACATTCAACCATGCCTTTCTCGGCCCATACCGCTTTCGTAAGGAGACCGGACCTGACATGGAGCAGAAGACACAAAGACGACGGCAGTAGACGCTCTCAGGAAAGGCCTGGAGGATATGATGGAAGCTTGCGATGTAATCTCAGAAAAGTTCACTGAGGCACGAGACGAGTTTGATGCTCGGAAATCATGAGAATGATTTCCACGACCTTTTGGATTCATCGACTGCATTGCGAAGGCGCTCAAGGAGTATGGTTCTAGCTATGTACAGCGTAGGATTTGGGATTTAGATGGAATGAAGCAGATCAATTCCGGCCCTGTACAATGCGTCAGTTCTGCGCTTCATATCCGGATCTTCCAAAAGCATAGACCTACTTCGAGGAACCCGCTGATGAAGTTCTTGGGTAATCTGGCGTTTTCGTCTTCCTCAACCCTGAAATACTTCATCACATGCGAGTACTGCTTCCAGAAATTCAATGTCTCCTGCGATTGTCCCGTTGTTAGTGACCTCTGGTCTCTAGTTCCCGACATCTCGGTCATCACCCACTTGAAATTCCGCATGGCTTTGTGTGATCAGCACGTCCACTGCTTGTATGTTATTGACGTATCTGTGCTTCTCGAACTCTTGTCTGATTTTCGTGCGGATCTTCGACACGGGCATGTTCAGGGAGTACATCGACTGGATCTCAGGACCCTGTATCGCTCTCTCAGCAAGGCACATTCGGCAGAACAAACACATTTGGTAGGACGTACAGCTCTCAGCCATTCTCGGTAGGATTTCAACACTCGTCGTCGCGCATCTGCCCAATTGATTGCTGTGGATTGGTCAGTTCATCTCGCGGAAGGCTCAGCTGGAATAGGTAGGGCGTACACGACCGTGTTCGCTGGGCGAGATAGGTAGGATTGATGGTCATTGTGCCGGCAGGAAGCTCCCATGAGAGCTTGACAAGAGTATGTGGCAGGGGGAGTGAGTTCGCAGTCGCTTGTCGTGAGTGATGTCGAGGTGCAACTTGGGTGGAGCTTTCGAGCTCGGCCAACCTGCACCACTCACAGATTCCGTAAAGACCATCATCGCCCGCCTGCTGCTGCAGCGGAGCATCATTGGTTCAGCCGCAAAATGTTTTTGTCTTTGCGGTCACATCATTGAAAGAATATACATGCTACATTTTGTCCATCACCAGGATCTCAATAGGCAAGTTCTCAAGAAATCCGATCAATATGGGGTCTGTTGAGCGGGCTAGCTCAGCCTCGTTTCCACGCCGCACGCATACGCTCTCGCGAATCACCAACGAGACGAAAATTCAGGTCTCTCTATCTCTAGACGGTGGCTCATTACTCCCATATGAACCTTCACAGCATTTTCCTGCATCAATCTCGACAGCTCAAAAAGAGTCACGTCCAGATGTCCTTGTTCCCCTACCGGCCTCTCATCATGCAACCCAGATAACCGCTACTCAGCAAATCGCCATCTCCACTGGTATTGGCTTCCTGGATCATATGCTTCATGCTCTAGCCAAACATGCCGGGTGGTCTTTGGCCATTCGAGCCTCGGGAGATTTGATCATCGACGACCACCATACTGCTGAAGACGTCTTTCTAGCGGTTGGGTCGGCGTTCAACGCAGCTCTGGGCAAGAGGGCATCTATCGTCCGCTTTGGCCGAGGCGATGCGCCTCTCGACGAAGCCTTGTCATGGGCTGTCATTGATCTGTCCAATAGGCCCTACAGCGTCATTGATTTTGGCTTCACCAGGGAGAAGATTGGCGATTTAAGCACGGAAATGCTCACGCATGGGTTGGAGAGCTTTGCTCAGGCTGCAAGCGTGACCCTCCATATCAAATGCGTTTATGGACACAACAACCATCACAGAGCAGAGAGTGCGTTCAAAGCGCTCGCTGTAGCATGCAGACAGGCTTGCGAGAGGAGGGCTGAAGGGACCGTTGGCAGTGGCGATGTTACGAGTACGAAAGGTGTCCTTGGCTCTAGTGTCAATGGCTGATGGGGGGTTTCACGGATGCCTGTAGATACTTACATTGAGCTGGGAATGGAAAGGATGATAAAGAGACTAAAAAACCGCGATATGCTTTTCGAAACATACCCAAGTCAGCGATCCTGGACTGGTGGCTTTTCCTGTTCATGCATACAACTGATTTATGGACTTCAAGTCCAGCTGAGCCAACAGCGTTTCAAACAGCCGGTCAAACGACATACAATGCGACCCTTTACGCCCATCATCAGATCCGCGGCCGTACTGTGATATCCGATAATGCAGGTTAACGCCTTGATTGAAAAGTTCACCCACCCAAATACATCATGACACCCTTGTCACCCGAGGCCGCCCCATGCGCCTCTCAGCCTCCTGGCTAATTGAATATCTTTTTGCATGATCGTTACTCGCTTCGCGTGGATGGCGCACAGATTCGTGTCTTCAAACAGGTGTACTAAAAATGCTTCGCTCGCCTCTTGCAGCGCCTGGATTGCCTGACTCTGCCATCTCAGTTCTTGCGCCGCCTGCATGGGTAACAGATACTGCGCGATCTCCCGGACAAGGCGAGCAAACGGAAGTTTAAGTAGGAGCAGGTCTGTGGATTGCTGATACCTCCTGATTTCCCTCAACGCGATTGTTCCGGGCTTGAATCGGTGCGGTTTTCTTATAGGTACTGGGTCGCCAGCTGTTGTTTGTATTTAGTAAAGACATAACAAGGTTCTTCTGGTCTCAAGACTCACGCTGTGCGCGACTTCGTCTCCCTGATGTTCTCGGAGAAGGATTCCCCCGTACAGCTTGTCCTCGCTTGGGTGTCGCAGGCCCCGAGCGACGCCGCATATTTTTTGTAATAGCCATAGGTTTATTGGGACGGATACGTTCAAGGCGACGGTTCGAGGCGACCGAGGACAACTCGTACAACGTACAAAGACCGGCAGGAGAGTTGCTGGGTGCAATTCGAATAGAGTATGATACTCGACGCGGGGCGCAAATCTGGTGGCTGGGTGCGCGCTGCTCTGGTATGCAAAGACTCGTGTCCCTGGGCTCTGGCCGGGTTGGGGTTATAAAGCGTTACGGGTATTGGCAGAAATCCGGCCGAGAAGAGGTGTAGTGAATTGTCGCAGATACGCAGGAATAATGACCATGTCGCGTCGTCTTGATAGAATCCAAAGTGTTCGGCGCGTCCTCGCTACGGTTGGCGAAGTTCCTAGGATTGGCACTTTACATCCGCCTTGCGCCTAACGGGCAGCTTAGAGCCGGAGAGGACGTCTAACGAACAATAGGAGCCCTTATCAGTAGTGTCTAGTCTTATCGGCCACTACTAACATCGCTTGCGGTCACTCATCGGAGACAACCTGCGTTCCCGACATCATTCCAACTCAGCACGTTCATGTAGAGGACACCTACTTCGCTTCTCTGGCGTCGACTCTACATGAACCTCTCGTTCCCTATACTGTCTCCTATACCGGCACCAGACAAATACCATCATGATTATTCTGACCTACGATCTCCTATACTAACTCAGTCCATCCTGTGCCCGGTCTACACGATTGTCCAGAACCCCGAATTCCTCTCTGATTTCTCCCGGACGATCCTACCCTTCTTTCAAGTCATACCCTGGGTGATGGCAGCGATTCTTGGAGGCGGCGAGGAGGCCTTGGGCCAGCTGGGGCAGTTTCCTTTGGAACAATGGTTCTTTGAGATGCCGCCGTGTACACGATACTGGACCACTGCTACAGTCATCACCTCGATCCTGTTACAGTGCAAAGTCATCACACCTTTCCAACTCTTCTACTCTTTCCCGGCTGTCTACTATAAATCACAGGTTAGCAGTCTCCAGATGGCAGATACGTGAAGAGAGTGCTGACCGTTGTAGTACTGGCGATTGCTCACCACCTTCATATACTTCGGCCCGCCCTCACTTGACCTCGCCTTCCACATCTTCTTTCTTCAGAGATATTCGCGTCTGTTGGAGCAAGGGTCTGGCCCATCGCCTGCCGTCTTTTCCTGGCTATTACTGTACGCCTGCACTTCCCTCATCGTCCTCAGCACTCTCACAACCTCGATTCCGTTTCTCGGTTCGGCGTTATCCAGTACCCTGGTGTACATTTGGTCCCGACGAAATCCCGATACACGACTTAGCTTCATTGGGGTTCTTGTGTTCACTGCGCCATACCTACCATGGGTCTTGATGGCGTTCCACATGTTCATGCATGGCAGCATCCCCAAGGACGAGATTCTGGGTGTGGTTGTTGGCCACATTTATTATTTCTTTGCGGATGTCTGGCCCGGACTGCATGAAGGCCAAAGGCCGATGGATCCGCCCGAATTCTGGGTCCGGCTGTGGGAAGGGCGGCGGGGAGATACACGCGTTCGAAATATTGAGGGCGATGTGGCTGCCGCTGCTGCGCGTCCAGGCGAGGTACGATGAGGGACGAGCATGCTGGATGTCCAGCATAGCTCCATCTAAATCGTATGTACTCGACGGGGAGCCCGGTGCCCTCCGGTGGGTATATGGCAATCTTACCTTTATCACCGAGGCCAACACTCAGCACGTCGCTTTGACTCATAACCCAAGATGCCGGTATGTACACCCCGTCAACATTTGTACAGATTTCCAAGCCTGAGAGAATACTCCGGATGGGCTGGACTCGAATGGGAATGCCATGAACTGTTCTTCAGCGCCTTGACTGACCTCGGGAGCAGATGGTCTTCCAGCCACTAGTAGCATTCATCTGGGAATTCTTGAATGTCACTAGAAGCCACCACGTCCTCCTACGAAGCAGCTCAACCACATCAGCTCTCACATGGCCGTCGGCATCTAGGCGCGAGATCACAACAAACTACAAGTTCAGCGGATCGCCCCCAATCGAACCCCAGCAAAGGATGGATCAGCAGAAATGAGTCGAAACGCCTGCGGCGAGGATAATATATGCCGCCAGTCGTTCGGGACCTCTTGCGAGCGAACATGACTTTGACCTACAAACATCACGCGCACACCACTGAAGGGACTTGGTTGGCAGCGAACGCGTGAACCGTTGAGTTTGTGGGAGTGGGCTTATTTATGGAGCGACGTCGGTCATCAGCATGCAACTCAATGGCTTCGGCAGCCGAATAAATTCAAAGTGGCGACCTTATCCCCATCTGATTGGCTGCCTTCCAGCCTACCCCGGAGCCTTGCATCAAAAGGTCACATTGCAGCCTCGCAGATCCATGGACATGCTTTCTCATTCCATCTACAGCCAATGCAATACAATTCTCGGAGACCGATAATGGCCAGTGTTCAATCTTCAATAAATGGCCCGATCCAGTGCGCGTGGCACTACTGCTGGAAACATTTGTCAACACTTTATGGTTCTCCAATGTCTTCGTCTTAGCTATGGGCCTCGAAGTCATCATATTGCCGGTTCCATACGGCACAGACAATAATGACAATTGTTCCAAACAATCGGACCTCTTCTCAGCATGATCCACGTTCCTCAATGGGGCACTCATCCAGCCTCTTTCTTTGAGTCTCAGTGTGCAAGTCTGCCGACTCTGGCCTACATATACCTGCACTTCTCTCTCCTCTGTCTTGTATCCTCCATCATTCCTTCACATCTCTGTGTTCATACATTCTTCCCTTCTCGCATCTTCATACTCTCCATTGCTTCTCTCCCCGAGCTCTCTGCCCACCTGTCGTCTCATGCCTGATTCCTACCTCCATCTCTCTATTATTTCTGTTGTTCTGTTCTGCTATTCTTACTTCTCTCTCCTCTCCAGCATAATTCCCTCTCCCTTCTTACCGTCCTGCCGGTCCTTTTTCCTCAGTTCTTCATGTTCTGTTTTGCTCACGGTCAGTCCCTTTCCTAGCATATTTCCTTCTGCTTGTCACCGTCCCGGCCATCCCCTTCCTCCTTTTGCTCTGTGTTGCCTTCTCAACTCCATCACTTCTCATTACCCTCCCTCTCACTGCCCTCATACCTACTCCTTTTCTCTCTCACCACTGTCCATTTCACCGCGCTCCCTTCTCACTGCCCAACCTACCTCCTCCCCTCACCCTTCTCCCTATCCCACTCCCTTCTCACTGCCCAACCTACCTCCTCCCCCCACCATTCTCCCTATCCCACTCCCCTCTCACTGCCCTGCCCCTACCTATCACTATCCCCATCCGCCATCTACTCTCCTGTTCTTACTCTCCTGTTCTTACTCTCCTATTCTTATCCTCCTATTCTTATCCTCCTATTCTTATCCTCCTATTCTTATCCTCCTATTCTTATCCTCCTATTCTTATCCTCCTATTCTTATCCTCCTATTCTTATCCTCCTATTCTTATCCTCCTATTCTTATCCTCCTATTCTTATCCTCCTATTCTTATCCTCCTATTCTTATCCTCCTATTCTTATCCTCCTATTCTTATCCTCCTATTCTTATCCTCCTATTCTTATCCTCCTATTCTTATCCTCCTATTCTTATCCTCCTATTCTTATCCTCCTATTCTTATCCTCCTATTCTTATCCTCCTATTCTTATCCTCCTATTCTTATCCTCCTATTCTTACTGTCCTGTTCTTACTGTCTTGTTCTTACTCCCCTATTCTTACTGTCTTGATCTTACTCTCCTATTCTTACTGTCCTGTTCTTACTGTCCTGTTCTTACTGTCTTGATCTTACTGTCCTGTTCTTACTGTCTTGTTCTTACTGTCCTGTTCTTACTGTCTTGTTCTTACTGTCCTGTTCTTACTGTCTTGTTCTTACTCTCCTATTCTTACCTCTATTCTTACTCTTCTATTCTTATCCTCCTATTCTTATCCTCCTATCCTTACCCTCCTATTCTTACCCTCCTATCCTCCTATCTCAACCTCTTCCTGCCCCAGGCTCGTTGCTGACATCCTCTCTGTCTCTAGGTTGTTTCGGAGCATCCTTCTATTCTTGCTATCCATTTTCAGGTACGTGGATTTCTTATGTTTAGCCCTGCGATGGTTCCCACCTTCTCGTGGTGCAGGGCGTCAGTACTTTGCTATTCCTCCGGGAAGCAAAGGAAGCCAAGAGGAACCGTAGCCCCTTAGTAACCTTTCAATCGTTGTTGTCGAATGCCCAGCTCACCTCGACTCAATATTCCGTACAGCCCTCATGTCTTCAAAGCATCGTGTCTTTCCTGCCTTTCCAAACTTCCATCTCCCCACACTTCTCTATTAGTCGCCGGTTGTTAATTTCTCTATTTCTTCCCTCAGCCTGGTTTTCTCTCACTCTTGCCATCCCTTTTAACGAGTCTTCTGTCTTCGTCTCGTCTCGTGCCCCTTTCCTCTGCTAGATATTCGCCCCCTCCTATCTACTACCTTGTCCTTCCTCTCCAGTACCCTGATCTCTCACCACTGCCAACCCTTTTATCTCCGATATCCATCTCGCTTCCCTTTGCCCATCTAGTCTCCCGTGCCCTAGCCTCGTCTGTATATCCAGATCTATCCGCCTTACATGGGACAAGTCTACTAACAATGTCCATGTCGACAGTCGTTACACCCCCAAAGAACGTATATACGAGGCCCGTGAATGGCCTCAACCGTTCTCCTGGCCGCTTTTACTATTTCCATTCCCCTGACATACCTATGTATACACCTACGGTCTATGATAGGGGGCGTCGGCGTGGGCCTAGATGGAAATGGGCTACGTTGACCGTCCAGCACGTACCGTTAATCTTTGATCAAATGATGTTTGCGCCCTTTGGCCCTAACATTGCTACATAGATGCAGCAGCCCTGTTTTGCAACTAGTTATCGGTGAGTTTCTGATCTTTCGCTAGTCACTGTAATCTACCAAGGCTGTGACTTTCGATAGGGATGTTAAGATGGATGGAATACATTCTTTGCCTCGTTCTATGAACTTATGAAAGGAACAAGTACACATGGAGCGAGATCGTCTATCACTCTGCATGGCCGCTTTGGAGGCGCCAAAACAACCAGGCAAGAAAGTCTACAGACCATCATCGGCCATGCAAATTGTCTCGTCTCATCTCACAATCCATTCCATCCCATCCCGACTCATCACATCATGGTCATCACATAATGTCAAGGAGGAACTCTTGATGCATTGGCCTCCATGACACGGGCAGCGGTGCGAAGGTGGTACTTGACAGTGCAATCGTCTACTTGAAGACCTTGCCGTCAGCCCAGTCGTACTTCTTGCCGTTGACCTCGATGGGCTTGTCCCATGACCACTGGTCCTCGACGAAAGTTCTGTCCTCGGGCTTGCTTGGGTCGAGCTTGGTGAACTCGTAGCTCTCATAGTCTGGGGCGACGTCGAAAGCAGGGATAGCCTCTTGGCCTCGAACCAAGAAAGCACCCTGGATGACGGAGTCGTTGGAAGTGCCGTACACCGACATGCAGCCGAAGAGGTACTTGCGCGATGCCTCGAGACGGGCGAAGAAGCCACCTGATAGAACAAGTTAGCACAGACAAAATTTCGAAAATAAGGGATGAGTAGGTGCGTACCAATAAGGTTGGAGGACATGAAGACCTGAGTCAACTCATCGTTGTACTTGTAGTCCACCTTCCACAGAGAGTATTCCTCGGGCTTGTAATGTTCCCAGAACCATGGGAGTGCTGCTTCTCGGGTCTCCTCGTTGGAGTACTTGCGCTTCCAGTCATCAAGGATCAGAGATGGCTTGGGAAGTGACTCAAGAGGGTGCTTGGCCTTGACCTCAGGCTTGGCCTCTTCCTCCTCCTCTTCCTCCTTGGCTGGCTTCTTCGCTGCTTTGGGAGCCGCTTCAGCTGCCTTGGCAGGCTTCGGCTCCTTCTTGGGAGGGGTGTACTTGACAGCCTCCTCAATCAGGATTGCCTGCTCAATAATGGCCTTCCAGATTGGCTGGGCTGTGACAGTCTCGAACCAACGAGTGGTGTTGGGGTTCTCTGAGCGCCACGCCTTGTCCAGGACATACTGGAAGCCACGAGAGATCTCAGAAACAACGAACAAATCGGCAAGTGTGATACGCTCGCCAACTAGGAAAGTGTGGACGAGCAGATATTGCTCGAGGACGTTGATAGCGTCAAGAGAAGCCTTCTTCGCATCGTCGACGGACTTCTTGTTGTATGGATCTCTGCCGATCAAGGGACGGAACCAGCCACTAAGACTTGGGAGGATTTCAGAGTTGGAGAAGGACATCCATCGCACAATGGAGGCGTAGTCCTGCTTGGTTTTGCCAAGGAGAGTGGTCTTCTCATTCTGCGATGCGACTATGAATTCCGTTAGCGAGAATTCCAGATGGCTCATAAAGTGGATGACAAGGGTCTTCAATGTAGGAGTTCAGAATCAAGGGTAGTCAACACAGATAATCAGACAGGGATAACTGTATGTGATAATATGGCTCATCTTTGGACATGGTGAAGATAAAGCGGGGGGCATGACAGAAAAAACATACAGTAGATGGCAATGGCGATGGACTCGGTCAGGATGAAGCCGTTCGAGCCAACGAAGGTAGGGATACGGCCGAGAGGGTTCAGCTTGAGATACTCCTGGTCGACATTGGGGGGACGAGTTTCAACAAGCTCAATATCGAGGTTGTTCTCCTTCGCGACCGCCAGAAGAACGGTGGAGCGGGCGTTATCCTAGAAATTGTCAGTCTGAAAACACCTGAAAATATACAGCGGTGACGGTAACCGTACCTTGAAGCCGTAGAGCTTTCCGAACGACATCTTGAACTGTTTCAACGACTATGGAGACGATGGTATTGTTGGTGATGGTTATTTGGTCAGAAGTTGGAGGTTTCCAGACGAAATATTTTGCACTGACGGTTCTTCCGCAGGCGCAGTCTTGGCGCGCAGGCAGTTAGTTGGACTTCACTGGAAGCTTTGAATTTGTCCATATCCATCAGCTCCCATTGAGCCACCTGAGCGAACACCACAGAGTCACGCCATCTGTGCCTCTTCTCGTGCCAGATGCTGCCTCTGTGACCGCCATAGATCTCTTTATTCTCAACCTCACGCAAAATGTCCCGGCCGGCAGTGCGGGCGTTGCCCTCTGCCCTCTCCTGGACATGCCGCCAATGTCGCATCAACAGCGTCCACTCCAAAGCTCGCCAGCCAACTCTACGAACAGTGGTCCAACGGCAGAACTTCTCTACGACGAACTCCTTCCATGCGGAAGCTCAGATTCGGGCTGCGCCCGAGATAGATTTCAATGATCCTAATTCCATACCCGCCCGAATCATTCCAGCGTCGCCTTCTTATTTTACCGCCTCCCCAGTCTTCAATGACCACGTGCTGCTTCTGCAGTCGCTCGTCAAAAAGCATGCGTCGCTACCTACAGCTCCTCCAAACCAAACCCCAAGAGCAATGTGGTTAAAACTTAGTCAATATCGCAGCTCGACAGGCGAGAAAATCGCTGCCTCTAAGTACTCGAAAGTCTTAGATCTGCTCACGCGATTGAACAAAATCCATCCAAGAGTTAGGCCGAGGGAGGTCAAGCAGGTGTTGGACAAATTCCGTCGTCCAGGCTCGGAGGAGCTTCAAAAGGCCAAGCCTGGCAAGATTGACGAATATGGACGGTCTATTGGGGTGGGACGGAGAAAAGAGGCTGCGGCCAAAGTGTACCTTGTCGAAGGCACTGGCGAAGTCATGGTCAATGGACGCAGTATCGTGCAGGTGTTTCCTCGGGTGCATGACCGAGAAAGCGCGCTGTGGGCGTTGAAAATTACTGAGAGAATGGACAAGTACAACGTCTTTGCGATGGTGTCGGGAGGTGGAGTTACCGGCCAGGCCGAGTCAGTCACGTTAGCACTGGCCAAGGCGTTGTTGGTACACGAACCAGCTCTCAAACCTGCCCTTCGACGAGGTAAGCGAAATCAGTTCGAAATGTGTCTTTCATCAGTGACTAATTGCCAATACAGCTGGTTGTGTGACGACCGATATGAGACGTGTCGAACGAAAGAAGCCGGGGCGATTGAAGGCCCGAAAGAGGCCAACCTGGGTCAAACGGTGAGGAGGTCGAGATGCGAAATCGATACTTCGATACTTCTGGTCTGTATATCAATATCAAATTTTGCGCTTGCATATAAGGCGGCCTTCGTCCCACGTCTGGTCTCTGCGTGTACTGCGTGTTGGGAAGTACACGTCGGGGTTCAGATGCTGGTTCGTGAGACGGACTGGCATGCGTGATGTCTTCCAACCTTTTGAGGTTTCTGAGAGCGTTGTTTTGTGTCCTATTGTAAGATGGGTTCTTCTGCAGGCCTACTGATAGCCAACATCGCATTATGTATGACATGAGCACCCCTTCTCTGGCATCGTCAGGGGTTGCTACCCTTTTGGGAGCGTTACACGGCCTCAACATTTCTGGGCAGGCCGGATTTGGTTCCAAATTTGCAGACTGCGGATGCAGCTCACGTGCACCGTCTGATGATGCCTCGACCGTTTACTCTAGACAATGCAGTTTCCTCGACTCGAAAATGTCGTGTCACACACATTATCCCGCCACAACGTTCATCTTCTGATCCCAGCTGTCCTGATCTGACAACAACCGGAGGGATTCTAGATGGCCATATCACAAGCCTGACGCGGCAACCAAATCAGCAAAAATGGACCCCGGGAATCGTCCTGAAATGATGCGTACTATGCAGGGAAACAAAGTCCTGGTGCATACATCCGTATTGTTGCATCCCTGGATTTTCCTACTGAGCGTGCATAGATTGATCAACTCCATTTCCGGGCAATAAGAGCATTGCCAGCGAGCCTAGTCGGTCTCTACACGTCTGCATAAGATATCTACATTCGGCGACCATCATGACACCCACTGTCTACCTACCTATTGGAAGCTATCTTGCATTTCCCTCCCCCCGCCTGCATACCGGCCGAAGCCTTGTAAGAAAGAAAAGCTGTCTTTGAAAATGAACCGGGCAGGAATATTCACACACGGCCAGATCTAATATAGACATGGCATGTAAGGGAGTCAATATTGGGGACCCATGCTGTTGCTCGATCATGGACAGATGTGGTATGCCAGGAAACCCTCGAATCTTGTTCTCGAACCGGAGATCAGCTTCAACCTTCGGAGCAACCATCGTTAATCTTCCTTCAAGGGGGAAAATTGTGCCTCTAGTCCGTCTCATGACACCGTGGTCGTCCGGGGCAGAGGGGAACAAAGCTCAACCCACTAGATTTCGAGACGCGAGATTCAAGCCACAGCAAGCTACGTATAAGCCCTCGGGATCACCGAATCCTGATGTGCCTAGCATTCAAGGACGACATCAGGCTCTCCAACGCGGACATGGTTACGTATTGATTTGTGCTTGGAAGGACGCGGCTGATGGTTGGTGGACCGAACATGATCACCTGCAACAACAATAAATAGTCTTGTCCTGAGCGTCCCAGGCTGTCTGCTGGATTGCGGAGACCCTCCGGCCCCAAGAATGCTAGGCGACCAGGTATGAAACAAAATCAATTGCTGCAGGACTCCTTGTTCCCACCGGGCGACCAGTTGCACGGACATTTTGACGCATCTGAGATTATGTCAAAGACATCATTGGCGCATGGGATCAAGGGCATCGTAAAACGTGGGTTAGATTACAGGGAGCGTGATCAAGGGCAACTGGGTCGGGAATGTGGCAGCATGAGTTGTTCGCACGGCATTGAAGTTTGGAACACAAAACCAAAGAAGGAGGCCCGGAGGTGCGTTATACCATCAAGAATCAATTGCAATAAAACAGAGCAACCAGCAGTCGGACTATACGACAGGTCAGACATGGAGTTTACGAAGCAGCGGCTGTCCGACAGCAAGGGCACGCTTGTCAATCACCTTTAGCAGGGCATCTCGCCAGATCTCTGGGACTCTGGATCACGAATTTGCTCCATCCGACTGGCTCGGCTCGCCAGAGCCTCAAGACGTCAAGGCACCCAGCCTGTCAGCTACGGATCTGCGCCGGAGAACACATGGGAACGCTATGTCACATGGGACTATAGTAGTGGGCATGGAGATTCCAACAATCAACCACACGCACAGAGTGTTCGGAAACGCGAGATTTGCTGGTCAGTCCTTCGCGCATTCTCCTGCCGTCTTGCCTAATATTACCACCCAGCATAACTTGCCGTCCGGTCGCCCGTGCCCACGCTCCTGTAAGATTGCTTGTCGGACTATAGCATGATTTTGCTGGGCTCCGAAAACCAGGGCAGCCGCTTCAGTGCTTGCGCATAATGTGGGGACCAAACTCCGGTCTACAGGAGAGGGCCACGCATGTGTTGAAGATACTCCAGAGACAGAGGATTCGCCAGAGTCATATCAAATGTCGGTCGGCCGACAACTTGAATGTACGGACCTCGCAGTTGACACGGCGATATAAACCCTACCTATCCACCTTAGGTCTTGATACTGGACGGTTGAGACAGAATGCATACCTACCTGGTATATTCTGCCACCACAGCTGAAGGTGGATCGATCTCTACCTGGATGATCCGGGCTTCTAGGCGCGCTGGGGGCTTTCCGTCGACTGGTCCAACTTTGAGACAGCCGATGCGGGCACATCAACCGCTAGGTCAGCACCGACAAACAAGCCAGATTGGTCCAGGATAGCAATCGCTGGTCACCCCTTGCTTGATGCGCTTCTGGGCGCCACACTCTAAATCTCGCCTGGCGCGCCGGCAGATGTTGCCTGTGGCAGACTACTGATGCAAGCCATGTCGGACCAGTGGTTAGCCCACTGGCTACCGACGATGAGCAGCCACAAGAAGGACCCTTTGGAAGCCCTGGACATGCTCCAACAACGAACTGACTGGGATCTTGGGACGCTGGCCATGTCCATTCATATGCTCTGTGCCCGCTTTTGCCATGGAACATCCATCGCTGCAAGCATGTCCCGGGCGCATTCACGGTATTAGTATCAACACCCAGTACCCTTGACCCATGGACAAGCGGCACAGTTCAACCTGCCAGCGCCAATACGGAACTGACAGCTTGATTCTGAAGCTGTTCTTGGGACGGAATGATTATTGACTGTGCCAATTCATGCCCCAAAGCCTCTCCGGCAGGCTGACCACTACTGAATGGAGCCCACCGCACTCTGGCCCCCCGGGCACTGTCCCTCCTGTGGCGCTGCCCACATGAGAAGGCGTTTCCTCCGGTTAGACACGCCTTTTGTTTGCTTCGCTGGAAGTCACTATTCGCCCGCGTCTGGTCTGGAGGAGTCGGTTTGTTGACGTACCAGGAACCAGGTGGCCGGCTATCATGATTGATTCATGCTATGCTTCATCGACACCAGTCCCCATCGAGTTGTCCTCGCCAAAGTGTCCGTCGTGTCGTGTCGAATGTACTTCCGCCTGCCACCGCAGCTGCATCCTCCGGCCTCTTGTATACATACGTTGCGTCCCTTGACCACTCCAAAGGTATCTGGTTCTTCTCCTTTCTGTTCTATCTACGGGACGCTCCTTTATTTCTGTCTTGCGAGTTCTTACCTCCGTCTACTCGTGTTCGTGTCTTACTAGCCCTTGAATTGACTCGGTCCATCCGCTTATATCCCACCCCACCATCCCTTCCACAACACATTTTTATATTATACAACCAACCATCGACGGCTCATGTCCCTTGTCCATGACGGTTCCGGGAATCTGCCTGACTTATCTTGACATAGATGACTGGGATTCACGGCGTACTCGCTGGTCATTTAGCTCGACGACGCTCTGCCTCAAGGTCTGCTCTGCAATACAAAGGCCACTTCTCTGAAAATTCATTCCCAAGGGACTCGAGAGCGCTGGAAAATCTGGTCACTACGGCAGGGCGGCATCTCCAGGTCTTGCGCGAAGTCTCTCTGTCGTTCTACGGATCCTGGCGACCATAGGGGTGCTTCTGTCTTTCTTAGCGCCTTCCATTTCGCCATTGTCGCACGCTCTTGTCGAAGGACGACAGGGCAGGCGTGCTTTCCCCCACGGTCTCGATTCGACCCTCTGCCTCTTACGTCCCATATCGTTGCATGCAGGCGCAAGGTTGGGCGAGAGAGGAAGGAGAACACACAGTGCAAGAGACGTTTGTTCCTTTGGACGGGATATACAAGACAAATTCTGTTCGAGGCAAGGCTTCTTGTTCTCGGCAGTCTGGCGTCCACGAAAGAGGCTAGGTCTCCTTAAATGGACGGCGGCGACCGTCGGCGCTCGCAGTATGGACAACCATACCAGACGCCAGCGCATTCGCGGGCCTTGCCAGGACAGTCGGCTGGAGCGTCCGCAAGTGACAGATTTTCCCAACCGTCGACGCCTGCGAGGAGCGACATGGGCAGGTCTTCGATAACGCGGCCCTACCTACCTGGATATCCCGGGTATGGCTACCAGGAGCAGCAATATGGCAGCTCGCAGATGCAGGGGAGCAGTCCAATGCAAGGGATAGAAATGCAATATCCACCAGCCTACCTTCAGGACCCCTCAAGACAGCAAAACATACAGCCGTCCCCTTCTCAGCAGCAACAACCACAATATGCACAATATGCGCCCGGGGCGATGCTCCCTCCGGCTGCCCCTCAATCGCTTTATGACAATATTCCGTTTCAACAGCGGCAGACCGCGATTGAGGTGATGGCGAGCCAATTTGCAGTCCCCCAGTATCTACCGTCGAACGAGCAGCCTGGGTATCTGGCATCTCAAGCAGAACAGAGCGGCTACACGCAAGTCCCCGTGACGAGCCCTTCGTTGCCACAAACTTACGGCACAGCACCGGTAGACTATTCTGCATTGGAACAGCAACAGGAACACATAGAATCGAGTGGTCTAGCTGCTAGCCAGGCAGCTCTTGAAGAGGGTCTGAGGGAGTATCATCAGCAGCTCAGATCGACATTTGATGCTATTATCGCCGGGAGGTTGATGGAGGCCAGCGAGAAATTATTAGCAGTCTCTCGCTGGTTGGTTAGCTCTGTGACTGCCCTAGGTATGTCGCATTATCAGGAAACGGAGGGAAAAACCTGGGTGGAGGCTTAGTACTGACTTGGTGCAGGGCTACATCACGATGACGAGGCCAGATATGCAGAGCGTCTTGAATTTTGGCGGGAGTTTAACATCGCATGGGAGGCACTTGGGCAGAAGCAAAAGGAGATGACGGAGGAAGCAATAAGATCTTCGAGGCCTGCAGCCGATGCTCTCTCTGCCAGGACTATTACGAGCTTAGTCGACGACCTGGTCAGGATGTGCGATCAGCTCGAGCAATATGGGCTCGTCGACTATGAGATGGGCGTCTGGGAGGAACAGATCATCTATATCTTCACCGTCTGTCTTGATCTCCTTTCGCGTGGTGAGACGTCGAGTCCCACCCAAACGAGTCGAGGCCCGGCTGAAACGAGCTGATCAGGCATACCTTTTCGACGTTTCGGGTTACGATTGCACGGTGATGTTTTACGAATTGCGAACTTTTCTATGTTACGGCATGGGATCTTTTTGGATGCCTTGGCTCTGATGCATGAGCTGTACGACTACGTGTTACGTCTCTGCGCGCATGACTGATGTCCTTTTATGATCCTCTAGGCATGCATACTGGCTGGTATCAAAAAGCAACTGTTTTGGAAGGTTGGGACCAGGATCATCAGGAAGGAAGAAATGGGTTTTTCTATATCGTCCTTTTGTTTTGCTGCTTTGCATGGACGCGAAGCTTATAGAGGAAGCTCGCATTGTACAATAGTTCTGTCCTACTTGGCTGGACTTTTCGGGTAATCACGGCTCTTGCCATGTGATATGAAGGGTATTATTCGGTGGAGGGTCGTCGAGGCCTCTATGGGTTTACAAAACGGCAGCTTTGTGTTTGCCTTGTCAAGCAAGAACCTCGGGTCTGGTGGAGTGGTATCTGGCCCATGGTCGAGGTCGTGTTCAACAACACCAAAGGACAAAAGCAGTCACTCTCGAGCTCAGATCCTGATTCTATTCTACTATCTGGCTTGTATTGTCTTCAGAAACCGGCCGTGCTTGGTCGTCCAGGAAGGGATCCAGGGAATACAAGACTATCCCCATGACCAAACCATTCTGCATCTTCGACGAAAGCCTTCGCCTTGACCGCCTTTGCTGAGGAAATAGGAAACCGGCAAAGGCGCAGACACTTGTCGGTCGTACGTGAGAGTACTCAATCCGAATGAATACCCCTGGCATTGCAGTTAAGGCGTATGCGTAGACGACTCGAACAAGCTCACGAAACCGCACGCTGCATTCAGCCTGATCACGTGTCACCCCCTTTTTTTTGGCCCAGCATCTCATCGTTGATGTCCTCTTATTTACATGCATGCTGGAGTAGGTAGGTACAATTCGACTTGATGCTTCGTTTGCCACTTGATTTGTTTGGTACACTTCGACCTGATGCTTTGTTTCCCACTTGATTTGCTTGGTACTCAGTAGCCTATGTCGCTGTATCGAAAGAACGTTTCTTTCCTATTTCACTTGCGCGTGCATTACAACTACAGCAAAACAGTCACCTACCATTTCTACAGGTAGGTAAGGTATGCTTGCCTCTCTTAGTCTTGCATGCATGACATGACGTCCAGGTTATGCCACGATGCGCTAACGACGATGTGTTACCCTCGGCTTCAACGATCTATCTCTATAGCGAGCGTTTGGATCTCCCTTTCTCTATTCTCCCGCTCTCCTCTCCCGGCGTTTTGCAGAAATGGACTTTTTTTTAGTGGTACCTTCGGCCTAGGAGTGCGTTGGGATCACAACTTGACGTCCTCACCGGCGAACACAGCACCCTCCTTGTTCGCCTGGATCCTCAACTTGCGCACCTTCTGGATATCGTTCTCATTGCGCCGGGTCAGATACCAGGTCCAGCAATTGGCGAGCCAACTGGCGCCGATGGCGGCGGCGCAAATGGCAAAGGAGACCTTGTACCCGTTATGGGCGTATTTCGACTGGAAGAGCTGCGGGCCGACGACACCGCCGACCTGGCCGATGCAGGATTGGAAGGCTAGTGTGAATGCTGTGCCGGTGGTGCCTTTGAGACTGGCGGATCGCCCTATATGTCATGCATTGTTAGATGGATTCCGAATGCCCTTGTGAACAGAAATCAGGGGACTTGGGGTTCGTTTTTGTTTCGAAGGGGTGGGACGGTGGTCCAACTTACAAGCCCAGAAAGGAATGAAATAAACAGAGTAGAACATCGTGCCGAAAATGCAGGCGATGTATGTCGCGGTGCGGTCGACGTGGACGCAGAGGACCAGGAAGAAGGCAAACGCGCCGGCGCAGATGAACATGATGAACTCCGGGCGGGTCAGGTATGCTTTCTTCAGAAACCAGCCGGCGAAAATGATGGCCAGCACACTAGCGGCCGAGGGGGGGATGTTGAGAAGCTGGTTCCGCGGCAGACCGGCGAATCCTAGGTTCGTGGTCACGGTCGGCAGTTGCCATTGGAGACCGTAGCCGCCGAGGTTCATGAGGATCTGGGATAGACAGAAGGCATAGGTGCGAGGGTCTTTGAGCGACTCCCAGATCTCGGCCATGGTGAAGGCCGGGTCGTGCGTGCGTGGTGCGTTGTCCGTGAGGCGACATTCGAGGTATTCTTGTTCCCGCGGCGTGAGCCATTTGCTGGATCGCTGAGACTTGGGATAGTCTGGCAAAACCATATACACCACGCCGGCAAATAGAATGGTATAGATGCCTTCTAGGAGATAGACCCTGTTGAGCTGAGGTTAGTTCCCATTCACGTACGGTACTGTATGAGTGACTTGTTGAAGGGGATGGGCAGCCTTGTCACGTGCAGATAGGGGTTTGATGACTAACCATTGCCAGGCACTGAGGCCGCACATGCCGTTCATGTACGAGATTCCATACGCGACAAGAGATCCGACGATACCGGCGCAGTTTTGGAATCCAAACATCCACATGATTGGTTTTCCCATTTCGTCACTTCGGTACCTGAACACAAGAGTTAGTTGGCGTTTGTTCATATTGGCTGCGGACCGACTTACCAGCTGCAGAGCTGGGCATAAACGCCAGGGAACATTCCAGCCTCCATCATCCCAAGGAAGAAGCGACATGCGTATAGACCCTCTTTGTTGCGTACCGCGGCGTGGCATGCAAGTACCTGAGGGGAATGGTCAGTGACATATGACTTGCGGCGCCTTGATCGCTATGAACATACTATGCCCCAGGTGGCGATAATTCGGGTCTGCCACTTTCGTGGCGTCATCTTCTTGAGTAATAGGTTGGAAGGGACCTCGAACACAATATACGAGATCTGGATTGGCAGTCAGTTCAGTACACGGCAGATTTGGCCAGGGGTAGACATCGTATAACTCACAAAGTATATGGACTGTACCCAATTGTACTCATCCGCCGTCATGTTCAATTCGATTAATATGTTGCGTGGTTGTTTGACTTGCAGAACTTTGACAGTCGCGGCGTTGATGTAGTCGACGTTCTTGAGGATATACATGAGGCCGATAAGCAGGAGGAATCGCTTGTCGACTTTGCGCATGATCTTTCGATCTTCTTCGGCGGTAAATGACGAGAGAAACGCCTCGCGGTCCGTCAGCGACAAGGACGAGGAACGGATGGCTTTCTCCTCTGCATTGAGTCCGCCCTCCTCGACTCTCGAGTCAAGCTGTGGATCGGTGGCCATGATGGAAGATGCGCACGTCCGATGTCGATATAGAATCGAGGAGATGAATCTTATGAACAGGACCCCAATCCTTTCGAACAGAACTCGCCCAGGAAGTAGGAGAGATGGATTTCTGCAGGGTGGAAATGAGCGTCTTTATGGCAAATCCTCCTCGAACATATATGGGACCTCTCCAGCCTTGGTTGACGGTCTCGCCACGGGCTGGGGAGGCTATTGCTTGACTCGGCCAGCGGGGACGGGTCTCAGTCAACGACAAAAATCCGCTCCCATGGATACGGATGCGAGCACGTTGGCTTCTCTTTTGCCTTTTTTTATTTTCAACACGCTAACCGACCGGCTGATGGGGGTTGTGTAGCGCGGAGAGAAGCCGTGTGCTTCGGTCCAGATATCGGAACCTCAAGATTTGGTGGCCAGGACCCAGTCGATACACTGCGTGTCGGAGGATGAGCTAGGACCGCTCTTGTGTTGAGATGGCGTGCTCGAGCAATCGACCAGTGTTGGAGAGTCCATTCAGGGATTTTTTTAAATGACGGACCAACCTGTAAATTACGCCATTTCGTAACAGCGATACCACCCCTTGCACATTGCGAGCAACTCATCCAAAAACACTAGTGCACGTCTCGAGAATGATGCAAGACAACGAGAAGCGAGTTGATCCTTTAGAATTGCCAGGAGTGTGGGGTGAAGGCGTGGCCGGTATCCGTTATCTACCACAATATGGGTAAGTTGCGGTGCCACAGGACAGCCTTTCTGAAGTTCGTCGCTGGATACTGTGCCAATGGCAGCCTCTCTGTCCAACTCACCGTCTTCCAGGAAGTGTTGGCCGATTGATTCGTATCTGGTTCAAGTGTCGCTAAGGCTTACGGGCATAGGTACCTGGCCTTCCACGTGCCCCGGCCTCACCCACGCCAACGGGCTGGTCGGCCATTTGCAATGGAGATTCTTCGAAATCATCAAACTTCGTAGTGCTGCATGCTGGCACATATGGCATGGCAATCGGATGCTCTCACAAGACCAGCACAAGACAAGCTTGCAGGGCCGTTGGGATTCGTGATCGTGAGATACATAACCCTTATAGAGCAACTGAGCACGGAAGACATGGGCTATACTGAACTCACAAAGGCCGGATCAGGACCATGACATCGTATCAAGCCTTCTGGGGAGAAGGGGTCATCTCCGACGTATATAGACACTTTTTAACGATGTTGCAATCTTCGATGCAGATGTTGTTAGCTGGAAGGTTGCATGGTTGTCGGAGCTGAATTCGAGATTCCCGCCAGAAACTGTCAGCACGTGATGTGGCACGTGACAAGGCTGTCCTGCTGTTTCATCAGGCTGTTGCCACGCTCGACATTGGGAATTGTGCCAGGAAAATCGATGTTGACCGGTCTATCTTTTGCTGTTCTATATCATCCCAAGCATCCTGCCAATGCAATAAAGCTTCAATACCATCTCAAGGGATTTTGACCACAAGTCTCCCACCGCTTACCTCGCCTCTCCTCATGCTGTCCAATGCCTCATTGACCGCTCCAAATCCTTCTGCCACACCCAGGATATTAGGTGGAACCAAAAGTCCTGTCGACAATAACCGCTCCAGCCATAGCATCAGGGTTTCACCCAATTCGGGTACTTCGTGGAATAATTTGATGGGAACATTATGGAATGTGACATTTGCGGGAGGCGAGCTCTTTGGGAGGCCTGCAAGACCGATGAGATGTGCGGATTGAGGTGTCGCTGCAGTCGGCTCAGGATCGCTCTCATTGGCATAATGCTGCTGAAGGGACTCCAGTAGATGTCCTGCCGTCTCCCGGCCCACGGTGTCGACCGCAAATCGAAGTCGTTTAGACGTAGCCGACCTGACAATTTCAATGGCACGTTGAGGATCATGATTGTCGACAACGATATCCGGTCTCGTGAGGTCGTTCGTCGACAATTTCACAGCATGTTTCCGAACATCCACAATGCTGATCGTTTTCAACCCAGCAAGCCGCGCTATTTGATTCAGCATGAAAGCACTCGTCGACGATCCTCCCCAGATGGCAAGCCAATCTCCTTTTTTGGCCTTCGACTCTTCGTCGATTCCTTTCAAACACTCGTCTCTCACGTCCTCTGCTAAACGTGACGGGTCAACCTTTCTGACCAAAGACAGCAGATTGGGTCCATTTGCGATGCTGGAAAAGTCAAGCCCTGCGCAAATCCCCAGACACAGAGCTGCCGCTACGAAAGCAACACCCAAAGCAGACCCAGCTTCAGGGGAGACACTGGGGGGAAGGCGAGCTGCATTGAAGTCGGTAGCAACAACATATTCCTGGTAAGCGGCTTTGCGAAGATCTCTGTAATCTGTTGAGATGACAATGACTTTATCACCAGGTCTAAAGCGTGACCGTCGCTTTGGACTGATTGCAACTTCTCCCACCAACTCCCGGCCAGATATGTATGGCAGTTCAGGGATGCCAAAGTTGAAATCTCTAAAAAGAAAAAGGCACGATAATTAGGATGAAAGACCCTCCATGGAATAACAAAGGTTGATGCTTACGGTGCCTTCCAGTCTATCGGGTTCAGCCCAATAACTAGGTTCCGAACGAGGAATTCACGGTTACCATCAAGCGAAGGTGTAGGATGATCGTTAACTTCCACGTATGGTTCCCTTGGGCCCCGAAGTAATAGTACCCTTTGGTGAGGGGTCACCCTCGATGGCCGGGCTGGTATCTTTTCAGGATCCTGGCACACAATCTGCACAGCGCTCTCCTTAGGAGAAGTCGAGCTCCCTAAAATATTGAAGAAATGCAGCAAGCCCATGATTGAAATGAAATGCGATAAAGACCAGGCTCAGGGTGAGATATGAGGGATGCTGGAGAGGATTTTGAAGACCCTAGATCAACAAGGTACCTCGCCTCGTTAACAAAGACACCTAATCCCGGTCAGCAAGCTCGTGCTGGCAGTCGGGTCGTTTCCAGTCTCTGTGCTTTGTAATGACAATGACTGGCCTGTCTTTCGCCATTCAGTATTGGGGTTCGCTGTTGGCCCCGGCCTTCCGTCACCTCTGTCAAGGCGGTTGATCCAAGCAGTTTTGGGGGCGTTGTTATCTATGGTGTGCTCGAGGGTCAGGATGGCATCAGGGGCCCCTACCGGAGTGGTGGATCAGCTTAAGGCGGGAGGAGGATAGAGTGCAATAACTGTGGACTCCAATACTCCATACTCCTGCTCTTTGCATCCATGATTCGAGTATGCGTTATTAGTCGCGTGGAAATGTTTCTAGAGGTGCAGTACTCCGACATTGCGGAATGAGATGAGGCATAGCGATGCTGCGCTCATTGTCGATTGCGTGCTCTTCGACCCTATGGCGTGATGGACGCAGTCGAGTGTCGGCTGTCAGCACGACAAATGCGGAACAAGGATACCGAGGCGCGACTTCGGATGGGCTCATCCTGGCCATCGCTTTGATGTTGAGTGTTCGCTCATCAATTCGAGGGACGTGTTAAGATAGACACAGATCTTGTCCAACCGGTCGCCGAAGGATATCAACTTGAGGATGGGTTCATTGTCGTCGGAAGATGCCAAGGGAAGTAAAATCTGCCCCAAGCTCACCACCGTCTGGGACGGGGGTGATGCCGCCCTATGGTAGGGTGCCCAGCACAATAGCGTGTCCGTTTCTACTGTGTATATAGCAGATAGCGCATCATGACAGCAATGGGTAATGTCGTCCTGAATTTTGGTTTCACCGCGCGCTTCGGCCTCTGTTATATCCTGCACCTGCGCCACTATCGAGGTTAGGGGCATGTTGTGGTTCTTCAATGATTGCTGCGCGCTTTCCAGCATAGCCCATTCAATGGCTATCGCGTGGGCTAGGTGAGGCTTGGACCGGGAAATAAGTGAGGATCGATTTTGCTGGTGTCCGGAGAGGCCTCGCATCCCCGTGGACTTGGTACCCTTCTGGTACGTGTCTCTCTGACAAGAACATGCAGAGCACGAGGCATGCTTTGTAACCCCTCGGCCCTGGGGTTGGCTCCGTCGACATGGGCTAGGCTGATGTAGGCAGGTAGATAGTCTTATCTCTGGGATACCATGCGTTCCGAAGTTCGTTGTCCAGCAGTGGAAGGTAGCGGCGAGATCAGTGGGAGGCTGGGAGCTGCTGGCGAATCGGGCCGCCGGGTGAATCTTTGGAGAGCCATGTTGAGACAAGCGGGCTGCTGGTCATGGCGAGTAATAAACCTGGATGAGACCTCAGACAAGGGAAAGGTATTCAGCTCAGCTGAACAGCCTCAACAAACCAAGACCAAACATAGGCCAGCAGCAAGCAATCCCTCCGATTCACAAAGTACAAGTGGAATACAGCCAGGCATAACCGATATGACGTCCTCCCACACAACCCACCTGCAGTTTTTCCATTCTCATCCTGCACCCTGGCCACGGCGAAGAGACACTCGAATGCAGTATTTATGGCATGGTTGCCTTCTCGAGGCCACCGGACTACGAGCGCATCTCGTACGTCTGTGGCGTGTCAACCCGCAACTAGACCCTGTCACCCATCTCGTGGGACTGCCGAATGCTGAAGATCACACGGACTCACAGCGCCTCCCCATGTGTTGGAACGACTGAGCCACCGAACGAGCCAGTAATTATGGGGGACCTTATCCAGCGCCTCACGGCCGCAGTAACCGGTGAAGATGAAAAGCAAGGGAGAGATGACCGGTGAAGGTTTCACAGAAGCATTGGTGAAAACCATTGGCTATAAGAGCAGGTGGCGTGGTGATGCTGCCTCAGGGATCTGGTGAGCAGCCTGACCGTCCCCCAGTTGATAATGAGGTCCACGACTACCATCCAGCGTACATTAGCCAGAAGTTGAACACCATTCTTCTTACAATACACAGCTGCGCTTTCTCTTGCATGAGCTTTGCTGATTGCCATGGAATTCCACGTTCCACGCAGACTCTTGCACCGCAAGAAAAGACAGTTTCAGGTTGTCGATACTCGCGACTTCAGATTCGATGCGAAATTTGACATAATATCCTACACGTGGGGCCCCCTGGTTCCGCCTTACAGATGTGGGCTGCCGGGTGTGAGCTGGAGGTTAAGGATATCTCCTAAGAAGATCGAGGACATCAAGAAGCTGATGATCCATGACAATATTGAGTACCTGTGGGTCGATTGCATCTGTCTCAATCAAGAGGATCACCGGGAGAAGAGCAAGGAAATTCCAAGTATGTACAAGTACTATAAGAGCGCGCGGAAGTGCTACGTCTTGATGGCTCTGGACGAAGCGTGGAACCCACAGGACATTGTGAACAACCTGAAGTTCATCGACCACATTCTATCTAACATGGAGGGAACGACACTGACCCCCGAGTCCGATCTGACGGAAAACATGATAAAGCGCTTGTCTGAGTGGGAGACCATGCACTGGACTTTTCCATTGGACTGGTCGATGGTGAGAGCAGCCGCCGTCGACATGGGGGTGTTGAACTGTTACTCGACATGCATCAGCAGGGTGAAGTCAGTCTTCAAAAATGCGTATTTCACGCGCGTTTGGGTGAGGTGAGTTCGACCAATATAAAACCCAGGCCGCAATCATAACACAGAAACAATTAACAGAGTGGGCAGTTCCGCACTACTCCGCACATATTGGCTTGTTTAACCCTCGTCTTAGACATTTCAAGAAATGCTCCTTGGAAAGAACATCACCCTTTTTGGAGTCAATGACAACAGCATATCATGTATAGGTCAACTCGAGAACTGGATGGATCTGGCTACGGATTGCAAGGATAAGGCCTACAAGCTACGCGAGTGGATAGAGAAGTCCCGACACCAAACACCCACATCCGTCCTCGCGATTGTGCAGATCATAAACGATGATTACTGGAATCTCGATTTGCTGCAGATTCAAGTCATGGGAATTTCCTGCGCGAGGATGGACATCATCACCGGTGGCTCGTCCTGGTGGCACGAGAATTACAAGGGAGTCAGCAACGTGTTTTCTGCCGCCGCCACCATTGCACGGAAGAGTTACGAGAGAGCCGACGTCTTCCGGGGGCTCCTGGGTGTCTTTAGTGGCCTTTTTACGCCCGAGGAAACGCTCGAGAAGTTGGATGGAGACGACATGGAAAGGATTTCGTTCGAATTCTTCAAGCAACTATCCATCAAAACAGGCTATGCATGGACCAGACTTGCAGTAAGCAGCAAGATGAGGAAAGAGTGGGAGTGGATACCGGCGGTGGCGAATAGTAGCCGACATTTGATGACCACAGACTGCTTCGCAGGAGTAGTCAGGCTTGGAATATTGGGCGAACATGACGAGGCGAAGACCACGGCGTCGACCGGCTTCACAATGCGATCTCCACAGCGGTACATGACGGTTCAGCTCGATACGGAGGATCTGCCCAACAGCGGATTCAGCTTCGTCTTCCATGGCTGTAACTGCGGAAAGGAAGCGAAACGTTGGTACTCGCGTACATCCGAGGAGATTCCAGGAAAGGAGACCCAACGGAAAAGCGTGGCCGGAGACGAGACTGGCCGGGTACTGTTGCAATGCGCGACGATATTGGGAAGTCTCATGGACCCTGGCAACGATGTCGTCGAGTACAGAAAGAGACTGCTCGAAAAGCTTCGACCATATTGGGAAGTCACCGATCCCTATGCAAAGACATCGGACTGGATTGACCGATGCGTGAGCGGCACCGATTGGGAGAAGCCAGACCCCTGTCTCTTCAAGGTTCACAACAGGTCTATGAACTACGAAATGGGAGCAATCTACGCCTGCGCATCCCGCCTTCAGAACGAAAGCACAGCAAATATCTCCTGCACAGTCGTGGTGAATTGCGGCTGCAAAATTGTTGCTCCATTCTCCTTGATATTTTCAGCCATCACCGCAGTCGAGGGAAGCTCTCTTGGGCGGAAGTCCGCGTCTATGGAAGAAGGTACTGGCAGAATTACACTAAGCGACGGATTGGGCTTGGTGCAGGTGGACGACATTGACAATCTCTTCAGCTTGGTAGCATTCGAAGGTGACGTCGAGTCTTATTCCGCTCATGCCAAAGACTGCAGGACCACAAAACTCAACAAGCCAGTGGACCACAATCGAGATTGGCCAAAGAGCAGAGCTCTGCTGAGGCACGAGGTCCACGAAGGTCTAAGTCGCCTACCTGACAAAATAAGCCCGCAAGAAATCTACGAAGGCTTAGCCAGGCTACCTGGCAAAATGCGCATGCATGACATCCATGAAGGCTTCACTAAGCTACCTGGCAAAATGCACATGCATGACATCCAGGAAGGCTTCACTAAGCTACCTGGCATAATACGCAACTACGGCTATGTCAAGACTGAAGGCTCCGGGAACTTGTTGATATGCAAAAAAAGGCCTTGATCCGTATAAGATCATAGGAGCTTGCATTGACGGATCCATGGCCTGTCTGTCGAGAGAACACAGTGTGACCATAAGATGAGCGATTGCCCTTCCGGACAGAAGAGACGCTTTGGGATAGTCATTCCAATTGGCATTGGACCCTGCGAGAGTGTCTTGGAAAAAAGAGATACTCACATATATATGCTGCTCAATTAAATGACTGTCTACAGATTCAGATGAGATGGTAGATCCCGGGCAAGCAAATAGAACAAGGACTGGCTGTGGAACGTGAAAAGATGGCCATCTAATGACAGCACTTTCGACAAACTCAAACGGAGGTCATTGATCAATCCTTGCTAAACATGATCGAAAGATCCCATCTTGGCTGTGCCACATAGGCATAGTGAGGTTTGTCGTGGCCACGAAATAGTCGTTGTGACAGCGCATGCAGACTCGATTGAAACACCTGGAAACCCGATCCGCCGCCGACGCGCCGTGAAGATACCACGTCAGCGTCCTGATGCTGAAGCCTATAGTACAGAGACATGCTTGTCTTAACACCCCTTCCCAAATCAATTCAGATTGCCCAGGTGTGTGTGACCGAAACTGGTCCCGTACTTTAACCCAAAGCCCAGCATACGATCCATTCCGATATGCGCGAGCCAATTCAATGCCAACCCGGCGGCCGTCTTATTGTCGCGCGCCAACGCAGTGCACAATAGAAGTATAGGCGGAGTTTCCGTATGCACCGAATTGTAGAGGACAGCACCTAAAGAGGTGTTGGTTAGGTATCCTGCCATACCCAGATCTGGGACGACGAGGAGGCCGGCAAATGTCCACCACGACTGTCCGAGTCGTGAATAGGCCCAGATTGTCGCACCGAATATGCAAGCACCTTCCACCTGCAAAAGCATCTTCGGCCAAGTCTTCACGAAGCCGTCCGGCATTGCAAAGTCTTCCTACCGAGATGAAATGGATGCTGAAGCTAAACAAAGGACAACGAGATCAAGTTATGAATGAGCTATCTTCTCTTTTCACCATATTTGGAAGACTTGCCCAGATGACAAGGCCAGATGATGAAAAATGATAGTTGAGTTGAAAACTGGTGACTTAAAGGCGCCCAGCTCTTAGAAAAGCCAATGTTAACCCCCCAAGGTCGGAGGAACTTCCTCGCGGATCGGACAGAAGATAGACCATTTCCCCGTCTCTGTGGGGTTCGACTGGCGTGATAACTAAGGTACCTACGTACCTGGTACCTACAGTACTTAATTCTCAGACGGTGGTCGTTCGAAAAGGCGTTAGTGTAAAGAGGGAACGGTCGGCGCGCCGCCGACTTAGGGTTCTGGTCGGCGCCGTCTGCGGAGGACCGGGTTCTGGATAGAGAGTGAGTGTGAAGGCAAGGAAGGTGAGCGAGGTGGGCACAAAGGGCATGGTATATTTCGCCAACCGGCCTGTATAGGTATTTCGCCAACTATTATGGGGCTTATTAACCAATCAAACTATAAAGCTGCTTAGTACTAGAACATTAAATCTAGCGTCGTAAGGCCATACCGTACTTACTACCTACCTTTTTGGTAGGCAGGTCTATAGCACGCCTATAAGCAACGCCTATAAGCAACGCCTATAAGCTGTACGTCTACGAGCTGTACGTCTATGAGCTATACGCCTATAGGAGATACTACTTATAGGTACCTACTCGTAGGCGTACTTATAGGCGTGGTATAAGATATTCCGTAAGGTACTATAATATCTTTTCCTATTTGGTACTAGCTTCTTAGCGAGATGGCGAAATATACAGGTCGGATGGCGAAATATACCATGCCGGCACAAAGGTGAGTACGAGCGTGAGTCGTTATAAAAGCGGGCACGGTCCGGTGAGTCGCATGGGAGCTCCGAGCAGTTTTTGTCAGAATAAATAGCGAACGCTATAACCTGGTATCACAGAAAAGTGGTATCGAATATCCTTTTTATTTTGACAGTTTTACTCGTCTTTTGCCGCCATGACCAATGGCTTGGCGGGAAACCGCCCGAAGAAGCAACTCATTCTCAACGCCTTTGCCATGAACACGCCTGGCCATCTTTCTCCAGGACTATGGCGGCATCCGCGTAACAAGACGAATGAGTACAAGAAGCTTCAGTTCTGGACAGACCTTGCACAACTGCTAGACAAGGCGGGCTTCCACGCCCTCTCCCTTGCAGATGTCCTCGGCTGTTACGATGGTAGGTCTCGCAGCCTTGTCTCGACTTTGGTCTTCTAGAATTCTTCCTTCATACCCCTGCATGGTCCATCTGGCAGCTTCGTTACTGATCAAGTATCAGTCTACAAAGGGCCGTCCAATACAGGCCCGGCATTGCGGGCGGGTGCCCAGTTCCCAGTCAATGATCCGTTGTACTTGGTTCCCGCGATGGCCGCGGTGACCAAAAATCTCACGTTTGGCATCACAGCAAGTACAACATACGAGCAACCTTACTCGTTGGCCCGGCGGTTCTCCACGGTTGACCATCTCAGCAATGGTCGTGTGGCTTGGAATATTGTCACCTCTTACCTGGATAGCGCTGCTCGGAACTTCGGTTTAACCCAGCAGGTCGATCACGACACTCGATATGAGCTGGCCGAGGAGTATATGGAAGTTCTATATAAACTCTGGGAGGGAAGTTGGCGTGATGATGCCGTGGTTGAGGACAGGGAAACCGGCACTTACGCAGTCCCGGAGCGTGTTCGACAGATCGACCACAAGGGCAAACACTTCAATGTGCCAGGCCCTCATATCTGTGAACCTTCACCACAACGTACGCCATTTCTCTTCCAGGCAGGAACCTCCAAGACTGGACGGCAGTTTGGTGCCAAGCACGCCGAGGTGATCTTTGCTGGGGCGCAACTGCCAGAGAAACTACGTCCCTCTGTCGACGCCATCCGGCAACTGGCCAAGGAGGCTGGGCGTGATCCTTATCATGTCAAAATCATTGCCAGTATGTGCGTTATCATCGCCGAGACCGACGAGGCTGCTAGAGCGAAACACGAGGAATATCTCTCTTATGGCGACCGCGAAGGCGCTCTAGCGCTTTTTGGCGGCTGGACCGGGATCGACCTGTCGACGTACTCAGATGATGAAGACTTCCGTTTCGTCAAAATGCCAATGATTCAATCTATCGTCAACGGCTGGGCAGATACAGTACCAGGAAGCGAGAACTTGAAATGGAACAAGGCACGCATTGCGGACTATTTGTTGTTGGGCGGGATGAACGCAAAGATTGTAGGATCGCCTGCCACGGTCGCCGATGAGCTGGAACGCTGGGTGGAAGTTGCTGACGTAGACGGGTTCAACCTTTCTCACGTCACTAACCCCGGGTCGTTCGAGGATATCGTCGAGTTCCTGCTGCCAGAGCTTAGGAAGAGAGGAATCTTCCGAGAAAGGGTAGACAAAGAGGGCGCCACGGCACGAGAGCAGTTCTTCGGTACTCCCCGACTCCTGGATGATCATCCAGGTAGCAAGTATCGGTGGAGGGCTAGCGAGGAAAGTCCTGAGTATCAGCAAAGTTAACACCACCGGTGCGATGGGGGCGTCAAGAGAGTTCAAGTTCTGGCATCAGTCCGCTCAGATCGAAAGTGGGAGTGAAACTGTGTTCTTGAGGTCAAGCGTACGGTGATGGCTGCGTCAATCAGACAAGGCTGTTGCGGGGGATGACCACTCATTCTATTGCCATCCCATTGTCAAGACTGGCCACCGATTCTGGTCCATCAAGCAGGGCAGCAGTGTGGAATCAGGGCCATTCCCATACTCCTTCACAGACAAAAAATAGAATCCAGAGCATTATTCATCAGCTGCGAATGATTGTCTGCCGGCGGTGGTCCAGATATGGTGTTTTACCACTCCGGAGAGGAAACAATCAAGAGTACGTACTGTACGCAGTATACAGTACTGTTTAGAGGCCACGTCTGCAAACAGTTCCCTACTTTTGATGGCTTTCAACGTACCTACACAGCAGTAAGGAGAGGTCACCGCTACAAGGTTGCTTCACAGTGGTCCGTATATAGAAGGCTCACGTGACCGTGTACGTGGGACTTCACGCCAAGAATCACTCTACGCGTGAAGCCGTGCCTGTGACGCGCCTGCGCCTGCGCTTGTGTGCTACCCCAAGATCTGCAAAGTTTCACCCTTTGAGCGTTCAGTCTCCAAAGATCAATCAATAGCAATGTCGGGACAACCAGAGTCTTCCTCGGCGGCGGCACGCAAGGCCCTCAATGCCAAAACGAACGGTGCAACGCCTGATTATGAACTGCCCTGGTAAGTTCTACGACTGAGTTCGAGTTGGACGAGCCAATAACAGTTCATATGTGATAGGGTGGAAAAGTACCGACCGGTGTATTTGGACGACGTTGTGGGAAATACGGAAACGATTGAACGACTCAAGATCATCGCCAAGGATGGAAATATGCCTCATGTCATAATCTCTGGAATGCCTGGTATTGGCAAGACCACCTCTATCCTATGTCTCGCGCGGACTCTCTTGGGCGACGCGTACAAAGAAGCCGTCCTGGAGCTGAATGCAAGCGATGAAAGAGGTATCGATGTAGTCAGAAATCGGATCAAAGGGTTTGCGCAGAAGAAGGTGACGTTGCCTCCGGGACGGCACAAACTGGTGATTCTGGACGAAGCAGACAGGTACCACGAATAAACTTCAACAGGGCAGGGTGTACCCAAGACTAACACTCGATTCTCTTCAAGCATGACCTCCGGCGCCCAACAAGCTCTGAGAAGAACGATGGAAATATACTCCAATACGACCCGGTTTGCGTTCGCTTGCAATCAATCCAACAAAATCATCGAACCGCTTCAATCAAGATGCGCAATCCTTCGATATTCGCGGCTGACGGACGCGCAAGTGGTGCAACGACTATTACAGATCATCGAGGCAGAAAAGGTCGAATACTCCGAGGATGGTCTGGCGGCTTTGGTGTTCAGTGCAGAGGGAGATATGCGACAGGCCATCAACAACCTGCAAAGTACGTGGGCAGGTTTTGGATTCGTCAGCGGCGACAACGTCTTCCGGGTGGTCGACAGCCCGCATCCAGTCAAAGTCCAAGCTATGATCAAGGCATGTTGGGAGGGAAAGATCGACAGCGCCGTTGACACGTTAAAGGAGCTGTGGTAAGTCGTACACCGCGTTCATATATGGCACGCATCAGTCACTGACATTCTGGGCCTTGTCAAGGGATCTCGGGTATTCGTCACACGACATCATAAGCACCATGTTCCGGGTGACTAAGACGATTCCGACGCTCTCAGAGCACTCGAAACTCGAGTTTATCAAGGAGATTGGCTTCACTCATATGCGCATTCTTGAGGGGGTCCAGTCATTTCTGCAACTGAGTGGGTGTCTGGCCAAATTGTGCAAGATCAACATGAAACCCGAGTTGTTTGAAGCACCGGCGTGAACAATCCGACACGATTCTATCACCCGACAGAAATTGGTTTCTGTGAGTTGTATGAGACGCAGGAGCCAGCACGCACTGCAAGGGTCGCAACAGCTGGGGCGACAGCAACTGGGCTTTTTGGGGCCGGTGAACAACTTGAAGGGTTGCTTCGAGGATGACTCCTGTGTTTGTCGCTTGGCATGTCTCGCCCAGCCTGAGCTTTACAGCCCCGGAGATTGAGGATCGGGGCGCATCCATTAAGGCTCCCTCAGGCTCTCCAGGCCCAAGCTGGGCTGGGAAAGTCGGAGCTCGGTCGCCGACAAACCGACGTCAGACCAATGCTTTGGTGGACGCCCACTGGCACCCGTGTTACGGGTCTTGCGCGTCACCACGTACTAAACCCCGATTATGAGTGACGACACCGTAATCCTTCAATTCTTGGGAAGGTCTCCAACATTACCTAGGTATCTTCAGGTATTTCATGCCTTGCTGCAACGGCGGTGGAGGATGATGGTCAGCGGCCAACATTACAGAGCACGGTGTGGGACAATCAGCCTGCATTGGCACAGTCTGACAGGGCGGCAGGCCATCAGAGACCAGCTATTGACAACGTTGTGTAACATCAACGCGAGACCTCCGGCGGGAGGAGCAAAGTGCTTCGGCCCCAGCTACGACCCCCGTAGATCAGGAGAAATGTCAATCAGGCTCGTCTGCGCCGTTCGTATTCAATAATAAATCCCATTTCCGTGACAGTGGGTAAATAAGCAGTCCTCCGTGTAGATTTATTAAGAGCTTTTGCTCGGCAGGATTGAGGCTGAGGTACGTATTCCCCAGAATTCCCCAAATAGCTGCGAATCAAGGAATGAGAAGGCTCGGCTGTCCACTATAGAACCCCTAATGAGTGCCCTGATTGGGGTGTCATCTAGGCTGTCGGACAGAGTGTCAAGCCCCGGTGTTAAGGCTCAGGCCAACCAGCTCCGCCCCTGTCAGCCCCAGATCCGGCCCTGAACGATTTCCAGGGTATTTCTGCTTGCCAACCTCAAAGCACCCAGCCTCCAGCCTCCAGCCTGCCACCCCTTGCGATAAGGTTGGAGACAAACAGGTACCTCGGACACCAGAAAACACTCCTGTTCGCTGGATGTCGAGGAAGCTGCAATGCATGACGCGTCGTGGCTCCGACATTCCCGTCTTTCAAGCGAGTGATCGTAGTTCTGACTTCGGGCTCTCGAGCAACGGCTCCAGCCATCTGGCAAGGCTGTGCACACACTCTTGATCTGGTCGCATCCTTCTAACACGATGCCAACAAAGCCGTGGCTTGCCTGATCCTAGCAGCTGCAGTGGATCATGTCTGCATGCACGGCTATTTATTAGTATATCTTTTCGTCCCTGCTCCCCTCTGGTGGCTCCAGCTCTTCACTCCAGTTTCCACGACCTGCCAGCCGGACCCCCTCTTATCCATATCCTCAGGTCCTAGTGACGAAGCCGTGTACTTGGGCGAAGCGACGGACATCTAATACACGCACTGGACATATAACGATCCGTTATCGAATCGCTGTGCAGCATGAAGTCTTTCGCCTCGACTCTGCCATTGGCAGCGGCTCTTTTCGCTGCTTCCTCGCTCGCATGGCTCCCTTCGTGCGCGGTATGTCAACCGGCAACAGGTTTCTTATGACGTGCATTTGCTGATTCTCTCTAGTGGTCTGACTGTATGGGCAACTGGGATGGATCTTCGTGTACAGCCAGCAATGGCTGGGACTGCCTCTGTTCCAACCAGACCGCTATCTCTCAGTTGAACACCTGCGTTGCTACCTCCTGCACGAATACAACTGACCAAGAGGGTAAGAAGAGACACACTGGGCACGTTGCAAGAGAAGAATAACAGGCTAATGTGTGAGCAGCCATCTACGGTGCCGTTGCCCAGCTCTGCGCCAATGCTGGTGTAACCGTCACAAACTCACAACAAGCTACCTTCAGTGCTACCTCTGGCGGTTCGGCCTGGCCTTCACAAATCACCGCTGGTCCTGGCTGGGGTCCGGGTGGTAACTGGAATTCTGGTCAATGGTCGAGTTGGGTCTCTGCTTGCTCAACTGGTCTGCCATCGGCTCCTTCCGGCTGGGGTGGGAATGGCGCATGGGGTGGTCCGGGCGGCTGGGGTGGTGGAGGCCATGGTGGTCCAGGTGGTTGGGGCCCCTGGGGTACAAAGGCTAGCGGCATCAATTGCGACTCATGGACTACTTGGACAGCTGGCTGGGGTCCTTTCTCGTCATGGACAGGCACCTGGTCTGGCTGCAGCACAACGACCGCTTCTCCTTCCCCTGCGACCGTCACCACCACCGTTACAACTGATGGCTCGACTCAGGTCATTACCGGCACAACTTTTGGCATCCAAGCTGTCGCTGCTGCTACGACAGGTTCCAGCTCTGACAATGCCGCACCTTCACTCCGTGGCATTAGTGTTTGCGGTGCGCTGGTTGCAGCCATATTTGCTGCAATGATCGCATTGTGATGTGCATCGCTGCGCTTTGGAATGGGACGCTCGATACGAACCTGGAGTCTTTGATACTATCGCATGGGTCAGGAGCAGCTTGGGCAAGACGGGATTATGAGTCGATGACTATTCGTAAAATGATGAGCTGGATCGATATTCACCGGTGTTTTCTGGACTATAAGCAGTGCCTATAATTATGACCAGTCTTTTGTTTATCCTTTTCTCCTGCGTGCATCGTCCAATCCGGAGTCCGAAATGCGGATTTCTTGTATGCTCGAGAAAATGGTCGCTGTCTGACGACCGATGGTAAGTGGCAGTGCCTCATCAATATATCCACATAATCGTGTCAGACGTCTGTACTAGTGCAAGGCCATCTAAACTTTTTGTTGCGAAGACTTCGCTGAAGTCGGTTCGCTACCTACCTGGTAGGTGTCGAGAACACCTTATCCCAAGGGATAGTGAATCTTTAGCATCCGTCAGCGGACCTCCTCGTTGACACGTGTTCCTGCGATTGTCACTCTGGCATTCACAAGGTAGGCGGCAAGTGCAGATCATCGGACATGGAATGATGCTGCTGCCTGCAGTCACCCGCAACCAAGGAGATCAGGTAACTTCATTTTCTGCAGCACAGCCAGAACTGGCCTGCTGCTCTTGTTTAAATACCACTGATCTTAGGAATCTAAGCAAAGCACCGTCAAGTCCTCTCCATCCTGAGCCCCTCTCAGTTGACTCCCACACGAATATCTTGCAAGACGCCTCCCGACCTCCATCATGGCGCAACGACTCTGCCAAATCCCGCTCTCGGTCTTATGCTGGTTATGGCTCTGCCTCGTCACCTTGACTCTGGCTGCCGAAGCCGATGTAGACCAGTGTGCTGTGCGTCCTTCTAGAGCGGATTTCGTTTCTCTTGCTCCCTGCTGACCTGGCATTACCACTACAGCTCGCTTGTATTGCCAATGTTGAAGGCACAAACTGTACGCAAAGGTACGATTGCGTCGCTCCTTGCAGGAAGATGACATGGAATAACGATCTATAGCCAGTGGTCATGTCTCTGCGCCGACGACATCTGGATTGAGCAGATGAACAACTGCACGATATCTGCCTGCGATGCTACCCAACAACAAGGTCTGTTCAGCGCAAGCAATGCAACTTCCAGTACTTATCCTTCCTACCAGATACCTGGTCTGCCGTGGCCCAGATCTGTGCCATAGTGGATGTCCCCATCACCGTCGGACCTGAAGCGACTGCAGTCGTCTCGACTGCGAACCCCCTATACACTACCGTGGCAATTCCGACACAATCGACTTTGCCACCGGTCAGCAGCACGGCGTCAACTCCTACTCCAGCGACAAGTTCGACTTCTGGTAACGCACTGGCCTCCAGAAGTGATGCGGGTAGTCCAACGATGGCAACAAGCGCCTCTCCGAGTTCAACAAATCCCGAGCCGACTTCTGAAGCATCAAGTAGCAACGCTGTGAGCACTACAGCCGTATCAACTGCTCCTGCAAACGTATCGAGTCGGTCCGGTTCGCCTTCACAGATGACAACGGCCCTGGCTGTGGGCTTGACAGTCCTAGGCATGTTAGTCTTGGTGAGGAATAGCGTCTGATCGACGACTGGGAAAGTTGGGCATTAGCGAGTCGAGCTGCTGAAGTCACAACACGGTGGTGCTACGGACAAGCGAGATCAACATAAATCATGGGTTCTTTCGTATATGGAAAATCGAGGGAAGGGTTCATGCAACATGATCCACTTGCGAGGCAGCCAATAATCCAGTTGATGCAAGGTTGAGGCTCATGGACGGGCAATACCGTGTTCCTTGTTCCTCGGCATAGAATTATTGACGAAGAAATGACCTGACGGTTTCTTGAAATCCTCCTTCATGCCACGTTTGAGATGGTCTTAAAAAAGATTACACTGGATGTAGAATGCACGCATCACGGAGCTGCCAGACAACTGTGGCCAGAAACATCCGGGAGAGTCCGCATGGTGACTGAAGATTTGTGTCCTGAACATCTTGCCCCCTTTCTCGGAAGTGATGCCTAACGGTCTGCTTCTAGCCCACGGCACAATCAATTGATTGGCACTACAACCGATAGGCTGGCCGGGGAAGCGTCTCGAACCAGCATTATGGGAGGTAAGCGAGCTCGTCTCGGTAGGTATTGGGCAGAAATTTGAACTGCTCCTCGGCTTTGCCGACCGGTGCAGCACACACCCTAGCAGAAAATGTCGGGAAGGAATGTCATCAGCGATTTACGAGGGTCGGTGTCGTAGAAAAGGCAACTGAGAAGCCGAAAGACTGGTGGGATGGTGCGGGAGTGGCTCAAACCCAAGGGAAACGAAAGACGACGGATTCCGGTGATGGTGGCACAGGGAAATAATCAGGAAGAAGGGTTGGAAGTACTAATAGTCATGGTCAGCTAAAAGGTGCCGCAGGAGGTGTGTGAGACTTTGGTCAGATAGAACGGATATCGTCCAGGCGCAGTCTGCCATGCTACTCTGACTTTCTTGTCGGTAACAGGATGCTGCTCACAGAGTCAGATGTCGATACACAAGGCAATTGGTTTGTGCAAGCAGCAAATCGTTCTTCCTATTGTTGTTGCTCCTCTTGTTCTACCGAGTGCCTACAGCTGGTTAGCAGAGCAGCAGTAGTGAGAGGAAAACGCGCTGCGAATCAACGGCCGCAACTACAACTGCAGCCGCAGCTCCCAATCTCAATCTCAATCTCCTTACACCGAAACCCAACCCAAACTTCAACACATTATTTCCCACCACGGATTCCTCCTCCTTCTCTCGCCGTCATCTTTCACCGCGGGCGCTTGAAAAACAACCTGTCAGAGATGCACCTCCTCCGCCACTGACCTCTCGGCGTGTTCCAGACCCATCGCCGTTGTTGACGTTGCCTACTGCCGACCTCCCGCCTGTCACATCGCAGACTCCCTTCGACCTGACGCTGTCATATCCACAGCCGCAGGTCCAGAGGAGATCTTTCCTCGAGGCTTTGCTGATTCGCCAGAAGAAAGTCGTTCCTCCCGACACTCGGTCTGCCACTTCACGCGTCCTGAATCCCATCAACTACGTTCCTCGACCCACACCCGTCCGTGTACAGCCTCCTTCTCGACATCAACGGCAGATTTCACCCGAGACGAGTTCGGGTGAAGTCCACACTCTTCTCACCCTTCCTCAGCAACGTCGTTCGCGTCAACATTCCCCTACCGATCCCATTGTTGAACACAGTCCTCGCCTGCCACCGCAAGCTGGAGATCGGACCAGTGTCGGGCTCCCGGCAAACCAGCAGCGTGGCAATATCCCTGAATCTTCTCGGCGGGTGGGACAGATGGTCGAGTCGGAGAAACAGGAGGGTAATGGCGTGAAAGCGCCCGAGGCGATACATATCCCTACGTCGAGATACAATGTTCGAGCTCGACAATCAGAGTTGCAGCAGAGTCCGGCGGTGTTAGGGCAGAGTTACGGGATCAGCCCCCTCGATCAGCCTTTACAACCTCCTCGGCGTATTACTTCCCGTCGTTCGCTCCGGCGCGCTCAATCCGCGGCTTCGATACATTCTTCTGCTTATCCCCGAGCGAATTCAGAGGTCGCTCAATCGCCCGGTTCGCAAGAAGAAGTGGGTCACGACTTTCTCGAAGGTGATGATGGAAGTGTGGCGGAAGAACTTGCATGGGGACCGTCGCATCCATGTTTTCCACATCTAAACCCACATGTTCCTGTCAACTCGCCAGAATACGCCGCTACACGAATCATCCGAGTGCGGAGAGACTGGATGGTGGTGGGTGACCTCGCCCCAACCTTTTCCAACATTTACCCTGAGATTCTCGATCCACTGATGCCAGAGCAAGAGTTCCGCTACGTGATCGAGCACATCAATCAAACTTCGGTCCGAGCTTACAACCCTTTCTCGGCCTGGAATTGGTTTGATGGCTTAATGGGTCTGCTCACCGGTTGGTTTTGGGAGGATTTCCGACCCATTGGGATTAAGGGGCAGTTAAAGGCTCTGGAACAGTGGCTGGAGGACTGGAATCATACTGTCGGAGCGAGAGATGGGGTGAAAATCATTCCCCTTCGTCGGACCGGCTATATGAATGTCGACATCCAGATTCCCGATCCGCAAGTGAGGGTGGTGGGAGAAGACGAAGAATCCCAACGGCCTCCTCCAACGGCAGCAGCTCTTGATGAGGGCAATGGACACGGAAGACCGCCGCAATAGCTTCGAACAGTAGATCGAAGGCGTTCTCAGTCTGTATTACTATTTTCCTTTGTTGTTGGATTTATTTGCTAGGCATTGTTGACGGCACTCTTCCTGCTGGTTTGGCATGTGAGCGTTGAGCATGGCGTTATGTTGGCATAAAAGGCGAAAGACAACTAATTGGAGGAAGTGGCATCCGGGACGGGCGTCTCTTTGCCAGCGTTGGGTGGCTCAGACTCGGAGTCAGTGTAAACCAACAAGGGAAGAGGCTAATTTGAACTGGGGAACAGGGCGAGCCAGAAAAGAAGGATTGTCATCTTTCAATGAGTTGGATGGTTCTGGACTGGACCTTCAAGGGAACAGAGGGAGAAGCAGCACTCGTCTTGGTCCAACTGGTGTTGGAGGTCTGAGAGAAAGGGACAGGGATAGAGTGATGATATGTTTGATCCTCCATCTTACTTGGATCGCTTCTGCATTGCCCTCTGGCCCTGCATTTTATTACTCTATCACCTTGTTTCTTGCTTTTCTTGATCCTCATCAGGAGCAACCTATTATAGGATCTATCTTTGACTTCCTTTTATTCTCCCACTCTTTATGTCTTTACCCGTCATGCGTGGGTCCATATCTTCGGTTCTGTCCTTCCCCCCTTTTCCAGATGCCGCAATCACTGTACTGCGGCGCAGCGCGTTCAGAAGTCGTCCAGTCAGTCGACATAATGGATGTCGGACTTCTAGCTGCGAGTTGACGAACAATCATGGATTCTCCCATCACTTGATCATGGATACTGACAGAAGCGTCGGACGAAATAGTCGTTGGTGATTGGTTGGAATATTAGTAATGGATGATACTTCTTTCTGTGCTGTTCGGACCAATTGTAAGAACGCGACGTCATTAATTATATGTATAAATACTCGACGCTGAACCATACCTGTAGGTAGGTACCAGGTATACAAGGAGATATACAATCAATAATACACAACATACGAACATAAACAGGATTACTGTACGGCGCCGATTGATAGCTATATACGCGGCAAAACACACAAGCTACAAGCATGGTTCTCATCCTCACCGGCACCACAGGGCATCTCGGGTCGCGAGTGCTCGACACGATTCTCCGGCACAAGCTGATTCCCGCGTCGGAACTGATCATCTCATCAAGCAACCCGGACAAAGTGTCTCCAGCGGCACGGAAGGCCGGGGTGGACATCCGCCGGGGCGACTTCACGTCGCCAGAGTCGTTGGCCTCGTCGTTCCAAGGAGGCGACGCTCTGTTTCTAGTGTCGTTCCCCACCCCCGCCGTCGACAGATGGCTTCACCATAAAACGGTCATCGAGACGGCCAAAGCGGTGGGGGTGAAAACGGTCATCTATACCAGTTTGATGTTCGGCGGGGAGACAGGCATGCAGAGTTCGGCGGGCGTGCAGCAAGCGCATATCAAGACGATCGAATACCTCCGCCAGAGTGGTCTACAGTACGTGGTGCTGCGGGAGGGCATCTACGCCGAGAGCTGGTGGTTATATGCCGGGTACCAGCCGCAGAGATATAGACGGAAGGAAATCGAGGGCCAGGAGATCAAGTTTGTCATTCCCAATGATGGGCCCGTGGCGTGGGTGGCGTGGGATGATCTGGGAGAGGCCACGGCCAAGATCTTGCAGCATTACGACCGGTACCTTGGGCAAACGCTCAGGCTGACGGGACCTAGAACGGCTACGCTCACGGACGTTGCCAAGTTGGTGGAGAAATATACGGGCCGGCCGGTCAAGGTTGAGATCGTGGGTAGGGAGGCCGCGGAACGATATCATAAATTCGAGAAGAAGAGTTTGCCGGAAGATAAGTTTTGGGCGCTGGAGAGTTGGGCCGGTTGGCATGATGCCATTGCTGCTGGTGAAACTGCTGTGGTGGATCCTTTTATTCGCGACGTTCTGGGTAGGGAGCCTCGAGGGATCGAGGAAATGGCTGAACAATTGTTCACGCCGGAAGATTGAATGATGGAGAGGATGGGAGAGTGATAGTCACATTTGATCTGCGCCGCCATGCAGTGGTTGAATGGCTGGTTCAAGCTGCTGGGGAGGGAGACAGCCAGGGTGGAGGAGATGCAGAGACGTTGTTCATGACGGGATGAGACGATCCGAGAGAGTTTCACGGCTGGGAGCCTGTCATGAGGGATTGATCGAGGAGATGGCGGAGAAGCGGTCCACGCCAGAGTCATACAGGAAAACAAGACTGTGTGAGTACCAGGCACAGGTCAAGTCGCTCTCCAGCGGGAATTGATCATCAGGCACAAGGCGTCGATCGGATCGAGCTTGAGGCATTAATAATTCTCGAGAGCACTCAATGGACAAGATCACAGATCTGAGAGAACATCCGTCCGCACCATATACAAGTTTAGACGATCATCGATATAAGGTTTAATTACCTGCGGTAAACAACCATCCATCAAGGTTAAATTGACGAGCGAAAAATACCTCGCAAGGCTGTGTGCCAGTGTGCCAGTGTGTCCCTGCGCCTCTTCTTGACAGGAGTGACTGATGAGTGTGCCACGATCATCTTTATCGACATCACCACCACCACCACTAATGCCCTGTGTACAGACTTGGGTGCGCTCTTGTTCGGCCGGCCATGCACATCCGTTGCACAAATGAAACATTTTTCCCATGCCGAACGAACCATCGCGGTGTAACACCTCTCTTTGTACTCCGCAATATTCGGTCGAGTGGTGGCTGACGACGCACGATACAATAGTGGACTGATGGCTGGCTGTCATTGTGTAGGAATTCGTCCTGCAATTGGTGGTGTTCCTCGGCAGGTCAGGGCAAAGACTGGCGATGATGGATCCCCGACACCACCATTTGAAGAAGAGCTTTTTGCTAGGAACACAGTGCAGAGTTAGTGAGTCGATTTGACTGGCGCCGTCGTCAGCCCCTCAGCCGCTTCTACCTGTTGCATCGATGCTGGTGGGCTTCTACACCCGATTCTTCCGCAGTTCGGAATGAGAGACGCACAAACGCACGCACGCACGGCACGCACTTCAAGTGGCTCTGGCTTCACGCACCGTGATCCATGAGGGTTTGACGCGACTAAAACTTCTCTCTAGAGGCTCTACGATCCGGGAGTCAATGGAACTGCTCTACCACACTTTATTCTACTCTTACTACTAATTATATACGCAGCTGACGGCCTGCCTGTCACTTTCTTTCACCCACCTACTACCGCTACTACCACCTACCTGCCTGGGTATTACTCACCTCACATTCTTCCCATCACCAGCGACCGTACATTTCTTTACCTCCTCCATATTACGAGTTTCAGAGCATCTAATCCTCGGTCTCGGGCACCATGGGTCTTTCCAACGGTCTCGTCATCTTGATCGCTATCCTTATCGCTGGGCTGGTGGTGGCCGCCGCCGCCGCACTTTATCAAGTCACTAATCGCGATAAGAGCCAGAAGGGCTACGGCCCGGGAGAACCATCACAAGAGCAGGATGCATATATGCGGCAAGTCAGGACGAGGAATCTGGCGAACCTCGGTGTCATCTCGCATGTGTGAGATGACCATCCTGGTTGTCGTTGTCGCGACGAAACCATTTTGAATCCGATGTGATCCGGGTTCGACCGGAATACGTCGAGTCGAGTCCGGGTTGAGTGTATATTCCATTTGCGCCAACCGACTCAGTCTTCCTGAGCCGTTTTCTGCAAAGGGATCGTTCTTCCGGCCCTCCATCTCCTCTCTCCTTAAATACACCGACGGTCCGACAAAGTGAAACACGAGAAGACAAATTCCGCGTCGCCAGTCGGCCGCATGACATGGCTCTGGTGCACTGCTATACAACGCGCAGTTCCAACCAATACTAGTATACCTTGTTGATTCGAGTCAGGCCTCGCAGGAAGACATTTCTCGTAAGGCCAAAAAGCTCGGTACGGAGGATTCGGGCAGACACGCGGGGTCCCAGATATGCCCGACCGGACGACGAAAAAGTCCGCAAGAGACCCTGCTCCAGAACCTTGACGGCTATCAAAACCAAAGCGTCAAAATGAGCATGCTTATCGCAAGCATTATTACACTCCTAGCCATCCTTGGCCGAACCGGAAGTCTGACATGGTCGTATCTTGGTATGGAACGGAAGCTGGTCGTGAATATCGTCACTGCCGGACTGTGGTTAGAGCCCGACACCGCGGTCGATCTGTTCAACTGTCCTTAACCACAATCATACCTAAGACACTTGTCAGACGTACTCTCCACTCTGGCTCGAGAACGACTTGGGCCTTATCAAAACACGCCCCCAGAGGGATTAGCTGATCCCAAACACGCGCTGACGAAAATGTTGAGACCGTGGTCAAAAACGCCCTTGGGTAGAAAGATGACGAGGTCAATCGACAGGACTACCTACCTACCTGTTACGTTGCCCCTTGACCTGCAGAAAGACACGGTTTTGACGAGAGTCTATCCGTGGATCGATCGAGTCTCATCCAAGACAGATTCAGCGTTTTGGACACCATGCCAGATCATCTTTGTCACAGAAGTCGGGAATGGGCAGTGTGAGGGACCATAGCGGTTCCTCAAGTGCTGTCAAGCTCCGGGAACAACATCAACATGAACATGTTGATTCCGGGCGGCATTTCTTCTCAGCCAGGTGGGATCATCTGCATTCAGATAGAGGAGACATTAATCTTACAAGATCTAACCTGGGGCTGAAGACGGAAGGGAAGGGGAAGGGGAGGGGAAGGTTGAAGACATAGTGGAGGTGATATTGGAGACCAAACGATGCAAAGAGCAATGATGAATGATTTGATGTTATTTTACCTGCGAATATGGAGCTGGACTGATGGGAAATATGTCTCTCGGGAATACGTTCAATGGTGGAGGAGGTGGGTGAGAATATGAATGATCGTTTCGGACCATCTAACAGTGACAAGAGATGTTTGAATAATAAAATATCATTGATTCTCTTGTGGTACCTATGCATCAAGCCTGAAACTGCCATTTCCTCTCACAACCTCCCAGGGCATCATCGCGGCGATAGATGGCCCGGCCTAGTCAGCCGCACACTGCAGCCGGCATAGATCTCCATCTTCAAGCTTCGGTAGCAAATACCTAACCTGCCTTGAGCAAGATAGTCGGCGAGACATGGCCCCCCCTTTCACCACCCACCCACCTACCTGGCATAGACCTGAGTTTCTCAAGGGCTTCATACCGACCGGCCCATATCGGATATTGGTTGCATTGCATTGCGTCGGCATTGGCATTGCCACTGCCATTGCATTGCATGTAGAAGATGTCTCTATTAGGGCTAGGATTCGATGGGAAGGGATCAAGAGGAGGGGAAGAAACACCAACCTGCAGGTGGCCAGACCCTTGACGGGCCGTTTGATGGCCGATAGGTATATTTGTTACGATGTCACTTTAGGATAGGGTAACGGGATATAGGATATGGATGGATGGATGGATGGATGGATATGAACTAGCTAACCAGCCGGTCTGGCCATATCGTCTATAAGATATAAAAATCACTACCGGTCATGGCTGATTGTATCCCTTTTCTGCTTTTCTGCTTCTCGGCTTCATTGATAAGACACCATTCCGTTGATCTGATCATCCCGAACTCAACGTATCGAGGTAACTGAGCTCGAATAGTCGAGCTTCTTGGTTTGATTGATTCGGCTTGCCTTCCGACAGAACATAGACACCCACCCATACCTGGGTAGCTTCTCGTCCGTCCGACTTGTCTGTTCGACTTGTCCTTCCACCGAAATCTACCAACGATACCTGTTACTCCACATATTGATCCGTTCAAAACAAGACCTTATCGTCGGTGAGGTGGAGTGCAAGACAGCCCCAGCATTCACGAGACATACTGCTGCCCCCGATCCGCTGTCATGTCTGTTTCGCCGTTTTCCGTCCAACATGACGCCGAAGTGCAAGAATACAAGCAACGCCGCGCGACGTATTTGGCCGCGGAGAAGAAGAGGAAACAGGAGGCCAAGTTCTCGAGGGAGGCATCGGTTGCCTGTATGAAGAAATTCCGATCCATGGCCACTGGAAAGGACAAAGGTGAGGAAATACCCCCATCTCCCTTTCCTTTTACGAAGCGGACAACATTGCTTGTCTGGCCTGATCTCGATTGACGTTTGCTGACGTGTGTCGTAGATGGCCGAAAGGGGTTCCTCAAGAAACTTCTCAACCCGCGACACCAGATAGAAACGGGAGATAAGGATGGAATGTCGGCGTCGGCTGTGCATGATGACGGCGATGCGACGACGCTCGTGGATGAGTCGGAATATGACGCGGATCATGTCTCTCTCAAAACCGCTTTGGGAGAAACACATGAGCAACGTGGGATGGTTGTGGGTCGTTAGCCACTTATACTGTGTTGCTGCAGTGCATCGGTTTTGGTCTTGTTCATCCTAGCTTTTCGTCTGGTCTGATTCTTCAGGGGAGCGGCTGCAGTGATATCCTCGGGGTATCTGAGGGATGATGCGCCGTCATCGTGTAACGAATGGTTTTTAGACCTTCCGTGGAAATAGTCTCCTTGTAAAGCTCACATTGAGTCCAGGAAGCTGCCCGGGAGACTTCCCCTTTTTGACTTCATCATGTTGGAGCCAAATGACTCGGTGTCTCTTGTTGTGCTTCTCCTGAGACCAGCGACTCATTCACTGTGAGGCTAGCCGTGGTCCCAACACGCTAACACAAGCCAGGAGGCCTTCCTTAGTCAAGCATCTCCGGCCAAGAGTACCGTCAATAAGTCGAGTAGGTCCATTTGACCTAGCGTTCTCATTCTTCGTCACCCAAGCCGATGTGATGTGCTGCAACATAAACCTCATTCATGTCTCCTTGGTCCATAACTTGTTGTCCCTGTCGGCAGTCCTTGCAACCACACCAGCCAACCAGCTTCCTTTGGCCTCGATCCTGAAATTCACCCCCCTAGCACCAACCCACTGACTCAGCGCAGCCGTCACAGCCAGGCCATCCTCTCTCGGCACTCGGATCCATACATTCTGATCCTCGACTTTCAAGATATCAATCGGGACTGCAGTGCCCGTCAGCCCGAGATACTGCTGCAGCGCCGCGAAAAGATACGACCGGGCCGCAATATCGTCTAGGTCCTGCTGAGGTTGCGACGTGATTGACTGTAGAGACAGATGGAAGTATGTGTATGGCGGGTTCCGAATGGTGAATGAGAGAGTAGCCTGTCCTGGCACGGGTGTGGATTTGGTTGTCGTTGCCATCACCGATCTAGGTTGGAGAGTTGGAACAGGGTACTGGCAATGGCATGTAATGGGATGGATGGCGTATTTTAGGACCGGTCACAGCCGCGACATCGAGATAGCTGCTGTGAGTCTAGATTAGGACTCGCGGAGAAGGAGTGAAGACTTGATGTTGATTTCCTGTGAAGCCGGAAAAACTCCCCGTATCTGGCTCCGATTGGTCGGTTCCAACGTCACCTCAGCCTCGAGTCCAAGTACGTACAGCAAGCATCATGTACAACAAGCATGCTTCCTTGACTCGAAACACTCCGTCTATCATTGAATGCCGATGGCCAGAATGTGTACTTCACGTCTTGAACGACAGCACTGACTTGTCTACACATCACAAATCATTACTCCAAAGTCAGCGTTCTAGCAACAACAGCACCACCAACAACAACAAATACGACAACATCCTCTCACCCTCTCTTGTTCCATGCGTACAACACTCAACCAGTTGTGTCGCCATCTCCCGTCCCCATCTCCATACAGAGTGCTATCGTACCCATCAATTCCATACCGTCCTCGAACAATGTCTACATCAACGTCAACGTCAATGTCTACATCGACGTTCATCCTACCGAACAGCAACCCAGAAATCAAAATCACCCACCCAACAAGCCTAAGCCAGGACCAAATCCTCACCTTCCCAGCATTCAAAACATGGCTGAACACGCTCGAGAAATCGCTAGCCTTGCAACACCAACAGAGAGACCATGCATTCCACGAGAACCCATACAGTCTGAAATCGATTGATGTGCAAACCGTGGATTTCTTCTCCGGCCACCGTCTCGGGTTCCTGAAACTGAAAGCCACAGTGACCAATGACCAAGGCGAGTCTTTGCCAGGATCGGTATTCATGCGTGGCGGGAGTGTAGCCATGTTGATTGTGTTGACGCCCGAAGAAAGACAAGCCTCCAACTCCACCAACGCGGCTCCAGAAGGAGACGGAGACGGAGACGGAGACGAAGAATATGTCATTCTCACCATCCAGCCGCGCATCGCAGCAGGATCGCTAAGTTTCGTCGAACTACCAGCCGGCATGATCGACGATAGCGGCAGTTTCGCAGGCGCCGCGGCCAAAGAGATCCGCGAAGAGACTGGGCTGGAAATCGCCAGTGAGGAACTCGTCGACATGACGCAGTTGGCGATCCAGTCGTCACGCGGACCATCCGACCCAAACAACACCAACACCAACACCAACACCAACAATCCCAACACGAATCCCACCGATCAACATACCGATGACCCGAACCCCGACCCCGACCCCGACACCGACACCGAACCAGCACCTGAACCTGAACCTCACCTCCAACCAGCAATCTACCCCTCGCCAGGCGGCAGCGACGAATTCATCCCCATCTTCCTCGTGCGCAAACGCCTTCCTCGCACTGAGATCGACCAGCTCAAAGGGAAACTGACCGGGCTGCGGGACCACGGCGAGAAAATCACCCTGAAGATCGTGCCGATCGATCAGGTGTGGAAAGTTGCCGGGCGGGACGGCAAGACTTTGGCCGCAATGGCACTGTACCAGGGCTTGAAGGGGGAAGGGAGGATATGAACCTCAGCTCCACCTCACCCTTGGGTACCCTAGGTATATACGGTACTTGGCTGTCTATTTGCCTACCTGCCTACCTGCCTACCTGCCTACCTGCCTACCTGCCTACGTGTTGATGGACGAAGGACCACGACCATGAACAGGAACCTAGCATCGACATAGGTTGAACATAGCTTCGACATGACTTGATAACGACGACAATAAGCACGAAGACAGGCATGGCATCAGTTTCTCTAATGGATAAATGGATAAATGGATATGTACCTAATACATCAGGTAGACTACGAATATACCTACCTACAAATATTAATATTAATATCGATATCAATATCAATACGATACCTCCATGCCAGGCCATGCATGCAGACATTACAGTCGGCCCAGTCAACGAGTCAAACGCAACATCTCTTGGCCATTGCAACACATATTCAATATAGATAATTGCACGTCCATTACCACAATCACAGTCTTTCCAGGTTGTTACGTGTGCAGCTTGAGGAGCTACGTAGGTAGTATCTCAGTTTACTTGTTGTCATTGCATGAGTGCCGGGACCGGGTAGAAATCATTTTCCTCGCCTCCAGACTTATAATCCATCTTGCTAGGATAAAGTAAGAAGGACTATCACATTCATGCCATGGAATCACCTGTGTTGGCACTAGGCAGGATCAACCGCCTGAGGATTTCAACCGGGTATCGAAGAAACAACCAATAGACCTCTCCTTACCTCTAGCAGGAAAAAGGCAGAGGGCTCAAGCTCACGCTCACGCTCACGACGGACCTGCAGATCCTGACCCAGACCCAGACCCATTCTGCATGGCAGCCAAATACTTTTCATGGGCCTTGCGCTGAGCCTCCCATTCCTTTTTCAACTTTTTGACCCGCGACGCCGTCAAAGGAGATCCATCTTTGGCGGCGGTCGGAATGCCATCGGGATCCCAGGCCGAAAAGTCATCCGAGTGCGGCGGCCTGAACATGTCGACGGGACTGAGCTTCCCCTTCTGCAACTTCTCCAGGGCTTCCTGCTCTCGCCTTTTCCTGGCCTCCTCTTTCTGCCGCGTCTTTTCTTCACGTTCTCTTCTGGCTGCTCGTAGTCCTTCCGTGACTGGGCGCACCAGAGCCGGCGCGTTCTCGCGGTCTTCCAGGTAGATGTTGAGGTGCCACAGATCCACGTCGCGGACTCTATCGCAGAGCGCCAGGATCTGTTTGTTGAGATCGCTAGTTTCGACAGGCGAGGCCACTTCCAGCGCACTACGACTGAAGTCGCTCAAGGCTCGGGCGTACGAGGGTCTAGGCCTTCCGCTAGAAGGAGGTTCCTCCAGTCCCGGCGATGTCGACACGATTTCCTGCACTTTTTCCGGCGTGATTGTCTTGGCTATTGCCGCCTGCCGAAGTTCATCTCTTATCCTGGCCAACGGATACACATATTCTTTGGCCAGGTCAGGAATGTCGATGCCTTTCCAGCCTACTTGCTCTGTGTCTGCGGGCTCGGAGCCGTTCAAGCCAAAGATATTCACGAGCCGCGTCACGAAGAGCGCCACATGTCGGTGATCATCGGGTGTCAGATCCGACTTTTTGGCGCTGTTGTAGGTGTTGATTAAGGAGGAAATCGTGGTCATGGCGACGGGCGTGTTGAAAGAGTCCAACAGTGCGAGTCTGACTTCCTCTTCTGCCTCTTCGAGGGCATGCTGAAGAATAGGTTTCTGCTGAGTCGAGGCTTTGGCATTCTTGATGTTGTCGATGGCGTTGAGGAAGAAGTTGTCCACCCTGTCCTCCCAATTCCGGCCTTCCGTCACCATATCGTCGGTGATTTCTATGCCGTCTTTCCAGTTTCCCAGCAAAAACACGATCCGAAGACTCCTGGCAGTCCACTCCCCTTCTTACATGTAGTGCTTCGCGAATGGTGGTGAAATTCTTCAAAGACTTGGACATTTTCGACCCCTGGATCGACAGATGACCCATGTGGAGAAAATAGTTTACCCACTGTCTGCGACTTCCATCGGCCCAGAACGCTTCGCTCTGAGCCAACTCGTTGTCGTGATGGGGGAAACGCCAAGTCGATTCCACCTGAATGAATGTCCATCTGTTCACCCAGTTTGCCCGAAGCCATCGCCGAGCATTCAATATGCCAGCCTGGCCGGCCAGGGCCCCATTCACTGTCCCAACTAGGTTCGCCCGGCTTGGACGCTTTCCACAGGGCAAAGTCGGCGGGAGACCTCTTGACGCTTTCGTCCGCTTGTGACAGGGCTCCCTCTCCATCGGCCTGGAGGTCGGCGTCGTTCCGATTCCAAGGTTCCAGCCTTGCATAAGGATACCCGGCAGCCTCAAACGCCTTGATGTCAAAGTAAACAGAGCCGTCCGAGGTGCGATAAGCCAAGCCTTTGTCGACGATCTTCTTGACAAAGTCTGCGATTTCCTTGCCATGTTCCGTAACTCGGACCAAGTCATCTGGATCCATCACATTGAGGTCGTGCATGTCTTGGAAGAAGCGATCCTCATATTCTTTGGCGAGTTTTGTAAACACCTCGTATTCGTCGCCGCGGATGGTCTTGCCAAACTGCTCGTCGAGCACGAAGCACATAGGATCGGCCACGCGGTTGTAGAATTCATGCGGGGTCAGTGTCTTTGGGTCCTGCATTAATGCTTTGGCCGTACTCCGCGCAGTGTTGACATGCATTTTAACCTTGGCTTCCTTGTCGCCCGGTTTGGTCCCTGGCTCCAGGCTTCCTCCCGCAAGTACATCTCCATATGTCTGCTCGATTACTGCGTCGAAAGTCTCGGGGGAGAGGGGAGTGTTGAGGTCTATTCGACGGAGGTTTTTCAGTACATAGTAGAGCCATGCTTCGCGCACGTCCTGACGGACATGTTCATCGATGTATCTGTATCATTGTCAGATCCTGTATTATACTTCATGCGCCCGCCGTGGCTCTTCTCTGGGATGTGTATTTTACCTGTGCTTCTTCTTGTATTCGTCGTACAGATGCCGCTGTCTAGCCCGGAGAATGATCTTGTCGTCGACGTCCGTAATGTTCATCACAAATCTGACTTTGAAGTGGAAGTAATCCCGCAGGATGCGGCGAATAATGTCTGTTGTAACATAGTTGCGCGCATGGCCCAAGTGAGCGTCGTCGTAGACTGTCGGCCCGCAAGCGTACCACTTCACCTGTTTCGGTTCGATGGGGATAAAAGGGACTTTGGATCGAGTCAAGGAGTTGTAGACCTTCAAGTCAGGCTGATGGGTTGAGCCCGTGGGCATTATCCATTCCGGTTGCGACATCTTGACCGACTTGAATGGCTTGCAGAAGTGTGAGGCCGATGAACAGAAGGTTCGTCTCAGGTGGTTCATGAGACGACCTTGTTTGACTCATCAGAGTTATGTTGGACGCGCAGGACAAGGCTGACAAGGGAGCTGAGAGTCACTCCATCATTTATTGTGAAGGCATCGTGGAAACGGGACGCACTGCAACTGAACTCAGGAATGCCAAGGCACGGAAAATCTTCTGTCCGAGGTGTATGGGCCGGGTTGGAGAAGACTTTAAGCATCTGGTTTGAGCTTTAGGCGTACTTTAGGCGGCACTCCTTGCACTCCAGTTAAAGCCTCACAAGCTTAGTGATGTATACCGCTTAAGTAATTGATAAGTAATATGAATTGGGGCACCTAAGGCTAGAACCGAAGACATTGAATGTTAGGCACCGTTCTGGGCAGGTTGCCCGGGCCTGTAGGGCATCCGCTCATGACCCCATGACAAGGCTTTACAAAATCCATCAACCTCAGGTAGGAAGATTGTACCCAGTCCGCTTCCTCACACTTTTGCTTGCGGATAGTGGCATATTGTATCCTTCAAGTGCGAGACTAAACCATTTCGCAGCCATGTCACAACGAAGCAGGATGGCAAATTCATTCAGGCCCATGCATTGCCCCAAGGTATTGAGCCTGTACAACATAGAGGTAAGGCATCTACGCCATCCTCCATCCTATGCTACTACTAAATCAGTTTTTCCTCTATTCGCACCCATGACACCCTACTCCTCCTGTAAATGAATCAATTCAAGGCGCAAAGCACCTCGCTACCGGTTCCCTTCATGTCAACCGCCTCTTCAAGGTGAATCAAATCACCATCGCAACTCACAACCAAGAGCCTCATCGGTCTAGACACTTGCACTGTCCATGCGGATCATCTCCGGAGGTATCTTGCTGCCTCTCGCCAGCGGCGCGAACAGTCCCTTGTCTGCATTCTTGGAAAACCGCAGTCCCCTCCTCCTAATGCCCAGGAAAGGCAGGTAATAACCAGGATGGAAGACGATGAAGACCACGACGACCAGGAACATCAGGACCGAGTCGAAGACGTAAAAGAACCATTCGTTGTCGAGGAGATAGTTGGAGTTGCCCATGGCGTACTCGACCAAGCGCAACGTGGTTCGGACCAAGATGAAGAAATTGGCCACATTGACCATGACCAGGAACAACGGCCAGTTTCGTTCTCGGGGCAGCTGGACATTCAGCAGACGTGTGCGCAACATGACCATCAACCGTACAGCCGCCACGACGAAGAAGCCGAATGTCGCCAACTGCAATCCCAGGCCGACCAAGACAACAGTCCTGCCCCGGTTGATCTTCTTGTGGGTGTTTCCCGATGCAATCATCGCGCCGCCGATGACCTGGATGAGAAAGCTGAGAACATCGCATCCCGCGAAAACAAGGGTGGTCCGGCGCGCCGGCACCCACAGGGTTTTGGCGCTCTGGTATTCAGGGGGGATGACCCACAGCACCACTCGACCGAATGACATGTAGCAGGCGGCTGCCATGACTGCGGGTGCCACGAGGATCATGACCAGTTGCACGATGAAGACGTTTTTGCTGTCGAGGTTCTTGATCGAGACCGCTCGAGCGACGTATCCGACCAGTTCGACTGTTGCTTGGTTAGTCTCTGCGGCAGATCGAAGTGCAAGGACATAGCATGGCATGCATGGCAAGGCTAGGCAAAGACTTACTGGCGACGGCAAAGTTCATGACCCACCAGAACCAGGCACGATGTCGAACAAATTGTACCAGGTTGATGCACATTGCGAGGCCGTAGAGGCAAGAGAAGACAACGGCAGCCGCGAAAGACGGAGGATAGTTGTATCGGCCTTCCTTCTGGAACTCGGCGACCGTCTTGCCTCCTGGAAGCCCATCACTGTCCACAGCACGTCTGGCGAACTCGAGCAGCGCTGAGAGGGGAGTATTCAGGTCGGCCATGCTGGCGGATATGGGAACGGATTGCTCGGGGATCCACGACTGTACCAACTCGAGGCTTGCCAAATGAGAGGAGGAACAGAAGCGATGGGAATAAAGTCGAGGTTCCAGTGTAAAAGACCTGAGAACCTGTTCCAGCCTGGTTGCGGTATGCCAGTGAGACAAAATTTAGGGTGATGAATCAATCGACTGCAAGCGAGAAGAGCGCGTCCGAGAGCATTAAGTAGTAGAGACTGTCCGTCGCCCTGAGCCACTGCAATGCAATGCAATGCCACCCAAGTAACTAGTGGCCTCGCTTTGCGAGCCCATCTGGCTCAGTATCATCTCGCTCAAAGCAGAAGGATATCGAACTTGCTTACGATGTTGAGCATTGCGACCGGCGCCCGAGGACCCCGTGCGCCTTGGTGCAGGGCTGTGTCGAGAATTGAGCAATCAGCGTTCTGTATTGGGCCAACTATCGCAGTGTTTTCGCAAGACATGCTGAATCGGGTTTGGTGGGAAGATGTTGGGTGGAGTTTGTCACTTTGACATCAAACCTGGTGTTTTGATCGAGTCACAGTGCTGCACATAGACCCTTGTTCTGCTGTTCTGCGCAAAGGCTGCGTTGCCATGATGTCTGATGATGATGCTGCTGCTGCTGCTATCGGCCCATATCTGCTACGTCCGGTAGTCGGTGTTCGAAGGACGTGCTGCTCGAGGCCCCCTCCCCCTGTCTCGGCTCCAGAAATTGCTCCGTGCGGACCCGCAAGGCTGAATCCTCCTTGGAGTGGATAAAAGACATACATACAGTTTCGCAGCTGCGGGTGCCGTAGATGGCGGTCGACTGTTTGTGACCCTGAAACGGGTATATATACGTACTGATGTGTCTCAACGGTGCTTCGAGGGGATCATACTGCTCGTTGCTGATGCTGTATGTCGCGATACGGAGTCCAAATACTGGCATACGTTGGACTTTCCATTGGCCTATACATCCGTGTTTCCAAGTGCTCCCTCTTTCTCGGTAGGCTCCTCCACAACTGCATCTATTGTCTCCTGGATCTCACTCTCCACCGCATTCTGGGTCCGCCGTTGGCCTTTGGCTTTTTGCTTCGCCTCCTTCTTCAACTGCCGCTGGCTCTTGGGCACGTTGGGCGAAATCTGAACATACTTCGACCACTTGGCTTGCGCCGCAGCCTCGTCCTCGTCCGTCCAGGCTCTAGGGAGCACCGCAAAGACAAGGTAGGAAGTGTGTGTCTTCAGTTCCGGCTCTGTTCGATGCACGAGCTTGCCGCCATTGAATGGCAGCTTATCCTGACGCTTTTGATGTGGTTGTTGTTGTTGCTGCTGTTGCTGACCGTTTTCTTGTTTGCGCTTCGATAAGCTCCCAGCGTGGAAGTCCCTTGCCCGGCGCTCGACTTCACGCAACCTTCCAAGTGCCTCGTCAACGTCTGCTGCGTAAGGATTGGCACCACGCATCCCCTCATACGCCAGACTCGTGTACTCGCGACGAACCTCAATCCGCCTGTGTTGGACCTCGACCATCTCGATGTCCAACCAATCATGTCGACGGAGCGCAGACACGGTCCTCTGGGCCTGTTCTATGCAGGGGCTGAACGTACAAATATATACGGCAGACTTTGGGTCGAGCGCAGAAGGCGTGCCGGCCGCATTCTCTCGTGTCAGATGTGGCAGAGCGTCCCAAGGCGCAGGTAGATCCAAGAATATGGCTTGGGCTTGCGGCGATGCCTTGTCCTGATTTTCCTCGTCTTGAACCAAAAACCCATCTTTATAGACGTCTCGGTGCATAGTGTGGACAACCGAGTCCAACCCGTGCTCTATCATTTCCGCCTTCACCTTCTGGTGCCGCTCAGCGTGAAATTCGTAAGAGAAGACTTTTCCCAGAGTAGCCGCGCCCACCACACCGGTGTCGTCCTGCTCCTTCGCCTCCGACGCGGACGCCGACGCCGACGAGTATCCGTTGAACACAGCTCGAGCTGCAGCATGAGTGAAACTGCCACTCCCACTGCCCGCCTCGATCAGTCTGGACCCCGGCCGCGCCCGAATTCTATGCAAAATGTAGCTATAGTCCGGCGTGTAGACGACCTGAGTCCGATGAGGCAGACTGATGGTCCAATTCTCGGGCGTGGGCGGCAAGATGTGGACGAAGCCCGAACTCGCTGCTTCAATGGCGCCCGCGGCGTCCTCGTTCTGACTGTCGGCTTGGTTTTGCTCCAGTGCCTCTGCTTTCCGCTTCTTCGCATTCACTACTTGCTTGCGCCCTCTGGATCCTGTGTCCACTTTGCTGGCACGGATTTGACTGCCCCATGGCACCCCGATCATCGTGGAATGGGGGAACGACCCGAAACGAGTATTGGTAACGACACCTTCCGCATATCCTTCATGTTCGGCGCTGGTCACCTCGGTGGACAAAATCACTGGAAGCGAATGGTCGCGTCGAAGGTGCAATGATGCCAGGTCGTGTTCTTTCGTCACCCAGCCTGGCGACAGAAAGGAAGACACCATCATGAAGGAGAAAATTTCTTTGTTTCCGCCTCCGCTTTTGTGCCCGGACGAGTTGTGTTCTATATTTCAAAACCCTCGGATTCCAGGTCACGACAATGAGATCCAGCGCATCAATATGTAGTAGGGGGGGCAGTTTATGATCGGGTATGTGCTGAAGTGAGAAGAGTTTAAATAACCTGAAGTTCGAACATGGCCAGTCGAGGAAATTTTGATATCACGTGACGTCGCCCTCACGAACAACGACACAACTCCTCTCTATCCTGCAGATGGTCTATTCGGTCTGTTTCCTTTTTAGAGTGGTTTTGACAGACATAACCAGTTGCAGGAGATACCTAGCTATCTGGAATTGTACATCAACCGGCGCTCATCCTTCGCCAGCATACTTGGGGCGACCAGCAGCGCAATCTGACTGCCCTCCCTGCGTGATGTATCTGTGCCCCAGGCTCCCCATATTCAACTAAGGCTGAAGCCATCGTACATCAAGAATCCCACGGCTTTCGAGTACCTTCGCATACAAGTCCAGGCTTTGGGAGTGTCCGGTTCCTGAAGAAGGCCTTCAAGATCTCGAACGTGCACACGCTTGGGTTGACTTCTCCGGAGCAGTGTCCGGGCACATCCTGTGTGAGGACCACACTGCCCTCGTGACGTTCAGACATCTTCAGCGCATTCCGCAATGGCGTCACAGGGTCAGCAGTATTCCCGATGAAGAGCAAAGGACTGCCGCGGGGATCATAGTCGGAGATGTTCGATTGAAATGGACCGGTAAATCGATGTTTGGATGACGGTCGAACAGAAGCTGGCCAGTGGATGCAATGTAAGATGATTTCCGCCCAAATCGACCCGACCAATGGAGACTGAGACTCCATCAGGGACAGATACTCGGTATAATCGGCCTTTGACATGGAGGTGATGTCGTCTCCATCGCCGCAGAGAATGGACACTCCAGCTTCCATCTGCCACGGGTAACCAGAAGGCAGATTTTCATCGCTTTGGTCAAAGACAGTTCTGAAGCCTCTCTCGGGTAGATTAAACGGTAGTGCTGGTGAAAAGCTGCCGGAAGTGGCTCGTCGCCAATGCTCCGCCGTCTCCTGCAGTAAGACAGATGCAAGGGGGCTCCCCTCAATAAGAGACTTGAGTGAGAGTGCCAGCAGTGGCCATTGATTAGGAAGGTACAAGCACACGTGGATCTTAGCTTTCATCTCGTAGTATGTGAGCAGGTAGGCGTTTCCATTGTGGACCAGCGGCATCGGGTTGTGCTTCAGTCCATCGAGGAATGTTTCGACGTTGTCTCGAATCTCCTGGGGCCCTCGTGCTGCCGGGTCAAACAGCGCACATCTCGGCCCTGCTTCGGAACAGAAGTCGAAAAACTTGGCCCATGTCTGGTTGTTATCCTGCAGGTTTGTAGTCCACCCGGTGGCCGTGTAGTCATCTGCGTCCACCACCCCATCCAGAACCATGCGACCGACGCGCTCAGGAAACATGCTGGCAAAGGTATTGCCCAAATAGGAACCGTACGACAAGCCCCAATAATTGAGCAATGCAGGGGCTTCCGGGTTGGCCGCCATGACAGGCTGTTGGTTATGCAATGATTTCCTCCCCAAGCTCAGCTGTTTGTGTAGATGGATGTCAACTTGATCAACGATTTCCACCATATCTCTTGCGACAAGAGCGGTGCTCACGAATTGACGGATGTCGGAGCCGTCTGCGAAGTGACCATTGCGAGTCGATTCACAAAGACGACCCAAGCTCTCATCAATCCCCCATTTGACATTCAATGCGTGCTGGCCATTCTCAAGGCTGCCAGCACCGAGACCGAGGAGTGCGAGTGAGTCCCTAGCTGCATTGTCCTGGAAGCAGGCCAAGCTGGGAGTCGAAAAAGCCACACCGCGAGGATCAAAGGACAGGATTTCAAAATGCTTGTCGCTGTCCACAATGCTTTGGACGCCTCTTCCAGCATTAAGCACGATTGACACCCCTGAGCCACCGGGCCCGCCTGGGTTGATGATGATCGTACCTCCGAAGGATTCATCAGTCACGTCGACCACTGCCGGAAGCCTGACAATTGCCAGGGTGACATTATTGGGATTGGATCGATCGGTCCAATCCAGTGGAACATCGAGTTTCGAGCATTCGAAAGAGCCATAGCATGTGTGATATTGCAGTTCGCCAGAGGATGAGATCGCATCCCAGCTAAAGCCTCCAGTAGCTGTCCTGGTTCCTGACGGTGGAACGGACGAGGCTGAAGTGGCACAGAATAACCTGGCGAACAAGGCCGCCGTCAAGAGCCGGGTAATGTTGACCTTCATATCGAACTGAATTGAACGGCCGATAGCTCGATGGGAGATGTCGCACGATACGCCAGGATTCACCTTGGTGGGATGGGAACGCCGGTATAAGATGCTTGCTTCTCAGGGCGCTCATTAGGCACCAGCTTGCGGGCCTCGAATCTTTGACAGCTACTCACCTCGACCATCATCAATCAGCTCTTGCTTTCCTTAGCGGACCACTGGTTCATCGCGTCTCCCCTACGGCCACATTACAGTCGTGATACTGTAGTTGGGAATCTCCAAGTGAGGAGAAGAGAGTTGGGCAGGTCACCGAATATGAATGGCGTGGTTAAAGGTATGACCATCGACCTTCTCGTTATAACATGTGCGGCGGCTTCTTAGCACAACATCACCATACAGGACCACCACCCTCATGACTGGATCACTCGAAAGTCTTCCTAAGCTCTGCCGTGGGATGAACACAATCCCTACACTCAGCTTGCCTCGCGTCTGTCGGACAACATGCCAGCCTTACTGCGCGGCGTAGTAACTCGAAGCAGGACTATTGCAACACAGCCTATGTAACGACATGTGCGAGAGCAGAATAGACAGCGTGTCATCCTCGAATTACTCTGGCCCGAGTGTTATCTGTGGACGAACGGAGAAGGACTGCACAAGAACACTCTTGATCATTCTCTCCAGGAAAGTTTGTGGACTCGACGAGGGAAGAGCATGGCTGGGAGGAAAGAGAACAACAACGAGTTATGTGGATGATTTCTGCTCAGGCTAAACTCAAGTGTGATGGATGTTCTCCAGCATCGTCCCGTAAGGGCATGTCTCCTTCTGGATCGTAGTCAAGTTGACAGAGAGCATGTCAGCCACATCCCAGCAGGAGAGGTCGTCTGCCGTACTACTTGTAATCGATACGCATGAGCAGAAAGCCAGCGGAACAACAACAAATACCGTCTGTCGGAGATATGTGTCGTCATGCTTTCAACCCCGTTGTCGTGAAACCCTTCACCAACTATCGAAATGTTTTGGTCAACCTCCTTTTGACTGCATCACTAAATAGTCGATATCTATGCGCGGAAACAACTCATGGTCCTCCGCTAGGGCATGCTTGTCGATTGCGCCGTTGTCCTTCCTTGAGAATTTTGAAGCAATATTGAATTCCTCAAGCGTATGTAGCACCTTCAGCGTCTCGCAATTCTGAAAGAAGACCCGTGCTACCAGTTCCTCGTCCTCGTTGAACGGAGAGTTTTCCCGGCGGTAGTCGATTTCGTCAAGCAGACGGTCGTCAATGTAGTGCTTTGAGAGGTATGCTAGATTGAGCCACTGCACCTTCGTCATGGCAAGGAGTTCAAGGTTGATCAATCTTGCAAAAGATGGAGCGAGATCCTAGCATTGTCAGCATTGTACTTCATCGTGGGACGTGTGGCCCTACATACAGTCAGTTTGATTTTGTGAAGAAACCCCTTGATGCAGAGGTTCTGGACACCTGCCAGGAAATCGATCACTTCTGTTGATCATCAGCAGTCTGAGATGTTTCCAACAGAACTCCTTACGGTCTATTTGTTTTGCCTTCCAGCTACCACCATTCTCCAGCTCTACGGAATGGACGGTTGGTTTCTCCAGTAAGGCCGTAAACGTTCGTTTCCACTCTTTGCAGGGATAATCTGTGACGAACGTCTTCAACTCGGAACATGCGCGCAGGAGGAATGCCGCGTTGGGCACTTGTTCGACCTCCAGCAGCGTCACTGAGGGGAGACACAGACCGCTAGCCGTGGCGGCAGCTCTGAACCGAGAAACGAGCCGTACATCGTTGCAGAGCCCTAGGTGAAGACACAAGAGTTTCGGCATCGCGGCAATGGCATCGACAAGGTCTTCACCAAACTTTCCGAAGTCAGGTTCCACATTTCCATTAGCCTGGCGCATCCTCAGATCGAAAACACTGTATCGAGTCAAAAATTGCAGGAGCCAAACATGAGTGCGTGACGTACAGTAACTTCGAGGTTATGAATGAAGCTCTCGTCAAGGCCTTAAGGTGCTGGATCAGGTTGGCTTTTGGTCTAGACAATGCCAGTTCGTCTGACTTAAACAGGAAGGGAATAGAGAGTTGCCGGAAGCGTTTGTTGACAATGGATAGCTGTTTAAGGGGCTTTGGATCACCCCGTTTTGCCCGCTTGAGTTTGGCAACCTCTTTGACGACGAGCCAGAGGCAGTCGTCCGAGAGAGACCCAATGAAGTCCAACGAGGCAGGTGCCCTGGCTGTGGGAACTGGTGATCTCTTCCTCTTCGCCATCGTTCCCGGAGAATTCGAGATCAAGATATGACGGAGGACTTTGCGAAAGTAATGCAACGTATTGCAGATGCTCCTGTAGGTTGGAATGGCGGGATCACTAAGACAGGAAAGTGAGAAGAGATTAGGCACGCAGCAGAAGAAAATGAGAAAAGCGAAAGCGCAGGCAGAAGCAGCAGGCACCAGTGCCCAAGAACGCGTAAAGTCGCGTTCGCGTGCCTTCTCTTTTTGCGAATTTCACCAGCAGTCACTGCGCCGTCATTACTAGGCAGGTACCTAACCTACCTTGGTACCCTACCTTAGGTACGGAAGGTGATGATCCGCGGAATCCGAAGGGGGCACGGCAGTCATTGCAACAAGTGAACATCGGGGAGGAAGGCACGATGGGCTTGCTCCTATAATCACCCTGGCGCAGGAAGAGCCATGTCGAAGCAGCTCAGGAAACCTGGCCTGGGCATCTTCCGCCAAGTTGGCTTCAGTTGCGCTTAATGCAAGCAAGAGAATGCCGTTGCAGACATCTCGGGTGGAAGATATGCACAAGAATGCAGTCTTCCAGGGCGGGCGATCAATATTACCTCATGCTCTCCTCCGCCTCACCTGTTCGAGACTTGCAAACCGAGGCCATAACGATTCATCAGTCGAACGAGGTTAGGTAACCACAGCTGCTGTATTGAAGGCAGAGCCCTCCTCGGGAGTCTCCAACCCAGATCAGCGCAACCAGCGTCCCAGGCAGTTGCATTGTAGCAGGTGACGGCATGCCTGCCTCATATCAAGCACGGGAACAGTAAGAGCCGCAAGCAGACCTGTGTTTGGGGCTAGCCAGGACTGCGTCGACATTCGCATTGTGATGACCTCGCGAATTCCAGACTGTTGAGTTACTCGCCTCGCTTCACCAGGGTGTCTGCAGGTCCTGCTGGACAGGCGATATAGCTCGGCTGGCCGAAAAGTCTCGAGTCGATAGCTTCAATCACTGCATTATTGGACTGTCGATATCATGTGTAGCCGCAGCGAGGGTCGTCCTGACCATTCTTGTACAGGCCCTTACAGGATCGAAGTCGAGTCTTACTGAGCTCGATACACCCTTAGACGTAGATGTGCAGTCGTCATAGAGTATATTCACGGACCCGAAATATATGAACTGAAGGAAGAGACAGAGCCCTCAATGCAGGCCGGTGCAGTGCAGTTAGAGGCTCTTGGCAACCAAACCCCCGAATTCCCACCATTTCCGACCCAGGCACTGACCCACCCCTAAGCCTGCCCAAGAAATTATTGGCTCTTATATTAAAGTGTAAGAATTCTCTTCAACAATCACAGCATCAGTGGTTTAGTGGTAAAATCCATGCTTGCCAGCAGCTGCCAACAGCTCCAACATGCATGGGCCCCGCGTTCGATTCGCGGCTGATGCAGCTCCAGGCCTCAATTTCTTTTTGGGTTCTTTAAAAATCATTTTTTGTTCGTACAACTTAACTTGCCTGTGTTGTGCGCCAATGAGCGGCAAAGCATCTACTTTCAATGGCTGGGAGTATACCGATAGCGACATTATCACTGTCTGCCTTCTCGGCTTAGGCGTGATTTTTTGGAGGTTGAAGTAGCGTCTTTGCCTTCTACAGCTTCATTTCCAATCCAGAAGAAATACCAATGAGGGAGACCCGTGATAATATATCCCTTCCAACCAAGATGGTATTTACAGCTTTGCACCAATATTCTTCCGGGCCTCCCTATCTTTGTCTCTTAGCAACCTTCGTAGGATCTTGCCCGAAGGACTCTTGGGAATGACATCGACAAACTCGATTCCTCCAGCAAGCCACTTGTGACGGGCCTTTTCCTTCTCGACATGCTTCATGATGCTTCGTTTGACCGCCGCATCGCTTTCTTCCAAGCCTACCGAGTTCGACTTGACCACATACGCCTTGGGGAGTTCTCCTGCGCGATCGTCGGGCACGGAGATGACAGCGCAGTCAGCCACGGCAGGGTGGTTGAGCAAACATGCCTCGAGTTCTGCGGGGGCGACTTGATGACCCTAGAACCGAATCCGTTAGCAAGACTGCCCGGCACAAGCATCTTAGATCCACGTACCTTGACTTTGATCAACTCTTTGATACGATCCACCACCCAGACGTGCTCGTTGCCCTTGGGTGACACTCGGATTTCGACCTCATCTCCAGTCCGCATGAATCGTCCTTCGGGCATATCCACAAAAGTCTCTACGGTCGCCTTTTCGTTCTTCAAGTACCCCAAAACCACGCTAGGAGACTTGACGAGCAGTTCTCCGCGCTGGTTGTATTCCGTGATTTCCTTCCCTTCGGCGCTCATGACTTTGACCTCGATGCCCGGTAACAGACTCCCAGACGAGCCGAACCAGATGTCCTCTGGGCTTGTTGAGCACACGACAGTACACGTCTCCGTCAGGCCATAGCCTTGGCGAACTTTCCAGGTAGGATACTGTGCTGCTAGATCCTCCGCGGTCTCCTTGCCCAACGGCGCTGCCCCGGTAAAAATGGACATGACACTGGACAAGTCGAATTTCTTGAGCAACTGCTGGTTCTTGACCATGGCAATGACGATCGGCGGCACGATGTATAAAGTGTTGATCTTGTATTTCTGGATGGAAGTGAGATATTGCTGTAAGTCGAATTTGGGAAGCACGATTACGCGGTCGCCACGGTAAGTCGAACAATGACAGATGACAATCAAGCCGTAAATGTGTGACTGAGGCAGTAGACCGAGCGCGACGTCGTGGTAATCTGGGGAAATGGCGTCGCGGGCCAATTTGTCGTATGTCGAGATCTGGACAGTGTTGGCAATCACGTTATAATGGGAGATCATGACTCCTTTCTAGTCTTATATCAGCAACGATCTGTGGGGATGGATTCAAACTCATACAGGGAGACCGGATGTGCCGCTCGAATAACACAGGAAAGCAGTTTGCCTGGCCCCCTGACCCTTGGACCATCTGATGGGTTCTATTTCGGGCGCAGACTCGCCTTCCTGGATCAACTGAGACAGCGTTTTGAACTCTTTGGGAATGGGAGGATCATTGGGCATCTCGCAGATATAGATGTTCTTTCTAGGGATGTTGGACTTGGCGGCTGCTTGCAGAGCTGTTTCGAGGAGAGGCATAACGGTGAAGAGCACCTTGGATCCAGAATTTGTGAGCTGGTGCCGCAATTCGTCGGCGTTGTAGGCGGCGTTGGCTGGGGATGATACCCCATTAAGTCGATGGATCGCCCAGGACAGGGTCATGATATCGATCTTGACGCAGTCAGTCCTCCATTCATACATCCAGCGGGGACAGAGCAACGCACCGTATTGAGCGCAAAGACGCCTGCGACCTTGTCATATTCAGTCCCTTCGTTGACTTTCCATCCGAACTCCTTCGCCAATGCCCGTGCGAGCTTATCAACATTCTCTTTTTGTTGTCGCGCTGTAATACTCCTACCAGTCAGGCCGCAAGTGTAGGTATCCCAGGAGTCCGCGTAGGGGCGCCGGCCGTACTTCTCATCGAGCATGAAGTCGCAAAGGGGAACACTGTCCGGAAGATCGGGGAGCTTTGGCAGCCATGATGGAGGATAGAAGACCATGGTTGCTGGGGAGGATATCTGCACGACTGGCGGAAGGGCAGGGAACCACAAGCGTAGAACGAAATGGATTGCTACGGCGCAATCTTCGAGGTCTACGTGGTAAACAGACCCAAAAAGCAAAGGAAGACTCACTGAGAAAACATGAAGCCGGGGTCACTACGAGATGGAAAAGATGTACGCGAGACAAGCGGCACGCTTCCAGCTCTTCGAGTCAGGTGGACTGGGGGAATACCCGAGGTTCAAGAGCAAGCCAACGAGGGCGATAAAGGATGCAGATACAGTAAAACCTGGTTAGAGCGATGGCATATTTTAGACCGATGTTATCGTTATAACGGCTATATCGTTATAATAAAACGCCAAGAGATTTCAACTAGATTACGTAACTTTGCCGAGGTACCTTTTGTTAGCGTTTCAGCCCAAAAGATACCTATCCAGAGTCGTCTGCTCTAGGCTCTCGACCTTCTGCGTTTGGAGGCGGTGTTGCACCTCAGCTAGCGCTTTCATGAATATACGCTCTTCTTGAGGCTGTTGAAGCACCCATTCCTTAAGCGTTTTGAGTGCCGTAAGTGCCGCGTCAACGGTAACAGGTTCTGGCGCGTTTATGTCGACGTTGTTGGCGTCGTCGTCGTCGTCGCCGTCGTCCTGCGTTTAATACGCCTTAACGATCGTATCCAACAACTCCTCGTCGTCTGCGCTATCGCCGACGCTCTCCTACGCCGGGTTGAGGAGTTGCTCGATAGATATCGCCTTCTATATAAAATGCTTCTCTTCTAGGCTCCTTATATAATCAAGTAACGCGCCTTATACGTCTCTTTCTATCTTGTTTGCAGCCGCGAGGGCCTTATCCCACTGCTCTTAACGCTGTCGAGTCCTTAGTAAAGGCTCTGGGGCGAGGACTCGCGTGTTAGGATTTATACTGGACTAAGGACGTATAATATCCTACTAGGCGTACTAAGGAAGGAATATCGAATATTACGGGGCGACCTAGAAATCGAAGCTAATATAGGACTAGTTACGTAACTAGGCTTAGGCGCTTAGGAGTACTTAGTTAGTAAGTAACTAAGTATAACTAAGTACTACGAGTTTCCTATATCTATATAGTCGTTAGACTTTCTATAGTATTTTATAGTTTTCTCGTAGTTAACTTCGTTTATAAGCTAGACTATATCTTTAGTTAATAGTTTTCGTTCTAACTTACTCTTAAGTCTACTAGAATACTTTATTCTATCTTCTACTTATTAGGAAACCTAATCGAACTCGTAACCTTACGAAGCGATTCGTAATACTTTAATTATCTACTAATTAGAGATAGAATATTAGAAGTATAGCTAGCTCTCGCCCTAAATCGCTAACTAGATTAGTAAGATCTAGTAATCTTAGTCTATCTAGCCTATCTACTATAGAGAAAGATAATAGAGTATCTAAGGATAATATTAGGATAGAATACTTCTATAGAGATAAGGCTAAGTTAAAGATATTCTTAACTTAACTTAAGGCCGTATTTAAGCTATACCTAAAGAAGTACCTAGGTATCGTCGATAAGGTATTATTTATAGTCTTAAATCTTAAGAGATCTACCTTTATATAGTTCGAGTCTATACTTAATAATTATTTAGAAGCTAGTAGTAAATTAGATATAGATAAGAATACTCGAGCTATCTTCTATATCTTTACTAATTTCGAGATTAAGATTAAGTAAGTCTTTAGTATTATTAACGAAGAAGTAACTACTAAACGTATACTATACGATATTAAGTAGAAGGAGTCTACCGCTTAGTACTATATACTATTTAAGTAATTAGAGAAACGCGTAGAATAGAACGAGAAAGCCCTTATAATAGTATACTATTAAGAACTTAGCGATATAGTAAAGAATAGAATAGAGGAGATACTCGATAATTATTAAGAACTTATAGAGAAATTAATCGAGATCGATAATCGACTCTATGAGAGGCGAATAGAAAAGAAAGAATAGTTTAGAAAATCTATTATAGAAGAAGGTCGAGGCCGATCTAACTATTAGACTAACTACGGAGATTCGATAGATCTAGACGCTATAAAATAAGGACGGCCCTTACGGCTAGGAGATCTATATTTTAGAAAGTCTAGATTTAGAGAAGATAAAGAGAAAAAGACGTAAGAAGGAAAATCTATACTATAATTATAGTAAATTCGGCTATAGAGTAAAGGAATATTATACTAAGGCCTAATAACTATATATAATAAATAATTTAGTCGATATAGAAGAATAAAAGATCGATACTTCTATAGATTATATAGAATATACGAAAGAAGAATCTTAAATAATATTATTAAGGAAAAGACTTATAAAGCTAGGAATATTACTTTCGAAACGAATAAATAATATCGCGAAGTTAGTAATATAAAAGGATTAATCTAAAATTAAGATAGTTAAGAAGAAAGATTAAATCCTATATAATAGAAAAAACGACGACGCTATAGATAAAGTTATAGACGATATTTATTAGAAAGCTATCGAGTATATAAGGCTTTTATAGACGATATATTATAACGACGCCTATCTTATCTACTACTTTAATAAGAAAGAGAGTAGATAGTTCTCTTAATAAAGAAAGCGTAAGACGAAGAAGTTAAATAATATAATATAGAATAAGAAGTAACTTTTAGTTCTAGACGACGACTAAGACTAGATATAGAAGAGTAATATCTATATCGAGATATCTATCGAAAAAATTAGAAAATTATTCTAGATAGCGATAAATAATTACTAGTTTATAATAATTAAGACGTAATACTATAAGATAGTAGACTATAATTTACGATTCTACGGAGAAAAGTATAATACTTAATATATAGTATATATACTAGACGATCCGCTAAAGAATTATAAAGAATATATTATACTTAGTTAATATATAGTAGAAGAGTATAAACTTTATAATATTAAATATACCTATACTATTAAGAAAGCTAAGATATATCTATACTCTTTCTAGAATTAGAATAAGATTACGATAGAAGAACTAACGAAGGTATAAATCCTAAGAAAATAAATTCTTATAGAAGAACTAGACTTTATTATATTTAGTATCGAGTATTAGGAAACGATAGAATATAATATTAGCTATTATTAGACTAATAAGAAATATAGAAAGATCTATATAGTCTATATACTATATATCCGGTATAGAGAAAGAAATATAATAATAGTATTCGCTTATAAAAATAAGGAATATACTAAAAAAGAAAATCTATATTCATATAAGATACTAGAAGAACTAATAATACTATATCTATTTAGAATAAACGAGACGGATAAGGAAGACTAGGAATAAGTAGAAAGTCTCGATATAATATAAGAAGAAGAAGATAATATCTTAGACGATAAGGAAGCTAATAAGTTCGTTATTATTAAATTAACTAAGAAGAAGTTCGTTATAGCGATAAGCTACTAGAGATAGATCTAGTATCGATAACTAGAATATCTATTCGGTACTTAATATAAATACCGGATCTATAACGAGATAATAGCGCCTAAAAGTTCGACTATTATAATAGACTTACTAGTATACGAAGATCTAGAATATCGATACTTTCGAGAGATTTACGTATATCGGAAAGATAAATAGAGAATAAAAATAGATCTAGAAATACCGCTAGGAGTCTTACAATATATATTTAAGATATCGTCTATAAAAGATCTAGTAATATAGTGGAGGTAAGTAATACTAGTAATTAACGAATAAGGCGATCTAGGATATTAAGGAAGATAGTTTCCGTATAGTAATATAGAATATAATCTATATAAGTAATCGTATATATATAGATTTAATATTAATCCGAATTAGCTATATTAGTAAATTAGTACGAAAGTCTTCGAATAAATAGTTCGATAAGGATAGACTTATAACTTAGAAATATACGAATACCGAGAAACGTAGTATATTTACCTTTAAGATATAAAAAACGACGAGGAGATAGCCTAAAGAGGTATAACTATCTTACCTTAGAGCCTTAGAATCTATATATAACGACTATCTAGCGAGAAACCTATATAGCCCTTATAGTAGAGTTAGACTATAAATAGATAATAGTTATAATAGATTACGGCGTAAATAAAAGTTATATATTACTTTAAATAGGAGAGTAACTAAAATATCGAAAAAGAAATAAATAAAAGCCTTATCTACTAAATATAGTAGATAGATCCCCTATAGAGCACGATAGAGAGTAGATATATAAAGAAATATAGATACGACTATAGATTACGGACTATAAGGAAGATATTACGCTTAATATAGTATCTATTAAGTACGATATTATACTTAGGATAGATTAGCTTTAAAGAAATAATCTAGTAATCGACTAGAGAAAGAGAATACTCGAATTTCTAGAATATAGTAGAAAGAAGACGGAAGTAGGATTAACTCTAAAGATATACTATATAGTACGGGCTATATAGATACGACTATAGAGAAGGGTACTAGTAAGTACTAACTAACCCCTTTCTTCGGAATATTAAGATTTCGAGTAATTATTTAAAGAAAGAGAAGGCGAGATAGCCTTACTAAAATACTAATTATAGAATTACGAGATCGTATTCGAGGAAGATAAGATATCTACGTACTATAGTAGACTAATACCTTTATCTAAGCGAGAAAAGGATTTCCTTAAGGAATATATTAAAAAGTATATAGAAAAGAAGTTTATACGACCGTCGAAGTCGCTAATAGTATATAGAGTTCTCTTTATACCTAAGAAAGACGAAGGACTACGGCTATATATCGACTATCGGAAACTTAACGATATTACCGTTAAGAATCGATACTCGTTACTAAGAATCGACGAAGTAACGCTTATATATCGTATATTAAGATAATAATCTAATCAAAAAGCCACTCCTATATAGAGAGGCGCGCCAGTTATATATAGTTATAATCGAGTATTATACGACGAGGCCTTCTAAGAGGAGCCTCGAAGAAACGAGAATAGTTAGGAACGATCCTAATAAGAAAGAAAGACTATAGCCTTATAAGATCGTAACCTCTACGACTAAAAATATACGGCTCCGAAAGGCTACGAATATACTAGAGAAGCTTAAGAATATTATAGATAGTATTAAGATTACTAAAAGAGAGGAAAAGAAGTATATCGAGCTCGAGAAGGCGCTTTTTATCGAAACTATTTAGTCTCTTTAGAAGCTTATAAAAATATTATATATCGACGAGTAAAGCGAAAAACTTAATAGAATCCTTACGAATACGGAAGAGATAAAGAAGAGACTATAAATAATTATAACTAATATCTTAAGATTCTAGAATCTAGTTACGGCTTTAGCTCTAGTAAAGTAGTCTATTAATATTATCTAATTCTTATATCTAGCGAATAGAAAGAATAGAGAAATCCTAGTTACGATTTAAGAAGAGGAGGAAAAAATAAGACTTAAGAAACTCGATATAGAAGTACTTCTAGAGACTATTTATCGAAGAGAACCTAAGAAGATAACGAATAGTATCCTTACTCTATATAGACTCTAGAGCGATAATCTTCTCGCTACGATAACTAGAATCGATATAAGACTAGAACTTAAGAAGAATATTAAATAGTTACGAACTATTATCTCTTTAATAAAGATTAAATATATAATATATACTATCTTCGCGTACTTAATAAGAAAGAAGAAAATCGATATCTTCTAGTAGTTATAAGTAGTTATAAAGATATAAATATAAAACCGAAGAAGAGATCTAGCGATCGAGATACTCCGAATAAACTAGCTAAAGAGGTCGGAAAAAAATAGTAAATTAGTAGAATCGCTAGTTATCGAAGTTATAACGGCTATCTCGATAAACCGCCTTATTACGAATAGGCTAGTACTTAATAACGAGATTAGAGAGTATAAGAGATTTATAAAGAAAGCGAGGGTTATATAGTATTATAACTACTAACGCTTCGACTACGTTACGAGACTATATAAAAACTCGCTAGTCTACGCTAACTACGCGGAAGTATACTCTATCCGAGACTATAAACGGGATATCGAAACTATACGTAAATATATACTTTATAGAGGCCCCTATAGGGCCTAGAATAGAAGCTATAGAATCTAGGCGTAAGAAAGATAAAGAGCCTAGAATCTTAAGAAGTATATAAGGCCTCTCTATCTAGAAGCGACGCGAGAGGTAACGGGAAGTTACGAGCCTTTCCGCTATATAGCTAGCCTAGAGCTAGCTCTCCTAAAATAGAGAGGAAGATCGACGGCGCTAGCTACGGCGGATAAAGACTCTAGATAGATTACTATCTAGTTAGAGAAGAGGACGATAAATAATATATTCCTAATCTTTATAAGAGAAAGAACCGAATTATTCTCTAAAAGAACTAGAGATAACGGGCTAGCCCGCAGCGAAACCGCTCGTAATAATAAAGATAGTTTTAAAGAGAATACGCTAGACTATAAATAAATATAAAGCGACTTAAGATTTTATAGTATAACGTAAATTACGAAAAGAAGGCTATATTAATCCCGTTCTTTAAGAATCCTAGGGTCTATAAGTTCGATATTATCGTAGTCTAGAAACCTTAGAGAAACCGCTTTATTATAACCGGTTACTATCCGCCCTAGACTCTCTTTTATCTTATTTACCCTTAGTTAGAAGAAGCGAGAATATACTACTATATTAATAAAAGAATCGGACTAGATAAGTAGTTAGTTAAGATCTATATATCTAACTTCTAAATAGTTACGATCTTTTAAGGCGAAGAGTAGAAGTCTATAAATATCTATAATATCTATAACTCTAGTCTATACTTCCGTAATACTCTTCTCTATAGCGCCTCTATACTCCTCTCTAATAAGTTACGACTAAACGCTATAAGCGTCGTAGTAGAAGACTTTAACCTCTACTATCTCTACTAAAATAGCCTATCTAGACTAACGTTCTATATAGCGATAGATATCTTACTCGATATAGTAAGGGAATACTTACTACGTCTTATAATCTCTCTTAATCTAACGATATAGATCGAAAGAGAAGTCAAGAGTATAATTAATCTAATATTTATATCTAGGAGAATTACTAAAAGAGTTATATAGTATAATATAAGGCGAGATATCGCGTAATTCTCGGACTATCTCTCGATCGAGCTAATTATCGATATCTAGCTAGAGCTAATCGTAATCTATTATACGAGAAACTAGAAGAAGATCGACTCTAAATCTCTCTATCGCTATCTAAAGAAGAGGAAAATTAATATTTCTATTCTATATAATAAAAGAGAATAGATTAAGTTATAAACGAGCTTATATAAGTAATTATAAAAGCTATCGAGGTAACGATATTATAGAGAAAGATAACTAAGAGAAGCTACCTCTTCTAGATAGAGAAGTATTACTAAACGGTAAAAGAATATAAATAAGTATATTTCGAATATCTATACTACGAAATTAAGTATACTAATAGACGTCGAAAGAATACGAGAAATAGAAAGATATCTATAATTTAGAAAGCGAAATAAAAGTTATTTAGAAGCGAAATCGCTAAAATAATAAATACTTTTAAGAGACTCTAGAGAATAAATAAATAGATAAAATAAGCCGTAATCGCGGGAATCCTTCTATAGCTTTCTAAATTAAAGAATATATAGAAGAACGAAGAGACTATTAAGGTTACGACTCTCTAGGAAAAGTTCTAACTATTAAGAAGATACTTCTTCTTAAGAAGAGTACGGGCCGATATATTAGATATCGCCGGAACGGAATACTCTCTTCTATTCGATATCTCTAACTAGATAGAGAAGAAAGAGGTTTTCTCTATTCTACGAAGAATTATAAGTAAGAAGGCGCTAGAACCGGACGGAATCCCGAATATAGTCCTAAAAGCGATTATCTAGTAAATAATCCTAATATTAGCTAAGATCTTTACTATAGCGTTACGACTTAGCTACTACTCTTAAGAGTAGAAATAAACGATTACGCTTATTCTTCGAAAACCTAATAAACTAAACTATATAATACTAAAAGCCTATTAATCGATAGTACTCCTAAATACTATCGAGAAAATACTAGAAATAGTAGTTATCTATAGGCTTACGGAACTTACTAAAACTAATCGGCTACTACTAGAAATATAAATAGAAGCGAGAAAGAGAAGATCTACGATAATAGCCCTCTAGCTATTTATAGAATAAATCTATACGATCTAGAATCTTCCGGAAAAGCTATAAGTAGCTATAATACTCTATATAGATATCTTAGGCGCCTATAATAACGTATTAAGATCGAGACTACTTTATAACCTAAGAAAGCGGTAGATTTCGATAAGTCTTATAGAATAGATCGAGAGCTTTCTAGACGAGAGAACTACGTAACTATAATTATTCGAGAGTAAGTTATTATACTTTAATATAACTAAGAATATTCTCTAAGGATCCCTAGTTTCCTCTATTATCTTCCTCTTCTTTATCGCCGATCTTCTAGAGGCGATAAATAACGAGGATATATATATCTTCTCGCTAGGATTTATCGATAATATAAATCTATTAATATATAGTACGAGTACTAAATATAACTATAAGAAACTAGAGAGAATCTACTAAAGATACTAATAATAGATAGAGAAGTATAGAATAAAGTTTACGCTAGAGAAGTATAAACTTATCTACTTCGTAAAAAACCTAAAGTACTTCGATATCACGGAGCACAAGCGAACGAGTAAACGTGTCGTGCAAACTATAATATGAAATCTAAGACAAAGAGAGTATCTAATAAGAGTTACGAGCGCTAGCGAGATAGAAGTACGTCCTCGAGTTACGTATTATTTATGAATCGAGGTTCGCTAAGCGTATCGCTAAGTAAGCGATATTATATAATATTATATAATATCGCTTAATAAGGCTATTATCCGTAATATTACCCCCCCTAAACTAACGCTCGAGGTCTCCGACGAGCTAAATTCCTATAAAATCGCGTTTCTAATACGTAATATAACTCGCTTACGAAGCGTCTAATTTTAAGTATTTTAGGAGCGATCGGTTTAAGTATTCCTAATAGTATAACGTATTCTAACCTTTCGGTAGGTCTTCGCTAGCGTCGACTATTATCTATAGTAGTTAGAGTACTATTCTCTAACGACTTTAATAGTAACCGTTCTAGGAAGGTCTATACTAGCGTCTACTTATTCGCGATATAGGAGACGTTCGTCTATTATTAGTATCTTAGAACGTAGTCTTAACCCGTAATTAATATAATCGTAAATTAGGTCTTTCGACGTCGTCTAGAGCGGCGAACTAGTATACTCGATTTAACTACTACCTTTTCTTACTCGAAATTATACTCTTTCGGCGGCCTAGCTTTACCTAGGTATTGCTTATAAAACTCTTATACTAGTTTATTATAGCCTAGTAGAATCTCTTTCTAATTATAAAACTATCGAGGATAATCTTTCTACTCTACTAAGTATTATAGCCGACGTTTCTTACCAAAGTATCTTAAGTCGTATATCTTATCGACTTTCTATTCCTTATACGCTTCGTTATCGTCTCGTTCTATAATAATAGAAGGAGAGGGTAGTTACTCTTAACTAGATAAAGAATTATTCGCCGCCTTCTATAATAGTAATATATAAAAGATATCGTATACCTTTATACTTAGAGGTAGTTCGAGTCTATACGTACGAGAATTAACTACTTATATTACTTTAAACGGTCCTAGGTTCTTTATATCTAGCTTCTTTAATAGGCGATTAGTCTTTAGGTTCTTAGTATTTAACTATACCCTATTACCGACCTTATATATAGAAGAAGGTTATCGGGAGGTATTAGCCTATAGTTCGTATTAAGCTTAAGTAGAGGTTATTTCGTCTTTTAGGTAGTTATAGATTTCTATTATCCGCTCTACGAATTCGTTAGCGCGCTTTTAATCTATTACGGTATACGCTATAACGCCTCTACTATCGTTAGGCGGTTCGATTCCGAGCCTCGAGTAGAAACTATAGTTTACGAAGAACGGTAATACCTTCGTTATTTTAGACGTATAGATATTAGTAGCGAACTCTATAATCGGAAGCTATTCTACCTAATTATCTTATAGGTAGTTATAATACGCCCGTAGATATTATTCTATAATCTAATTAGAATTCTCTAACTATCTATCTATTTCTAGATAAAAGGTACTCGATAATCTTTTATATATCTTTAGTCTCTTATAGAGTTACTTCTAGAATATCGAGACGAACTATAGCCCTTAGTCTAATATAATCGAGTCTAGGAGGCCGTACCTTAAGAAGATATATCGTAAGAATAGCCGTATAATACTAGTTATATCTATTTCCTTATAAGGTACGTAATATCTCTATTTACTAAGTCGGTCTATAACTATTATAATATTCTAGTAAGATATCTTATCTATTAGGTTAATACTCGCTAGTAATTCTACTATAAAGTTAACTATAATCTCGGTCTAGGGTCTTATTAGCACTAGTAACTATAGAAGACTTCCGGAGTACTTCTACCTCGACGCTTTTACTTATCTATAGATATAGTAATTATATATATACCTCCGAGTATCCTTCTAGATCCTAGGCCAGAAGTATTATCGAGAGATTAGAGTATACGTCTTCGCTTTTCTAGGATATCCTACTTAAGGGCTATTATAATATACTTATAGAAGAGATAGCTTTAGGTCGTTATTATTCGGTATCTATAGTTTATCCTTATACTAGACCTTATAATTCGTTAATTAATAATCTATAATTAAGACGTAGTATAATAGAAGATATATTTTAAGATCTAACGTCGAAGTATATTAAGTATCTTTTAAATATTTAACTAAGGCTACTAAGTTAGTATCTAAATTATCTTAGTAAAGTTAATCGACTCGTTCTATAAGTATCGATTCTTCGTCGTTATTTAACGCTAATTCGACTAACTACTTTACGATATTCGTACGTATTAGTAATAACTTTCCGACCCCCTTCCCGAGATTATAGGGTTTTAGTAGGACTTATTATTAATATTATATTCGATTATCTTAATTATCTCGAGGTTTATACCCTAGCCGTCGGGTAAGGCTATTAGGTTTCGTCCCTTATTTTCTAGGTCGATATTCGATAATAAAATAGAATTCTAAAAGGAATTTACTCTAACGGGCTTATCGGCGATTAAGTTACTTTATTATTATAAAGTATTTAAGAGAGCGGTAGTCGGATAGTACTCGTATAGAACGGTTTAGGTCCGTTCCTACTAATTCGGGTCTCTACTCTTCGAATACCTTAATAATAGCTAAGAGTTCCTTATCGTATATCTTATAGTTATACTTAGTAGGAGTTATCTTCTTCGAGAAGTAGATAATAGGGTAGAGCTTATCTCCTTTTATCTAGGATAATATATCTATTGTAACTATATTAGAAGTATTAACTTTAATATAAGTTTCGATATTAGGATCGAATAACGCTAATACTAGAGCTAAAGTAAATTTATCTTTTAATAACTAGAACGCTTATTAGTAATCGATAGTCTAGTTAAAGGCGACGTCTTTTCGTATAAGGTTAGTTAACGGTAGGGCGATCTTACCGAAGTTCTTAATAAATATACGGTAAAAGTTAGCGAATCCTAGAAAAGTAAATATATCTTTTACCGTTCGAGATATCGTTTATTCTAAGACTACCTTAATCTTTTCGAGATCTATTTAAAGGCCGTTAGTAGAGATAATTAGGCCGAGGTATTTAACCTTAGAGGTATAGAACTTAGATTTATCGATATCTACGTAAAGACTATACTTACGAAGATAATATAAGACTTCTTTAATATATCGTTAATAACTTATTAAGTCGTTACTAAAGATAAGGATATTATCTAGATAGGCCGTATAGAAGTCGTCGAGGATATCCTATAAGGCGTTATTAATATACCCTTAGAAAGAAGATAGGGCGTTATATAGTCTAAATAGTATAACTAGGTACTCGAATTACCTAAAGCGTATAGAGAAGGCCGTTTTCTATTTATTATCTTTCTTAACTCGAAGCCTATTAAACGTAGCGATAATATTAAACTTTATAAAATATCTCGCTTTATATAATTAGTCGAGTATTTCTCGAATCCGGAGTATCGAGTATCGGTTCTTAATCGTAATAGTATTAAGCGCTCGATAATCGATATAGAAGCGAAGCCCTCTACTAGGTTTTCTTACTAATAGAACTAACGAGGTAATAGATAACGTCGAAGAGTATATAAACCCCTTTTATAGATACTCGTTAATATACTTCTTAGTAGTAGTTAACTCTTCCTACGTTATACCGTAAGTCTTCTTATAAGATAATTAATACTAGTCTAATATTATTAATCGTATTTTATAATCGAGACCGGGCCGATTAGGTAGTAAGGTATCCGAGAAAGGTCGAGAGAAGACGTCTAAGTACTTATAGTATTCGGGCGAGACCTTACTCTTAGAATCCTTATTACTCTTTCCGTTTATAAATTTCTTAAAGTCGGCTAGGTTAATAGTATAATATTACTCGTCTAGTATAATACCTTTTCCGTCGTCGAGTTTAGGCTAGAATACTATTATAGTATCGTACTCGTCTCGTTATAGGATATTATAGAATTCTAAAAGAGTTATAGTAGCGATATTAATTCCGTCGATAACTATATTAGGTAATCGATATATAGGAGTAGAAGAACTATATACTATTAATACTTATCGATAAGGTAAATATTCGCTAGAGTAGTTTTATAGAGAGAAGGTAACGGATCGAGACCGAAAGTCTAGAGAGATATTATACTTTATTATCTATAATATACCTAGTATTAACGGGTAGTTTAATCGAGGGACGACGAAGTAATTAATTCTTTTATAGTATTATCTAATAATTAGGTTAATCTCTATATAGTAAATAATCGTAGATTTTCGACTATTAGCTATAGTAAGCCGCTTAGGAGTATTTAGAGGCTATTTATAGGATAATAGTCTATTATAATCTAAGAAGCGTTTATCGATAAACGTAGAGGTAGCGCCTATATTTAATAGAGTATTATATTTTGTAGTACGAGTCCTAAGGCTTCTAATAGTATATTCTAGCGTAAGGTATTCGGTTTCCTTAAGGACGGTTAATACTAATAGCTTAAGTTTATTAAGATCCTACTTATCTCGCTCGAGTTAGGGTCGTCCTAAAGTATATAAGCGTATATAATTTAGGACTCCTCGTTTTCCGAGTCGTCTTTAAAGGATTCTAAGTTAGTTAAATCTAGATCTAGAATATAGTCTTCGTCGCTATATTCGAACTTAATAGCGTTAAGGCCTATCTCTTTTCTCTATTTATAAGTCTTATAGTCTAGTTTACTAGATCGATAACTAACCTCTTCGTAGTCGTAATAAGTATTCTTATCTCGAAGCTATTTACGAATAGTAGGATCGAAGGTATTAGGTATCTAAGAAGGTTTCTACGTAGACTTAACCTTAATAGTATTAATAGTAGTAGATTTTAATAGACGAGAGGCCGTCTTATAAGAGGAGATATTCTTAGTCGAAGAGAAGGTTATTCCTACTCCTTTATTATAAGTCTTTCTACGAAAGGTTTTATCTATTAGATAGCGTTCCTTCTCTCGATAGAGTTTAATTAAATCTACTATATTCTTATAATTAGAAGTAGAATAGCGGACTAAAGACTATAGAGTCTCGTCTAGCTTATCGATAAGATCTTCTATCTAGTTCTCTTACGATTTAGGAAGGAAAACGATAAGGCGCTAAAACTATAATAGGAAAGTATCGAATCGGTTAGACGGTTACTTCTTTAATTAGATATAATCGATACGAACTTACTTACTACGGTAATAAGTACCGTAAACTTAATTAAGATATACTAGTAAATCGCTTAGAGTTTAAAAGATATTCGTAGTAGTAATATTAGCGTTAGGTAGATAAGGCTTAACCGAATTATACGTATCGCTAGTTAAACGAGTTAATATATACGTAACTATAGCTTTAGGACTATACTAGGCCTAGAAATCTTCTTCTACCCTTAACTTATAGATAATCTTTAAGCGCTATTCGTAGTACTTATCCTTATTGCCTATAAATTTAGCTAGATCTTATACTTTTATACGATAAACCGATACTAATCTAGATAGTGCCGCTTAAGTAGAGGGTTATATAATAGAAGGTAGTACTATAGGCGGGACTTAAGTAAAGGGAGTATAAGTAGAGCGTCCTCGAATAGTAGTACGACGACTCGCTTATCTCTCTCGGTAGCTATTAAGATCCTTACTAATATTATAAACTATATTCTATTAAGGTTACTCTTACTATTAATATTTAGAAGATTAGCGACTTATACTACTAGAGGTTAAAAGCGATCGTCTTAGTATAGATTTTAATATAGCTTAGAGGCTTAACGAGCTAAGACTTTAAGTCGTTTAATCTCGGTATTCTAAGTCTTTAACTTCTCTATCTATTACTAATAGATATTATCGACTCGGCGTCTCTCTTAATCGATATCGTTAATTTAGTTTTATTATTTAGCGAGTCGAGTAGATAACTTAGTTAACTAGTTTTATAATTCTTACGTACTAGTAAGGGTTTACTTTAACTTAGCCTTTAGGCGGTCCTTAGTATCTTTAGCGTAAGTAAGAGAGGTCTAAAGCTATATCTATCTTCCGTAGAGACGACGTATAAGATAGAAAACCTAGTTAGGTTATTCCTAGACGTATCTAGCTAGACTAGCTATATTAGGAAAGACGAGGTCCGTATTAGGGTAAGTTCCGGGAGAAGCCTCGGTTATTAAGTATCGACTATTAGGCGCGTCTCTCTACCTAACTAAATAAGTAAGGTTAATACTAGTAGAATACGTAATAGCTAAGGTCTTTTCCTTATATTAATAAAGAGAATATACTCGTATATCTTTAATATTATCTATAGCTTCTTAAGGATAATCTTATTTAGTATTAAGAATATCTAAAACGTATAAATCTAGGTCTTCTTCCTCTTCTTCTTTATCTAAAGCCTAAGATAGAGTATTACGAATAAGAGAAGGAATAGAAGGAGGTTCTATAATAGGAGATAGTTTTAGATAATATAGAGACGGATCCGGTAGAGTAAGTATTATAATAACTAGGTTAAACTAGAGTTCTAGTCTAAGTTAAAAGACGTCTAATAGCGGAATAAATAGGAAGTTATTAACTATAATCTCTCTCGATAGAAGGTTATAGAGTATTAGTACTAGATATTAGAGAACCGAGAACGTTCTAAGTACCCTAAGTATTCTATAAAGGTTAGACCGTACTCTAAGTACCGTTATTATTAGTATCTAATATAGGGTCTAAGCCTATTACGCGTAACTTTCTCTTTCGGGAACGTCTAGGCGCTATTATAATTACGGCCCGAGGCTATAATTATTATCTAACTAATAAGATAGCTGGATTTTACTAAGTAGTCGATCTTTAACGAGTTACTTATCTTAACGTCTTCTAAGAAGATCCTTTTCTCCTTTAACTATACTAGTAACCTTTAGAATTATAACCTTAAATTACTACTCGAAGACCCTAAGCCGTACCGAAGGAAATCTTATATAAGTCTAATAATAAGGAATTACTACTAGTATATATAAAATATAGTTAAGATCGATAATCTTCCCTTTCGACGTTAAGAGGGGAAGTATACTAATATTCTACGCTCTTATATAATAAGTTTAGCCTAGTAGGTATAGCTTATATCTATCTCTTTAATATATAGTTATCCTTTCGATTCGGTTCGTATAAGGTAGGAAGGTATAAGGAAGATATAAGAAGAATCGAAGATCGAGAGGTAAGATAGGGTTATTAGTTATTAAGTAATAAATATCTAAGAAGATTATTAGTTATTAAGTAGTATAAAGAGAAGAGAAAGTAAAAGTATAAGAGAGGGGGACGAGTAGGTTTAAGTACTTATCGTCGATATCTAAGTCTTAGTAAGGCGGTAAGGTTAGTAAAGATCTCGTTTTACTATATTTTTACTTTTAGATAGTTAATAGTACTAAAAGTAAATTATCGACTATTTTTACGTATTATACGTTACGCGAAGGTAGTAAATTAAGTAGCGAACTACGTAATACTAAGGAAATAAGGTTTCTAAGGTCGGCGAGAGCGTCGGCGACGATAAAGAAGGAGAAGAAGGACTATTAAGAAGATTAATAAGGTAGATTAATAGGATCTCGTAATTAATATAATCGTAAGAGAGATCGAGTTAGCTAAGTTATTAATAGTTTAATAGTTATTAAATTAAGGTCTCTAAGATCGAAAGTTATCGATAATAGAGAGGAATAATTAAAGAGTTATTAGTAGATCTCGTAATTAATATAATCGTAAGAGAGATACTATTAACGTTATCGTTTAAGATTCTATAGAAAGCTAAGGTCTTAAAGTTAGTATTATTAAAGTTTAAAGCCTAAGATCTCGTAATTAATATAATTGTAAGTCGAGATCTTTAGATAGCGTCGTTTAATATTAGTAAAGATTTTAAGGTTAAGTATCTCTATAATTAATATAATCGTAAGTTAGAGGTAGTTTAACGTTATCGCCTTCGAGATTAGGGAATCGGTAGTTTCTATAGGAGATAATTCTTAAGTTAATATAATCGTAGAGAGAGTCTCTTATAGAGGTCGATTTAGAGACGGTCTTAGATAGTATTACGGAGTATAAGCGAACGAGTAAACGTATCGTATAAACTATAATATAAAATCTAAGATAAAGAGAGTATCTAATAAGAGTTACGAGCGCTAGCGAGATAGAAGTACGTCCTCGAGTTACGTATTATCTATAAATCGAGGTTCGCTAAGCGTATCGCTGAGTAAGCGATATCACGTGATATCATATGATATCGCTTGACAAGGCTGTCATCCGTGACATTCGATATAACGACTATAATTAATATCGATAAGGTATAACGCGATATAAAACTCTATATAAGAATCCTAGGGATCTAGGTTAACTCGAAACTAAAGTAGAGCGTCTATATATATTATATAAAGAAGAAGTACGAATTATAACTAGTTATAATAGATAGAATTACGAGGTTTATATAGAGCGCGAGATTCTAGAAAATAAGGCTTATTTACTTCGCGGTCCTTCGCTCTATATTAAGTTATATCGTAAGTATCTAGTACGAACCTAAAGATATAGGGCTAATAACGGAAGCTATTGAGAAAGTCCTTAAAGTTATATAGAATAGGGGTTTATAAGTCGTAATTAAGATCTATAGAGTAATAGCGGGTCTAACTCTTAAGAGGAAGATAAATATCTCGCCGATATCTATTTATCTTAAGAAAACTATAGCGAACGAAATTAGATAGAACTATTTAATACTAATAAATAACTTTATAAAGTCCGCGTATAAAAGAATATAATTATAATACCTAGCGACTAGAGTATAGATACTATAATAGAGATCTATCCTAGCTTAAAGAAAGCTAATATAAGCGCGCGAAGCGCTATTAAGCTACTTCGAAAGTAAAATTCTCCGCGGAATATCTAATTCTCTCGAAGGATCTAGTAGATTATAGAAGAGTATCCTAAATAAGAGAGAAAAGAAAGACTAAAACCGGAGATAGAAGAACTATATAGATACGATCTCGTCTAGAAAGAGACTCTCGATCCTTATTATAACTTTACGTAATCTAAAGAAGTTCTATAGAGAACTAAATAAGATAATAATATCTCTAATAACGTAAATTAAAACGAAGAAGATAGGCCTAAACGCGTTTCTATTTAATAGAAAAGTCTCGAGAACTCTATCTAGCTATAATTATAACTAATTATAATAAACTACGAAATATATTATTAGATATTATCTAGAAAGAAGAGAGAAGAGAGTATAGATCGCGACCCTTTTAGGGTAGAAAGACTATAATAGTCTTCTAGATATTCTAGGGAAGACTAGAGTTATAGCGATCTAGCTCTAAAGAATAGGCCTTCTTCCTTAATTTAGTCTAGAATTATAGATCTACGCCGAAGATATTCCCTAGAATATAATAGATTATAAGGAGGATTTATACTATAAGAGCCTATCTAACTAAATAGGAACGAAGATATAAGATATCTCGCGAGATTACGAGAACTTATAAATTATCGCGGCGTAATATCGAAGATTAAAAGCGTCTCTATTATAAATAGATAAAGAGACTTAGAGAAAAACTACTCTAGAACTAGTATATAGTAGTATATATTTATTTATAGCGAGATTAATAGCCTAAAATTATCTACTCGAGATTATAAGCCGACTTATAAAGTAACGTCTAGTTACGACTAGATATAACGCTTAGTAAAAAATAATAAAAAACTCTAGATAGTTCTATCTTACTTCTACCGCTTCTTTTTCTCTCTCTTATATTTATACTTATAACGCTCGATACGGCTCTAGTATATATAGCTTTTCGTAATCTTTCTCTTTTTATTTAGAATAGAAAGAGAAGAATTATAGCCTTACTTAGATAGATTAGCGCTAGAAGAGACTCTCTTCTTAGAGACTATTCTTTTCGTAACCGGACTAGTCTCGATATTAAAGAAGCTATCTTCGTCTAGAGTATTCCTCTTTATAATTATACTAGTCGGGCCGATACTAGAAGAGATACGCTTTTTAGAGGTCTTTTACTTCGTAATAGTATTAGTCTCGATATTAGAAGAGCTATCTTCGACTAGAGCGTTATATTTCGTAATCGTATTAGTAGAGCTAATACTAGAAAGAACGTTCTTATTTAAGGCGTTATATTTCGTAATCGTAAGGGAAACCTCTTCGTTACTAAAGTCTAGAATATTAGTAGAAAGATTCGAAATTAATCGTAAAGATCGAGAAATAGAAGAGACTATAGAAGCGGAACTAGTCGAAATTCGGATAAAAGATCTATAGATAGATAGAGGTAGAGAAAGTCTAGCTAAACTAGATAAAGCTAGTTATAATTAAGTAGAACTAGATATAGTTAGTAGATCTTTATTATTATTATTATTACTATTATCTTTCTTATTAGAAGAAATAATAGGATATCGAGACTTACGAATAGTAGAGTTAACTTCTACGACTCGTACTTCTTAAAGGCTTTTCTTAGCTACGATCTAAGCGATATAGCGTTATACTTTAGTATTTAGAGCTAAAATAAAAGATTACGAAATATTATAAATAGAGATAGCGATTTCTAGTAATTTATCTAGAACGGTATATATATAGTTAATATCTTTCGATTAAAAGATATAATATATATATATACTCCTCTTAATCTCGAGAAGAAATATATATATTTTAAACTTTTCTTAACTAATAATATACTTCTCGTAAGCTATATCGATTAGTTACGAACGATTCTAAGATACTTCGATATATCTTTCGAGTTTATAGATTTCTTAGTCTATATAAGTTACGCTTTATTTTTCGAAGAACGAGAATCTCTAACGAAGTTAGTAGAGTACTAAAAGATTATAACGAATACTTACTAGCTACTTTAGACTAGAATAGTAATTTATTAGCTAAATCTCTCTAGTTAAGAATAGTACGGGCGTTAAATAAGTCCTTCGAAACTATTAGTAACTTATTCTAGCTACTTATAACTAGGCGTACTTATCTTAAGAATTAGATAGATATAACTAGAGAACCGGAAATACGGCCCGACCCGAGATATTTTAATAGCTATATAGAGTTATAATAAGTTAAATAGAATTATAAGGGTAATAGAAGGAGAGAAAGGCCGCGACGAAGACGGCGATATTAGCGATAAAGAAGGCGATAGAGGATAGAAGAATATAGATATAATATAAGGGAAGAAGAAAATAGAGAGAAGAAGATATATTTATACCTCGAATACTTATCGCTAAGAGTTTTACCTTTAATATAAGAACGAAGGAAACCGTTTATAACTCTCTAAAGATAAAGTAAAGTAAAGTAAGAGATAAGATAAGGTAAGATAAAACTATAGAGGGCCCGGGCTATATTACTACGAAGCGAAGACTCTTATACGCGTATAAACGCTAGTAATAAACGCCGTAATAGCTCGTAACTCTCGATAAATAAACCTAATATCTAATTTACGCTCTCCGCCCTCGGATTCTTAGCCCCTCCTCTATATAGAGCTTTACCCGCCCGCCTAAATTAAGGAGGAGCCTAAGGGAACTAAGTACGAGAGCTTAGAGTAACTTAGAACTACTCGGAACTTCTCGATAAGAAGGATATAATCTCGATACTATCTATAGTAGACTAGAAAAATAGTAAAAAGAATAAGAAAGGTAGTAGAAAAGAGAGAATAGTAGGTTTTATTCCCTAGAGGGTTTTCTCTACTATAGAGAGAGATAGATAGACTCGCCTTATAAGCTTAAATAAGCTTAAATAGCGTAATAAATATAAAAAAAAAAAAAAAGAAAAGAATCGACGAACTTTAGAACTGACTATTAGAAGCCGTATAGTTTATAGCGATCGATATTAGAGACGCCTACTACTAAGTACGTATAAAGAAAGAAGAAGAATAGAAAACTATCTTTCGAACTAGATAGGGGCTTTATAAATATTTAGTTATACCCTTCGGACTAATAAATATACCCGTAACGTTTTAAGAACTTATTAATAATATATTACGCGAATATTTAGACGACTTCGTTATTATCTATCTAGATAATATACTTATCTTCTTAAGAATATACGAAGAATATATATAATATATTAGAAAGATACTTTAGAAACTATAGAAAGTAGACCTACCGATTAAATTAAGTAAATACGAATTCTATAAGTATTCTATTAAATTCTTAGGGTATATCGTATTTACCGAAGAAATTTAGCTAAACCCGAATAAGATTAAATTAATTATAGAATAGTCGGAATCTAAGAACGTTAAGGAAGTATAAGCCTTTCTAGGACTTATTAATTACTATCGAAAATATATCGAAGGATTTTTAGACCTCGCGATACCGTTAATAAACCTAATAAAGAAGGATATATCCTTCGTATTTAATAAGAAGTATAAGAAAGCCTTTAGAAAATTAAAGAAAAAGATAGTCTTAGCGCCTATACGAGCTATCTAAGATCTAGAAAGAGAAGATATTCTAGAGACCGACGCCTTAGACTTCGCTATCGAAGTAATATTAAATTAAAAAGAGAACGATAGGAAGATACGGGTTATTACGTTCTACTTAAGAAAAATAACTAGACTAGAGCTTAACTACGATATATATAATAAAGAACTACTTACGATAGTAGAAGCCTTAAGAGAATAGAGAGTATACCTAGAAGGATCGAAATATCCGGTTTAGATATATATAGATTATAAGAATCTATTATACTAAATAACGATAAAAACCCTTAATTATAGATAAGTTAAATAGATAGAAACTCTCGTATTATATAACTTTCGAATTATCTACGTAAGAGAGAACGAGAATAGAAGAGTAGATATCTTAAGTAGATAAAGCGATTACGAAAAAGATATAAAACTATAACTAGTAGCCTTACTTAAATAAGAAAAAGGGTATTTAACTTACTATATCCTAGAATAAGAATTAATTATAATAATAGATATCGAACTATCTATAGAATAACGATAATAGATTATTAAAGAAAAATATAATCTAAAAACTATAAGATATCTAGAAATAAATAAGATAATTAAACTCGTTATAAGAGACTTTATATAGCTAGGACTATATAAAGATATTACGAGCTATATATAGAAGTATAATATCTATATAAAGACAAAATACACTAGATATAAGCCGTATAGAATACTTTAAGTATTACTAGTATCGAAGGAATTATAGTTAATAATTACTATAGACTAGATTACTAAGCTACTAAAGTTAAAGAAGCCCCTTACGAGTATATTCTATAATAATATATTAGTTATCTAAGATAATTTAATAAAGTACGCGTACTTAGTACTATACTTAGAAGCGTTAAATATAGAAGATCTAGTATATATAATTAATAAAATAATATTTTTATAATACGGAATACCTAAACGAATTATTTCGGATAGAGATAAATTATTTAAATTATAATTTTAGTAATTATTTATTAACTAGCTAGGGATTAAATATAAACTATTAATAGTATACTATCTATAAATAGACGGATAAACGAAAAGAATAAATTAAATAATCGAATAATACTTACGATACTATCTAAATTATAAATAGAATAATTAGATTATTCTTTTACTAATAGTATAATTTACTTTTAATAATAATACTTTAGTAACGAGAATATTACTATTCTACGCTAACTATAGAAAATATCTAAGAATTAATAGAAATCTAAAAGGAATTAAATCTATTATAGAAAAAGTATAACTTATAGTTATAAAGCTATAAGAATTATATTAATTACTTAGTAAAGAACTCGAATTTATTTTAGAAAGAATAATATAATTTATAAATAGAAAAAGATCTAAGAGACTAGATCTCTAGAAGGGGAAGATAGTCTACCTCTATAGAAAAAATATTAAAATAAAGAGGCCGAGTAATAAACTCGACTATACTAGACTTAGATTCTATAAAATTAAAAAGAAATTAGGACTAGTAATATTCGAACTAGAACTACTAAAGATAATATAAATATATCTAGTATTCTATATTTCGTTACTAGAACTATTATATATAAACGCTAGGCTAGAACCCGTTAAAATTAATAAAGATACTTAGGAGCTACGCTATAAAATCGAGAAGATTATAGACTACTAACCTATCGATAGATAACTATATTATCTAGTTAAATAGTTAGAATATAACGACTTGGAGAATACTTAGGAACTAGAGAGATACCTTACTCGAGAAATACTAAAGTAATACTACTAGTTAAGAGGATAGATAATCTAAAGAGATAGGTCTAGAAAAGTCTAGAAGAGCTTCCGGCTCTAGCTCGAATAATTCCTCTAATTACTAGTCGTCTATCTTAATAAGAATAGTTAAGAAAGCTTAGGGAGGAGAATCGAGATAATCTAACTCGTCTAGAATATTCGCCTCGCGAAGTAATATTTTCTTTTATTTTTCTAATAAATCGTTAGACTCCTTTTAAAGCCGCTCTCTTTCGATATAAATTTTAGCCGCGAAGGCTAATAATTATTAAAGCTCTTTATTCTTATAACGAGTAGCTTTAATTAAATAATTCCGCTTCGCCGTTAAATAGTCGAACTTCTCTACGGAGAAGTTTCTATTATATTCTTTTACGCCTTTTTTCGTATATAAAGAATATCTATAGTATCTATCTAATATTATATATACTAAGTTTAAATTCTAATAAGAGATATAATAGTCTATAATAGAGCGAATAGAGCCTAAAGACTTAATTCGAGAGATAAGATCGCGACGACGGTTAAAGAAAGTACGCGGACGCTTTAAAATACGCTAAGGTATAGTTAGCTATAAAGAAGAAGAAAAACGAGGGTACAAGCGGGATACGCTTACCTTATATATATCGAGGTCGACGACGGGTCTAAAGAGAGGAAAGTATTAGGATTTATACTAGACTAAGGACGTATAATATCCTACTAGGCGTACTAAGGAAGAAATATCGAATATTACGGAGTAACCTAGAAATCGAAGCTAATATAGGACTAGTTACGTAACTAGGCTTAGGCGCTTAGAAGCGCTTAGTTAGTAAGTAACTAAGTATAACTAAGTACTATAAGTTTCCTATATCTATATAGTCGTTAAACTTTCTATAGTATTTTATAGTTTTCTTATAATTAACTTCGTTTATAAGCTAGACTATATTTTTAGTTAATAGTTTTCGTTCTAACTTACCCTTAAGCCTACTAGAATACTTTATTCTATCTTCTACTTATTAGGAAACCTAATCGAACTCGTAACCTTACGGAGCGATTCGTGATATCGCGCTTTAAGCTAATAGTTCTCTATCGTCGCGGCCGATATATTCTGCTCCTATAAATCTTGATACTACTATATTGCCTTAAATAGGTTTATCGTTAGAAAGAGGTTCTTCTCTTTATTAAGCTCCGTAATAATATATACTAACTAAGATCGACGGTAGTATACCTTAAACGTCCTAATAATACCTTAATTAAGAGGTTACGACTTCGACGTCGTATTGGTAGGGAGAAACTCGATCTTAACGTTCGCGAGGGACTTATTAGTAAGTTCGAGGCTTTCGATCGCGGCGCCGTGGGCTAAGAAGCCGTTAATAAGGAGGAGGACCTTATCGTCGTTATAGAGACTCTTTATTCTACGATCGAACTAGAGTAACTACTCGCGGAAGATCTCGCCGTTTATCTACGCCTTCTTGTTAGCGCGGTATATAAGGCCGTTAACGCCGAGGTTATAGATATTAATACCCTTAAAGGCTTTAGGCTGCTATAATTTACCGATATACCACGGCGGAGTCTTGTTAGTACCGTCTACGTTACAATAGAGCGCGATAGTAATACGAGCCTTATTAACCTTGCTACTAGAGAGTGTCTCGTAAGAGATAGTTATATTAGACGTCGATTTCTAGAAGACGCCTATCTCGTCGAAGTTATATATTCTATAAGGCGGGTATTAACTCGTCTTTAGTCGTAACTTAACTAACTGCGTCTCTAAATTAACGATATTAATATTGACGGCCTCGCCGTACTTTATACGTCTTTCTATATTAAAGCGCTAGCGGAAACCTTCTTACTACCCTCCACTAAAGATAGGACTAGGTTCTATAGGCGAGATTTTGCTATAAATCGCCTAGGCCTTACTAGAGAGGATATCTCCTATAATATTATTACTAGAGTGATTTATATAAGTTACCTATTAAAAAAGGGCTCTCTTAATAATAGGATAAACGCCTTCGCGTATACGTTTGGCGTCTCCTATAACCTTAAAGCCTTTCGGCCCCTTTATAACCTCCTCGTCGAGCTATTCATATCGCTTATAAAGGCTGTCGAAGATAGTTACTTACGAGATTCGGTAGTTAAACGTCTTCTCAAACTACTTAGCGATTTATCGCTAAGTAGGCCTCGCGGCAGGGGGATACGCGTAAACGAATGCGCGGAGAGAGCGCCACTTATCGTTAGTTATAGCGCGCCTAGTCTACTTCTATTATTTTGAGGTATTACGAGCCTAAATCGCTATTAAAGGAGTTATTATGTCGTCGGTTTAAAGAGCGGATATAAAATAGTAGAGATAATCGCTAGAGTTAGCAAAAAATATTCAAGAGAATCGATTAATACCTTTCACTACCTAAATCTAGCGTACGCTCGTATATAATAATTCTAAAGAGAGCCTATCGCTAGGACGAGTACGTCGCCTTACTCTTATTTATCCTCGATCGAAACTAGCGGTGTAGTAAAGCGTTAAGTATTGCGCGTTATTTAGCGATATTCTACAAAATCGCTATACTCTATAGCTCTACTAATAGCTCGTAACTAACTAAATCGACGTTAATCGTAGGCAACGACGTTAGTATACAGCGCGCACCAGATATATAAGTATATAAGCCTTATTAAAGCGTAATTGACTAAGAAATGCGGCGTTAAGAGCGATATATCGCTATATAATATACATCGATTATATTAAGAATGTCTTGTTTTAGGCCTAATACGTACTAGCGCCTATAGTGTTGCCTCAGTAATCCTTAGAAATCGTTACTTATAACCTAGAATTAGCGCCTTGGTAGTAGATAGCTACTGTATAGCTATAGCGATACTATACAAATTTCCTAGAAAGCTAACGATATAAGCTTATAACCAGGAATATCGTTATCTTTACCAAAAATTTGGCCGGCTGCGCCGGCCTATCGCTATAGCCTGCGCAATCGCTCTAAGGTCCCATCGCTCTAACCAGGTTTTACTGTACTAGGTACCTACCTTACCCAAGGTACCTACATTCCTTGGGCGCGCTTGGGGAACAATTCAACACTGAACCGAGGCCTATTTCTCGGGCCCACCAGCCCCAAACTTCGCACTCCCGAGTCTGGGGATACACCACGCTGATGGCTATGGGTGATTCGTGACCATGAACTTTGAAAAACTTAAAGAATGATATGCCCCGACTTGTTATGCTACTAGTAAGCGGCCATAAGGAATCAACGAGATCGGTGCCTGGGAGAGTTGTTGCTCCTTGGCATGAAGCAACGAATGCGGGGAGCCTGTTATCGCTCTCTTCTACTAGCTGTCACTCCCCGTATCTCATCCCCGGCTGTATTCCGCGGTTTGTACGACATAGAGTGCAGCGCCATATGATCACGCCAGTGGTAGGTCGTAGGTGATAGGTGAAAAAGATGGGAGAGCCTGCTGGACACTCTATCGGGAGCCGTGCTATACATTGTTCTACCAATTCTTATCCTGCAGTGTCGCATAAGATACGGTAGAAACTCGGTGTGTGAACCGATCGAGCAGCCTGGTGTACGCTGGATGATTACCATGACGTGGCAGACATCGAACACTTTCAGACCACGTGATGCTCTCGGAAATTATGGTGCCACGAGGCTGAGTAATAAACCTGTGATGCATTGCTTCAAGGCATCAATCAGCATCTATTGCTGTACCAATATCGACGCAGAGACCCCTCAGGATTCTGCATTCCCTTTCCGGTCAGCAGGTCTGCCTACAGTTGCACCATCCATCCTGATATACACAACCGGGAACGAGCCTTGGGCGCTGGGCTATATCTTGTTATGCAGTTGGTCAGTGTAATGCGGCTGGCTTGGACTCGGCTCGCCACATGTTTCCTCCGCAGGTCCGCGGGTATCGGAATGAGCAGTCTATTTCTGAGCACAAGAAGACAGGGTTGTTTCCCCATATATGATGTGATATATCCCAAAGCGGCGACAATGGAGACAAAAGGAGATTGAGAACTGGAACCGCAATCAAAATCGAGAGGCTGAGGAGCTTCTAATGGCGCGTCACGTGAGGCATGACGAGGCCGGGCTGTGCTTCACCACGAGCAACAACCATCGTAACCGAGATCTTCAAAATCTCGTTTCCCGCAGATTGACCAGGTATCTGAAACACCCTGATCCCTGGCAATCCTAAGGCGTTGCGGCATCCTTACGGCATTAAAGGTGCTCAACCTTGTGATCATGTACCGGGTCAGTACCTATTTATGCTTTGAAAAGACAAATGAATAAAGCAGAGACGATACCAACACGCTCCGACCGGGAAATGCCACTGCATCATGAGATCCCTACCATTATGCACCCCCTTGCCTTTTAGAAATGTTATCATACGCCAGTGGCAGGGATCTTTGTTGGCTACTCTCTCCTATATCTCAAGTCCGCATCATGCCAGGTGCCTGCTAGCAGTGTTGAGTCTAGAATGCTGCTATGGCTGAATCAGGAGTGTGGCTTCCAACGCTTTACCTGATCACGATGGGCTTATGCCATATCTTCGAGGTAGGTAGGGCGATGACCGTGAAGCCTACCAACTATTGTTTTTCTGTGTCTGTTCCCGGCAGCATGGCCGCGGACCGCGAACAGTAGTACTGTGGCTGGCGCAGCTTTTCTTGGTCTACCAATGCTTATCTGCAGAAGGTGACATCCATCAAACCGGCTGCTAGATTCGACATCAACCAATCCTTGCATGGCGGTGACATGCTGGGGAAAAGCAGTTCAGATATTGCTTCGCTGGCCGGTTGATCTAGACTTGCTCGATATGCTGGACTTTATGCATGCAAGTCAAACGTGCAGCTTGCTCGCATGGGTTGTGAAACTTAGATAGTGTATGCGACTCAGTTGGCTGAGCAGACGGTCGAAAACCATATGTGGTTGAGATTTGTTTCGGCATTAGCCTGCTCGACCTCTCATGAGTCAGGGATCCGGCAGGTGTGCCCAGTAGTCGTTTACTCATGGACAGCCAGAAAGGGAGCATCTCAGAGTCAAAGCTGAAGCTTTTTTTGTTGACGATTCTTTTGACCTTCAAACCATGATGCGTCGATCCCCGCACTCTCCAAAACAATGGACAATGGGAGACACAATTTGTGTACAATCGCCACGCCTGGGATCTCTCCTCACATTGACAGGTTGCTTTCTTTACATCCTTGCTGATGGGCTCAGCGAGCTGAGGTCCAGAGCTTCGAACGATCCAATAACGGGTGAGCCATCCACTTGAGGTCAAAGCATGTGAGGCGTCGATATACTCGGTTGGGGATGGGAGTCAAGTACCTTCCCTTCCTTAGTTACTTACCTAGTAGTACTGTAGGTACTCTGGGAACACCATGCGATAATATAAATTCCCAACTGAAATCAAGAAGCTGCTCATGGCAATCTTGGTGCGTACTGGGCAAGGACAGATACGTCGAGCCAGATCAGGTGGCTGACAAGACGACATTGTGGTTCACGATGTTGATACTGGTTGTACAGCAGTACATCAAACATGGCGGTGAGCATTCAGGAAAGGAGGTATCGGAACCATCCTCCAGTGAGATTGGTCTGTAGGCCATGCAGCTATGTTCCTCCAGGCGATCTCAAACAAGTTTTGTATGCTTGTGGCACTCCAGTGCGCCACGCCGAGAGCGAACAATGCAGACAGGCATGCATGCATGCACGCATGCACGCATGCATGTATGTATGTAGGCTGTAGCTGTAGATAACAGGCGGAGTTATCATCTTTTAGTTCCCGGGCCGGTTGTCACTCATTTATTCTCCTTCCCATCCGAGTCTTGAGCTCCCGGCCTCTCTTTGCTTGTTCCTCCGTCTCGTAAGGGAATACATGGATCCCGGCAGTTTCCTGCCAACCGGAGGCCCGGCAAACGGTCAGTATAAGTCTGTGCTAGAAGGTCAACGCGTCGACGGGATGATGGAGTGGATATCAAGTTGCACAATCGCACAAAGCTTGAGAATTTTGCTGCACTATCAAGAGGGACCCCAAGAAGTTCAGGAAATGCTGGGGAAGATCGACGAGCCTTGCAGCAGAGAAAGGATAAGGTATGTTGAAAAGGAAGAGGTAGAGCACATGTCTCCTCTGCTCCTGCATATGCACAAGACGCCGCCGTCTGTTTGCCAAAATATGCAGGAATGCAGCAGCGCGGTTTAGCTGGATTTCACACTTACAGGTATTTACATTTGCCACAAGCGCCTCTCTCAAAACTGCCCACTGCGTCTGATGTTTTTGGTCAAATAGTGTACGGTGGGGACCCTCGAAAAGCGAATGGTTGGCGACGGCGATAATAACCGAGTTTCTGCCACATGCTGAGATCTGAGGCCCAGCGGTAGGGTTACATAGCTACAACTTCCTATCAGAGCAGAATAGGATGATAAGGGCAGAAAAGGTGCACCGATACCTGCCCGTGGCTCCAGAGCCTGGACCAGAATTCAGCTGGTTTGTGTAACACATCTTGAAGGTTCTTACATCAAGACTATCGAATGCGTGCTCCGTTACATACCCTGTCTAGCGGAGAGACAACACGGCGAGTGCGTCGGACGGGTTAACTTTATTTATTAGCCGACGTGAGGAACCCTGCTGTTCGCTTGCAGATCAAGTGGCGAGCAAGGATATGAACCCTACCTAGGTATAGCACCACACTAGAGAATCTTGAGGTTGCTGATGAAAGGTGAAGTTCGTCTAGTCAATACCTACCTACCTACCTAATGCAGATTGTCTTTATCACAGTCGATACATCTGGGTGCTTGAGTAGTCGCATATCTGTTTCTGGGGTACTAGCATGCGCGATAGATTGTAGGTACGTAGGTACCTACCTAAGGTAGGTAGGTACGGTAGGTAGGTAGTCTCATAACTTGAAGTACCGAGTCAACAATGGGCATAAGGTGTGTATTGGTATTATTGTTGTACTTGTAAAGTTATGAGGTTCCGCCCATACCGGGACTAATCATCATCCTACCTAGGTAGGTCCCTCACTTTGACTTTAGGTTCATACCCTGGTTCATTGCCCTTGCGACATCCCGCACCATACTCCCCTCCGACCATTCACCGCATAGCGCTTCCCACACCAGTCTTTGATAATGTGTTCATTTCAATTTATTATTTCTTCTGCTAGCCTCTCTGCTGGCCCCGGTGCCTGGTATTGAATTTCGTGACATGTTGATCCTCGAAAACAGAGGGGTGTTTGATACCAACCAGGTATTAATCCTCCAACGGCGGCCAGTCTTTACCAAAACCTTGTTACCGGAGCCCACTTCAATCCTCCACTGTGTTCCACCATCACCAGTTACTTGTGGCTTGCTCGGCTTGCACGCCTCTTGTTCTCGGGCTGCCAGTCTCTGCGATTTGCTCCAGCCGGGCCCTTGCAACCCTGTCCGCCGTCTAGCTGTCTAGCTGTCTAGCTGTCTAGCCGTCTATCTGTCGCTGTCGCTGTTGCTTTCGTAGACTGTATCTTCCTCCTCCTCAACCACTACCACGACCTGCACCTCCGCCTTGCAATACCACGGTTGTGCCTTGTATCCATCGACATATTGCACAGCAGTACTCACCTGGTATCTGCACGCATAGAGCTCTTTATGGCCCGATAGACACCCTTCCGCCTCGCCGGCCAGATCTCTATTTCCAGACCTTCGCTCTTCAAACGTTTCTATCCTGTTCTATCAGGTTGCGTCCTGTCTTTTCCGCATCGAACAGACACATTTGCGCGCATTCAGTCGTCTGCGCCTCTTTTTGCGTCCAACTCGGCTCAGTTCAAAAGCTTCGAGTTTCCTGCACCAACCGCCTCTTCGCTGAGTTGTTCGGTGTCACAAAATCCGCACCTCGCATTCACTCTCTGTACCCGGCACATCATAATTCCCATCGCAAGCTTCTGGTGCGATAGCTGCCGCTCAACCAAGCCTCACTCATCACTTCCTGGTACCATTGAAAAGAAGCTTGGGCATTGCAGAAGGTTACAAATGAAGGAATAGTGGGAAACACTCGACATTGGCCGCTGGCGGATCAGCCGTCTTCTCCAAGATGTTCATGACAACTTCTTTTCACTCACAATGGGCCAGCTCCCTGCTATGGGCTTTTACTATTCTGCTGCTAAGTACACAGTCTCGTGGGCTAGACATCTCCTATTGCTCCCCAGAAAATAATGCAGGCTCTTATCCCGAATGTGAGTATTCGAGCGTCCCTGTGCCGTTGTCCAGATGCTGACATTGTCCATAGATTACAATCTGTATCAGTCCAATGGGGCTTGCCAGTTACACTGTCAAGGTTCCTATGCATTTGCAGTCATCCAAGGATACTATTGCTGGTGTTCCAACTACATCCCCTCGGAACAGGAGAGCACCTACAATTGTAACCAAGAGTGTCCGGGCTACGGCTCCGAATGGTGTGGTTCAACTCAAGACGATCTCTATGCGTACTTTTCCTTGAGCGATTCCACTCCCTTGGGCACATCTGGCGGATCGGCTGCCAGTACAGCAGCTAGCACAGCACACAGCACCTCACCAGCAACAGCATCCGCAACTACAACTGCAACCGCTACCGCAACCGCAACCTCTTCTCCGTCGGTTAGTACCTCCTCTATTGAGTCCGGATCACCTACCCCTACACCTGATTTCCGGACTACTGCTCCATCTTCCTCCTTCCCCGCCGTGGTAACCACGATATCCTCTCAGAGTTCCGATGAGGCCAGTTCGGTGACCTCTTCGAACGAGCCCTCTCCCACCTCAACGAGTCCCTCTGTATGAAACCCGTTTCCTTTGTCTTGCACCATTCTGCTTTTTGATCGAAGCCCGTTGGCCCCCTTCTTGTGCATCTGCTCACGCTGTCACAGACTGCTTCCACCAGCTCTCCCCCCTCCTCATCCTCCGACGTGACCTCTACCCTCTCTTCCTCAACTAGTTCGTCCCCGGCGCCCACCGAGGTGTACACGAGCGTCACCACCGTCACTGGCGAAGTTCGCACCGTTGTGATAACTCCTTCCGCCTCGGCCGACGCCACATTGGGGCAGTCTTCGACCGGTGGGGGTGGAGGCGGCGTCAGCACTGGCAAGGTGGTGGGGATCGTACTAGGTGTTGCTCTGGGAATTGGTGCCCTGATTGGGATCGGGGTTTGGCTGTGGTTCCGAAGGCGACATCAAAAGAAGCAACTGCAAGGAGGACCAGACACGACCTTCATCCCTCGGACGGGACAGACGTCGCCATCGAACAATATCCCCTCGCGGCAAGTCAGTCAGTTGTCGTCCTCTGGGCTGCTTGGGAACAAAACACCACGCATCAACACATCCGGAATGCCGACAGGAAATGATCCCCGAAGTGCGGACAGTACCGTTTCTAACGGGGTTGATCGGCGAAGTCTGGCCACAGACCAGCGATTAAACCCGTACGCGTTGTATATCCATGACGAGAGCCGCCTTAGCAATGTGTCTCTTCAGGACAACCAGGACTACTCTAGGCAACTGAGGGTGAGTCTCTCTTCTTGACTTGCTGTATCGGAGCTGACGGAAAACAGGTAGCCAACCCGGATCCTTGAGGTCTCCTCTCTACCGATCAAAGTCCAAAACACCCTACTGCTAATATTTAATCGTTCTGCATCCAGGGCATGCATGGCCTAGTTGCCACGGCGTGTTTACCGGCGCTGATACAGCCTCTCGTTTCCGCAGAACGCAAGTCATTTGTTTATGACCAGTCTCAAAAACCACGCGAGCACGAAAACATTCGCGCATTTGATGGAACGACCATTATGATGAGACGTCCTTTCTTTTCTACCACTGCAACAATTCAGACAGTTGGAATTCAGTTTCGCATTGAAGGAGTTCGAGCAGGGAAACTGTACATTTAGCACAATGATAACAAAGGCGCTGACCACCGGCTTGTGGTCGAGGATTTGCTCCATGTTACGAACGAGGCGTTCGGTATACGCGGGAAAGGGGTGAATACGTTGAACATTGGCAGGTACAGAGATGGCATACTGTGGGGTTCGTTGGGTCAAGCTGTCCGCATGGCGACGGCAAGGAAACGAGATAATGAAATAGCCGAGTCATCTTGTACAGGACTCGGTGTGGCGTGATCTTGATATGTCCGGACGGCTTCGGATTGAAGACAACGGGACGTATATAGACCCAAGACAAAAGCTATGCTCCATCCTGATCACGATTCGAAAGTAAATCTGATTGCAAGCCACAGGTCCTACGAACCAGACCGCAATGATGAATATCCACGTGAAGACAGCGGTACCTGATCGACGATGTGCCCGAGGCAGATTTGTTCTTCTCCACACGAGGCAAGGCTATGGTGGCCATGAGTGCTGACTGACACTTTGGGCACGGCTGTCATTCGAATCTGGAAGTGTCTGTCAGCAAATCTTGGGCGCGGTTAGGCTTTAGCTGGCTCAACGGGTGCCCGGGAGTGCCCGTACAAGCTCTGACCACAGGTATAAAAGCACTGCTGAGGGGTTTGAGGCTGGAGGGCTTACAAGGCTTCCCTAAGCTGAGGACTTTCACAGTGGTGAACATGGTGGACATGCCAGTTCGATGTCCAAAGAACCTTCTGGTGACGCAGACTGCATTGGTATTCGTAGACTTGCTGTGCTGGCCATCCACGTCGTTCACATCTAGCCCATTTCAGCTGTGCCTTGGTTGAGATGCTGGCTGGAGGCACTGGCACGCCAGGCTAACGAAGGGGGGAGTCATTGGGCTGCAGTGCAGAAATCGACGTCACATGTTGACCCGTCTCGGGCCTTGCCTTTCTCCCCTGACGCCTACGCCGCCCACTACTGCTGCGGTTGCAGGCAGCGGTCAGTGCCTATGGTAGAGGCGTACTTAGTGTCGTCCCACCTGTCTGCGCCTGTGCTCGTCTTACCTGTTCGTCGTAATATCTATCTAACAAAGCCCCCTCATCCTCAATCTTTCTTCCCAGTTACTCTGATTTCGAGTCATCCACACAGTGCTCTGCGAGTCGTCCCTCTCCGCGCCTTGAGCCTACCCAGTTAACGCCCAGGCTTTGTTTCGTCCACTTCCGTAGCGACCGCCGCTGGAGAGCGGACCCCCTGCTGGCTCGTGCCAACACATTGCAAGCTTGGAGAGTCTCAGCTCCCGCATCTTAGGCTGATTTGCACCACGTCAGCCGCACCTGTCATGGCCTCACGTCGTTATGCCGATGATATCTCCGTTGACCGCTACGACGATCGAAGGGAATACACTTCAAGGAATGGTCGTCGGGTCTATGATGATCGTTATGTGGATGAAGAGATAGACTATCGTCGGGGCACTCCTGTCCGCGAGCGGGAGCGGGAGAGGGAGGTCCTTGTTCGAGAGGACGTCAGGGAACGACCCAGGTCCGGTCTTGACTTCTTGCAAGAAGGGTACGGACGGACTTCTGCTGGCCCGGTAGTCTTGGCCAAGAGAGAACGAGAGGACTTTGAATTCATTCCCCGACCTCGTCGGCGTTCCCCTTCGCCTGAGCCGGAGAGAAAAGTCGAAAAGGAGGAGATCATTGTCAGGAAAAGGGAAGAGTCGACATCCAGACCGCCGCCTCGAATCCGGGAAAGAGATCGTGCATACGACCGAGAAGAGGTCATCATCCGCCGCGATGAGAGAGAAAGTGATAGGAGACTGCCACCTCCCGCTCGTGAAAGGGAGCGTGATGAGATCATCTTTCGAAGAGATGAGAGGGAGCGGGACTTGAGGCCTCCGCCCCCACGTGAACAGGACTTCAAGTCTTCACGAGAAGAGATTCTCATCCGGAGGGATGACACTGACCGTCGGTTTCGCTACGAGGCAGACTACGACAGGGATGATGTGGTCTCTCGCAGGGGTGATTACGCCAGGTCCATGAGAGGTGATGTAGAAAGGGACGAAGTTATCATCCGTCGGGAGGAGCAGAATTTGTCGCCTCGCGGGTATGATGACTACCCTTCAGGACGGCCAAAATCGCGCGAACGAGCCAGATCCCGCCCTCGACGCTCCAGCAGCGCCTCTAACCAGGAAATCATCATCCGTCAGGAGGAGCGGGAGGGTCGGGGCGGTACTCGTGACCGACAAGAAATCATCATCCGCAGGAATTCTCGTTCACGGTCACCCTCGCCGTCGACCGCTTCTGCTCCAGCGGCAGCTCCGCCTCCCGAGCCGCCAGTCATCAATGCTCCTACCATCCATCAGGAAGTTATAACGCATCATCGTCACATTGATCATGGGTTTGAGGTCGCCATTCCTACTCGGCCACGGGTTATTTCTCGCCCACCATCGCCGCCGAGCCCGCCACCTCCAGCTCCTGCACCTCGGGCCCGGTCAGAGGAGCGTATCCAGATCAGTCGCACCCAAACCAGGAACGGTCATACGTCAGCAGAAGACATCATCATTGACCGTAATGAGGCACCGTCTGGTCCGAGACAAGTGGCCCCTTACCCACCTCCGCCACCTCCACGAGATGCTTATTATGACCCTCCTCCTCCGCGCCGTGAGTACGACCGTTATGACCGAGATGTCCAGGAAGAAGCCGATTACTACAACAATCGTGTCCTCGAGCGTTCATACGTCGGGGAGGGGTATCATGGAGCCACCCGAGACTGGGAGATTGTTGATGTCCCACCAGGCACTCGCCGTGTACGCATGGACGGAGTAGGAGGGGGGAGCCAGGAGATAACTTGGCAACGATACAACGGCGTACGAAGGAGCAAGTTCATACCTGATGGAGCACCTGATGATGCGTACCCAAGTGAAGTGGGCCGACCTGCTCCGTTGCCTGCCCAAGCACCATTACCGGCGTCGAATGGAGAGATTGGACGACGATATGGCAGAGAACGTGACCCGACCCAGGGCTTGTGGACGGAAATCACCAAAGACTTGGTTGTCAAAGAAGCCATCCAGGAAATGGGTTATGAATATGAAGAGACGGAAGATTTCTACTACATTATTGCTTATCTACGCTACGTGAGTGACCCCTCGTTTCCGGGCCGACATATCATTGCTGACATGGAAATAGGAGGATGTTGCGCGCCTAGTTGGGCTCTCCGAAGATATCCGCCGAGAACGACGGAAACGAGTCAAAGAGATCGAATGGGAGAACCGGGTCTTGCCACCTCCTGTGGTGGAAGAGATTCCGCGCCCGCTTGCCATCGAACCTCCACCTCCGCGTCCTCGCCAACCATGGGACCGAGAAGAAGAGCGGTATATCGAGCGCGAAATCGTCTACAAAGGCGGGCGTCCTCCTCCACCGGTCGCCTGGAGGCGCTAGAGGAAGGAGGACATGTTTCGTACCTGTTCCCGATCCCGCTTTTCAGCTGGCATGATAGAGCAAGAAATTGAGAAACGGCCCTAGTTTTCATTTGTTGATTATGGATGCGGATTTAGGCAAATGATATACGGCCACCACGATGCCCGCTTGGGGTCGATGCAATCACGAGACATGACAAAACTGAAACCGTCCTTTTGGACTCTTTGACGAGCGTCTGAGCGTTTCATCTCGTCTTATTTGAATGGATGACAGAAGGAAGGAAGGAAGGAATGATTGAACGAATGACTGATTCATTGATTTGATTGGATGCACGGATGCATTTCAGCAAGCGCCGGAAGACATTGAATACGAAGTGGATGGATTGATATGTGCGCATTTTCGTTCCTGACAAGGATGTGGATGAGAGGAGATGATGCTTTCCTGAACGACTCGATTGCTCCCTACTTATGACAGGTTAAGAGAATGAATGACATGACCTTCTATAGCCGAAACGGAAAGAAGCGAAACCAGTAACGAAACAATACGACGAGTAGATAGCTAGATGTACATGCTCCAGAAGTTGTCGCAAGTGGTGTGTACGTATAAGGTAAGGGTGTCCTAGTAGGCGACTTCTGCTGCATAGACAGATACAAACATCTCGCCTTCAGATAGTGATATGTATATAAGTAGGATTTGCTTTACGTCCAGTTCGAAGAGGGCGAGTGAAGCACCTATAGATAAACTATTCTAACATGCCAGCTATATCCAATGTAACCAGAGACCAAAAAGGGATACCAATAATCCAAAGTAACGAATCAGGCGTCCATGCCAATGCAGTTTCCCGACTCCTGATACTCCTGATACTCCTCAACCGGCCGGCCGAGAAGCCCACCGGCCAAGTTGTGACCAAACGCCCTCACAGAAAACGGCAGGTGTGTGCCCTCTCGTCTGATTTGGACCGGTCAATCTGGTCTAAGCCGTGCCCGTCATCGATGCAATGCCGTAAATATACTGGAGGCCTTCAAGCCGACATTGACCACCAAAGCGGCGGCAGCCAAGACCACAAAGATCTGCCCGATTTCCATCCAATTGTTCAGCGTCATTTCCGTCTCGATATAGCCAGCCTTGGAGATCCCTCGGGATGCATCCGCCGCTTCGGCATCGCCTGGGAAGAAGCCGGTCTCGTACCACTGCTCGAGGAGATCGTCCTTCTCTCGCCAGCGATCTAATAGCCATTTCTCGAATTCTTTTGCATCGTGCAATGGGATAGTCGACATGGCGAAGCGGCGCCAATGCATGTTAACACATTTCGGTGGGCGGCCTTGCAGGTACGTCGAGCGGATGGTGAAGTATTCTGGAGCGAAGCCGCCTTTTCTAGAAGAACGCGTCAGTCCTGTGTTGAAGTTTGAGCGCCGGGACCCTCCTGGACAACTTACGGAGTTCCCTCGTATGCAATGGTACAGTCGTACACCCAGTCCACTGTACCTTGTAATTGCTGTAGACAGAAAAAGAGACCGGTGCTGCGCGGAAGAAGCACATTTCGTGTATCAGGAATACCCTGTTTTTCTGCCCATTTCGTACTGTTCTTTTTGGTGTTGGCTGACAGGTTCGTGCCTTCAGGGAAGATCAATAACCACATGGGATCCAAGCCCGCGGAGCCGGACATCGGGCCGCTATGTCGAGACTTCAACTTCTCCAAACGATGTTGGAGCCGGGGCTTGTCGGAGGCCCATTTCCGAGCCATAAAGATGAATCCATAGAACATCATGCCCGGTCCTAGCACAGGCACGTATTTGAGCGACTCTTTCAGGATGATGAAGATGTGCCCATGCATTCTACTCGTGTACGCGATCCACCATAGATACATCCATTCCGTGTAGACTTGGTGGTTGGCTACATAGACCAGCCTTTCCGGGAACGTGGTTTGCAGCCTGCCCGCCGTGGTCTTGTGGAATTGTCCTCTCAAATCCTTGTCCCAACTCAGGCGAATCTTGGTAGGTGTGAACCATCTTGTCGCCGCAATTCCGAGAATCGCAAAGGATTGCTTCGTCAATGCCATGTACGCGTAATAGTAGTCTTTGTTCCACCAATATAGAGGAGCCCCGAGCAATTGGGTGGTGTGGATGCAGACCGCGCCGCAGTTGAACCATGTCAGAAGAAGAAGTGCACGCAGGGCTTGACTCCATGCGCCATACTTGATTGCCCCTGCTGGATGGGCACTCGTGGGAGGCCCGCCATCTGCGAGAGCAGGACTTGAGTCGGTAGCGGATGAGGAGGGAGGATTGCGCTTTCGCAAGGTTTCGGTCGCCATCGTCTGACCTGTAGAGGGATTGGATATCATGATACAGGTGGCTGGTCTACTGCTGCACGATTATAAAGAAGCGGAAAGCATGGAAGGGAGTAAGTAGAAACAAGATGACGGCTGCATCAGTGCCATGAACAACCGGTCAACGCAGAGCCAGCGACGAACGGAAGAGAGCGGAGTGGCAGCAGCCCACAAGATCCGTTGACACTGCTGTTGTTCCAAATCCTACAGGCTGCAAAGGATGAGGAAGTGCCTGGTCAGATCAATTGGAGTCTGAGAGAGTGAGGAGTCTGTAGGAAAGGCCAACAAGCGTCGATATACGTGGCCGCTGTTCGAACGCAGGTGCCTGACGCTCGGGTCATCATGGGTTCACATTTGGGATAACTTTACGATTATAAGCAGCAGCCGATGGTCTAAATAAGGTATTACACTATCCGATTGTTGGCTCGATTTGGAGGATCTAACGACACACGAACAGTGGCTAAATGTCTTTAAAAGAAAGCTAGACAACTCTAACTATGAGTTTATTTTGGAGCCTAATAATGCCCAGAGAATCATGACTAAGCTGCTCAGACATGTGCTCGGTGGTGGCACGTGACTGCTTCGTTATAGTATGTTTGTTTCTTGATGAGTCTCTTTATGCACAAGGCTCCCTTGTTCTTCATCTTGTGTCCACACCCACCAACCATTCTTGTCGAAAGGGAACTGGCTATTGCTGTTTCTGTCCTGTGTATCTGCAGCAGAATCTGGCATTTGTTTACTTGCTCCACTAGACATCAAGTTACCGTTGAGAAACCCATGGCAAGCTCAAACGGCTAGCACTCCCGCCTCTTATCCTCGGTCTCCTATACTTTAGGGGGCCCACCTATCATGGCATGGGTATCGTCTTTGAGATGTGGCATGCTGCTGCGGAAGGGGAGGGTCTCTCTAATATCAAAATCATTCAGTGACCCGTCTCTGCGCGGCTTGAAAGAGGTTGGAGTTGGCTCCGTTCTGCGATCTGTTCTGGAAGGGCGCGGGCGCGCCTTTTCGTCAGCCACTGTCCATCTGAGGCGACAGCCGTTGGAGAACCTACCGGACCGCAGAGCCTTTCGTCTCAAGGACACTCCTGCTCATGAGCTCCTTTGCCTTGAATGGGCTCAACCGCCCCGCAATCTGCTCTTGATCAAGAAAGAATATTCTGATCAAACCACTGAGGCTCTCAAGGAATTCAGCGATCATGTCATGACAACCTATCCACATGTCAACATCATTGTTGAACCACAAGTGTCTGCTGAGATTGACGATGCTCTGCCCGGGGATCACTTCAGTCCAGAAGATTCGACCCTTTCCACACAGGAGTATCAAGATAAGGTCGACCTGGTCGTGACTTTTGGTGGTGATGGAACAATCTTGCATGCATCCTCCATATTCGCTACATCCCCAAAAGTGCCTCCAATCCTATCCTTCAGCATGGGTACCCTGGGCTTTCTGAGTGAATGGAAATTCGCCGAGTATAAGCGAGCCTTTCGAGAGGTATATATGTCGGGTGCATCTTCTGAACGGCATGCTGTCATCCAAAACTGTCCTCCAACCGAACAAGACTCCATAACCGACTGCACCGGCTGGTCATCTATCCGTGGTAAATCAATGGGGCCAGCAAGGGGTTCAAGGGTGCTGGTACGACAAAGATTAAAGGTCGGCCTCTTCGATGCCGATGGAAAGCGACTGGGAAATGGACAACTTTTGGAGGACCTGCATGCAATGAATGAAGTCATCCTGCACAGGGGTCAAGATCCACACCTTGCTATTGTTGATATCCATGTTGGAGGTCGGTTCCTGACAGAAGCTGTGGCCGACGGCATCATCATCTCCACACCTACCGGAAGTACTGCTTACAGTCTCAGCAGTGGTGGAAGTATCATCCACCCGCTAGTGCCATCTTTGCTTCTCACACCCATCTGTCCTCGGAGCTTGAGCTTTCGGCCCCTGGTTTTACCAGCCTTCACACCCATCACACTGAAACTGAGCAAAAAGAACCGAGGGCGAGAAGTAGAGTTCAGCATTGACGGCAAGAGACACACTGATGGTATTGGAGTTGGCACTGAAGTTCGGGTCTCTGGCGAGGAAATCAGAACGGGCTCTGAATTCGCCGGTGGCATTCCCTGCATCATGCGAAGGACCATTGCAGGGACCGAAGGGGATGACGGATGGGTAGGCGGACTGAATGGGCTGCTCAAGTTCAACCATCCCTTTGGTGAAGATGGCTGAATCGAAACATGCATCAAAGGCGATGCTTTGTTTTGAAGCTACCGCCGACCATTCTTTGTTCGACGCTGAGACAATTTGGTGCCCATTATCCACCCATCAAGTTGACCATTGTCTCGCAGATACGTTGCTGACGGCTTTGTTTGCGTTCAACACACGGGCTTTGATTGTGAGGCTGGTTCTCTGACAACAACAAACACCAGGCAAACAGCGGATGGCAATCGGTCCAGCACACTATACTCTGGACCAATCCAAGATATATTGCTCCCAATGATCAGAATGGCAACTCACCTACTTGAAGATGGCGCCACAAGCACCAAGGCCCTGAAAGCGTTCCGGGAATGCGATCAAGAGGTGGGCACTGTCCACATCACCCAGGCCTCCTGGCACGTCGCAGGCTGGCGGATGAGATGTTCAGGGCTCTGGGTCTCATTGCCTTGCCTCTTCCTGGTGTGCTTTGCTTGTATGTCGATGACGGGCGTGGCGGAGCCTCTGGGCCACGTCTCAGCTCAACAGGCAGTTCCTGCATTGACAAAGAAGTTCATTGTCTCCAGGGCAGAAGTGGCTGTGGCCATCGAGGAAGGGCAGGCTGCGTTCAGAATCCCTTCTGTCGAGGCGACGCAGTGAAAAGGATGTTATGGCTGCCTTAATACTCATGTCGCAAGGCTGCATTGGCTGTAATGCCCGCTGCTGGACTGCGATTGCAGTATTCTCTTTTATTGGGAGAACTGTAACTGTGAAATGAGTCTGCTTTGGAAAAGCGGAAAAGCGGAAAACAAAGACTGCCACTACCCTGGGACGCGAGAAGCGCGGGACCAAAGTCGCGAAGTGACGCGGATGTGAGGTCGATCTGAATATTCCACAGGATGCTATTGCCGTCGACTCTCAATGTGAATGACGATTCAGCTTCACGTCATTTCCAGGCAACCGAAGCAGATTCACTGTCGCAGACGGATTCAAAGTACAACTCACACAACAAAGCCTTCAATTCCTGTCCGCCGCGAGACACTCTACACTTCCTTGAAACCACTGCCTTATCACAACAAACGCTTCAACAACTGCCTTAGACGCGTCGGACAGACTTCTCAGTCTATATAAACATAGGCCATTCGTCGCAACTTCGACAATCCTCCCTCTCACTCGAACCGAGCGCAACCGATCTTCCCACCTCAAGACAAGACCACCACAACGACACTGTCTCCTGCACAAAAGCCACAGCAGCTGTGGGCGAAGATCTCACCACCGACCTCACAAACAACCGCAGCTTCAGCCCTTCTTATCTTCGCGTTACAAGATCAAGATGGCTTCTCAGCGTGTGCAGACTCAGTTGTCCAAACAACTTGAGGTCAACGCGCCTGGCACAACACCTGCTGGCACAGGCAATGCTGCCCCGACTATCATTCAGAATCCGACTCAACAACAACCCTTCCCTACATATACTTTAGGGTACAATCCTCTTAACAACGTCCCACAAGTCGCGCAGCCCATCCCCGCACGGCCAGCAAATGGACAAGGCTCGGCGCATCCCTTTCACATGCTGTCGGAGGACAACCTGCATGCAATCCTCTTCCGCCTTGAGGCCGGTCCAGACACCTTGGGAGCTGTACCAGTCCCTACGCTGGTCAATCAGGCGACTGGTGTCGTGGAAACTGGAAACAGCGGGCGACCGCTTCGGTACTTCTCTCATCTTCCCCGCTGGATTGCCGCCGACGTCCCTGGCATGTTATTGGAGCTGTGGATGCGATTGGACACCCGGGTCGACATGGCAGACATCCAAGACCGTATGAACACCCCAAACAAGACGGCCCGACCAGGAACGCTGAACATGAGGCGAATTCGGTTCCGTGAAGTTGTCAACGTGCCGCGCTATGTCCCTGGACGTCTGCCGCCCACCATGAACGAAGTCGAGCTGGTTGGCAATCTGACCCGGGAGCAAATCCTGCTTAACACCTCCATGGTCGTTGACGTGGCTGGAAATCGACTCCTGCAACCTCGCCTGGTCAATGGCAAAACCGTCCTAGGATACGTCGACAGCGGACTACCCCTCGACCACTTCATCGCAGACTATAGTCAGCCGATTCCAATTCCTTCGTCCCACATGGTGGTGGTAGTAGAGCTTCGCAAGAGACTGCAAACTCTTGCACAGCGGCGCGGTCTGGGCAACACCGTGACAGACTATAAGAGGCTGTCGCGAGATTTGATGCCTAGCTGGTGGAACAAGAACGAGGATGCGAGACCGATAACCGACCTCGACGGCAAGAGCCACGAAGCTTTCATTGGGGAATTGCTTGGACGACTTGGCACAGGTGCAGGTGCAGGTCCAGTCGCACGCCGGGGCCGGCGAGCGGCGCCACGGCCTACCGCCGCCGCCGCCGCTGCCACTACCACTGCCACTACTGCCGCCGTCACCGCTCCGGCCCCGGCTCCGGCTCCTGCAGCGGCTTCTGGCGCTCTCCTTCCCCTGCCTGCCCTGCCTCCGCAAACTTACCAGAATGCCGCTGCCTTCTTCCCTCGCCCCAGCCAAGCCAGCGCCGCCTCTGTCACTCCGGTGGGTGCCAGTGGTGTTGGTGCTGGTGCTCTCGCTGGTTTCTCTGCAGCTCCTACTGTGTCCGGACAACAACAGTATCCGGTGCCCACATCTTCAGCAGCCGCGTCGTATGCGGCGACGGCCACTGCGAATACTTCGCAGGCTGGTGCTGGCCATGGCAACCTTTCCGGCCCTGGCACTGGCACTGGCACTGCTGGTTCGGGTGCCGCCCGGGACGATGAGGAGGATGAGCGCGCGGCGCAGGTGCTCGGCCAGTTCATGGCGAGTGGCCAAGGGGAGGAGGACACCTAGAACAACGGGGAGGAATGAGGTGTTGGGTGGGGTTGAAAGTCTGGTAAATCGGTCGCCAATGATGGTGTTGAGCAGGGCGTGAGTGTGGGTGGCGGGTGTGCTTGTTTTGCTCGGTGCTGGACGCCGAGAACGTACCTTGGTTCATGTTGTGGGAGTGGGTTCCTTGCTTGCTCTTGTGTTTCTGCCAGAGCTGCTCACGGGTGGCTAGAGGCAGCCACAAGTTATGGATGAAATAAAATGCATCAACTTCCAAATCGATCTCAATCATTCCTTAATCGTGTTTTCCGCATAGTATTGCTCAGACTTCATGATAACCCAAGTCCTGCAGTAACTGTGCATAGGGAGGGGTTGTAGTATTCTTTTAGCAGCTGACACTCGCTTTAAATTTCTACAGCACCTCTGCGAGAACGTACCCTGACATATGTATAGATTACTGTCTCGTATTAGTAGGCACACACCAGACTTGACCTCCATAACTAGGAGCTAAGGCATGCATGCTTGAAGAAGAAATGGGCTGATTACCAGCTGAGGATGATCCCGATGATGCAGACTCCTGTGCAGTGCAGTGCATACATAAGGTACATACACCTACACCCCCTGAATGAAGTCAGCCTTGTCACGTCACGTGCACAACTCTTTACTAACAACCAAACCAACAACTTAGAAGTAACTTGGTTCAATGATATAACGAACAATGAGCACTTCTTGTGTAGATGGGTTATACATCCTATATAGGCGAAGTGCTCTTAGCCTCTCCTTTGACAATCGCCCGTCGATATGAAGACGGCACAATAACAGGCGTCCGTGATGCAGGCCATAGACAAACGTCCTCTAGTCCTTCCTCCGTCCCTTCCTTCGCCCTGTCCGTTCCCTGTCCCTTCTCAGCCGAAACTGATGGAGTAGTCTGTCCTCCAAGACGCTCTTCTTGTCCTAGAAAACCTATCGTCATGTTGCTGAATCGTAGTCCGATCTCTGATCTCACTACTCCTCCTCCTCCTCCTCTTCATCGCCATCGCCATTAAATGACGCTTTCGTTTAGTCGGTGCTGCCTTCTGTGAATCCAGGATTCATCCCACTTCCCGCGCTCCGAACGACATCATGACAGAACAATGCGGAAAGCAGAGGAGCAGCCAAGCAAATCCCCAGTTGCTCAGAGGCGCAACACAGTCAATAACAAGTCTGTATTGTTTATTATACATTCACACCCACACAACACACACTCGTACCCGAACCATTCATCCCAATTCATGTTCGAACTCAAGGCTGGCTTCCTTACGTACTCCATACTCAGCTCTTTTGCGTCTATCCCAGCGGAAGTCGAAAGGGCTCTTTATTCTGCGCTTTCCAGCTCGCTGGTCCTGGAGTCTCTGAGTTCTCGAGGACGGGACGCGGCGTTTGAGTCCCATACATTGGTTGGGTAAGTCCTCGAGTCGACAGAGGCCAGCGCAGATCTAACGGAGACAGAAGAACAACAAACCAACAGCACACAGCACTCTGCGACAGCGAAGTGGCTTCTCTGGTTCCCGTCAAGTCCAGCGCGCCCCCAGGGTCGCTGTTGCTGTTGCTGTTGCTATCGGTATCGTGTATCGTCCTGCCTCGAGAACGTCAAACTATTGCTTTTGTCTCCCAATATCACCAGTAGTCATCCAACTCAAACCCCGTAAAGACATTGGTTGGAAACATCACTGCTACGATGTCGGACACTGAGATGACAGACTGGACGGACGAAGAAGAAGAAGAACTCGAAATGATCTTCGATACCGGACCGACCGAAGCCAACTTTCCTGCCAAAATGGCGAAGATGACCACAAAACAGTTTGTGGCCACACTGGAAGAAATGGACGATGCCGAGTTAGCAGTCGCCTTGGACCAGATGGATGACGAAGAGTATGCGACCCGGTTTGCCGAAGCTGGCGAAGAAGATCTGTTCGACGACATGGAAAGTAAGTGATCTCGATTCTTCTTATTTCCACTCTCTTTCATTCTGTCCTTTTCTCTTCTCTCCCCTGTAGATTTGCTGATGAAAGTTAGTATCGCCAACCCCATCTTTGAGCCAATACCATTCCCTACCACCATCTCCTGTTCTCACTGCCAAAGACCGTGTTGGGACATGGAAGGACAAGCTCAAGAAAATGGACCCTGCAACGTTCAATCCTTTTTGGCGTGAGCCGAAGGTCGAAGATGAGTATCTGCGGGAAATCCGTCGTAAGTGGGCTACAGGCCAGTACAGTTACCAATGGTATGAATGCCAGCTTGAGAGGCATGCCATGGGATTGAAGGGAGAGGATGACGACGATGATTCTGACGGCGACACCATTTCAGAGACCACCAGCTCTGAAGAAGAGGAAAAGGAAGAAAAAGGAAAAGGAGAAATCCCATTCAAGCCGCGCCACCTTCGCACTGAAGAGGAAGACCGGGCCTACATGAGACAACTGCAGGAGCAAATGGATCGAGACAAGCGCGGTGAGGATCCGCCCCGGGCCCCGTATAAGCTCCCCGAGCTTATTGCGGATGTCGTTGCCGCTGAGCGTGCTAAAGCTAGGGCTGCTGAATGGCGCAAGGCGAGAAGAGCAGCGAGACGTGAAAGGCAAGAAAAACGCAATGCAGAGAGACGCAAGGCTGAGCTTGAGGCTGGAGAGTCGGAGTACACGGATGCGGATGCGGATGCGGATACAGATGGGGATGCAGAAGATGTTCACCAGACTGAAGTCTCCGAGGCCCAAGGGGTGGTTCACCAAGAGGACGAAATGTCCGTTTGACGAGATGAAAGGTCTGACCGGCGCCAAAGGTCGAGCAGTATTGGTCTACCTGCAGTGCTGTTGTGGTCCGTTGTCTCGTGCAGTTTGCTGCCTTGGACAATACAGCATCTGCCGTGGGATTGGGACGCCATAAGGAGATAGGGCAGTCCAAACGCATGGATGGATGGATGGTTGGTGTTCCCAGACACACGCCCCTTGTTGCTGCTGACACTTGAGCATTGGTCCTTGAGACTTCTGGCGATCTCCATGGTATTCCAAGAGCTTGACATAGCCACTCCATGTACCAGTAGCCCATTAAGCCCGGCGAGGGCGCAGATAGATTGCTTGCTACCTCGCGGCGAACTGTGATCGTGGCCGCCTCAAGAGTCACTGCAATACCTTCAGTCCCCATTCGCAGACGAGATAGCCAATTAAGACGGTGTAGGGTCGTGCTCACGCGAAGTCACACGCAGGGAGTGACTACTGTGTATTGCTCCCGCTTCATTCGAAACTTGGTTCGTGGATTGCAGACAGGAGTGAAATGCGGAGGATATGACGGATGACTCAATCAGTGGGATTTTGTAAAGAAAGAATATCAGTAATGCCATTGCCATCGCCTCTAGTTGCAAGCACCTCCAGCAGTGGGTGGTGAACAACTTGATAATCCTGTCTCCTCTGATATCGGCAACTCAGTTGAGCTGCAACACATTCTCGTTCGGCGGCATGCTCGTAGGGGCCACGGTATTTCCTCCGTTCGCATCCTCATCACCCTCCTTCCTCGCATGAGAAGCAGTATCTCCAGTATGGCCGAGGTTCGTCTCAACCGAAACGCCTGCCTTGAGAGTTTGTAAGACGACACAATATCTTTCGCTCAGTTCAACGAGTTTGTCCACTTTTGTCTTGTGCTCTTCATCCACATTGATCTGGACAATGAGTCTAATTTTCTTGAATCCCACCGGAACGGCGTTCCCCTCTGGATCTTTGATGCCCATTGTCCCTCTGAAATCAAGATCCCCCTCCGCTCTGATAGTGCCCGTGGTGATGGGTATGCCTAGGCTCGTGGCGACAGCGCGCACCGTGACCCCGAAACAAGCCACCAATGATTCGAGCAACATGTCCCCGGAGCAGAGTTCACCCGTGGCATCGAACCCTTCGCCTCCTGCAGCTTTATGAAGTCCAGCTACTTTCCGCGCGGCCGAGCCTGCGGACAACGAACATGTGAGGCCCGGGCTCGTCGAAGTAGGCTCCAGACTTCCCGTGGAGGATAGCGTGACGGAGGCGGACGAAGGGTCGGATCGGTATTTGTCCTTGAGTGGCTTTTGTTTGGCACGGAGGGTGTTGGCTGCGGCCAGGACTGCGTCCGACATGTTGAGAGGTAGTCGAGTTGGATGGACTGAGGATGAAGCTAGCTATCAAAGTTAGTTGTCCTCCGAGCGATCAGTCCTCGAGATTGAATGGTGAGGAGCTGAGCTTGCAATTGAGCAAGAACATGGGAATGAATGAATGACCTGATCTAGGTATTCATCACCTGAGAAAGAGCAACATTGTCACTGTACAACAACATCCCTTATGTATCCAGGATTGTTGTCTTTACCCCTCATCTCGACGGTTGGAGGTTTCAACGGCTTCCGGCTTCCATCAGCCCGTTGACGGGGTCTGGCATCTCAAGTTGAAGCTTTGAGATTCAGCCTCGCCGGCCACGAAGCCCACGAAGCCCACGAAGTTCTCATCCGAGTCTGTATCAGTAGAGCTCGTTCTTCTACTCTATTTAGCATAGATCGGTTGTCTGCGGCTATCGGCGGGGATGGATGTGACAAACACCTTCCCCAGGCCCCCTACCTGTCCTTTGATTCACTGCTCCCAGTTCAACCTCTGTTCAGCATCGTTGCCCGAACCCGGTGGGTATGATCATGACTGCTGCCAGCTTACAGCTGAATATCCGGATCGCCCTTTACTATCTCCGGCGTCATGCCAGAAGCGCTGCCTATTCTTTTTGCTTCAACTGACAATTGAGCAGCAAAAGTGGGATACAGCAAGGTGGATACAGCAAAAGGTGGACATGCAAAGAAGTGTCATGCCATGTACCCCTCATCATCAATAACATCCTTATATATACATGGAATCCCCCTCTCCCTTCTTCCTCTCTTTCCTCCCAGCCTGTGAAATTCGTCCAACAGCACATTTATCAAATCTATCAGAGATCTCCAACCATACTCAACCTGGTACGATGGTTCTTAAAAGTCATAGAGGCTTTCGCGATGGACTTAGTCCAATTATCGAGGTCAAGGTACTTATGCGAAGACTGCATGCCGGGTGTTCGACTTCAGCTCTCTTTGCTTCCACTTGCACAATATCAACGGTCCCCTGTGGGCATTGGTATATGCATAGGGCCAGCTCAGAGGCTGAGGTCGATCTGAGAAATACCGGAGAACTTGATCTGGATAATACCAGCGAAAGGACATGCTCTCTTTGACATCCGCGCCCCCGGGCGTGGAAGCGTGGCTAACCTGTACAGATTCGCAACCTTGATCGATCAAGATGTCGTCTGATAAGATTGTCTTCTTGACCAACTGGTAAATATCATGTCCAGCAGCAGCAGCAGCAGACACGGATTGGCTTATCATGACAGGCACGCGACCCCGTACCACGCTCCTCTGTACCTTGCCCAAGCCAAAGGCTACTTCAAGGACGAAGGCATTCAAGTTGCTCTTCTCGAGCCAAATGACCCGAGCGTGAGGATTTCCCACTTCAATGTATATACGAGGTTCTCATGAACGCAGGACGTTACCGAGATAATCGGCACCGGAAAAGCCGACCTTGGTTTCAAGGCCATGATTCACACCCTAGCTGTACATCTTTCACCTCTGTCCTGTCTACGACCCCTCAACTGACCATGACAGGCCAAAGCCCGTGGGTTCCCTGTCCAATCGATCGGTAGTCTTCTCGACGAACCTTTCACCGGAGTTGTTTATCTCAAATCCAGCGGCATCACAACCGACTTCCGTACTCTCAAGGGGAAACGAATTGGCTATGTCGGCGAGTTTGGCAAGATTCAAATCGACGAACTCACCTCGCACTACGGCATGTCTCCTACGGACTACACCGCCATTCGCTGCGGCATGAACGTCTCCAAGGCGATCATCGACGGCACCATCGATGCCGGCATCGGCCTCGAGAACGTCCAGATGGTCGAGCTGGAAGACTGGCTTGAATCCCACGGCCGGCCCAAGTCCGATGTGCAAATGCTCCGCATCGACGAGCTCGCCGAACTAGGGTGCTGCTGCTTCTGTACTATCTTGTATATCGGCAATGAAGCTTTTCTGTCCCAGAACCCCAAGAAAGTCGGCGCCTTCATGCGTGCGGTCAAACGAGCAACCGATTTCATGCTGCGTGACCCGGAGGCCGCATGGCGCGAGTACACGGACTTCAAGCCCGTCATGAATACAGCGTTGAACCGCAAGATGTATGAACGCAGTTTCCCGTACTTCAGCGTGGATTTGAAGAACGTCCGCCGCGACTGGGACAAGGTCACGGCATATGGCAAGCGTCTGGGTGTCTTGCAGAAGGAGTTCCGCCCGAACTACACCAACGATTTTCTCGGCTGGAAATTGGGAGGCGAGAGCCAGGACCCCACCGGTGATCAGAAACGGATGGCGGATTTGCAGTGCAAGATCAGGTCCACCGGCGGGTTGAGACGGCTGGAGGCTGTGACGACCTGAGGTGGCCTTGTCTCCGACCTGGTCAGCGGATGGCTCAGCTTGATGTGCTGAATCCTTTGGTATACGTCGTATTTTGGGTCTGTCACTCCTTCATTTCCAACCCATAACAACGACTATAAACTCGTATATCGAGATACCGTTGATAGTATCTACCTAGTTATCTACTAGTGATACTCTCAAAGGCATTACTTCCAATCTAAATCTGGATTCGAAGGTAAATTAAACAAGTTACCTTATAAAAGGTACCTGCAGCTTGGTGGTGTCGTCATAGTCACGTGATAGGAAAGAATCAGATTTGTTCCGAGCAAATACCTTCGGACTCATTGCAGCATACAAAATGGTGACTGTTGCAAGCTTGACTCTCTGCACAGGATTTATTGTTGCTCAACAGATATACACAGCACTTTCTATGAATGTTCAAGTGGCTGCTGACTCTAGCCACCATTCAGCCCTTTGGCCATGCTCACGGATGCAAAGGTCGCTGCGTCACCCTCCCCCAGCCTGAACCATCGAACCGTCGATTCGCCATGCAGAAGCCTCATCCAAGCCAGCGCCATGCACGTGTATTTGGCCTCGGTAACTCCGGATTCTGCACTGCGGAACAAAGGTTCTTACCCAGACTAATCATCTGGAGTACAAGTTGAATACCCCGTATAGAAGTCTGGGCGTGTGTCAGCATCTCCTCAAAAGCCGCAGGCAGATACCGAGCCTGTGGGCTCAGCAATCGAGGAGTGGAGGGACTGCGAAAAGATGGGTGGGTGAGGAAGACCTCCAACAGGTCTGCTCGCAACAGTCGGCTGTACACAGTAGGGCACAGTACATTCCCACGAACGTTGCCCCAGTTTTGGATCTACGACATATTTCTCGAAAGATGAAAGACTCGGCCTACCATCATAACGAAGACCGAGGCCTGCAACCTACGTATTTCATGTCAGTGTCGGGCGATCCCCCTCCACATCGACAGATCTAGAGCAAGCCATGCGACGATACCATCGCGGAATGGATAAGGCTACTGCCACCGATATGCTGTCGAGCTTGATGGTCCAGTCTATCGCGATGCTCCGTACCTGGCCAATCTTCGATGATGGCAAAGCATGACGTTTCCCCAACCAATGATCGGGCTGGGCGGCAACTCGGGATGGCTTGACATGGTAGTCGATTGATGCTCCCCACTCAGGCTGCGAGAAAGGGATTTCAGGTGCCACTGACGTCGATCTGCGCCAGCCTTCCACCCTCCACCATGGCATTTCAGCTCGGCATCAACAAAGAGACAGCAGATTACTATTCCCGTCGATATGGTTCAAACAAGGTTCAAATATTGTAAGAGGGCACCAGAAGGCATCGCTCTCGAGCTGAGCCCCACGGTCCGCGCCCACTCGTGGCATGAGGCTGGAGCAGCGAGAAAAGTTTGCCAGCCAGACCGGTACGCCTGGCGATATGTGACCCGCAATACGGATATCGGGTGGAGCCATCGCTGTTCTATGCACTGTCCAACTGTCCAGAGCCCTGCCACCACGCTTCCAGGTTTGCACCAATATTTGCTTGTCAAGTGCACAGGCGGAACCCGTGGACCCCTACATGATATGAGTGTCCGACTATGTTTGTCCAGGGTCATCTGACTGACCGAGGCCAAGGAGACACTAGGTGGGAGGTATACAAACCAATGCTTGATAGTATCAAGAGGCTAACAGCAGTAGTGCGGGCATCCAGTCGTTATGAAGCGGCAGACTTTTGACACATCTTTAAACCCTGGGTTTATTTCTCTTTTTGATTTCTCCTCCGTTCCCTCATCTCCTGGTACTACGTACCTTGCATCTTTCTCCAGGGTTTGATGTTGTTTATTGTAAAACTTACTCCAGTTAATGAGAGGTAGTATTGCCACACCTCGCCTCACTTTCACCCAGCATCCAAGTTGGTGTTTGCTGGACTACAGTGTTACATACGACACCGGCGACCGCACCCCCTACCTCCCCAGAGACATATCATTGTTAGATGGACCCGTACGAGAAACCCAAACACATCCACGGCCCGCAACACTCGCAGCTTCGCGGTCAAGACTCCTCCTCTTCCTCCCACCCGGGCTCTGATGAAGTAACGGTCACACACCACGAACACGAACCAGAGTACGAACTCGACGACATCCAAGCGCACATCCACAAACCACCCATGGCGCCGTCAGGACCACAGCAGCAGCCTGGCATGGACCCGGAGCCACGGTCGACGCGGCCTTTCCACGCCGAACACGGCCCGCCCATCGACAACCTGCTGAAATACGACGAGGCCGAGGACGATTACCATCATCTCCAGAACCTGTGGTGGTCGCGTGTCCGGCATGAATTGCGCGATCCCTTCGCCGAGTTCATGGGCTGTTTTGTCATGATTCTGTTTGGTGATGGCAGTGTCGCTCAGGTTCAGCTGTCGAGTTCCTCGAACTTGCCGAAGAGTAGTCAGGACAAAGGCGATTACCAGTCTATTTCTTGGGGGTGAGTCCGGAGTCTTTTTCTCCTTTTCTCATTCGTTTGTTCTCTTGATCCTTGTTCGTCTGGAGTGCCTTGCATTGCCGATTTTAGGCCGCAGAGGTTGGAACACATATGATGCCGTATTGCATCTATGGCAATAATGGCCACTGGCAGGGGGAACTCTACTGTGCCAATGCCGCAGAAATTGCGTGTCCCATCTTCCTCTTTCGGTGCGAGTCGGTATTTGTTGTCGATTACAGATCACGGCAGAGCCAGGTGCAGTAGTGGTTAGAAGGACTATCTTGTGCATCTATGCGTTTCACTTTTCATTTTCTCGTTGGTTTCCTATCAACAAAGACTGACAGCTCTTCCAGATGGGGAATTGGCGTCATGTTTGGCGTCTATGTAGCCGGCTGTTCCGGCGGCCACCTCAACCCGGCCATCACCTTGGTCAACTGCCTTTACCGCAAGTTCCCGTGGTACAAGCTGCCAATCTACGCGGTCGCCCAGACTCTGGGCTGCCTCTGCGCCGCCGCCGTTATCTACGGCAACTACAAGTCCGCCATTGACGTCTACGAGGGCGGCGCCGGCATCCGCACTGTTCCAGGCTATTCAGACACTGCGACCGCCGGCATCTTTTGTACGTACCCGCAACCCTTCCTGACCAAGACGGGCCAGGTGTTTTCCGAGATCATCGCCAGCGCCGTCTTGGTCTTGATCATCTTCGCCCTCAAGGATGACGGCAACCTGGGAGCCGGGAACCTGGTACCGATTTGTCTGTTCTTCTTGATCTTCGGCATTGGCGCCACTCTGGGCTGGGAGACCGGTTATGCTATCAATCTGGCTCGAGACTTTGGGCCCAGACTGTTCACTTATATGGTCGGCTATGGTCCCGAGGTTTGGAGGGCTGGGGGTTACTATTTCTGGGTATGTCGGATTCCCTTTCCTCAAACGCCTCTTCTTCTTCGTCCGGAACATTTGTGCTGACGCGACATGTCTTTGTTCTCAGATACCCATGGTTTGCCCTTTCATTGGCGCCGCCTTTGGAGGTTTCTTGTACGACGCCCTCATTTATACTGGCGAGTCGCCTATCAACACGCCTTGGATGGGCTTGAAACGCGTTGTCCGTCCTTCGAAAAAGGGCATCAAGGAGGCCATCACCGGCCGCGCCGACCGACAGGTATAAATGAGCGCACTTTCGATAATCATGACTTGACGACCCTATTCGCCTGGAATGGCTGGGCCATGTAACAACAGTTTCAAAAGACTTGGGGCTGGCTTTCAGCGCAATTTATCAGGTTCAGATAGGCGGCCGACTGTAGAGTTGGCGATTTGTGTCGTTTGCTGGCACGTTTTGGCACATGTACTATCGGCATAGCACACATGAGTAATAAAAAAGAACATGGACCATGAACCTGTCAAGATCAAGTCCTCGGTTTCTTCTTCTGCGGCCCATCTTCCTCATCATCGCTGAGATCGGCATAGATGGTCTTGGGCTGCGTCTTCTTCCACACATTCGTAAACATGGGATCTTTCTCCGCCTTCTCGGCGTACTTGAGCAGTGCTTCGCGAGGATCTTCCTCTCGCATCGTACTGAGCGGGATTCTCTCCTTGATATGTCGCTCATCAGGCTGGCTTCGAGCGAACGGCGTCGTGGCAGGGATATGCGGTCTTCTGGGATCGCGCGAACGACCGGACGCCGTAAGTCCAATGGTGGGATGTCGCGACGAAAACGTGCTACCCTGGATCCCTTCGCTGCTGGTGCCCGGGTTGATGATCGCATCGCCAGATATACCCTGCGACATGTCCGTGGTGAGGCTGGGGTCGTCATCGACGTGTCGGCGTTTAGGCGGCTTGGACATGACCATGACGGCACCCTTTGTGGAGATCTTGGGGTTGAACAGCACGTGCGTCTCGCCGTTGGCGCTGCCTGTGATGATCTGGTTGAGTTTGTCGTGCCAGAGCACGCTGATGAGCGCCGACCCGGGCGTCACTGGTGTCACGAGCTCCGGTTTGAGCGTGGCGGGATTGAGAATGTGCAGGTCGCCCGTCTCCGACCCGGTAATGATGGCCGACGCATTGGGCGCCCACATGATGTTAGACGTCGGATATTGACTGGCCGTTGAGGCGTGCGAGGTCGTGTTGACGGGTTGTTTGAATTTCCGCGTATCCCAGAGCTTGACGGTATCGTCGCCCCCTCTGGTCACGACCAGCCGGCCGTCCGAGCTGATGTCGATGCCGCTCGTCCAGGTATTGCTGGCGTGAGCTTGGCTGATTTCCGCGCTGGGTCGGTGATAAGGACCGTCGCCTCCCCACATCACCAACGACCCGTCCAGGGCGGCGGCGACAAGAAGCGTGTTGCCGCCTTCCACTTGACTGCCCCATGTCACGGCGGTCATGCGGCTGCGGCCAGCCGAGCCCGCGAGTTTCGACTTGTGCACTATCACGTCGCGCTGCTTGAGTCGCATGTTGACGTCCCAGATGCGTAGAGTACTGTCTGTGCCGGCCGTGACGCAAAGGTCGTAGTTGGTCGGGTGCCATGTCCCGCTGGTGATTTCGCTGATGTGGCCTTTCGTCATGTTCATGTCGCGGAGATACATGTCGCCTTTGACGAATTCCACGGTCGTCTCTCCGTCCCGAGACAGTATCCTGGCTTGAGATGTCGCTGTCACCACGAGCACTTGACTGGGTGAGTTGGGGTTGAACTTGGCGACATGCACGGGATGGGTTTCGGAGTTGGCAGACGATTTGGTGGCTGTCGGATCGACAGATTTGAACGCTCGCAGTGTGTTGGGCGTCATGGTGGCGAAATCATGTAGCTTGATCGTACAGTCGGTGGAGCCGGTGATCATTCTTGACCCGGCAGGATCCACGGTAATGGTGGTAACCGCACGGTCGTGAGTCTTGAACACAATTTCGTGCGAGGTGGGATATTCCTCTTCATCTTCGGAATCGTCGTCGTCGTCGTCGTCAGAGTCCTGATCCGAGTCGCTGCCCTTGGTGGAATTGGCCGATGTAGTTGGCTTTGCGGCCCCTTGTCCAGGCACCTTCCGCCTTACGGTCTCCATCTGCGCGGCTGGGTCGAATTCACCCAGCGAGCCACCAAACGAAGCTGGTACAAAGCTTTTGAGAGTCACATCGTCTATTCCGTCCATGTTGAAATCTTCAAGGTAGTCGGACGGTAAGAGGACGGGTTGCGCGCTGCGCCAAACACTGATGCCTCAAAAGAGAAACCGCATGAATGGGACACGGCGCGAAGATTTTGTTTTCAGCGCCGTCAGTGGCAAGGCTGTATAGAATAGCCCTTACATGGTACAACTTTGGAATCATTCCCAACTTGAAGTTGCAGTTCAAGTTCCAACGAGGCTTCAGCCTTGGCATAAATTGCGTGTCGCTTCAAATGCCCAACTGTACAGAATTACGGTGGAGCATCTTATTAAAATATGGGGATGCCCCTTGGGCGTGAGATGTGATGACCCTTATTAGCATACCAGGCACCTACTGTAAAACAATACCAGGTATGCTGAAGCACTTTTCATTTTTAGTAGTAATACATTGGTTCATAACTCGTCTCTATGTCTCTAAGACAGTAAAGCACATTTTCGTAAGCCATCACTTCGTTTCCCGCTCCACCCCACCGAATTGTGGTTTGGAGTTCATTAAGTCTGACAATGGTGGTCATACATGGTCCATCTGGACCTTCGCCTTGATAAGGTTGGGTTGGGATTCATTTGCTCCATGAACCTACTTAGCCTCCACTGGCTCGTTCTTCCGCTCGCTCAGCACGTTGCTTGTTTTGCCATTGTGTCCGGTCAGCTGCTTCATCGGTCTGCGTCGTGTATTGAGCTGCCGGCACCTCGCGTCGGTTCGTATCCTCTGCGTAGGATTTCATCCGGCCCATAGCCTTGGCGATTAGCACCTCTTGGAACTGGACCTGGAACATCGTAATCTCGGAAAGCGGTATCGAAAACGGCTCGACATTAGGGGCGATGGTGGAAGGGACCGTGCAAAGGGGGAAAATAGCGTGACCGTCCCAGGGCATCAAGGAGGCCTCGAATAACTGTTCGGGCTCACCACCGGATGACGATCTGCCCCAGACCTCCCAGGTGACAATGGTAGTTCCTACCCACTGGACTCCTTGGTATGTGACTGGGCCGGTTTTGGACAGGCATTGGACCTCTAGGTCTTGGAGGTTCTGTAATTGTGACATATCCACGTCCTCGGGCTTAGGGCGTTGGTAGGGAGGATCTTCGACAAAGTTCATCAGGATCACTCTCTCGACAGTGGATGTGCCTTTAAGGAGAGCTTCCTTGACTCGATAGAGACTGTCTCGCGACTGAGAATCACCAATTTCCACCACTGTTTCGCGAGCTTGGGCTCCGTCCTCTTTCCAGATGATCCGTAAATCGGGTCTCAGCCATGAATCTTCCCATCCTTTATTGAATTGCCTGAAATCTGCATCAATGTACACCTTCAATTTGGCTCTTGTCGGCGGATCAAGGGTGTCACGGGAGACAAAGCCTACGGCGAGAGCTACCCACGGCTTGGAGTAAGCATGTGTCGCGTAAGGCATTGGGAAGATAGTCAGGGTAGATCTCGCAGAATCGTAAAAGAATTTGATGCCGGCACGACTATGAGTTGTGTAAGCTGATGACTGCGTCCTGACCGTAGAGAGGATTGATTACCTCTGAAGATCAAAATCGGTATGAATCTTGGCCCAAGACAAAGTAGGTACGTTGTACTCGATGGATTTGTCTCGAAGCCAGCGGTCGCGTTTGCCCGAAAAGAGGTCGATCAGATATTTGCGCACTTCCTTGGTCTGGTCTGGTGGAACGGAGAAACCGTATTCGGGGTTTGTTTTCGACGGGGTGCTGTTGGGCGCATCAGATTCACTGTGCATGAGGGAGAGCTTCGACCCCTCGGAATCGGAGTCCATGATTGTGAATGTTGTTGCAATATTGTTGCGCAGGGATAAAGGATAGAGGATAGAGGACAATCAAGCAACTTTGGGCATCTATGCAACAAGTTTTTTGTTACAGAGTCTTTCGACAAGTTGGAGCGGACGGAAGTAGGGAACAAAAGCGCATCAGGCTGTCGTCGCGATCAGGTACATGATTATTTATGCCCAATAAGGTAAGTACATACAGTAAATTTGCGGGGAGGCTCTACGTCATCTTCATGATTATCTTCACGATAGAGAAACTTTGCCGAGACCCTTCCCATTTCCACTACCCCCATTGGACAACCCCGGTTAACTGTTGACACGCTAGCTGTTCCTGCACTGAGGTTCAGATAAACAAGGCTGGCCAATCATGTACCGCCTGCTGACATATATTGCTGTGTTGAACCGAGGCCGGTGAATCTCCTCCTATATAACGAACGTTGTTTATAGCAGACTTCAGCCACATCCTTCGAATATATATATATATACATGTCCCTTCCCCCAGATACCATTGAGCAGTCCGCAAAATGGCATCTCATAGCGCCCTTACGATAGATGCCAACCTATTCGGCCTGGCAGCGATACCGGAAGAGGCCCATGCCTTCAACAAGAAACTGATGGACATCATGGTTGGGGCGCGGAAGTGGTATGAGGTGAGTAAGCCTTTCTCACTACTATGGCGGTGGCCTCGGTGGTAAGCAGTCCTGCGACCCTCCCACGGCTGACACAGCCCTGTTTCCATCCAGGTAGGGGCACCAAAGTACCGCGAGATGCGAGCCGCTGGCGAAACACCACTCCCCAAAGCGGTATACCTAGAATCGGCCGAATCCACCAGCATCCCATCCAGGGACGGCGGCCGCACGATCCCATGCCGGATCTTAAAACCGCAGAATGGGAACCCGGCCAAAGCGATTTTTCTACACATCCACGGCGGCGGTTGGGTTCTGCAGGACGAGAAATCCCAAGACCCGCCTCTCCAAGCGATCGCGAACAACACAGGAACCTTGGTCTTGTCTGTCGGCTACCGCTTGGCTCCGGAGCATCCGTTCCCCGCCGGGCCCAATGACTGTTACGACGTGGCAGAATGGCTTGTCGACCACGCCGAAACCGAGTTTGGTCTCCCCCTGGCTTTTGTCGGTGGGGAATCGGCCGGCGGCCATCTTGCACTCCTGGTCGCCCTGCACCTGCTACAGCATTCGAACTCCAAGTATGCAAGTTTTCGCTTCAAGGGCCTCTTACTGCATTTCGGTTGCTTCTCGATGGTCTGGACGCCAAGTGTCTACAACTTTCGGAAGCCCGAGGTGCTGGTTTTGGATCGTGATCTGATGGACCATTTCAGAGAAGCTTTTTGCCCTGGCATGTCTGAAGAGGAGATGAGACACCCTTCCATCAGTCCTTTGTATGCCGATCTGGAATCCTTGCGTGGTAAACTTCCTCCCACATTGTTTACTTGTGGCACCGAGGACTGCTTGTTGGATGATACCGTCTTCATGAGCGCACGATGGTTGATGGCCGGTGGCGAGGCTGTAGTTAAAATCATCCCCGGCGCTCCGCACGGTTATATTGGCTTTCCGCGCGAAATCAAGGCTAGTGGAGCGGCCGAGGGGATGAAGGCCGTCGAAGACTTCATACAATCGAAACTGGCTTGCTGAGATTCTAGCAAGCCACAGCCTGTAACAGACTATAAATCAGATGACCACGAGAGTTCGGTCGCGAAAGGATGGATCTATGGCCCGATAGTCCTACCAGCTACTGGACCAATCGAATGGTGATGTTCACTCTGTATCTGATTTTTCCTTTCAAGAATGTTCTTCTGAACAGTCGACCACGGGAGTACGTAGCTAGACCAGCAAGGCTGTACGATGTCCACCAACATTCTTATCTGCGCACCCCGGATCTTGCCAGATCTCCATTTCAGCCTGTTACGGCCATTTTTGCAGTCCCATTGCAGAAGTAAAAGTTCTTCCACCTAATGGTACACAGTGCAGTCCTGCACCCGAAGCCTTGTAATCACTCGATCATGTCAATGTCGTCTCCTCCCGCCGGTCGAGTCTCCTGGGAGACAGGGGCCACATCGTTTCCGGCCTCTGCCGGGCCCTTTCCGGCGCCTCCCCAATAATCGTCCATCTCGGCATCCAGTTCTTCGACCGTCTTCCGTGGTCGGCCACCAACAAGTCTGTGGCCATCCGCCTCTCTGGTAGACCGCTCACGTCTTTCACCAGGTCTTCGACCTGCACGATGACTGGAGCTTCGACTGTCACCTTGGCCAGGGACGTAACGATCAATGTTCTCCGGGGCTGGCCTGGTCGTGTCACTTCTACGGTCTCTCGTTGCCCCTCTGCGCGGGGCACGTTCACGCCGAGCTGCCCGGTCCTCTTCCACCTCCATAGGACTGGCACTCCGTCTTCGACCACGTCCACCAGGTGCTTCAATCCTGTCGAAGAGGCTCTTGGGATTCTCCACTCGGTCGAAGGGATTGTCTTTCCTCGGCAGGGGTAGGAGCGTGAGATGAATCGGCTGTCCTTTCGCGTTGGCACCATCAAACTCCCGAATGGCCGTCCTGGCATCCGCCACATGCTGATAAGTGACGAAGGCGACACCTTCTGAGCGACCTGCTCTATCGTAACGAAGTTTGGCGTCAAGTACAGGACCAATGCGTGTGAAAAGATCCTGAAAAGGTTAGCATTTCGTTTTCAGACAAGACCAGTAGCCTTACATAGATTTCTTCATCCGTTAGGTCGTAATGAAGGTTGTCAACACGAAGTTTGGCAGGAGGAGGGGTTCTGCCTTGTCAGTCCTGACACTCTACCGATTGTTGTGATTGCATACCTATCGGTCTCTGGGGCGCGATCACCTCCTCGGCGAGTGTACCGTTCTCGTGGTCTATCATAGTCGCCACGACCTGCATGGTTGGTCAATTTTTGTCAATGAGAGAATCTAGATGAATCGTACTGTCCGGCTCGTCGTCATATCGATCGTGAACCCAGTCGCTGGAAAGATCAGCCGCCGGGCCTGTTTACAACAACTGCCAAATACGTACTTGTCAAGGTTTGTTCGTTCATCTCTTGTAGACTGTGGTGGAGGAAGATCTAGTTAGCTGTATTTGTCACGGTATCCCTGGCCTGATTCGCGTCGAATGTCCAAGCAACACTTCGGTACGGCTTCGAGATGATGCGGCGATCAATCGTACCGGCGGAACAGGCGGGTGCTATAGAAGAGGAGAGGAAGTTCGGACCTAAGCCAAAAGGTGAGACAACTGACAGCCATGAGTGGTTCACCATTGCTTACCTTTCTGACTCCATCGCGAGGACCATTGTAGTCTCGCCGGCTTGGAGGAGGAGGCCCTCGTCGACCACGATGTGAAGTTCGCTGATCAAGGTCAGACTGTCAGGCTCCTTTAGCCAACCACAAGAGAAACCAACCTGTCGCTCGGCAATGGTTTCATCCAAACTGCGATCCATGCTGGCTATGGGTCGAGGCACGATGGGGCGCGGAGGAATAAGCAATGTCGAGGTGAGGTCGAGCTTTGATACTCGAGAGACGCGTCAATGGGTGTTATAAACCGAATTCTGCGGCCGGCAAATGGTCAATTGTTCGCTGGTGGCTTGTTTGCGCTGGAAAACTCATACAGTGAATTGTTGAAGTGCCTAACAAGATGTCAAGGCTGCGATCATTTGGAGTGCCACGTGATCTCGGCGATGTTTTCTCCCGCCCGAGGCTGATGATCAAGTTGCGCTGACGAAACCAAGCAAGGCACCTAAATATTATATGTTATTACTCCAACCGACAATTTCTCGAGTGAACTGGCTCCAATGGGTTGAGAAGGTTTAAATCCTTGTATCATTATGATGGTTGTGGTGGCCTCCCTATCGTCTTTAAACGTTTTCATCATTGACATCTCTCCATGCTGCTTGTTCCAGGTTTGTTGAGTTGATACGATCAGTTCCAGACATCCTGCAACTCCGCCAATTCAAGGGGATACGCCGGATCTCACTCAAGGGTTCTATCCTCCATGCACATACCGAATCCTCCTGTTCCGTCTGACCCTTATGCGACGAGCCTGTTAGGCATCCTCACCAGCGCCAGCGCGGCGCAACCTGGAGACGATGGACAAGGAAAAGGATGGTCGTCCTTCATCGGAATCGTCACGGCTATTGTCGGGAATCTACTCATATCGTTTGCTCTCAATACACAGAGATATGCACACATCCTCATAGACCGTCAGTACAACCAAGGGAGAAGAAGACATGCAAATGGCGGAACTCCTCCCCCGAGGCCCGGTGGGTATGGCGCGACTCCCGTACGAGATGGGGCAGCAGGATGGGATAGAACAGAGAGTGGTACGATAGGCAACGAGGCGGGTGCAGACATGAACTCGACTGGTTCTTTGAGAGACGTCTCCACTGGCCCGCGAAGGGTGCAGAATGGCCATGAGAAGGACTCCAATGATGACCATGACAGACCTTCGTACCTGAAATCACCCTACTGGTGGCTGGGCCTGGTGCTCATGGTTATCGGGGAAGCTGGTAACTTTCTCGCCTATGGATTCGCACCAGCACATATTGTCAGTCCGTTGGGTGTGGTGGCCTTGGTCTCAAATTGCCTGATCGCACCTCTTATGCTTCATGAACGGTTTCGCAAGCGCGACTTCTGGGGAGTTCTGATCGCCGTTGCTGGCGCCGTCACTGTGGTTTTGTCTGCGAAGACAAGCGAGGAGAAACTTGGGCCAGGGGAATTATGGACAACCATAAAGAGGTGGGAGTTTCTGTTATATGTCATCATCACGTTATCACTGATCGGGGTTCTCATGTACTTGGAACCGCGATATGGTCGAAAGACTATCCTTCTTGATCTTGGTCTGGTGGGATTGTTTGGGGGTTACACTGCTCTGTCCACGAAAGGTGTCGCCTCCCTTCTGTCAGCATCGCTTTGGAAGGCATTCACCTATCCGATCAGTTATTTCCTGGCCATCATCCTTATTGGATCTGCGCTTATGCAGATACGGTATCTGAATCGGGCCTTGCAGAATTACGACTCAACTCAGGTAATACCGACGCAGTTTGTGCTCTTCACGCTATCAGTCATCATCGGATCGGCCGTGCTATACCGGGACTTCGAACACACAACTGCAGCACAGGCGGTCAAATTCATCCTTGGCTGTTTGCTGACATTCTTCGGAGTATACCTGATTACCAGCGGTCGAGAGGAACATCTGGATTTCGATGGAGAGGATCAGCAAGACGATGAGGAGGTCATTCGGCTACTCGATGAAGAAACAGAGCATGTTGATGAACAAACGCCCTTACAACGGGATACAGACCGCTCAATCAAGTCTCGAAGCACAGATCTCTTGGCCACCGCTGATGAACAGGCTGAGTCCGACGGTCTTCTCACACCTCGTCGCCTATCAAGAGCATCATCATCATCATCGGTGCCCTCTATCGAAGTGACACCCGCCGAATCAGCCGATACTCTGAACGCAAACCCTTGGATTTCCACCGAGGACGTGGACGCAACACCTCCCGCCCGCTCTCCGCAACTCAGCAGACTCCAAAGTCAATCCAGCTCCACCCCGTTCTTCACACCACCAACTTCAAAGCCCGTTGTAGATCGCACAAGATCATTACCAGCGGGCCTCGACCCAGCAACGCCGGGCGGACAAGACACCCCTCGACTCCCGAGTCCCGTCCTCCGTCCAACAGAGCCTGGTCCAGAAGAACCCCCTCCTGCGCATAACTTCCTAACACGCTCTGCTCGTGGGAGTATCTCACGCCTTCTACCGGTTCCGGGCCCGCTTCTGTCGCCTTTGTCGTCGTCGCTGAGTGCTTTGGTGGCAGATTCCTTGCTCAAAGGCGAAGGAGCCCCTCCTTCAGTACGGGCAGCCAATCGCCGCACGCGATCCGCTCAACATATAGCTCAGGCGAGACGGCGGCCTGCTGTCGTTGGAGACGAAGAAAACCCATTGGCCGTGGACTATCGGGATCAGAGTGCTGAGGGCGACCTAAGCCGCACAGCTACCCATGAGACCATTCTAGCGTCTTCGGATAGGTATGGAGATGATGCGGACCAGCGGTATCGCGTGAACACTGGTAAGCGGAAACCTAAAGGGAGAGCTTTGAGCGAGACAATCTCCGGGATGATGGGTTGGTCCCAGGCGAAAGACACCGGCAAGAGGAGAGATGATCTCGATGATCAGGCATGAAGAGGGAGCAAAAAGTTCATATTGCATACGAGTTTGGACACCTATGATCAGGATACGACTGTGCGAGCGTTGAAGACAGGTGTTGTTGTTTCAGTTCAACCCGGTAGAGTCGGTACGATGTCATACTCTAATCTGTAAATCGTGCGAGACGTATGACAAACATGCTTCAAGTCACAATATCCCGACCAGGATGCCTGTCCTGCAATGGAAGACGTCACAGCAGGCATACAACATTAGATGTCAAATAAACATGTCTCATTTCTTTTATCTTTCAGCTCAACATCAACCGCCTGCAGGCCCAGACTTGTCCACAGCATCTTTGTCTTCCTCCTTAGACGTCTTCCCGCCAGCCTTGCTTGGTTTGGATTCCCGCTCTCTTTCCCTTCTTGCCTTGGCGCCGGCCTTCAAGCTGTCCCACTTCTCACGGTATTTAGACAAGGTGTCCTTGAGTTTAGCGTTTTCTTCATCCTTCTTCCGTAACCGGGAATCGCTTTTGCGCAGAATATCTTCGAGCTCGGCGATTCGCTTTGCCATTGCCTCGTCAGAGCCAGCACCTGCGCCGAGGCCATGACCTGCGATATCCATGCCTCGGGCGCTGGTTTTACCGCGCGAATTCTCCGGCGACAGAACCGGCGTTGTGACCGGCGACCGATGCAGTGAGCGAATACTCTGGGCCAGTGCCGCAGAGGACGTCTGGGCCGACATCTCAAAGACATGAAGTCGGCGCGACAGAGTGTCAGCCAGGTGTTTCAGGGCTTGGTTTTCCAGCGCCAGCTCCTCCATGGTCTTGCCGTTGACTTTGGCTTCATCCGGTCCAGAGACTGTACCGCGGCGGTTGAACCGGCCTGGCCCAGCGCCGGAAGAAACGCCGCTGTCGCGAGACCGGTGCGGCAGAATCGTGCTCTGCGCGTCGACGAAGTCGTCTTCGGATATGTTCGATAGATTTGAGGTCTGGCGGTGATGCCGTAGCCCGCGAGCTTCTTCGCGCTCGGCCCGGTTCATAATTTCAGCGTAGGATATCGTGCCCCCGGTGGTCGGGACGACGTAGAATGATTCCGATGGGTTGTGTGTCGTCCCGGACACTGCCCTTAGGGCTGCGCGAGATATGAGCTGCGAATAGTCAATCGGAGGGGTTGCGTGGCTTGCACGGGTTGGTGCTTTGGGGGTCTTTGGTGAAGCTTGTGCAGGCGAAGAGGGCGGCTTGGACGAGGATACAGCAGTGGTCAATGGAAGCCCGGCGAATGCCAGCGGGGCGCTGAGCTTTGATATGAGGTTTTCAAAGGTAGCGTAAAATTGTTGGAAGGGTGCATCTGATATTTGCTCTTCCGCTTCCTCATTCGCATCCTGTTTCGTGGCTTCGGCCTGCAGCGGCGGCGCCCAAGAAGGTCGCGATTGCTTCGCTCTTGAAAGGGAATCCTGAGTGTCGGCACTTTGTCTAGACGTTGATTTCGTTCTGGCCTCGTCATGGGCATTGTGCCCATCTGCGTGTTGGTTGGAAATCAGTGGAGAGATGGGTGTCGGCCTTTTCTGGCGCGGGCTGGGAATTCCTCTGGCGGAAGCCAAGTTGCTGGCTATGGATGAGGATAGATCGCGAGCGCTGGGCCGTAAAGCTCGAGGTAGTTTCGGAGGGTGGACGGTCGTTTCTGGTGATGGGGGTCTGCCTGTTGGTTGCTTCGGTGGTGACGGCGCAGTGGGAGTTACAGGCTCAGACGATGCCGGTTGAGGTGTCTCCTCGCCGGCGGCAGGCCTCTCATGATTTGATTTTAATAGTTGTCCCAGTTTTTTGTGGTGTTGTTCTAACAGATTCAGTATTCGAAGAGCCTCCAGATCCGATGTACTTTGGGCTGCGCTGGCGAATTCAGCCGCAGCCAAATCGTGCTCTTCGCTCGCTGCCACGGGGTTGGAGCGTCTGGTTTCGAGAGCAGCATTTCTGGCATGGGTATGCGCCTGGAAGAAATCCTCGTTAGCATTTGATAACTCGTGCCGGTTTCCAATGGCATCTACCAGAGTCAGAGGTGCGGTTTCCATTTGGCTTCAAAGGGACCGACTGTGATGGAGCGCGATGTTAGATGCTCATCGGTACGTGAAAGCAGCCGTACGAGCCTTGTGAATATGGCCTCCTGCTATTGGTATGCAGCCCAACAGAGTAATCGAGAGGCGTGTAGGGTCTGGTGAGTGCGTAGGGTATCGGTCGTCGCATTCGTAGTCCGCTTGTGAGCGAGACAAGGCTGAGAAGAAGATCCGTAGCTACGGACGTAGGTGGTGAATCTAATGGTGGGGTTAGGGTGCGGTGGGCTTATTTAGGCTGCTGGAAGGTGTCAAAGCGTCGTGGACCTCTCTGCCTCCTCACCTATAGGGACATACGTAGCTCTACTAAATAATAAGGCACCTCTCACGGCTTCTTTGAGGTCTTTCAACAGCAGTAGTTTGTAGATTGAATAGACTCAAGTAGGCTACTGTCACATGTGAAGCCCCCAGGGTCACTCTATGTCTGCACACTGTCGTCCAAGAAGAAAAGTTCACGTCGCCAGAGCCTGGCTTCTTTCTCCCTTGTGACGCGCACTTGACACCAACCACAACTCAGGCGCTTGGATCTGTTGCTGCAAAGGGGGCCGCACCGTTAGCTCCCTTACCTAAGGTATATAAGGTATACACGTAAACGCGTGGAGCAAACCCGGAGTAGCCCACTGGGGACAGGCACGTAACCAGAATGAAAGCCCCCCATAGCCTGGAGCTTTTTCAGCCCTGGATGCCTAAAAGCACCTAGTAAGTGCCTAGGTAAGGCTGCACTGTCCACTTACACCTCGCCCAACAACGTCGCTGGCAGGTGTACCTAGGCCCCCTCGGCCCCTAAATTGAATCTCAGCTGTCAGCCATCAGCGCCTCGGCCTGTCACCACTCGTAGTTTTAACCACCGTTATTCTCTGCATTCTCATACTCCCTCCATTACTGCGCTGCATAATTCCTCCTCACATGCCGCACCTGGTTTCATTCCTCTCTTGACGTCCTTTGTCGTCCTCAACACCGTCCCATCACGATTTCCTTCTCCTCAAGTCCTATATCATCTGTATATTTCACCGCTCGTTACAACTCTTCTAGCATCGTCCTACACATTTCTCCTGTGCTGGACGCAAATACCACGCTCCTCCCATGCATACGTGACATCACCTGGTCAACTGGCGGCTGAACCCAAACAATCGACACGACACGACACAAGACGACACCTACACCGACTGTTCTCCCTCTCTTCTTCCTCCCAGGCACCCTGACTTGAATGGCCGCAACTGCTGCTCAAAGTCCTCCTAATGTCGCTCCTATAATGCCCGAATCTTCCCCTCAACTGAAGGGCCTCAAAAAAGTGCTCTCCAGCAGAAGACGTTCATCAGAACTCCCGGGTGACGACAGCTTTCGAACATTACGGGCTGACTCGATCGACTCCCTTGCCATTGAGAAATCTCCCACCAGACAGAGCGCACGGTCGGTCAGTCAAGATGGGAGCAGTAAATCTGGAAGCAGTGGTATGCGCAAGCTGCTGCCGGGGCACAGTAAACGAAGGAGGAGAAAGCTTCGTGAGGAAGAGTTGAAGGCCGCTGTTGATCAGCTCGAAAGGGGGAGAACTGATTCTGGATTGAGCGCAACTTCTCTTACAGATGCCTCAAGCAGGAGACCCAGCACCCTCGCTGCCGACGCAGACACCGCAGACACTACTCTCCTCACCGACGACTCCGAAGTGGAAACACCACCGCTTGTAACGCGGGATTCTCATGCAGGTTACCTGACTATGTCCTCTCCCTTGGTTTCGACTACGAGCACACGGAATGATGGCGAGCCAAGTAAAGAACCGCCTCCGGCGCGATCGCTGGGGAATGTACCGGTGTTGGTTGAGCCTGGTCACCCTGATTCTGCACCATCGACCGGCCCACCTATGCCTGCATCAGAGCCTGACTCGCTTGCAGGAGGATTGGTCGACAGGGCAGATACGCTGGGATCGGTCTCAGGCGGCGATAGTCTCAGTAAGCATCGAGGCGTCTCTCCTGCTAGGCGCTTTAGAGACGTCTTTACGAAAACTGGCAAGGACTCCACAGATAGTCTGGAGAGAACATCAACAGATGTGGCTACTAGCATCTCAGGGCCAAAGAGCAGCCTCAGTCTGGTGACGGATACCAGCGCTGCAGGCGAGTCGAAACCGCCCAGGGCCTCCTCTACGATCTTGAGCGCTCAGGGCCGGCCTCAAAACAATTCCATGCCCAATCTGGAGACCACTGTACGACCTTTGACGCCTCCGGCTGCGATCATCAACACACCTGTGACTACTGTCACGCCCCCAACTCCTACGGACACGCGGTTTGATCGAAGGCAAGACTCTCCACAGCCAGACAAGCCTGCCTCGAAACCCAAGGAGGACATGTCAGGCATTGTGGTCAGTCCCTCGGGAAACATGATTTCCCATCGCCGCATCCGGTCAGCCTCGTCAATTAGCCATCAACCGAGTAAGCTATCTACATCTATGACCGCACCACTAACCCCGACAATGGAGGTGAATCAGTCGCCACCAGGAAGTGCAACAGGAAACAGAACTTCAAGTGGTGGCTTATTCTCTTCTTGGGTCTCTGCAGCTCAGAATGCTGCAACCACCATCACAAACCTTACTGGCCAGAACCGGGTTCGATCTGGAACCAACGCATCTGAGCCTTCGATCCTGCAGAAACCTGCTGAGCAACCCATAAAGGAGGAAGAAGATGAAGATGAAGAAGTACCCTCTGAGCCCGAAGCTCCGCGAAAGCAACTAGCCATCGAAACCATAGGCTCGGGAGATCTCAACTTCGAGCATCTGGGTTTAGAGGCTGATGACAACGGTGCAGCCAAGAAGCGACCTGGCCTAACGGAACTGCGCAAGGACTCAACATTGGAACGTGATGAGGCCGCTGCGAAGGTGGAAGATCTGCTCGCGAAACGAGCTGTTTCAGCCGCCTATGAGAAGTCGTCTGACACCGCGACTCCAATGGCAGAGATTACCGATCCCGTGGGTCACGGGAGGTTATCGCAGCCATTTCCGGGCAGCCTCGGCGGCGAAAGGACACCTCCAAATGACAGTGTTCTCGATAGTGATGCAAATACCGTCAAGAGGACTAACAGTGTTCGCAGCAAACTTGGGAGGAGACGGTCCCGCGGCTCGTCGGCGGCGACAGGTCAATCCACGATAGGTGCTATGATAGGGGCGAGTGCGGCATTGGCAAACCCAGGAAAAGGGCCCCGGTTGCCAGGTTTCACTCTGGCCCCGAAGCAGCGCAACCGCAGCTTCCATCAACAGTTTCGCAGTGTTCCCGAGGACGACTATCTGATTGAAGATTACAGTTGCGCCTTGCAGAAGGAGATTTTGCTGGCAGGTAGGCTCTACATCTCGGAAGGGCATATCTGCTTCTTCAGCAATATCCTCGGTTGGGTGACGACCGTGGTTATCTCTTTCGAGGAAGTGGTCAGCATAGAGCGCGAGAATACAGCCGTGGTGTTCCAGAATGCCATTGCTATTCAAACACTCCACGCTCGCCATACCTTTCGAAGTCTGATCTACCGGGAGCAAACCTACGACCTTCTCATCGGGATATGGCGGGTTAGTCATCCGGCAAGTTTCCAGAAGAGCGTGAATGGTAAACAGCTAGCTGCTGAAGAGGCGACAGGCAACGCAGCGCCGGCCGCGGAACATGTTGCCAGCGAGCAAGCTAGCGAGGGCAGCACGACGGAAGAGTCAGATTCCGAAGGAGACGACGATAGTGAGCCCAGCCTCCTGGATAGCAGTGCTAGTCACGCAGGCAGTGAGACGGCAATGCAGAGGAAGCCATCAGGCATGAATGCAAGTGCTGTTGCGCAAACAGCCAGTGTCTTAGCGGGCACCGCGAGTGACGTTCCCCCCACTCTTGCTTCCCAGGCAGGCGTCCCAGAGGCGGCGAAGGACTTCCCTGGGCCTGCAACGCACCCGCCGACTGAGTGTGCGGACAGTGCCACGCATTACGACAAGATCCTGAAGGACGAGGTCATCCCTGCTCCACTAGGCAAGATCTATTCTTTGCTCTATGGCCCTGAATCTGGATTGTTTGTCCGAAAATTCCTCACGGATGAAGGCAAGTGCACGGAAGTCGTTCTCGAAGACGACAAAAAGGGGTTGAGCAACGACATCAAAAGCAGGCAATACACGTACATCAAGCCGCTAGGTGGCAGTATTGGTCCCAAATCGACCAAATGTATCACGACCGAAAACCTGGACTTCTTCGACCTCGAAAAAGCTGTCAGTGTCACCTGCACCACATTGACGCCCGATGTTCCCAGTGGCAATGCCTTCAGCACCAAGACTCGATACTGTCTGACATGGGCCCCTGGAAATGCAACAAGGTTGCAGATGAATTGCACAATCGAGTGGACTGCAAAGTCTTGGCTGAAAGGGCCCATCGAGAAAGGTGCAAATGACGGACAACAGCAATATGGCGACAGTCTCGTCAAGGTTCTGAAGAGTGCTGTCAGCGGTCGACCTAGAGGGACGACCAATGCTAGCAAAGTATCGAAACCTGCCAAAAAGAAGCGCAAGGGAGACAAGAAAACCAAGGAGGTAGAGGTCGAGGCAGACAAGAAGAAGGCCGAGAACTGGGGTGCTTTGGAGTTTTTGAGAGGTCCATTGCAACCAGCCGTCACGATTCTGCAGCCCTTGTTGAAGATGGAGGTGCTCGTTCTGGTCTTGTCGGCGATGGTGATGATGCTGTGGTTGCGCAGCCCGTCAGGAAGTGTCGGTCTAGGCCCACATACAGCTATGTCGCACTCTCAGCGGGTCGCAGTCTACGACACCCTCTGGGCAAGAGAACAAGACGAGTTCTGGGACTGGCTTGAAGCTCGTGCCGGCGTTGACACGGTGTTATTGCGGGCCCAGCCAGGTTTACAGCAGGGGAGGGTCAAGGATGAGAAGTCCGATTCTACGAAGCGACGCAAGCGGAGCAAAGTCCTCGCTGTGGCCAAGAAGGACGTTGAGTCCAAGATCCGAGAGCAGAAGATTAGCCAGCGGGAGATGGAGGATGCTATCAAGATCACGCGGGAGAGATTACATGTGTTGGAGGATGTAATCGAGAAACAGAAGCACCAGAGCAAGATGGATAACAGCGCCGACGGGCAGTGAACATGGTCGAGGTTGTCGTACCTGAATCCAAAGCCGGACGGCCATACAGTAAAAGAGCCAACAAGCAGCAGTGAGTGGCTAGGGGAACTGAAGTGGTCTTTCACCTTTTTGTCTTACATTTGATCAACGATTGCGTTTTCTGACATGGCGGGCGTCTTTGGACAGAGCAAGGGGTTCGGTCATGGGCTGAGCAAGTCGAGAGCATTGTTGTATTCGTCCAAATGTCATGAGTATGAATGATTATGAGCGCCTCGACAGCTTTTGATCTTGTCTGAAATCCTTTCTTTTTGTGCACTACGGTAAAGAGACCAGTATCGACCGATGACAGTATGCTGTAAATAATAGAGCATACATCCATATCAAAGCTGGAACTTGGTCCTCGTCTTCTCCATCTTAGCCTTCCACTCCCAATCCTGACCACTGCGTCGTTGAATGCCCTTATCCACACGTCTCAATTTCAAAGTCATGCGTGGACCCAGTTCCTGCAAGCCTGCCCTAATGCCCTCTACACCCTTGACTTCCACGCCATCAGGGCCGACGACAGACTTTTCCGTCTCGCGCTTCTCACGGAAAACATATCGATGCCGCCTCAGAAAGATATAGTCGCGCTGGTTATGCAGCGTCAGGACCTGACGGCCCTGTAGCTCGGGCGTCGCAGGGAACAACGACCGGAACAGATGAGCAGTCAACAACCCGAGCGGGGTGGTGAAATTGTTCAGTATCAATTCTGGCATATGACCTGTCGCCCGCCCGTGACCCGGGATCGCTTTTCCCGTGTACCAATTCGAGATGGAGAAATGGAACGTTGGGCCCTCGGGTAAATGCACAATAGTCATTCCTGATGGTCTCTTCAGGTCTTCTTCCAGAACAATCACAGCAGTATAGCCGTGGTTATGGGCGAAGGAGGAAATCTCGCGCACAGAGAATTTATAACCGTACCGATGTGACGAGCGGCGGATATATTTTGAATTGGGGAACAGCGAGGTCAGGATCTCTGCTTCGTTGTGCAGAGTCGAGTTGATGGATGTCGTGATCAGAATTTTGGGCGGAGGTGGTGGAGGAGCATCGGGAGGGAGAAACAGGGTTGGAAATTTGGCTGCCAGTGCGGCCGGGGCGAGGGAAAGGTTTGTCGAGGCCGTGGAGCGGGTGGGCGAGGCGGCGCGAACTTCTTGTTGTGATGTGCGTTGTGGTCTGGAGGAGCGGAGGATCTGTGATTTCGAAGGTAGAGGATCTTGGGCTCTTTCATCGAGCTCAGATGGTTCGAGGTCATCTTCGTCCCGGTCTGTCTCGCTTTCGTCCAACATTGAGTCGTTGTCTTCGTCGTTGCTGTCGTCTTGTTTGCGGTCTGCATCTCCGTCTTCCTGCTCAGTTCCCTCCAACTCGAGACGCTGCTCCTCAGCCAACTTTCTCCTTTTCAGTCTCTCAACATCGTAGGCTAGTCCCAAACCGCCATTTTCGGGCTCGTCCTCGACTTCATCGTAGACTCGTTTCTTGTCTATCGTCACGGGCACGTTGCGCCGTAACCGTTCTTCTCGCAGTTTCGGATTTTTTGCCTCCTCTTTTTTGCGACTGAATCGTTCTGCTCTCTTCAATGCATCTCTTGCCCGTTTCTGCTTGATGTGCAGGTCTTGTCGCTTTTGTTTGTTCGATGTTCGGAAGGGCAGGGCCGCTTTATCGGACAATCTTGTTGTTCGAGACGGCATGGCGGGAGGACATGCACTTCAGTGCTGAGTTTGGGATGGTATTCCTGCCTCTTCTCTTCATGCAGCGGCGAAATAGTGTAAACCCTGCTTAGGTAGGATTGTAGGCAGAGGACGGCTGTGAATCGCGGTCAACGACTTGTTACTTTTCTTGCGGGCAGAAAAAAGTTTCGGGCAGGGAGACAGCGACACCGGTTGGCCGATCGTCCCCGCCAATGTCAGGCAAGGCTGTGGAATTGTGGCACTGTGGCTGGTGAGGCGATGGGCCTCCGCTGAAGCTGTGGCTGTGTCAAATGATTCACAGTTCATCCTCTCAATAAATTCTGTGCTACGTACTGGCCATTGATTCACCAACCCCAACTCGCAAGTCATCGCCCAGTCTCACTCCTGACCACGCGGGAGTAATTTCTTAGTTCTCCTTGGTCTCTACATGCGCCCTTTGGGTCTTGTCTTCAGAGCAACCACCGGCCAGTCTGCACAGCTCGCGAGATCTTTTACCACCACCAGCCCAGCGCTCAAGTTCAAACCTTTCAAACTCAACCCAAAGATGGCGACCAGCACCACTAAGACGGGTCAGCCCCTAGACCGAAATGCGCTTGAGCCCGTCCTGCGTCGTAGGATGTTCTACACTCCGTCCTTCGAAATCTATGGCGGCGAACGTGGGCTGTATGACTATGGACCGCCAGGGTGCGCCTTGCAGGCCAACGTAGTGGATCTTTGGAGAAAACACTTCGTCCTGGAAGAAGATATGCTGGAGGTCGATTGCACCATGCTGACGCCCGAAGCCATCCTCAAGACCAGCGGACACGTGGACAAGTTTGCCGACTGGATGTGCAAAGACCCCAAGAGTGGAGAGATCTTTCGTGCAGACCATTTGGTGGAACAGGTTCTCGAGGCAAGGCTGAAAGCAGACAAGGATGCTCGTGGTCAAACCGTGGAGGTCGACGAGGCCAAAGAAGCAAAGAAGAAGAGGAAGATCAAGGATACAAAGATCGAGAAGCTCGACGATGCACTGGTTCAGGAATACGAAGAGACTCTGGCCAAGATTGACAACTATGGCGGCGACGAGCTCGGGGAGCTTATCAAGAAATTCAACATCAAGGGTCCAACTACTGGGGCAGATTTGGAACCTCCCAGGGCCTTCAACCTGATGTTTCAAACTCAGATTGGACCCAGTGCAGACAAACCGAATGGCTACCTCCGCCCCGAGACCGCTCAGGGGCAGTTCTTGAACTTCCAAAAGCTACTCGAATTCAACCAACAATCCATGCCATTTGCCTCGGCTTCAATCGGAAAATCATTCAGAAACGAGATTTCCCCACGATCTGGACTGCTACGTGTTCGGGAATTTCTCATGGCCGAGATTGAGCACTTTGTCGACCCTGAGGGTGGGAAGAAACACCCACGGTTCGAGGATGTCAAGGACGTCGAACTGACTCTTCTGAACCGCAAAACACAGCTCGCAGGCAGCACTAAGCCTGATGTCATGACAATTGGTCATGCTGTCTCGTCCGGGGTGGTGGACAATGAGACACTCGGATATTTCATGGTCCGTATTCAAGAGTTTTTGCTCAAGCTCGGAGTCGATCACTCGAAGCTACGATTCAGACAACACATGGCGAATGAGATGGCACATTATGCCGCGGACTGTTGGGACGCCGAACTTTTTACCACTTACGGATGGATTGAATGTGTTGGATGTGCAGACCGAAGCGCCTACGATTTGACCGTGCACGCCAACAAGACTGGAGCGCCGTTAGTTGTACGCGAGACCCGAGCAGAGCCCCTGGTGATCGAAGAGTACCAGATCGACCTGGAGCGCAAGAAATTGGGTCCTAAATTCCGCAAGGATGCCAAGGCCGTCGAAGCTGCTGTGGATGCACTTTCGCAGGATCTCCGAGAGAAACTGTCACTGGAACTCGAGAAGGCTGGCAAAATCGAGGTTCAGACACCCGGCGTCGGGAATGGCACGACCGAACTTGACAAAGACCTGATCAAGATCGAGAAGAGAAAGCGAACGGAACATGTACGCGAGTACACGCCAAACGTCATCGAGCCCTCATTTGGCATCGGCCGAATCCTCTACAGTTTGATGGAACATGTTTACTGGACCCGCGAAGGAGACGGAGCCCGTGCCGTGCTGTCGTTCCCTCCAGCTGTGGCGCCTACCAAGGTGTTGCTGGTTCCATTGTCAAGCCACCCGGACTTCAAGCCATTCATTAAGAAGTTGACAGCCCGCCTGCGCCGTCTTGGGGTTTCGAACAAAGTCGACGACTCCTCGGCCAGTATTGGCAAGCGCTACGCCCGGAATGACGAACTCGGCACGCCCTTTGGAATCACCATTGACTTCCAGACCGTTAAGGATGGATCCCTGACACTGCGGGAACGAGACTCGACAAAGCAAGTGCGCGCCAGTGAAGATGATATCATTGCCGCTGTCAAGGCGTTGGTTGATGGAGAAGAGACTTGGGAGGATGTCTCGAAGAGGTTGCCTATCTTTGAAGGACAGGAACTTGACTAGACAGGCTTGCAAAGGAAGGGGGATGGAAGAGAATGATCCTGGCCTCCTTGGTTTTTGTGTTTCCTAAAAGATACCCGACCTATGATGGTGCGATCTCTCGTTTCGGAGACATGAGAAACCAGATTGCACCTCGGAGACGATAGTCAGAGCACCGTGGCGGGAAATCGCTGGACTGTGTACTCCACTAAATAAGCGTCTATGTATGAGAATGAAGAGAGATTGGTGTGCTAAAGAAGCGAGAACCCCGTAAACCGGCCAAGACTCCATTGTATAGCACAAAATGGGATGGGAGCTGGCCTGCGATGCTGGGCGGTGCGAAACTCGACATGACGGATCCTACTCCTATTTGCAGCCCATTCCTCAGTCTCATGATTGGTCATCATTGTAGAGAGGAAGTGAGATGGATTGAGGGCACAGGGAGAAACAGAAGGAGAAGGCTGCGAGGCTACGAGGCTACGAGGCTACGGAGGTGCGTAGCACGGTCACTGTGATCCGCCGTGGTATGTTTACCGCATCCCGCATTTGACAGCCTTATGCCATCCACATGTCCAGAAGAATATGTACACTCATCCAATGTATCGTCCTTTTTCCTTTCTACTCACATAATCCCTAATCCTAGTAGCACTCACACATCCCAGTACGAACACGTTGCCCATCTGGGCGGCGCGCCTTCCATGCCGACCATACGCCCCCAACCTGATCTGTCTCCTTCAAGCGCAACGTTCGTGTCTTCCGCCTCCACCTCCAACCCTGTAACATCCGGCTCTGTACGAAGGAACCTATTCTCCGCTCATCTGTCGCGTCGCCCAGCGTCGGGATCACGGCCGCAATCGCAGTCCAGCTCTCAAGGCCAGACCACTTCCCAGACGACCACGCAGCCACCGAGCACGCGAGACCAGCAACAACAATATGCCCAATCCCTAACCCAAACACCTAACAATCATAGCGAACATCACCATGCCCTCCCCCAAGTACGCACCCACCAGCGATCTGTGTCTACGCCGTCTCTTTCGCCATCTCCTCCCAGGGTATCGCCATACAACCATCCCTCGCCCGCGAGCGGCCTCCATCCCACGTTCAATCCAGGACACCAATACCAATCACCGCCGTATCCGCAGTTACAGACTCATCATCACCAGCAATACCTCCTCCACCCGACCTCTAGTCATCGCGCTATTCTGACCGAAGGCTATGACCCGACCATCTCACCCAATCGCCCGCTCAGCCCGCGCTCTACGGCCACGCTATTTCCCAACTCATCCATCATAGCCCTTAATCCCCTCACAGGGCGGCCTGTGCTCCCTCATCTTCCCAACCTACCTGGACGGCTGCGTCTGTCAGAATCAGACGACGAACAGGAACCGGCCGAAGACGAAGCTATGGACGATGCAGGCCAGTATACCGAAGACGAGGCAGTGGCCCAAGCATACCAGCGAGCAGGCCACCCGGCAGCGTGGAGACAGCATGCGTACGGCCACACGGGACACCAGGACCCAGACCATATCCAAGCGGCGGCTGCGCTGACTGCAGAGGCCGAAGCCGAGGCTGACGAGGAACGGCGCGACCGAGAACGTATCGAGAGACTGTTGAGGGAAATGATGGCCAGACAACGCGCGCGAGCAGCAAAGAGCAAGAGTTCCTCGGGTCCCAACGGCGTCGGTGCTAATGGCATTGGACCCTCTTCACGCAGCACTCAGTCTCATTCACATTTAAGGGGAGTAAGGGGGGCGGCGACGGAGGGGATATCGACCCCAACACCACCAGCGACAATCATCGCCTGCACATGCATGAACGAACGGCGGGGGATATTGGGACGGACCACAACAATGATCACGGGGGCTACTTTGGCGATATTTATGACAACGACAACGACCATGATCATGATCATGACACGGACAACGAGGTCGGCGGCGAGACGCGGCGAGAATCCCAATCGTCCGAAGCCGAGCGTGAGGAACTCATGGGTTTGATCCTAGGGAGTTTGCAACGGGAAGTTGCCCGAGCCGATGAAGAGGCTTGGATGTTTGGCGAAGTATCAACCATGGGAGCCGGGGTTGGCCGGGACGAAGTTGGAGTCTACGACTGATTGAGTGGCTTGTCTGGATTTGTCTACGAATATGATATGTTCCTTCTGGAGAACCACATCATCATCATGCCCCAGAATGAAATGACTTGGAATCGCAACGCAACCATCTTTGAGCGTTGCTTCTCCCTGCATTGGGACACGATAATCAGCGACCTCGACGGACGAGCCATGACTATGTTTGCAATGACTACCTGTGTAAGATTAGACTATTATGAGTATCTGACCATGACTGAGAATATGAAACAGTAGCAAGGAGACAGGTGACGACCAAAGAAGGCAAAGCGAATGGTTGTATGGGTCAGGGGGTCCACGCGCAAGGCTGGCAAATAAAAGCCTAAGAAAGTCGAAACCATAGATTGCTGACCTAAAAATACCTGATCTGACTCTCAAGGCCCAACAAGACATCACACATAATCGGGTTCTGAATCTCAATGCAACCATACCCATGAACAGTGCTCAATCCAAATCCATCGTCGGGGGTTTCTCGATTTCCTTCTTGGCCGGCGCCGGGGCCAACTTTGGCGTCCCTTTCGCGCCTTGTCCAGCGCCGCCGCCGCCGCCGAAAAGCATACTGCCCATCATATCGAACAAGGGATTCCCACCCTGTCTGGGAATCCTAATCCCGAACCAAATCTCACCAATATTAGCCAACGCATCACTCCACAGACCTTCGGTGTCTTTCAGATGCGGGGCATAGAACTTGGCAAGCTGGCGGAAGAGAGAGGCGTCGCCCTTCTGGGCTGCAAGCAGGAGCAACGAGAGGAAATTGAGCAGCGGAATCGACGGGAAGATGCGCAGGTTGAGTCCCGACTTGCTGGATTCCAGGGGCTGCGACATGGCTAAGAGGGCTGGATTGGATGCGGTAAGATGCGATATGAATGTGCTGAGGGCCGTGTTGGCGAAGCCGAGATTGCCCACGACCAGGTATGGGAGCACGGAGCGTGAGGCGTAGATGGCGGCCAGGTGAGGTTGGTCGAGTTTGTACCATGTATAATGAAGGGCTGCGAGGATTGGTGGTGAGTCTCGCGTGCCGAGGATCAAGTGTCGTTCGGCGTCGTAGACTTCTCCTTCTAGAAGGGTTTGAGAAATGTTAGCATTTGACTTCGAGGAGTGACAGACCAACAACACCTGTGGCTTGGAGCAGTGTAATTGTATCCTCCAGGAAGAGGAATAAGGGGAAGCAGGTTTGGGCAGATGTCTCCTCCTCGGACACACTCTCACAATCACACGAGAACATTCTTACCTTCGACGTAAACCTTCCCAGCTTCGTGCTGCAGCTCGGGATCGCCTCTCTCGCTGGGCCCCTCGCCAAATTTCGCAGACCAGCCCACCAACTCATTGATGAACCTCTTACGCGTGGGTTCTCCCCTTGGAAACGCACGCAAGATTTCAATCATTCTTTTCTTGTTCTCATCATTACACACCCATTCGCCTTTGATATAAACATCATTCAGCAACATGAGCGCCAGATCTCCCCCGGATCCGCCTTGGCCGGCGCGCAACAGTAAGAGGGAGCCATTATGCAGGACGTCGCAGGCTGAAGCGTAGTCAGAGGCTTTGAGGTAGCGGGCTGTGATGACGCGGAGTTGTTGGTGAGCTTCGTAGAAGTTTCCTTCGGCAATCCTAGACGACCAGGCATCGATATTAGTTCAATTGAATTCTCCAGATCCATGGCGCACGAAGACGAGACAGAGACAGCATGAAGGTAGAGACAATGTTCGGTGAATGTCAACAGGCTGATGGCGGTTACTATGCTTACTTCTCCTTTTGTCGGGCGAGGGTCTTTGCGATTTTGCTCGACATGATGGCTGTCGGAGTGGGAGAGAAAGATGGACGGGAGTCTCAGTCAATGCGGTACAACAGACTGCAAGATGCTTGTGTTATGTGGTGGACCACTGTAGCGTGGAAGAGTGGACCGGAGGGAGATGCTCGAGATGAGGGTTGTTTAACACTGCTATGGTACTGTACGTGCCTCATGTAGGCACCTGGAGGGTCAGGTAAAGAGGTAGCGCATGTAGGTACCTAGTAGGTAGGTAGTGTGGTGAAGGTCGACGTCATTTCAGACTCGTGCTGATGATTTGTCGTTTTCCGTTATTTGTTATTTATTTGGGCGGGAGCCTTCTAATATGGCTTGGAGTCTCCCACGAAGTACCTACCTACCTACCTATACATGAAGTGCCTACAGGCAGGTACCAGGTACGGAGGTATAGGCGGCAAGTTACCTACAGGTGTACCTTATTAGACCATCTCGGGCAGCAATCAATACCTGCCTGTATTGAGGCTGCTATCTCTCGAAATGCTGTCATTTCATCTCTACCTACCTGGTACCACAGTGTTGTACCAGGTAGTAGAGATTTCGTGGCCTCACTTCCGGACAACTCCCTCACCAAACAACTTGTGTTTACCTCCTTCAAATCTTACACTCGCAACAGTCTAAACTTGTATGTTCAGCATGAAGCCTCGCCAGGATCCGAACTATGCTGCTTCTCGAGCTCCCTTTCTCATACGCGTATCTCGAGCCTGTGTTCAAGTCTCTCCCCCCGCTCGCTTGTCTTCGCCCGGTGTGGCCATCATGCATGCGCCCATGCTTTAGCGGCTCCTGTCGGTAGGTAGGCGAGCAGGGTCTGGAAGGCGTCTTTTGCCTAGGTATGACAGCCGCGTGATGATGGGCTTCAGCCCGAAGAGCGCTTTCACTTCAGCCGCATCGCCAGAAGATACTTGGTGACTTGTTCGCACCCCTCCTCACTGCGATCCAAGCAGTTGTCTGTCCTACAATGGTTCTCAATAAACTACTTGACAAGTTTCGATCGAAGCATCCAAAGCCGTCGGCGGAACCTGTCTCTGGAGACAATTCACAACCCGACGGATCGGCCGCGCAACTCGCCGCAAAGGATGCATTTCAAAAAGAAGTTTCGGCGCAGGAGAATATACCCTTACCACCCCCGGATCCAAACGAGCCTCACGGTTTGTTTGTGCTGCACCCCCCCCGGGAGACATTCCAGGGAAGCATAACAGAGCCGATGTGGAGTAAGCCGTGATAACTGCAGACGGGCTGTGATGAGCATGATACTGATGGAATCAGCATCGTCGCTGTACATGGCCTCAATGGCACTGCTCGCAAAACGTGGACCGATCAAAATTCAGGTAAAAACTGGCTCGAAGACTTCCTACCAGACACAGTGCCGAACTCTCGCATCATGACCTTTGGTTACGACTCAGCCCTCGCTTTCAGCAGGTCCAAAGCTGGGATCGAGAGCTTCGCGAGGGACTTGCTCAACCGCTTGCGACTGATGAGAATGATTGATGAGGTAGCTCTGTTTTGAACCCTTGTCCACAAGTGTTCTTGCACTCACCTCTGTATACGCCAGGCCAAGACAAGACCGCTTGTCTTCGTTGCACATAGCCTGGGAGGAGTTGTGGTCAAAAAGGTATGCGAGGCAACAGTGTCATGCTGATTACTAACAAGGCTAGGCACTTGTGCTTGCGCACGAGGCTGAAGCGTTCTATGGAGACCTCTTGAGAGCTACAATCGGTATCATCTTCATGGGGACTCCCCACCAAGGTTCGGATATTGCAGCATGGGCGGCGACAGTCACGGCATTGATCAACGCTGCCTCTTTCCATCGGACCATCAGGAAGGACCTTTTACGCGATCTGAGCCCGTACTCGTCTGCATTGATGGAGATCTCTCGGCAATTCGTGCAGAGATCGGTCTCTCTGCAGATCTGCTCATTCATTGAGACGCAAGTCGAGCCACCGCTGACGACACTCGTAGGCCATCGATGTCTGATTTGCAGAAGATAGCTGAACAAGACGCAGGTGGTCGCAGAGCATTCTGCTATCATGAACCTCCCCAACGAGATGGTGTTTCCTTTGAACGCTCATCATCGCAACATCTGCCGCTTTCGGCACGCACGGACCCAGAACTATCTGCTTGTCGAGGGTGTTATTCGAGAAATCATCGCGCTGAATTCGGGCGCCTCGAAGTCGGATAGAGCTAACGTCAAACATCAGGCAGAAACGATTCTTGACCGCCTCAAAAGCACCACGGAGCAGTCTGATGATCTGTCATCTCCCGAGATTCTCATTCGGTCTCGTCAGCGACAATCTGCGCAGACATTTGCTGTGCCAGAGACTACACGATCTGGAGGTTCCGTCATCGAAGAATCCAGTGTTGGTGCCACCTACCGCAGACTCCAGACGACGTCGCAGACAGTTCGGTCACCAAGTTCTAATGTTGACAAGGCCCATGGTGGATTCCAGCACCCGGCACCAGAACGTATGGTTGTGCGTGTTAGTGGCCTGAAGAACAAGATCTCGTCCGCACGGCATGGCGAAGCACCTTTCTCGGTCACGTTGACGATGGATGCTGAATCTCGTGTATCTTCGATTACTAGGCAGTTGCTCAAGGATCATCCTGGTAAGATTCCCTCCGAGGACTTTGTACTTTGCCGATGAAAATTGTGTTAGATTTGAAATACACTGGCGATCTTTGCTTTCAAGTTGCTCAACACAGGCAACCAATCTCCGAAACATGGATCGATTGTTTCTCTGCCTCAGTGGAGGTCACCAACGGTCGATCGTGCTATAATGCTTCCAACGGCCTAAGGATCAACCGGAAGCAGACTCTGGCAGACTTCTTCAGCAGAGTATTCCCATCCCCGGTGCAGACTCAACTCAACGCAGAAGCAGCGGAGTGTGATGAATTCTCGTCGGACTCGGTGTTAGTGGGAAACGGAGACGATCGGCATCTTCTGATATCCTTCATGCGGACAGTCAGGGTCCCGGAAGATGGGAATGAATACCAATTGCCTGCAGGCCTGGGGAAGTTTCCGTTATTCCCCATCCAGCCGTTCAGTCCACGGCTTCCCCCTGAGATGGTTGCTCGTGGAGGTATATTTCTTCCGATGTACCGTAAGTCCTACTCCTGCGTCTGGGGGGTCCGGCTTTACTAAGAGTTCAATGATTCTGTCAGAACACGAAGCCATGTGGATTGCTTTCCAGTGCGTGGACACCAAGAAATTCGCTGTTCGACCATATCTGGGTGGTGTGAACGGTATTTCGGGCGAGTCATTGGTAGCGGACATGACATCCCTCATCCGCAAGTTCAACATGATGTCGCCCAAACAAGACTACATCGTTCTGCCGGAGCAAGTTTGGCTCGATGGGATCGCAAGCGCACCAGGCATCGTCCGACAGTTCGTTGCCACCACCATGGCTCCGTCCAACCATCAGTCGCAGTCTGTTCCATCCAGGAATAGTTCCACACCTGTGAATGCGGAGAAAGTGTCTGGCCAAAAGCCAGCAGGCGCCTCGATCGAATGGCAAATGACCGGGAAAGACACGGTCGGAGGAATTCAGTTGCAGATCATTGCAGCCCACGATACCAGTCGTATGCATTTCAGCAACCGGAAGCACACCATTCAGAAGTACCGCGATTCTGACAAGTGGTCATCCTATACATCGCACATTCCGAAAGGGGTACAGAGGTATGATGTTATGCATACTCCCAAAGAGCTGGGCCTCAAAGTTGGACAAGTCATCTACGTGAAGGATTTGAAGGACGTGAAGCCCGATCGGCCAAAGGTCGTTAAAGATCTCCTCGCCGAATCACCGGTGAGGCTGAACACGACGGATGCCGTGGAACTTGCCATGCTTTATGATGAACCTCAGCAATGGCATCTGAAGGTTCGAACAGCGGGTGTGCAGAAAACTTTGACGACGTTCAAGGCAAGTCTGGACCAGCTTCCTCGACACTGTCGGTGCTCATTAACACTGGTAGGTCGACCGAGATGATGACTGGGCCGACATTGTCTCCACCGTCCGTATGAAAACGGCTGGCCGATCGTCAAGTGGCGAGGACTGTTGCCTGCACGCCACCGGCGTCACTCTAGGACAACCAGATCTGATGATCCCAGTGGTGAGTTGGGATGACTGTGAGCTGGTTGGAGCTACGGCGTTAGGTCTTGCAATGCCTCTTGAGAAGGTCCAAGAGCCGCTCGAGATCGAGCTCATCTGGGTAGGCGGCTGTTAACCGTTCATGGCGACGAGTCACTGACTGAGCTGTGCAAGGCGCCTATCGGCAACATCGATGCCATCGGATTTTTGTGCTTCCTGAGGCCGATCGAGAAAGCCGGCTTTCTGACCTTTGGAGGTGGTAAACCGTACCTCCTGAACATGCCACGGACAGCCACGGTGGGAGATGTGAGACGAAAAGTCGAAAATGCACTGCAGCAGTCCATGGATGAGTTCCAGATTGGCATTAAGAAACAGCGAAATCTCGACATGTCATTCTCACTCGTCACCGCCGCAGAAGCGGGAAAGCACACTGAGGCGTCATTGACCAGCAAGATAATCTTCAACGTTCGGGACCGCCGTGACGACTCCATCATCTACATGGCTACCCTTATGGGCTCCCTCTACGAGCTCGACTTCCATCCTGACGATACAGTCCTAGAGCTCAAATACCAGATCGAAAATGTAATGGGGCCGCCACCAGACCAACAGCGTATAATCTTCACGGGAAAACAGCTTGAAGATCCGTATACCCTGGGCTACTACAACATGACAAAGGTGCCAACATTGGGTTTGCGTGTAGAAGCTTGTGGCTCATATGTCTACAGGGAAACACGATACACCTGGTCCTAAGGCTCCGAGGCGGCGCCGCGACCATCCAGATTCACGTTCTCGGCCGTAAGGAAACGATCATCGACCCCGGCGCGACTGTCGAAGGGCTGAAGTCACGAATCATGGCTCAACTCGGCATCCCCTCGGACCGGCAGATCTTGTCATACCAAGAAACTGTCCTAGGGAACGGTAAGTTGAGTTGGAAGCGCTCCTTCTGTGTGACACATCGTCTACCTTTACCCTAGACTAACAAGACGTGTCGGCGTTTGCTCTTAGAGACGGCCCTGGATCCATATTATGGCAAAGAACTGCATTTGGTGATCATGCCGCCCGTCAACATGAGGATGGGCATCGCCGCCGGCGGGCAGATCATCCAACAAATCGAGGAAGACCACAACGACCCCCGGATCTGGGATGTGGCAAACTCCAAGATCCTGAACATCCAGATCGTCGACTCGGCCGATTTCTACGCCGTCACGGGCCTTCGGCCACCACCCACTCCGATCGACATGGACACATACAAGAAGATGGGACTGCCTTTCTACGGAGACTACGACACGGCAACCGAGTCTATGTCCAAGATCAGTGGTTTCTTTGGCAATGTCCAGGGCGTTGAGCAGCTCACTCTGGCTGATCATGGGCCCAAGAAGTCTGGGTCTGCCACTACTGTCAAGCCAGGGCAGACCAAACAGTCTGGTGCCACAGCAACTCCAGCCAAACTCGATCCCCGTATCGTGACCATGGATGTTGACGATACGGTGCCAAAGTTCCGCGGCAACGCTGGCCAAGAGTACGAGGATGACGATGAGGGTGAGGAGGATGAGGAGGAGGAGGAGGAGGAGGAGGAGGAGGAGGAGGAGGAGGAGGAGGAGGAGGAGGAGGATGAAAGCAGACCAAGACCAAGACCAATGCGTGGACCAGACAAAGGGAAAGATAAAGTGTACTAGAGCCGTCCGACAGTTTTAGTGGCATACATCCAACAAGATGATGAATAACAAGCCTAAAGCCTACCTTGATCATGTTTAGGACGAGTGCCGAGCCCGAAGGTGAGAAGGCCTTAGGCAGTGGTCTGAATACCTAACTAAGTTGATGGGAAGGTCCTTTTCTTCGCTTTCGAGTGCATGTCGGTCCCGCATGCATATAGGAATACCAGGTATATGTATATGTGTATGTTTATATGTATATAATATATATATATATATATTTGTGTGTATGTATATATATATGTGTGTATATACAAGGTATACGATCAAAACTCCCTCGGCTATGCACATAGACTCAGAGACACACAGACACATAGAAACAGGACACAAACATACATACAAGTACTGCAGACAGAAACACGACACAAACATACAAGTGCTGTAGACAGAGACACGACACAAACATCGACGCTGCAGAGCTCGAACTTGGAAACTGGAGACTGGGAACTTGCAACTGGAAACCGTCAAACAGAGAGCCAGGAATAAATAGATATGAATCAAAATAACAAGAACTAGAACGAAAAAGAAGAGCAAGTCTGATGCCATAGACCATAGACCTTGACTCGATTCTCCCAGACAGACAAGTCAACAAGTCAACAAGTGAAAACAGCCAACACGACCAGCAAGAACAGCAAGAGCAGCAAGGAACCCCGTCAAGTCCCAGGTGGTCTGGTCTGGTCTGGTCTGGTATGGTATGCGTCCACTTATTTCATCCCATTGCATTGTATTGCGTTGCATTTGATTGCATTTGCGTAGTCTTCATGTTAGACCCATTATGGCCACTACCATTATGACCCCTTTTCATCCTCCTCAGCCATACTTTCCAACCCACCAGCACCGGCACTGCTACTGGGGTTGCGGCTAGGTTTCTGACTTCGAGAACCACCACCACCTCCTCCTCCTCCTCCTCCTCCACCTCCAGTCGGACTAGGACTCGAACTCTTCTTCATCGAACCATTCCGGACAGGTGTCGGGGTCCTTTCGGTGGCGGTGGACGACGAGGACCCGCTATTGTTCAGACTGGGCGGAGGTCTGGCGAACATTGCTTTGAGCGCGGCCTTTGTCTTTGCCTTTTCTTCTTTTTCTTCGGCTGCCTTTTTGGCCGGGTCGTCCTGGGCCTTTTCGTCGGCGTATTGTTTCCATTTGCGCCAGCCGTCGTAGTCGATGAGAGCTTGCATGCATCCCCATTCGGTGACTTTGCGCTCCATCCATACAAAGTTGACGGGCTATATAGAGTGTAAAAAGGTCAATGGTTAGCAATTGCATCCCAGGCTCAACAGACATGATTGTGTGTGTGGTGCTTGTTGCTTACCTTTGTCAAAAAGTCGTTGCATCCCGCTGCCAACGCTTCATGTCGGTCACTTTGTAGACTGCTGGCTGTCAATGCTACGATGATGACTGGACTTTTGAACAGGCTTCGGTCCGGTAACACGTCGGCCTCTCCCACGGGTCCTCCATTCTTCGCGGCCATTTTGGCGCCGGCGTCAACGGGGCTTCCTCCAAATACACCGATCCCGTTGACAGCCTCGAGTCGGCGAATCTCCTTGGTCGCTTCTAGACCGTTCATGACCGGTAACTGAATGTCCATCAAGACTAAATGAAACCCACCCGTCCTCCACATGGCCACTGCCTCTTTACCGTTCATGGCTGATTTCCAGCGAACTTTCAACCGTTTCATGAACGCCTCCAGTAGTTTCAAGTTGATGACATTGTCCTCGACGATGAGGACATTGATCGGTGGTACAGTGCCATCCAGCAAGGCTGCTGCGGCAGGCTGGGAAGACGGCGGCAGATCCCCATTGGCGGCTCGACCCCTAAAAGCATGGATGTTCTTCTTGGACTTCTGGCCGGGCCGCGGCGAGGAGACTCGGTTGGGCGGAGTGATTGTTGACCCGTGCTCGTTGGAGCCTTGCGGAGGAGGTGGTGTTGGGAGAGGAGGCGCCGAGGGAACTGATCCGTTCATCTGCGATTTAGACTCTATTGGGTTCAGCAATGCGTCCTTGCCGAGAGACAACTACAAACGTACCTATGGATTGCCCATTGGACTGGACGGTATGTAGAATGGTGGGACTACTAGTGTGCGTTCTGCCATATTTGGGCCTTCCATGCCTCCTCTGTCCATGGGATCCTGGACTCGGCAGGGGTGGCAGTTGACCGGTGCTCAAGACCGACATGGCATGAGGAACGCCATTGTGTTGGACCTGGGCAAGATGCGGAGAATGGACCGGCATTGGAGGGAAGTATTCTCGAGCGGCATCGTCTGGTCGGTATTGGTCTTGATAAAAGTAGTTTATCTGATGGTTGCCCGATCGAGGAGATGGTCGAGGTGTGCGGCGAGTAGGCACTTCAATGATGAGTGCCTCGTCGACACTTTGTCCCCCAGGATAGTATGCATCGAGGGTGGCCCCAATGGGCTCCTCAGGTCCCAGTACCCGCTCGGTGGCGACAACCTTGTTGCTTTGCTCACGGCTCACGATCTTGAGAATGATATCGGGAGCGTCGATGCTACGACCGAGCGAGTTGGCATATTTGCGTAAGATGACATCGCGCACACTGTCGATTAGATCGTCCTCGGGCACCTCGACTCTTGTAGGGGATGCGCCGGGTCGCTTCACCCATATTTTTCTCTGCATTTCTTCGGAACTACCATGTCGCGAACATGGCAGGCTGGGAAGTGTAGGGACGGTCGGCGTGGAGGGTCGCTGGACGAGGAGAAGGGGAGGTTCGGAAGCAATGGTTGCGGGACTGGGAGTGGCGGCGGCAACTGAAGGAGAGGCAGGGATTCCGTCCGCAATTGAAGTCGTCGCTGTCGTCGTCGTAGGAGAGACGGGCTCAGCAACCTCTCCGGGTTTTGAGGCGGTTGATGACTCGGGTTGAGTAGTGGCCGTAGCAGAAACTCGCGAGGTGCTTCGGGTGGGTGCGAGTGGTGAAAGAACAGTGGTTGCTGGAGCTGTGGCTGGTGCGTCTGGAGCTTTGGGATCGGCCTCATCAGATGTCTTATTGGGCCGCGGTTGGTCGAGAGGGTCGAGAGATTCGGGGGTGGACTCGTTAGCAGTGCTACTAGCAGTCATAGGTATAGGAATAGGTGTTGGCTCCAGCTGAGCAGCCGCCTCTCTGCTCCGACTTCTTTTGAACCGACTATCCAAACTCCTTCTCTTGGACGCGGATTTGGCACGACTTCGACGATGGATATTCAGGTTTGCTAAAGTCGACAGCGTCGGAAGGCCAAATCCCAGTGTGGCGGATGGGGATCTGCCGGTATTTCCGCCATCTTCGTCTGTAGCTTTGATAGGAGTGGTCGTGTCGTCGTTGGAGGCGGCACTGGCGCTGAAACTGCGGAACAAGGGAAAATGTGGTCCTGATCGGGTTCTGGATAAGGGCATTAGGGATGGTGCTGGGATACGTTATGGCCGAAGAGGCAGCGTTTGGGGCCGCAGGAGTTGGACGTGGAGAGCATTGAGGATGAACATTGAGCGTGGCAAAGGAATGTCTACCACAGTATAAGCGAAGAAAGGGTTTCGAGCAGAGGGAAAGACAGGATTATAGCAGCAGGAGAGGCGAGGCGACGCGAGGCACTGCAGCGAGCGGGTATGAATGATGGACTGAATGAATCTTAAACGGGAGCCATGAATGGATGCGTTTAACTCGATTGTTGATTTGATTGTTTTCTGTAGCAAGAGACTTTGAGGTGGATGCGAAGGCAAATACTCTATCAATCAATGCATCAACCAAACAATCTGGAGATGAGCTTCCCGAGTGCCCATATCTGTCAATACTGATTCAGTATTCGCCGCCCAGGGTGCATCTTTAGGGACGTGATCAGTACCTATTCCTGGCTAACTTAGGCGACTGATTAAGCGGCTCAACCGGGAATAACGAACCCTCCCTATACAAGTTATCGGTAGGTATCTTATACCACTGTGCAACATGTAAGCCACACAGCACAGTGTGACCGGCCTGAATTTCCACTCCTCGCCGTATCTAACCGAACTAAATAGTCTCTACCTATCTGACTATGCCCTTTCCCCGCTCCGTTAGGCAATCCTGATCCCTTAGACTCATACTGCAACGGACTAGCATCATGCTAATTCTGCACGACAGTAACCAGTCCGCAGCCTCGTTATACAAAGGGGGGAGTCGGGCACTTGTGTAGAGTATCTCAACCTACACGGTGTCGATGCAACACCTCTACTATGATAGTCACATCCATGACAAGACCATGTCTATCCATCAACACTCGCTGACATATGGTATTTACTTCAAATTTCTGCCTGCTTGGAACCCATTCATAATCCCCATGCAATCAAAATATGGAATGTCCATCCCTCACATCACAACCCAGACGCCCGCCCTGCCCTCCCCTACATCAGGTAGAAATCTCATGCTTGCCTGCAAAACATTGACTTGACCACAATCATTCAGCCCAGTGCTTCCGACACCATGCTTTCTCTTCCCAAGATGATAGAGTCCTCCAGAATCCATGCTGACCCATGCGGAAATGACCGTCGTATATGTATATATGCGCTGATTGAAACCAAAATCCCCCGTGCGGTCTTGCATGAGCCCGCTGCCACTGCTGCCGCCAACCTGATCGATAAACGCCGGTTCAATTCGCTCGGTCTTCCTGTCAGCTTGCCTCGTTGGCTTGTCTGACTGTTTGCTTGCTCGTTTCTGTGTGCTAAATGGGGAATCTCGTGCTTGAACATAAAAAGAAAGAAAATACAATGCCACTCTACCAGAACCTCCCCGTCCCAACAACGTCTCCTCCCATGTCCATCGACTCATCAAGTGCGCCCACGTGTGTCTCATCGTCCGAGCATGTAATCGGGATACATCACACCCACACCTTGTCCGGCCGGACCGCTGTTCAATGGCATCCCTCGCAAGCTGGTCATGCTGCCATTGCCCATGTTGACGCCAATGCCAAATCCTTGGTTAGCAGGGGGTGAAGGATGAATGGCGCCATTGGCGTTGGGTACGTTCATGTTCAAGCCTGGCGGTGCTAACAAACCCGGTGGAGGTCCACTGGCCGTCGTGAATCCTGCCGGGGTGGAGTTGGCAAATCCGTTGATATTCACGGGCCCGGAAGCATTCAAGGGGGTGGTAGGAGCTGTGCTTCCAGGCTGGCCCGCTCGAACGCCGAGAGGGTTCTTGGAAAAGCTGAGCCGGATGCCGCCTTTGACGCTGTTATGCAGCTGTGCGCCGTAGAGCTCGTTCAGAGCCTTGGTTGCGAATGAAATGTCCTCGAACTCAACAAAGCACATGGGCCCATTATGCTTGGTGCGGAAGCACAACCTCTTGTATCCCCTTTGTTTCGAGAAAATGGCTTTTAGTTCATCTTCCGAGGTGTCCATGGGTAGGTTTCCGACGTAGAGCGTGTTGCACGGTGGGTTCTGGTCCGCCGGATTGACTGGGGGGGTAGTTGTGCCGTATGAACGGTTGATTGGGCGGTGAGAACGACGCATTGGGGCCTATATTGGGAGAGAATTGTGATGGGGGGGCCACGAGGCGGTACAGCCGATCGTGGCGAGACGTAGCTGTTCGACGCCGCGTTGGGCATATTGGTGTTCAGCGAGAGCGCTGAGAATGCTGCGGTGGGAATACGTGAGTTCGCGGATGTTCTGCTTGCTGCGGTTGCAGATGAGCTGTACATGTATGCCAGGGGGTCCTTCAGCAATTCTCCTGTATCATCATCTCCTGCATCTTCGTCGATCACTGTCTTGCCACTGACACGAGAACGATCGGTTCCCGCACTAGCTCCAGGAGAGTGCGGCGAAAAGATAGTCTGTAACTGTGAGCTGCCCTCCGATGAAGCTTGGTCAGGCGGCGAGCCAGCCGAGGGAGGGGAGGCTTTGTCCATGGACTGGAAGGTCCCATTGAACCGCGATGACTTTTGGGCGTGTGTGACGGTTGGTGAGAGGGAATGAGCCATCTTGCGCCCTGCCATGGGATCAATGGTATTCCGTCGAGGCAGCGATGCCAGGCTTGGGCCTGCTATCACCTCCACAATCATTTTGGCTTGTCCAGCCGTGTTGGCTTTGCCATCCAGCATCGCCCGCGCTTCCGAGGCGCCTGTGAAGGAGCCGAATCGAGCGATGGCCGTTGTGAAACCAGCATCCTCTTCGTACTCGTTGCCAATAATCTCCGTGTCTTGGAGGTCTTTGGCAAAGAGGAGCATCGTCCGAACAGCCTCGGGGGTGGTGTTACGAGGTAGACGCCTCAATAGAACAGTGGTGGGACCGACAAAAGCTTCGTTGACACTTGACATCCGTCGGTCACCGGAGGCGCCTTCGAAGCTTGCAGTATGTGACGGCATGTTGTATGGGTGTGACAGAGTTATGTACAGTCGATTCTCCGACGGACTGATAGCGGCGGCACTCATGCTTTGCCTGGAACCAGCTCGGACGTGATCTCGCGGTGATAAGATGTGTCAAAGGGGATGGCAGCGCTATTCTTACTCCTCAACCAACGATCCCGTGGAGCAGCGCGCCTGTGTGAAAATTGAGAGGCGCTTCCCAAAGGCTGAATATGCAATTCTTGTAGCTGTGATTTATGTTGATCCAGCAAACAAGAGTGAAATCAATCCCAGCGGATCATAGAGGAGCATGTTCGAGGTCGATGAATTTGGGGATCAACTCGCCGCGATAGGGAGGTCCTAGGGCTCCAACAGCGAGAGAAACACAATGATGTATTGCTAGAGAGTAAGGCGAACAGCAACCTGGCGTCAAGGTTGAAGTCGGTGTCGATATCACAGGAACGCGCAAGGTACCTGAGTATGTTTCACCCAGATAACGGATCCACTGCCGCTGGACGGTACCTGAGCTGTCGCAAAGAGGTTTGCTGGAGTCGAGCAGAACCTTGTCAGGCCAGATACAATGGATGGGTCAAACGGTGGTTTGGGTATGACGGTGAACAAACAGATTCTGGTCAAATTGGAGAGGATGAGCGAGGATAGAGAGAACAACGTCCGAGATCAGAGAGGCTCCAGGAAGTCGAAAGTCCCGGAGGTGGGATAGCGAATTCAGCGAGACGGAAGATTATGGCGGCGACAAGCGGCCAGTCGATAGCAGCGATAAAGGTACACTAGGCCCGTGTTTGGCATTGAGCCAGGATGATCAATCGTGCCAATCCAGTCGAGTGTGGCTTGCAGGGCGGGCCCGAGCACCAAGCTGGAGGCACAGGGTGGGCAGGGTCAGATACAAATCGCGATCGCGCGGCCGCCGGATGGTGGAGAGTCGAAGGGCCAGGGCCAGGGCCAAAGCAGGCCATAGGGCCAGGAGTTTCGAAGTCAGCAAAGCGACTTGATGCAGATGTCGACCCTCTCGTCAATCGGTCTGATATACCACGCGCGTCAGGGCAGAAAGGCCGTAGTACTTGTAAACGCGGAGCAATCGACGGTGGGTACAGCGACCTACACCTTGGGACGGTGATCGTCGGACAGTAGAGGACTCGAACTTGTCGAACTCGAAGTGCCCGCTAGTGAATAGACCAAAAGAATGGAGCCGACAATCATGGCGTAAAATAGTGAGGGGGGGACGTTGGTTGTGGTACCTGGTTGCCGATATGCATGCAGCGCCGGCATGTCGTTCTCTGACCCGGGGGGGAATAGTATCTGAGAGCGGAGGGCTGGAAGTCAAGGGCTCTCAGCCCACTGATAGACACCATGGGTTTGACAGTGGCTCATGAGCCAAGGCTGCTTATTCTGCTTTGTCGAGACAGAGCTGGACTCCTAGGAGGCCTCACCGAGGGCCTCATGTGCTCTCTCGGCACCAACGACTCGAGAGTGAGGTTTCTTCCACCGAGCCAAAATGATACTGTTGCTATAACTGGTCGCACATGAACTGCGCAGAATGCTAGGACCCGCCGTCCGTTGACTAACGCCCGGATGATGGCTGATGGGCACTGATTCTTCCCCTCAGATCAAGCCTTTCGAGATATCAGACCGTTGCATGATGCTGCGCTAGAGAGGCAGTCGACCGCCAAAGCTCGCAGGTGAATGGCCAGGTTGGCTGCTCGTCCTGATGGTTGTATCCGTGGGGTTTGGCAAAGGAGGGTCAAAGCAGAGCGCACCGGATTGTGCCAACGACCATTCATCAGATCACCACCAAGCCCACTCACGTATGGGGACTTCGGCCGACAGCATGATAAGTGTGCAAAGGCATGTCACTTTAGCTTGGCCCTTTCGTCCTCTCATGCAAGCTAGGAGCTCTAGGGCCATACTCTAGCCCGGGGGGACCGCCGGCGTCACCCCTGTTGCACGTATAGGACTTTGCACCATCTTCCAGTCTGGACGCATGTCTGGCCGGAAACCTGATAACGACTTCGAAAACACGGCTGCTTCGTGTTATGACCCTGCAACCAGTTGAAGTCGGCCCCACGCTCCTTGTGTAGAACTGGTCGGGCTCCCGAAGGAGTCAAAGGCTCAACAGGCCCCCTGGTCGCAAGGTTGTCAACAAGTCAGCATGGGGCCTTGCATTTCATCCAGCTGGGAGTGTTGATGCCATGGGCACTATTCTTCCACCACCACTCACATGTCACTAGGGTCGGATGCTGAAGCCAAGTGGGAGTCATTCCATTGGACCAGGTACCAGGTGCCCATCCTGTCATGGCTGTTGGGCGTGGCATTTTTGTCCTTCATCAAAGTCATGTTTTCTTCTGCCGGCGTCACTTTTGGCAACACGTGGGTGTCCAGGGAGCATTTGTTATCTTCTAGTATGTACTCCTGCCCCTTGTCAAGGGACATTGTGCCAGGAAGACGCTCTTCCAAGGTGGTGGCATTTCGCTAGGAGGCATGACTTGTACTTCTTCCCGTGGGATTGCTGGCTTCTAACCGATCCGGTGTCCCCATCGCTGGGACCGGGATGTGGGAGCTTGTCAATCTCCGGTCGCTTCGGTAGGCAGATACAGAATAGTGAAATGGCAGGGAGGGGACTGCTTCAGTTGTTAGGCATTACTCAAACGCCCGCATTCACAAGCTGCCGTACCTGTCATGGTCTCCAGGAGTGTTTCCGGGCGCAGCTAGTCACCGGCAAATGCTGTTGCCGCTGACCCTGTCAGCGCGGTCGAGGGAAGCTGCTGCATCTCGGTACACCGCAACACTGTAAGGCAGGTAAACTGTGGAAGTGGGTGTTCGCCCTGAGGCGCTGGAAGTAGCTAAGTGGACTGCGGACAGAGTTGCTTTGGGAACTTGGAACTGTTTGCTAGAAGAGAGACCGACAGTGACCTGCTAGGTACTGGGGTGCAGCACCTCATTCAAGAGAGGGCATGACTAGGTCAACCTACTCCTGGACGAGTCCTTGTGGACGGTGGCAGAATGAGGTGCGACCAGGTAGTTGTTACAATCATATGATAAAACGCACTTGGTTCCTGTCGCCCAAGTTGGCCAATGTCGCCTACATCGCCTACATCGCAACCCAGACTCAGCAGTACCATCAGTTCAGCCAGCATGCAAGTTCCGGCAGTTACAGGCTGCATAAGCAGGATGGCCCCAAAATACCGTTTGTTGCGACCCTGACACACACATGTGCATTTTATCGATATCAACTAATTAAGACCCCTGATCCAAGCACTCATTCTTCTTTTGGGCCGGAGGAGTAAAGGAAAGATCATGCGCTTGCTGTCCAGGCGTGGTCCAGCCTCAATGGGCTCAGCCACTGCTGGTTCCGACCAGACGACCTCGTTATCATCAGCAAGAAGACCGCAAAGTCAGGCAGATTCATCTGCATGGTGGCTTAGGAACCTGTGTGACACGAGCCCCTGGAGAGCCCTCCCAATTAGCACTTGAACAACCTTGTTACAGACGGATCTGAGCCCAAGTCCGTTCTTTTTGACCCCCGTCTTCAACGGCTCTGCGCGTACTTATGCTGTCCCACGGGCTCGCCGCGCCTCGGGCCACGTTCGCCGGAAAATGATATGCGCAGTGACGCCCTTAGGTCGCAAGAATTCTCACATGGTCCTCTCGAGCTCCTCACATGATGAACTCTTGGTCAAGTATGGTGGAAGTCGTTGCGTTGTGAAGCCCTGATCCTCGATAGGGATGGAGGCGCTAGATTTCTTCTATTTCAGGGTCCCTGGTTGACCTGGTCTCCGTACTTCTGAAGCATTTCTTCGGCGTATAAGCCGATCTTGTTGCCTCTCTTCTCCTGCATCTCTTGCTTGCCAATGCTGTCCTCGTAGGAGGGCGGCTGGTCGGCAAGGCTGGAAACACAGGCATCCTCTCTGGCTCGTTTCGGAGAGGGCTGGCCATCCTCATCGCGCCCAGGAGTTGAGGTGGACATTGGCGTGAATTCCCGGGCTGAGCTGCTGGAGCCTGTCTGATTGATCAGAGGCACGTCCTCGAAGCCGGCCTCGGCTTCACCTGGGAGATTCGGCACCAAGCCTGTCTCCTGTTGCAGTTCTTCGGCGAAGGCTTGGTTGTCACGGTCCACAAAGAATCTGAGTGGGCGGCTCAAGTCACTACCTTTGAACCGCATTGCATTTTCCGTGGCATAGACAAGGAGGACGGAGCTGTGCTCAGTCTTTGCAGCTTCGAGCACCTCGCCCTCACTGACCTTGGTGACTGAGTAAGGTCTGGGGCCGCCGTTACCATCCTCGTCCACCACCGAGGAGACCTGGTCCTTACTGGCTGTGCCGGCCTGGGCCTGGGTCAGAGGCCCAACGATCGGGACCGACGTAGAGAGTCCCACAGCTCGGTCTTGCAGCCACGAGCATCTCCACCATTGGTATTCCGAGCTCTCTGAGTTGGCCTGCTCATCATCCAGTTGAAGCAGATCCTTATTGCGCAGACGCAAATAGGTCACCTCCGGCTTGGTCGACACCCCTTGTAGGATATACTTGCGATGTGGAGCATCTGGACTCTGCGTAGTAGGTTTCGTCAGCTGTAAAGCGATCTGTCGGGCCTTCCGGCACAGTTCCGTCTTTCTTTGCTCCAAGCTCTGCAACTTCTGACCAATTCTTTGCACGACATTGTTCAGCTGCGACGTGATCTGCTCCACATCGACCTGGGCCAAGGAGTCGTCTGTTTGAGAGACCACTGTGGAAAAATGCCCGTTCGATGTCGGTATGTCGCCAACCACCACACTTGAAACCTTGGCCGCAGCCTCGAGCACTTCCCGAATTTTGAGGACACGGTTGTCAGGCAGTTTCAAGACTTCACAGCGACGCTGAATGTTGCTACATTGCTCAATCTCTCGCCGTACCAGCTGCAATTGCTTTCGGATGTGCTGCATAATTTCCCTGCATTCGTACATGTAACGATCCGGGTACCATACAGGATCAATAGTCAAGTCGAGTGCACTGTTCCCGTTGTTTGGGTCATGTAGGCGTACAGTAAAGACCTCTGCGCAACGGTCAATCCAGACATCGTCGAGATTACCCATGTCATCATTCCAGACAGTCTGATCGAGCACATCCACCAGAGTCTCGCCGGGAATGCGATTGATGGGCGCTGCCACATAGAATAAAGACCTTCTCTCCGGGGGCCTGTCGCCCGGCCCGGCATTCTTCATTGCGATAGAGGTGAAGACCTGCGTTAGCTGGTCATCCGGAGCCTGGCGCAAGACGGCCGTATTCCAGGCTTTTAACCATCGGAGTGAGGTAAAATCTTCACTGGTGCCTCGAACCGCCTGCAGGTCGGCCAGCGCATCCACACTGCCGTACGCACGATTTGTCCTATCCAGAAAAGCCATCAAACACTGGACTTCTGCGAGAAGATTGCATTCATCTTTGTCAATTTGTAAGGTATTGTCGGTCGACATGGCCTTTGTGTTTTCGTTGGTAGACCCCGACCACCAACTCTCGTCGTAGCCATAATTGTGGACTCTCAAACTGGGCATGAGCAAAGCCTCCCGTGCCAGAGGGATACTGTGATAGATCGTAAGCAACGAGCCGAGGTAGTCGGTCTCCTTTGAGCCACGAAGGAAAGCAGGCTCGTCACCTATTCTCCTCCGTTTTGAAGGCGGCGGATGGTCAATCACCTCGCGGGATGTGGAAAGGGTGGTCATGGCCCAATTGGAAGGATCATAGTAGTCTCTGGAAGCTGGGCCAAAGTGTGCACCAGTTCCGGTAATTCCATTTTCCTGTGCAGGGAGATTCTGCCGCAATGACTCTTCCATTGCGCGTTGGAAGGCCGGATCGTTCATCTCTTCTTGTTCCTTCAGCGTCTTTGCGGTACTGGCCGAGGCTACCAGACTGTCAGTCTCTGTGGTATCACCGTATTCATCCTACGCAGGTACCTCGGGCATGATCAGCGGAGAGATCTAACAGCGGTCGGTTGTTGTCTGCTCTCGAAGGTGGTCGGGACATGGCAGGGACTCCTCCCACGCTCGAGTCATCGGCAACTATGTGAAAGGCTCGTGTCAACATCAGTTTCTCAAATGCCATAGCGTAGCGCATGGCGTCGAGTATATCTTACATGGCACATTGTCCTGATACTGCCACTCATTCTGAGGAAACTGTGGGAATGTCAGCAGAGTCCGGGACAAATGGATGTACACTGACTGCATCTTTGACCGACCCTACGGGATCTTCGAAGAAGGCGTTCACGGCAATGTTGATATCGTTGTTGCTCTTCTGTACATTCAACCTCAGTGTTGTGTCCTTACTCTGCTGCCATGATCTCCTTACTCTGAGTAACACCCTTGCGCTGGACTCGTCAACTTGGATCAGTTCACAGACTTGGAGGATCTGGTCGCTGGTGGGTTCTATGGCTGCCATGTTGGATGGCAAGATATCGAGCGAGGTCGGCAAACCGGCATTAGAGAGGAACTGGGACGTCGATAGATTGCGTATTGGCAGACAGTCGAGGGAGGCTCGAGTCGTAGAGTAGGAGCCTCTTGCTATCCCGCATGTCACAATGGACCTGCGGTGAGCATTGTGAAGCCTGCTAAATTGGTGCGCAGTGACGCCGTGAGCAAACAGACTGCAGTCATAATGGGACGTAGTGCCTCCACAGTCGTCTTCCCCAAATCTGTCAAGTGTTCATACCACAAAATGTACGAGGACTTCTGGGCAGAATATGGGTATTGGACATGTCTTTGCTATTAGCAATGAAGATTCTATAGTTTACCTACCTAGGCAAGTATCTAAGGTAGACTCTGTAAGGTTTATCTCATACTCAGATATTGAACAGTACGTTTCTCATGCTTTACAATGGTATCTCGGGCCAAGACGACAAATCCAGGACCTATAAACTACACCAATATTGATAACGCCCTTTTCACCGTCCTCACTCATACACACCCACCCCAGCCGTAGTCCAAATAGCACCGAGCACCGCCGAAAGTCATCTGGTACAAGTTTCCAACCATCGGCATCCCTTCATCATTAGCGGGTCTAAAAGTCCTTGAAGGCTTCCTCATATTCGGCACGCAGGTCATCGGTATATCGACCTCTTCCTCCTTCGCTCTCTTCCCCATCGACAGGGTCTGGGTACTCGTCGAAATTACCGGCGTCTCCAGCCCATTCCACTCTGGGAATGATGGGGCCTCGTTTTCTCCTGTAGTATATATCGTCCCAATTGATGCCGTCAAAGAAAGGATGTTCCATGACTCTTTTGCTTCCTCCGGCAATGTGGCCTAGCCGCTGTGTGGGATCCGTTTTGCACAATGCTAGAATGAAATCGCGGGCGGCCCTGGGACAATGGAGACTGGGACGTTGGCCTTGAGAAGAGGGCTGCGTGGTGGGGAAGCGAATGTGACCGGCAACGATTTGCTCGTAGATGCGCATTGGATTCTGATCCCAAAAAGGCGGCTGCCCGATAAGCATCTCGTATACCAGAATCCCGAGCGCCCACCAGTCCACTGCTGTGCCGTGACCGGTGTTGCGAATCACTTCTGGCGCGAGATACTCGGGCGTACCACAGAGGGTGTAGGTGACTCCTGCTCCACTCGCCTGCGGCTCGGGGTGCTCCCCGCTTGGTTTTGCATGAGGGTTCTGATGGTGATCACCGGGCGCCAGCTCTTGCACAGGCGGCAGATATTTGGCAAAACCAAAGTCCACCAGCTTCAAATGGCCGTCCACATCGAGCAGAATGTTTTCCGGCTTCAGGTCGCGATATGCAACAAACTGGACCTCGTGCAGATAAGCCAAAATCAGCGTGATTTCTGCGGCGTAGAACTGGACAGTTGAAAATGGGAAGCGGCGAGCACGTCTGAGATAGGAGAAAATTTCTCCGCCAGGAGTATAGTCAAGAAGCATGTATAAGGAGGTTTCGTCCGAAAATGAGGTGATCAGAGTGGTTATGAACGGGTGGCCGGCGACCGCAGCCAAAACGTCTCGCTCGTTCCGCACGTGTTCGACTTGTTTGAGTTTGATAACGTCCACCTTTTTAAGGACTTTGAGGGCGAAGACCTTGTCTCGATCCTCTGGGGAGGGATTGGCAAAGCGGCACAGCCATACTCGAGCGAAAGTACCTGCAAGTGGATTGTCAGTTGATCACATCCCTCGGACACAGTGCCAGCGGCAGTCCATACCGGTCCCAAGCGTGCGCATCAACTCGAAGTCTGTGACCTTCAGATGATGAGACGAATGTCCTAGCTGCTTGTTCTCAGGATCTTTCGAAATCTCCTCCGGGGCCATGGTCTCTCTCGCCCGGGCCGCCTCGACATGTTTGAGGACAAGATCCTTTTCATGTTGGCGGCTTGGGTGAGGGTGTGATGCGCTTCTAGGGCTGTTGGGGTTGCTCGGTCTCAGCTGTGGTCTATGATCTTGCGCAGAGGCAGCCCGCGGCGGCGGCTGTTGCTGCGACGGCTGAAGCGTCGCTGTGCTCATCGGAGCAGCCAGATTGCATCTTCCTCAATCCTAAGGGTCGTGGAGGCTGCTTCTCATACCGGCGCGCCAGTAGAGATCATGCGGCGAGCAAGAAAGAGGCAGTGAGGTCGGCAGGCACAGGGGAGTCCGACAACGCAGAAGAGCAGGGCTAGGCTGCTGGACGTATGAAACAAACAAAAAACGTTTCAGCTCGTGGGGACACAAGTGGCGGTGGCAGAAAGTGGTTGGTACCTAGAAGTATAGCAATTGCCAGATACCTCAGTGACTGTGGTGATAGTTACCTTAACTAGGGACAGCCACCACAGTGGGACATCACTGCATCTTGATACTTTAGAGGGAGTTTGACCGCCAAGTTTCTTGACGAAAGAGGCATGACGACAGCAAAGATTCGCAGCATGCGACTACTGTACTGCCGTGTCCGTGACAGGTTCGACAATCGAAGAGCCTGAAGCCCATAAGCAAAGCAAACAGGAAAAGAAGAGGGTCTGGCCGTGGGACAAGACGCCGGCCTTACGGGCTAGGGTGTTGAAGCTCGCCCAAAAAGGATCATGCTAGGCGCATAGCACCCATCAAGGACCTGTCTTTTCAGCAATAACCAGCAATGAAATAATGGAAGATAGACGCTGCTGGCAGGTCGATGCTAGAGCACTGGCCATGTGCACCGGTAGCTGTGCCTAACGGTAGGCAGCTCGGTGGGCTGCTTAGGCTACGAGCCCCTTGTCTCTAGGCACCCAGGTAGCCTATGACATCCATTCCCAGCGAGATCATCGCTTTTTAGTACCTGTTGATCGGTTCAAGCCTAGCCCAATGAATTATCTACGTACAACCACTTGAACCGGGATCGAGGCCGATGCATGTGGATACAAATGTTCCCTTCTTCGCAGCCTCAACTTCTGGCCAGAGCACCCAAATGGTCCGTTCTGCTTCACTATGGGGGCTAGCCGTTGAAACTACCTAGGTACCGGAAGATTCTGATATCACTTTCAGCAGTAATCTTGTCCGTGACTTGTCTCACGAATGCGGTGAGGTGTGTTGTACTCATGTTGATCATACACCGGCGCCTAGGTGACAGGTATATATGTACCTGTTAGGTGCTCGTAAGCGGTGCCCGCTGGCTCACAAGCGCAGCTGGTCTACACCTCCGCCACCCTGCTGCTTGACATGATTCTGCAGATACTGATAGTATCTGCGAAAATGGACACTTTGTCCGTCAATACTATCAACCACCCTTCTGGCCCATCGTTGGGATGAACTCCATTCCTTTGGCCCCGTGATCTCTAGTAACAACGCCTTCCAAGAGAATCAATATGTCCTGCTGTTTATGTACAAGCTGCAATGCGTACCCTAACCAGTAGTAACGCCTTGCTCGCTCTTGCTCTTCAGCCATTGTTAGAGCAGGTCCAATTCGGTCGGGTCATAATCAACGGTCCTCCAAAGCTGGGATGATCCTCTGTGGCCTTTAGTCCGTTTTCATTCGCTCGTGCTCGGGCTTCCAGGATCCTGAAAATATTGTCAACAGGCTGAGAACGCAGAGCAGATACAGGGGAGAACATACCATCAAACGCGTGTTTCACGAAGGCAAGAGGGTGTTCTGGCCCCTCAGCGCCCATTTGGCCGACCCCTGGACTGAAACTGGTAATCGGCAGCACGACAACATCGCCAATCTTTTTGTGCTCCCTGATAGCAAAGAAATCCGAGTAAGTGACATTCGTACTGCGCGAGCCGAAATCAAAGTATTCTTTGTTATTGAAGTAGGAGAAGATCGCATCCGTCCAGACGCCGGGTCCAGTGTACTCCATGATGCTTTTTGCCGGTGCTTTGCCCTTGTGCAGACTGCCGGCCTGTTTCATTTGTAGCGTGTCCTCCGTGATGGTGGCCACAATGTCTCTCAAGACAGGATGACCGGGTTTGGACTGGATTGTCCATTGACAAAATTGTATCCGCCTAGCATACCATTTGTCCCAGTCCGGTCTGTCGGGATCGGCCTCGATTCCCACCACCAAACCCACGGTCGACTTGTCGAGGTTTTCCGGCAACCAGTCTGTAGCCGACTGCAGAGCCTGGGTATCGATGTCACTGTAAATTCCCCCTCGAGCGAGTAGAATCAAGTAGCGGAAAAAGTCTGCTTTCAGGACAGGCAGAGGCATGGCTTCATATGCCTGCACCACCTCCGGCACAGAAGCATACAGATAACTGATGAGATGTAGCGCGGCAGCGTCGGTGATAACCTCGTGGACAAACCCAGGGTGCCGGGAGGACCATGAGGCCTCAAACGGTCTTAATCTCTCTTCAAAATTGCCTGACCCCGGCCCTGTCTTCCAAGTCTGCCATATGTACGCGGGGAACTTGCTTTCAAGGTTGTAGGGGAAATGATACCGTAATCTCTCCCGCAGAGGCCTGACGGCTATATCTTGCACTGTCTTCTGGTCTTGCTCGGGTTTGAAAGGCGCTCTGGGAGGAGGGTATGGTCGGGACGGTTGTCTCGGCTGTTCAGACGTTGACTGGACCGAAGGAGGCTCCGGCGACGATGGCGAGGAAGGTCGTAAAAAGAGGAATAGTGTAACAAGCACTGCAACGACGAGGGCTGCTCGTCTAATGGTAGCTGACACTGCCATTATGAGACTCCAGCTAGAGGCATAACCTCACAGTTCGCAGTCTCAAAATGCCGCGCCCGCACTTCTCGAGACAGCACAATCACCGTCTAGTAAAAGCTTGGAGATCAGTTGATTTGTACGCATTGGAAGTAGGATTTCTCGGAAATGAGGATTTGTCTCAGATCGCAGCGCCCGGCTCGATGATGGTGAGCAGAACCGCAAATGTTCAGGATCAGGATGTTGTATGATCACCGTACCATCTCTCAGTGCGACCTATATAGCCTGGCCGCAGCTCCAAAGTTCCCAGGCGACCGTCGGTCAGGAGAAGAATACTCTGATGAATCAATCGTTGGAACCCAGTTGTGGCGCTTCTGACCACTCCTCATCACTTCAGTGCAAACGTGGGCCGCAGTGGGCCGGATGTTAAGAAGCTGATGCAAGACGCTTGAGTAGGGAGGATATGCGCAGGAAAATGCTGAATGGTTACGAGGCCTCCATGACGAGGCACATGTCTCAGGGTTCTAGGTACTCCGTTCTGGTTTGATAGTCCTTGGAAAATCCCAAGCACCCCTGTTTTGGGTCAAGCTTCGCGGCTGCAGCCCCTGGCTGGGCGATTCCGAGATCTTCAGTGTCAGATTGTCAACGGAAAGCTGCGCGTAACCGCACCATCGGAGCACAAAAAGAGTGGTATGTCGAGCCAACAAGTTCTTCGCACAAAATTGTAGTACAGCATCGCTACAGCTGTCTGGTGTAGTTAATGCACTCTTGTCCTACATTCGCAGCAGATTGGGCTACTCAGTAAGCATTCAAAGACAAATCTTTCTCTACATTATCGGTCCAGGTCGTGGAACAGGCATGCAGTGAGTCCGGGAATCGTGTCACACTGAACTGTACTCGTCGTATGCGATGTTTAATAGGAAAAAGGAATCCCAACGGCGGGATCTGTCCCAGCTGTAGGTACATAATAGCACCTAGACCTCCTCCCCAGGTGCTAAATCAAGAACATCTGGGTATGCTTCTCTGCAGTGGTGAGAGGTATCTGTGCACTATACTGGTGATTGATGTAGTAGATACTGCGCGAACTGGTCAGCCGAATATGCAGGGAAGGTTGAGCGAGGATTCTTCATACTTAAGTTGGTAAGCTAATTGGAATTCTCATTGGTGGCCGATGATGTGATTTCACAAAGCCGCAGGCCACAGCAGGGCCATTATTAAGTGATGCCGCGATGATGGCCTCCCCGACTACCGGACCCTGGACAGTTATGTCAGAGTATGGGAATGGCTTTTTATTATTCTTCAGATGTGCCCGAACGAGTCTCCCAGTTCTTCCCCCATTTCCACGAGTGAACGCCTTCACCCTTCAACATGGCCGCTCCACGAGGTGCCCAGATAGCTGCTCGCCTTCTCACCCGAGGCTCCAGGTCTCTGAGTTCGGATCTGTCTTCCCTGGTCGAACGCAGATTGACTCCACCGCCGGTCCGTAGGAGGTCGAAGACACCTGCCCGCTCACTGCAGACGCGAGCAACTCATCATGGGCAAGCTGCTGCTGCGGCGAACGAAGATCCATGGGAGACTTCTGCGTCCAGCAATCCTGCTATGGCATTCCCCTGTCTGGATGCGCAAGAGATGAAGACTGCTGCACTTCAGACTCGGTCACTCCAATCCGGTCCGGAACCGTCCTATACCACAGGGAAGCATTTGGTCTTTCACAGTGCCGAGCCTATGCTCCTCGATTGGGGCGGCATCCTTCCAGAATTCGATATTGCATACGAGACTTGGGGAACGCTGAATGCGGACAAGAGCAACGCAATTCTGTTACATACTGGTCTGTCGGCGTCGAGCCACGCGCACAGCACGGAAACAAACCCGAAGCCTGGCTGGTGGGAAAAGTTCATTGGGCCCGGTGCTCCTGTCGACACAAATAAATACTTTGTGATATGCACCAATGTCGTGGGGGGGCTGCTTTGGCTCGACGGGGCCTTCCTCCATTGACCCATCTGACGGACGGAGGTATGCGACAAGGTTTCCCATTTTGACGATGGATGACATGGTGCGCGCTCAATCCAGGTTGCTGGATCATCTCGGAGTGAAGAAGCTTTTTTGCTAGTGTGGGAGCAAGCATGGGTGGAATGCAAAGTCTCGCCTTTGGCGTACACTTTCCGGACAGGGTGCACAAGATTGTCAGCATCTCCGGCTGTGCCAGGAGCCATCCTTATAGCATTGCAATGAGGCACACTCAAAGGCAGGTTTTGATGATGGACCCGAAATGGAATAGAGGCTTCTATTACGATAGCATCCCTCCTCACACTGGGATGAAACTGGCAAGGGAAATTGCTACTGTGACATATCGAAGCGGACCCGAATGGGAGCAGAGGTTCGGTCGGCGACGAGCCGACCCCAGCAAGCAACCCGCATTATGCCCGGACTTCTTGATCGAGACCTATTTGGATCATGCCGGCGAAAAGTTCTCCTTAGAGTACGATCCCAATTCCCTGCTCTACGTATCCAAAGCGATGGACCTTTTCGATCTGGGATACGAGCACCAAGAAAGTGTCAAGATCCGCCGCCAGCAAAATGCTGCCAAGCTGACCCAGCATCGAGGCCGCCAAATACAGAATGACCCCTCTTGCAGTCTTACACTGCCATCAAAGAAGTACGAGGAGCAAGAAGAGACAGCTCCAATGGATGAGGCGGTTGTTTCGAGTTCCACAGGTGGGCCGCCAGCAGATCTGGTTAAAGGGATGGCTTCATTAAACTCGCATCCGGTCTTGGTGATGGGTGTGGCCAGCGATATTCTGTTTCCGGCATGGCAGCAGCGTGAAATTGCTGAGACATTACGGGCTACAGGGAATGGCGGAGTCACTCACATTGAATTAGGAGAAGATATCAGCCTCTTCGGGCATGATACATTCCTGCTGGACTTGGAGCATGTCGGGGGCCCGCTGGGCAGGTTTCTGCAGCAATAATAGCCAAGTATCAGGAAGGATGAACCATGCTTAGACGGGTTGAAAAAGTGTGTTGCTTTCAAACGGATCTTCTTATTTGTATCCGGTCATTGTAGCCATTATAGCTTGAGCCCGAGTGTGTACTCTCATCCCATCATGCACACAGTTCCATCTCACTAAAGCCGAGATATACTGCTTTAGCTCTTTGAGTGTAGGATCAAGCCCACGATGAGACCGTACAGTCCTAACACTTCTCCGAAAATCAAAATGAGAACCATTCCGACGAATATCCTCGACTGTTGCATGTAACATCGCACACCCATGTCACCCACAATCCCGATGGCATATCCAGCAGCCAGACCTGCCAGCCCAACACTTAAGCCACTGGCAAGGTGCATGAACCCAGTAAACAAGCTGTAGTTTTGTTGCGGCGGTGGTCCCATGTCTCCGGCGATCAAGACGGCGATAACGAGGGCGTAGACGGCAATGATTCCGGACATGACCACAGGAATGAGAGACTATACCGGTTGTCAGATGCGCATGGGCAGCCAGCGTGAAGCGGATTGTTCCCAAACCTTCATGATCAAGTCTGGTCGATATGTGCCGACACCGGCGATTCCAATGCCTGATTTAGCCGTTCCGTAGGCTGCTCCTAAACCTGTCATGTCTTTCAGTGTCTACTCCAAAGTATCTGAACATCCTTTCAATGCGTACAGCCAAATATCATCTGGCAAGCGGGGGTTAGCGATAAAAGTCTCGAGTTCAAGGTGCGTTGGGACGTACAGCGGATGCAATGCCAGCCTGGTGGATTGTTAGCTCTGTTCTACCATAGCCAGCAAGATGTAATTACCATGCCAAAAAAGGGCGCGAACTTGGGCGTGTATTCGCTGCCGGGCCCTTCCATGATGGTTGCCATTGTGTAGGGTTGAGGTGTCCGAGGTTGGCCACGGCAAAGAGAGTGATGAACGACTCCGGGCGTTCGAAGACCAGCTGTCAAGGTGAAAGTGGGAGGCAATAACCCAAGGACAGCGTGCGATGATGATGTGCCTTTGGCGAAGATGGGAAAAGAGCAGTTCAGTTGTTGGTCACTTGGTGGAAGCTGGCGCGGGTAGGAGCCACTCTATGGGCTGAGCCAATCACAAGGCCACAAGCCTAGTACAGTGCCGGGCGTGAAGATGCACCAGCAGCCTGAAGGTTGATCCTCAATCCAAGTTCCCACACCCATAACCACAGCCATAAACCCGTACCCGTACATCTACCCATGGCCTTATTCCTCAAATAATATCCTCAGAGCATATTCCTCTATCTTCCGCTCTCTTTCTGCTGGGCATGAAGAGAGCATGAATCTGTGCGGTATTACATCTGATCGCAACCGACCCGGTCACCTCCTCCATGCACGAGAATTAACCCAATTTTAAAGACCAGCCGCTTTCGTCTACCACTACTCCCAACGCACCCCTTCGACCGTCCCGCCTTTTCAAGAGAGTCTGGCATCTAGGCGAACAAGAAGGGAATCGATCGAGAAGGACAGCGCGCAACCGTACCTAGGACCTATCCTACTCCTTACCCATCACCTCCCGTGCTGCTCGATGCACCTCCAGTGACATCCTCCCCCCTAAGGCTGTTCATCATCTGCTATCTCTTGACTGAGCATGGCAGACTATGGTGCGCCGGATCCCCGCTATCATGGTCCTCGGACCCCGAATTATGGCGGCTCAGCCGATCACCAAAGAGATGCTGCGTTCCATAACATTTTCGGCGGTGCGCCTCCTCCAGGAAGATCTCAGACAATGACAAGCCAGCCCGCGAACATGATGTATGATCGGCTTCCCAGCATGAGCTCGGCGACGCAATCTCCACACACGATGTCTATGAGGCAGGGGCCGCCGCCGCCGATGCGGCAAATGCCTCAAGGTTATGATCGAACAAACGGCATAGCGCCTGGGCCGCCATATATGAATGGAACCAGGCCAACACCCCACAATCCGGCGCCCATGTTTCCAGATCGGCGACCTTATCCTCCACCACAGCGGATCGATCTTAGGACAGGAGGGCCACCTTCTATGCCAATGGGTTCGTACGATCGCAGCCCAGTACCGAACCGCATGCCACCTCCAGCATTAAACAACGACGGTTACCGATCACGATCAATGGTGAGACCAGGAGAACCGACAGTGAGTTACAGGCCTCCGGGGAGCAGTTTCCAGCAGGGCACGGCTGGCTCTTTCCGACAACAGCCATATGTTTCGGTGGGTGCCTCGAGGACAACCGCACAAGGACGACATATTCCCGAACGACCGGACGATAATAGGGCAATGTCTATGGGCTCATTCTCTTTGGATCGTGACCACGCACAGCAGTTGACCAGTGGCAGGGTTGTGCCTGGACGTCCGCGGGAGCAAGAGTCAGATCCTTTTGCAGATCGTAACTCGATCAACGGTTCTTTTGCCTCGTCCAACTCCCCAGGATATGGTCAAATACCGCATTTACGGCGGCCCAGTGAACAAAGCGGACCCACGCGAGCTGTATCTGCAGCCTCTGTTACCTCAGCCTCATCTGACTTGACCACCACCACGATGAACGGATCGCGCAGTGACAGCATGAGGACTAGACCCACTCCTACCTCTCAATCATCAAGTCAGAGTCAGACAACGACCGTGGTCCAACGAAAGTCTCCTCTTGTCTATCCAGCTCTCCTTTCGAGGGTTGCAAGCGTTTTCCAGGAAAGAATTGGGGTGGGCGATCGGACCAAGAATGACCTTTCGTACAAAAATGCCTTCACCGGTGCCGAAGCCGTTGATCTGATCGCATACATTATCAAAACCACCGACCGAAACTTGGCACTCCTTCTCGGACGAGCTTTAGATGCTCAAAAGTTCTTCCACGATGTAACATATGAGCACCGGTTGAGAGATGCGCCTGGCGAGGTCTATCAATTCCGGGAGACGATGGGAGAAGAAGCCTCGTCCAAAGATGTGAATGGTGTTTTCACGTTACTTACAGAATGCTATTCACCAACCTGCACCAAAGACCAGCTCTGTTACTCGATCGCATGTCCAAGACGGCTCGAACAGCAAGCGCGGCTCAATTTGAGACCTCAACCCGGCCTACGCCACTCCAATTCAAGAGGCAGCTTACACGGGGATGATGACCAGGAACAGAAGCTCTGGATCAACAGTGTGCCCAAGGAAGTTGCCGACAAATTGGATGACCGAGAAAAGAAGAGACAAGAAGTGATTTCCGAGATCATGTACACCGAGCGCGACTTTGTGAAAGACCTGGAGTACCTCCGCGATTTCTGGATAAGGCCATTGCGCGGTTCGGGTCCTGGTCCCTCTCCGATAAAAGAGGAGAGAAGAGAGAAGTTTGTGCGCACTGTGTTTGGGAACTGTCTCGAGGTGCTTGCCGTCAATGGCCGATTTGCCGAGGAGCTCTCAAAGAGGCAAAAGGAGCAACACGTCGTCCATACTATCGGCGATGTGTTCTTGAAGTGGGTGCCTCAGTTCGATCCGTTTATCAAATACGGCGCGAATCAAATGTATGGTAAGTACGAGTTTGAGAAGGAAAAGGGAGCGAACCCGGCCTTCGCGCGCTTCGTCGACGAGACCGAGCGACTCAAAGAATCCCGGAAGCTGGAACTGAACGGATATTTGACCAAGCCGACCACGCGGTTAGCCAGATATCCCCTTCTTCTTGACAATGTATTAAAGTACACCAAAGACGACAACCCCGACAAAAAGGACATACCCAAGGCTATCGGCCTGATCAAGGATTTCTTGGCACGTGTCAATGCGGAGAGTGGCAAGGCTGAGAATCATTTCAACCTCCTCCAGCTCAATCAACAATTGAAATGGAATGCAGGGGAATATACGGATCTCAAGCTGACGGAAGAAAACCGCGTCATCCTGACCAAGATGAGTTTCAAGAAGAGTCCAACCGACAACGCTGAAGTCCAGGTGTATTTGTTCGACCACGCTGTGCTGATGTGCCGGGTCAAGAATGTGAACAAGCGAGAAGAACTTCGAGTATATCGGAAGCCCATCCCGCTGGAGCTTCTGGTGATTGCGGAAATGGATCAGGTGATTCCACGTCTGGGCATCGCCAAACGGCCCTCATCCAGCTTGATTCCCGGGGCCAAATCATCGACATCGAGCACACCAGGCCAGAAAGAGGTGTATCCAATAACATTCCGTCACCTCGGGAAAGGAGCCTACGAGCTGCAATTGTACGCCACCTCGATCACACAACGTAAGAAGTTTATTGAACTGGTGGAGGAACAACAGAGGAAGCTCCGCGAACGGAGCAGTAATTTCTACACCAAGACTACTCTGTGTGAAGGTTTCTTCAATGCTCAGAATCGAGTCAACTGTCTTGTGCCCACTGATGGAGGTCGCAAGTTGATTTATGGGACTGACAATGGGATCTACATTGCTGATCGATGGCCCAAGGACAAGTCAAGCAAGCCCAAACGTATTCTCGATGCCACCCAGGTTTCCCAGATCGATACTTTGGAAGAGTACCGACTTCTGCTGGTCTTGTCTAACAAGACACTGACGTCTTATCCGTTCGAGGCGCTGGATGCCAACAATCAGAATCCTCTTGCGACTAGACCTCGCAAGATTCAAGGGCATGCCAACTTCTTCAAGGCCGGGATCGGCTTGGGTCGACATTTGGTGTGTTCGGTCAAGACGTCGGCCCTTTCCACGACCATCAAGGTGTACGAGCCCATGGACGATCTTACTAAGGGTAAGAAGAAGCCGACGATCAGCAAAATGTTTGCTAGTGGTCAGGATGCTCTGAAGCCTTTCAAGGTATGTTTGGGCAGCTGCACAACGCAAAAGGTCTTTGCTAACAGTCATCCAGGAATTCTATATCCCGGCGGAATCCACGTCGGTGCACTATTTACGCTCGACTCTGTGTGTAGGATGTGCCCGAGGCTTTGAGGTTGTTTCGTTGGAGACGACCGAGCGGCAATCTCTGCTTGATCAAGCGGATACGTCTTTGGATTTTGTGACGAGGAAAGAAAACGTCAAACCCATCCACATTGAACGGCTGAACGGCGAGTTTCTCTTGAATTACTCGGACTTCAGTTTCTTCGTCAATCGGAACGGTTGGCGGGCTCGACCGGATTGGAAAATCACTTGGGAAGGCACACCGCAGGCGTTTGCATTGAACTACCCCTACATTCTGGCGTTTGAGCCCAGCTTTATCGAGATCCGACATATCGAGACTAGTGAATTGATTCATGTCATGACGGGAAAGAATGTCAGGATGCTTCACTCCAGCACACGAGAGGTAAGTGGATGAAACTGATGCCCATGACATGGATAGGATTGCTGACGACGGATTGCAGATTTTGTACGCATACGAAGACGAGAACGGTGAAGATGTGATTGCCAGCCTTGACTTCTGGACCCAAGCACAAGCATGAGGATGGCCAGGGTGGCGAATGGACTGAGGGTCTGCTTTGTGCCTCACGAGACGTTTTTGCAAGCAGCCGCCCCGATTGGAGATCAAATGTTGATCCGATCGGTTTGCCTTGACTTGAATGGAATTGAGTCGGACTCGACTTGACTTTCTGGTCGCAAACGGCGGAAGGGAAACACCAACGAAAAGGGAATGGCACACGACAAGGCAAAGCGAAGCCAGCCAGTGAGCTAGCCAGATGGGAAACAAATCAAGACCTGACGGTGAATGGATTGTCCTGGAGTAGTTTTTCATGGAGAATGCCCTTCCACATTACAGCCATGATGGATCGGAGCAAACCGGGCTGGACTGACTGGACCGGACTGGCTGGAAGAAAGACAGGCAGGCGGGCGGGTTCGGATTGAGGCTTGAGAGCAAGTGTGAGAGACAGAGAATACGATGATTTGACCAACAACAACGGCAACAGCAAGCAGTGCGACAATGCCCTTATAGTCGTGTCATGTGTGGTTGACAACCTTGAAGTTCTCGTCATGTTGACCGTAAGGTAAATGTACCTCGTAAGATATACCGAGTACAGAGGACAGAGAACAACTATATTAGGCAGCTTATGCTAATCTGTACCTAGTACCTAGTAGGTACCAGGTAGGTAGAGTTCAAGGTCTATTCGCCGGACCAGCCAACCACAGAGTAAGTATATATACGGTACTAGGTATTAGTTAATTATGGGTAGGTATGTAGCATACATGGTCGATACAGAGTAGGTGACAAAGGCAGTAAATACTTATCCTAGACCGCGTATCCAACACACTCACTCACTCGTCAAGCCAGCAAGTCGGCACTGTCGTCTTCTGTTGACCGCTCCTGCTCCTCCTGCTCCTGCTCCTCCTGCTCCTCCTCCTACTGCTGCCGCTACTACTGTCTATCGTCTAGGATCCAGAAAGGCCTCCAACACGCGCCTTTTCCGTAAATCCAAAGTCTTGCGGTCTCTGCCTTTCACAGACCCATCGTTCTCTGACCGGATGACAATCGGGGCGAAGATCTCAACATATGATTTGATCAGTTTTGCGCGGCGGTCCGATTCTGCAACAACGTCCGGGTCGACAGCCGTTTGAGCGGACGAAGATGAAATGCTCTGCGTGCGACGCCGGCGTAGAATACCTGGGAAGAGACTTCTCTTGCCATTGCCTGTGCCGGGTGTCTCAGACCCTGCTAGAGAAGAAGAAGAAGGGCTATAGGTAGTGTCATGCCCAGAGTCAGTGGACAATGTTGAGGCTCGAGATCGTCGGGAAGCTTCAGACAAAGATGGTATGCCAGCCCCCGTTCCAGAAGGCTGCACAGGCACCAATTCATCGACGATTCGGTTCAGCAGAAAAGTAATGAATGTCAAGGACACGCTGTGGACGGGATACCGAGAGATCGAATCCATGACCATATCCTGGATTTCCTCGGATGTCGCTTGCACCTTGCCCTTTTCCGAAATACTCAATCGTCGCTCTATATCTGTCCACGTTTGGACTGACACAATGCCATCTCGAAGGGATCCAAGAAACGAGGTGAGCGTCTCGGACAACACCTCCAGTCTGACAAGACAAGGCACCTCAGAGCCGAAATAGCTGTCGAGTGGCCTGGCTGAGTCCAATGCTTCTCTGACGCCCGCTAGCAACTCGGAGCGTTCCTCGCCTTCATGAAATGTCCAAGTCGAGGGACTGAATGGCCAGGAGAGACCGTCTTTCTCGTAATGCCATGGCGCTGTTTCTTGGTCATGGATCATCTCCCACTCTGCTATTGACCGTTCAATATATGCGGGAATGATCTCTGTCAGAGAATAGAGCTCTTTAGGCGCAGAGTGGTGCATCACTGTGCTCCGAAGATTGCCTGTCCCTGTAGAGTCTCGGTTGTGGTCATATTTCGGGAGTGCTCGCACGCCGCCTTCGGGCGCCAACACCAGTTCGTCGAGAGTGCGGTAGAAAGACGACTGAAGCCAGGAACCTCGGACTGGAAGAAAGTGATCCCGTCCACCTTCGACCCTGAGAACCAGAATGTCGTCGAGGTGTATCCTTCCTTGGTTCAAGTCATACACCAGTCCACCGTCGGTAATGTTGACCGACAGCTCGACGGTTGTAGTCTCCCCAGGGGACAGACTGACTGGGTCGGCCGTCTGACTGCTACTGTTCCCTTCTATATCAATTGCTATCCATCTTGGAGAAACCCCGACATCCCGGGGACGTTCTGTGGGGCGTTCGACAAACGAGAAAGAGGCAGTGATTTGCCCCGTATTGGCAATGGTCACCATCCTGGACGTTTTCACGGCGTAACGTACCTCGCCAAAATCGACAACGTTCATGTCTGCCGCACCGTCAGCGTTGGGGATCGGGTCGGAGTGATTGTCAACTACCACAGTGACCGCAGGACGTCCTTCGTTCTCCGCCTTATCCAACTCTCGAGCCACCTCTTGATGCACTCGGGCTTTGAGTTCCGGTATGACCGCATCATACGTGAGTCGGTATACGGCAGCAAGAGGTTTGTGGTCCGAAGACAGGATCCTTTGGTAGGAATGGTAGCTGAGGAGTTCGATGGTATCCTCGTAATCTTCATGGGTGCGAACGAGTTCGACATCGTTCGACATCTGTGCGGCCTCTTCACGCTCGTCGTACTCGTCGTAATCATCACCATAGGCAAGACCGTCGGTCTCGGGGTCATAGTCGAATAGTACATCATGTTCGGCGGTCGCTTGGTCGATTCCACGCGCCTTCATCGATGCGTCTTTGCGCCGTGCTTCTTCCAGCTCTTTGGCTTTTTCTTCGTATCTTTCTTTGTCACGCCGTGTCCGGAACAGGATCCGATCACACCAGCTTGGACTTCTCTTCTTGTCCCCCGAGTCGAACATCCCTACACTTCCCACATCGTACTTGTAGGTAGGCAAAAAGTGGATTTCTCCTTCCCGCCACCCTTCATAGAATGCCCTCTGCAGCCTTTGTTGGTTGCGCAGTTGGTCGTGAGCCAGTAAAGATTTGAGAGTGACGTGAAGAGAGGCAGGATCGGATTCAGGGTCCAGCGGGGGCTCTGCCATACTTTCGTTGGCCGGTCTCTCAGTATCTTTGTATTCGTCGTGCTTAGCTGGCGCCGGGAGGGAGTCGTTGGACGGCGGGCTGACATACCCGAGCTCACTATCGATCCGTCGTTTCGACTTGTTCTCCACGTCGTACTCGTTGCGGGTATGCAAGAGCAACAGTCTTCGCACGTCTTCGCCTGGGATGTCATCGAGCCGGTAGTTGAGATCGCCAAACCAAAAACAAAAGTCCTCGTCCCCAATCTTTTCCTCTCCAATCTCGACGACTTCGCCATCCGGACTGACTGGCGCAAACCGGGTCCGGCTCAGTATTTGGTTGGTATCCCAGATGCGGCGATTCAAAGCTGTTTGGTCCGACCCAGCCGCAAGATGGCAATTGACGAAGCACAGCCGTGTGGTTTCCGCAAGCATGAGTCTGGCGGAAACGGCTCCTTTGTTGCCTAGGTATCCCATCAATCCTGTTCCCACCGAGGCTGTACTGACTGAGCCAATGCTTGGAGCCAGATCAGGAGAGGCGTAGATGAGAAGCAGAAGACCCAGGAGCTGTTGTTCGGCGACTTTCTTGTAGCCTGATGGCAAGGCACGTTTGAGCGCCCTTTTCCATTTTTTGCCGGGATTGGGGTCGGTAAAGGGCTTAACTGCTTCGGTCATGGAAGTCACATCCACCACTTCTTGTAATCCTAGCACATACAGATCAATGTCATGCCCATGGGCTTCTGCCGCCCTGTCCCCCAATGGCACAGTAGTCTTCTTCTTTGCCAGCCGAGCTTCTTGAGACTCGACAGACTCGATATCCTCGTCAGAGTCGGAGTCAACATCATCATCATCATCATGTCCTTCCGGCAGTCCAGATAAATTTTGAGCCAGTCCTTTGGCGCCATATCCCTCGATGAACCAAGCGCCCAGATCCTTTTCAGTGCCATTAATAGCGGCCACATTCCATGTGCCGACCTTGAGTTTCAGGGACTTTTTTCGGACGTACTCATCCTTTCGCGCCCTCACTGCTGCTGACAACGAATGGGGCGCCGAAACGTGGATCTCTCGCGAAGCCGGCGATCTCGGAAATATGCCTTGAGGTTTAGCTCCCGTAGCCCAAGGATCTGTTGATCTCCATGGCGCTGGTGATGATTGCCTCTCTTCGGACCTGCTTTCGAGTTTCGAGGACATGCCTACCACAGAATAGCAGCTGGGCCGGGTGACAATGATGGCGTCCGCCTGAGTATGTTATTCCATGATGGCTTCCTGGAGTTTGCAGACAGAAAATAGACTGCCAGTGATGGAATGTAACCAGAGTAGCCGCCCAAGCACGGATTGACAGTGACGAAGGTCTTCCAGGAAAATTGACAGATGTCCAGGCCTATTAGTATTTTGCGTCTGCCCAGACACAGATCTGGACGCGGTTGGCTTTGGCTTTTATGACATCGACACCTTGCTGGAGGAACCTGGATCGATCTCGCCTGTCGGCTTGCACAGCCACCCAGTGAGGACCAGAATGTCAAGGTTCTTAATGGCAGCCTCGTTGGTGGAGGAGTGATGGATTGATCGCCAGACTGCTGATCAAGAGTAGGACCAAGTCACAGACTAGACAAGGAGCAGGGAGCGTGCCTGGTGACCACCGCCGCGATAGTAGCAAATAGTTGTGACGGATCGATTGATCAATCCACCTGCGATCTGAATCTGACGATAGAAACGCAGTTTATTGACGGCTGCCTCCGCTGCGTCATTCTCGCTGTTACTGCCACCACCAATACCACCACCACACGACCATCTCTAACTGATCAACAACAGCATGATTGAAGCGTCTATCTAGACATGAACACCATGTAAACACCATCCCTCATCCACGTTCCGGCATCTTCCAAGTCCCCATCTTCTACACCATGAAACGAGTGGTGTGGACAATTCAAAATGAACACCCGTCCTGTTATCGATGAGTCTACGGGACCGATCGCTTTATCCGCCTCGTTCAACAGCGATGCCAGTTGCTTCGCTGTTGGCCTCGACACGGGGTTCTGTGGTATGTCGTTGTTGCCGTCCTGCGTTTCGCACAACCATCCCAATTTGCTGACCCTCTTCACAGTATTCAACTCGGACCCATGCGAACTAAAAGCCTCCAGAGGTATACTCCCTTCTTCACGCGACCCTCCGGATTCTAAAACGAGGTTATAGATCTAAATGCGGGAATCGGAGCGGCCGAGATGCTCGGTCGGTACAACTACCTTGCTCTAGTAGGAGGCGGAAAGAACCCAAGATGGCCACAGACAAAGGTATGGATGGACACACTGCAAGACGTCCGAAGAGGAGTATACTCATACAACGGGCATAGGTGATGATCTGGGACGACGCCAAACAGAAAGTCGCCATAACCCTTGAGTTGAAGACCGCAGTCCTTCGCGTGCGCTTGACCAAATCATGGATTGCAATTGCCATCCAGAACAGCATCCACCTGTACAAATTCTCGTCTCCGCCTGAAAAGACAGCCGTCTTCGAAACGGCGGACAACCCATTAGGACTTTGCTGTCTGGGGAGCAAACTGGTGGCGTTTCCAGGTCGGTCGCCAGGAAAGGTCCAGCTCGTGGAACTGGCGTCTGGCAATGTTAGTATCATACCAGCACACACTTCGGCCTTACGTGCCATGGACCTCAGCGCAGACGGCCAACTGTTAGCAACGGCCAGTGAGACAGGGACTCTGATCCGCGTCTTCTCAACAGCGAACTGTACCAAGGTCGCCGAGCTTCGTCGAGGAGTCGATCCCGCGTACATCTTCAGCATTGCAATCTCCCCGGACTCGAGCATGCTTGCTGTGACTTCGGACAAATCTACACTACATGTCTTCGATCTCCCTGGCTCACAAGCGTCACAGCCCACCAGCCCCGTCAACCCATCTCGTCGCTCGCAATCTCCTCATGACGAAGAGTCCTCCACAAACCAGAAATGGGGCTTTCTTTCAAAGATACCTTTATTACCGCGGGTGTTCTCCGATATTTATTCTTTTGCTTCTGCGCACTTTGAAATGGGTGATGAAGGTACCGGAATCAATGGTTCTTCGCTTGCCTATCTCCCAGCTTTAGGATCGCTACCAAGTCGCCCGCAGAAAGGAATTCTAGGCTGGATAGATAATTCGACCCTAATTTGCATCGGCACCGGTCGCGATGCTCGCTGGGAACGATTCAGGATCGGTGAAAGGCCTGGCCTGACAGACGAAGGCCAAAGGACTATCTGGAGAGACGGTTGGAGGAAGTACCTTGGGAGCTAAGGGAATGGATCGCATCACATTGACAGCGATTCCATCCCAGTGTACGGGTCTCGACGCGCCGCCCCCCTTCAACCACCACCACGTCCGAAATCACAAGGTACAGAAACCCCAGGTCCTGGGCCTCCATTAAACCAAGGCAACGGCACGGCTCCAGGAAAAGACGCGCCGTTGCAGCATACACTGCACGAGTCTCAAATGGAAGCAAGACGCATGGGTTGTCGAATAATCCTCCATCTGGCACAATCAGCGCCATGGCAATCTTCGGTGCCGCTGTACAGTTAGGGGACAAGCGGACAGCCTCGCTCTCCGCGAGAGGCGCAGTACCGAGAGAGATAAGCAGCGTTTCGGACGTCTGTACAAGCCAGGGGAGTTAAGAGACGAATACTGCTGAGAAACGCATGCCCGTCCTACAGGCAGCTGCCAACTCAAGGGCCGATGCTCAGGTACCATGCATGAGACAGGGGCGGCAACCTAGGCAGGACGGCTGACTGGTTGAGAAGAAAACAATCCAGTATCAAGTCAAGTCTATTGTATTGATTACAGTGCTGCGATTCCAAGCCCCAGAGACTGGAGCGGGACTGGAGCACCCAAAACCAGTGAATAGACAAGTCCGCTCCTGGAAACTACCTACAAGATAACTCGGACTCGAACTCGAACTCTGAGCAAAATCAAATGTGTGTATGTACCCGACGCCATCCCATCCATGTGGTCTCCTCGCCGACGCCTGCCCATCGTTTCATGATTTTATGATGCAAAAGGGGCGGCCCCCCTTCCCCCTTCTCAAGCACTTTTCCCATGCCATTCCCCTTGTGCCCAAGCAGCGATAAACTCCTCCATCTGGCCCCTGGCCTGGACTTTCCCTGCGTCTCGACACCGAAGAAGACGCCCACTTCCACCTGGGCAACTGCATGACAACTTGCTCGACTTGGGGAAGTGTGATCGAATTGTGATGTTTCCACTCATTTTCAAAACCGAGAATTTCAAGTCCAAGCAGAGCGGAATCCAGCTCGATCCCGCCTAGTGGGCCGCCATCCGCTGCCGGACCGACAACGCATCTAACTCATCGCCTTTTGGTACTGGAAGTTGCCAAACCCGCCTGGAGTCATACTGCCCATCATGCCGTGCGTGGAGATTGGGGTATGTGATGGCCCACCCGTCATGCCGATATTGCCCGTCTGCGGTGTCGTTGGGGTGCCGTTGTGGTTGTAAAATGTTGCGCCATTCATGTTGGGCGTGCTGCTGAAGTCGCGACCGCCCGGTCCGCCACCTGCGCCTGTACTCGGCATCTGGGCGTTCAGACCCCAGACCTGGGACCGGTATTTGTCCTCCTCGATGGTGCCGTTGAAAATCTTCTCCTTCATCCTAAAATACACCTGCCCAGTAAGCAAGGAGTCCGAGCCAGCCTGATGCGCTTGGCCGAGACGAGCTACTGCGAGTTCTTCCGCAACATCTTGAAGGCCCGATTTCGTCATCAGTCGTTGAACTATCAGTGCCGCTTCTTGAGTGAGTGGTTGGCCGCTGTTGACTTGGCCCTTGAGACCGACGTGCTTGAGAATGAATTTGATGTCAAACAGAGAGGGGAAGAATTTCTCGAGGTATTTGTGGAATTCCACCTCGTCCTCGGGTAAGGGCTTGCAGACCATAAGTTTCATGAGGTACCCAAAGTCATAGCCTGAGTGGAACGATATCCAGTGCACATCGGGATCCAAGACAAGACCGGAACTAATCAGCAGCGCCCCAAACTCTTCTGGATCGATGCCGTGTTTGGCATGTCGGTCGAAGTCAATGCCGGCCTTTGCGAGCATCGTCGTCGAATCTCGCGCGTACATGTCTGATTCGAGGGAGAAGCGAAAGTTGAACTGCCATGTGCAGGGAGTGGGTAGCATGGTTTGGTGGAATTGCGACTTGGGGTTGTTAGTCGCGGGGAGATCGGGTGGAGGAAGTGTTCCGTCTGCTTTGAAAAGAGTGATACCGAGCTGGATCATTTTGAGGAGGTCAACATTGCAACGCAGCGTTTGATAGTGGTAGTCTGCTTTTGTAGTGAATTGGCCTATAGGTCGGGCGACAATGCCCGGGAATTCGGTGTCCTGTAAAGACCTGGGTCAGCGCATTCATCAAGCATCTCGAGAGTGAGAGTTACCATTGCAATGTACGGGTATGTGTCAACGAGTTTCCTCAACGTCGCCATTTCTTCCTTCAGATTGTGTTTCCAGACGTTCCGGATTCTGGCATCATCCTTATTCTCCATCTGACCACCTAAACCGTCATAGGTCTGATGTGCTTGTACCGGACCTCCTCTAGAGAATCCCATCTGGGCCATATGATTTGGGAGCACATTGCCATCGAGCATGCTCCGGTCAAAGCCATTGTTCAAATTTCCAGCCAGTGCGAAAGGGCTTGCGTTCGAGGAACCGCCCGCGCCGAAGGAGGGTGTTCCAAGGTGGGTAGGAGGTGGCAGAGCGCCATGCTGGTGCGACTGTAGGTGACTCTGTTGGATATGATAAGGCCCATTTATGGACTGATTGCCATAACGAGGAGGTGCCATTATGGGTATGGATTGATGCGATGTGGTCGGAACAGACAGAAGTTCATGTGCGTTTCATGTCGGAGTGGCAGGGGTAAGTCTCAGCGGCGCATCAGTGACTGAAACATATTGGAGGAACCAGAGATTAGTTAGGGAGATCAGAGGCTTTGTGATCCATATTCGGTGTGAATCAAAAGTACAAGATGAGTTGGAAGAAAGACAGTTTGCGGGACAGACAGACAGACAGACTGATAATCAGCAGTCAAGTCATTGCGGTGGAGGCCTATATGTGTCACTGTACTATTTACAAATTACCTAGTACTGTGGTGCAGGTCACGACATGCTGCCAATGTGCTGCACCGTATGGCAGGAGCTCAACGCGCAGTCTTGGCACAAGCTACACTGCATTCTAGATCGTCATACGGTGATGGAATCAATGCTGCCCTTGCTACAGGACAAAACAATACACATTTGCTGGAGGAAATCAGTTGCGTCTGTGTCTCGCACGGTGGTGTGCTTGGTAACTCTCCTCCTCTCCTCATCCTATTTGCGACATCCCAACCTAGCCGACATCTCCGTGAAACAACACAATGGCTCCCTCTAGCAACCCAACCGGGTTCAACATGAAAACATTTGCGGACGCTGCAACGAGCAGGGAATGGCGCGCAAAGGATCCATGGGCCAGAAAGTAAGGAAGCTTTAATCCAGGCTGAAGCGCATACTGACAATGTTCAGTGAGGCATGGCGATACACGGGACCCTTCACTCGATGGAACCGATTCAAGCGAGCGTTTCCCGGACTTGGAATTGCTACGGCAGCGTTCACAGGTTATGTCATTATTGAGGCACTGTTTTTCAAGGATACACATGGCCACGGGGATGGGCATGGAGAAACACACCACTGAGCGTGCCCTGAATTCAAGGAACAAAATACCGCAACTTGCTCACGACCAAGTGCTGGAGTGAGCCAGGCAGGACTCCTCAAGCGAGACGGGCCGACGCAATCGATACTGTACAGATGGGGTGGCAGCTGTTCAAGCAAACAATACAATAAGACATATGATATTCCTTGACGTGGAGATTTTGAAAGAGCGAAAGCCATACGTAGATCTGCTGTGACCCTGACACTGCAGCCTCGTCGAGCCGCGACACCCTATACGCCGGCAGTATACAAGCTACATACGGACTATCAATGGTTGCAGCAGCGTCTCGGAACATAGATACGAAGTGACATGGTGGCCCCAACTCCAAGCGACCGTTTCCCGGTATGTTATTGTTATCTTTATCTTCGCATAAATTCCGAGCCATAACCGTTGCCACTATGGTGACCCGCAAGAGCAATATGGGAGGGAGTATCAAGCTCTAAATATCGTATATCGGACATTGACACATAGCGGGTTGGCAAGGCTCCATGACAGAGCTCGTGGTGGACTGCTCGACTCGCAGCGCAGCATGAGGGAGCCTCTGTGGCACGTCGCATGTCGCATAGGGCATCTCCATCTCCAACTCCATCTCCATGGCCACACATTCTCGCCAAAGACATGAATCCGAAGGCGTGGAGTGGCGCTAAACCCAGACAGGCCAAAATTGCCATGATATGGAAGTTCAAGCCCAAAAGAGGAAAGCGACCGCGACGGCAGACCAATCAGAATACTCGCCGGCCAAGGCTCTTATCGGCCCGCTTTGCTTATCGCGTATTCTATCACCAGCAACGTTGACTACACTGACTGATGCTGATGAGCAGCGCGGTCTCTGGGCCAGGGTTCTGCAAGGACGGGGCCCAGCATTGCATTGCCGGATCTGTTGGTGAGGAGTCGAGGCCATGAGTGAAGATACATATTCGTCTGAGTCTGCCCTCCAGTCTCTGATTTCTTTCTGCTTCATCATCCCACCTCTCCTTTGATTCTTTGGCATCTTCTTGGGCTTTCGGACATCAGCAACCATGGTTCTCGAGCGTGTCAAGCAGTTGGCCCAGCAGGTGTCCAACACTCTTGCCCCTGCACACCCCCTGGACCCTCTCTCGTCTCTGGAGATTGAAGCCGCCGTCTCTATCCTGCGCGCCAAGCATGGCAAACTCTACTACAACGCCGTGACGCTGCTGGAGCCTCCCAAGGCGGAGATGCTGAAATGGCTTGCCGACCCAGAGAGCACTCCAAGACCACGCCGTGTTGCGGATATTGTGGTCATCACGACGGATGGCAAGGTGTTTGACGGAAACGTCGATCTCACAGAAGGCAAGGTCATCGCCTGGGACGAGACGCCTGGAGTACAGCCGTTGATCACCATGGAAGACCTGAATGCCGTGGAGGACGTGGTGCGCAAAGACCCCAAAGTCATCGAACAATGTGGCCTGGTGGGCATCCCACCGGAGGATATGCACAAGGTCTACTGCGATCCCTGGACGATTGGATATGATGAGAGATTTGGAAACGGGGTGCGCCTTCAGCAAGCATTGATGTACTACCGACCACACCCCGACGACTCGCAATACACATACCCGCTGGACTTCTGCCCGATCTACGACGCCAATAAGAGAGAAATCATCCATATCGACGTGCCCAAGATCCGCCGACCCGTCAGCAAGGCGCCTCCCAACAACTACCACGTGCAATCGATCGAGGCCCAAGGCGGCTACCGAAACGACATCAAGCCGATCAACATCACGCAGCCGGAAGGCGTGAGCTTCCAAATCAAAGGGCGGATCATTGAATGGCAGAACTTCTCGGTGCACGTGGGCTTCAACTACCGCGAAGGGATTGTGCTCAACAACATCACGTATTTCGACAAGAACGAAAACAAGACCCGACCTCTCTTCTACCGACTGTCGCTGGCGGAAATGGTCGTGCCGTACGGCAACCCGGAACACCCTCACCAGCGCAAACACGCGTTCGACCTAGGCGAGTACGGCGGCGGGTACATGACCAACTCTCTCAGCCTGGGGTGTGACTGCAAGGGCAGCATCCACTACATGGACGCCGAGTTTGTCAACCGAGCGGGATCGGCGCAGACGATCAAGAACGCCATCTGCATCCACGAAGAAGACAACGGGATTCTGTTCAAACACACCGATTTCCGCGACGACTCGGTGATTGTGACGCGGGCCCGCAAGCTGATCATCAGCCAGATCTTCACGGCGGCCAACTACGAATACTGCGTCTACTGGATCTTCCACCAGGACGGCACGATCCAGCTGGAAATCAAGCTGACGGGCATCCTCAACACGTACGCCATGAACCCCGGCGAAGACACCCACGGCTGGGGCACCGAAGTGTATCCCGGCGTCAACGCGCACAACCACCAGCATCTGTTCTGCCTGCGCATCGACCCCAACATCGACGGCTCCAAGAACACCATCTTCCAAGTCGACGCCGCCCAGGGCCCCGGCGAACCGGGCTCGGCCGAGAACTACTACGGCAATGCCTTCTATGCGCATAAAACAAAGTACACCAACCCGATCCAGGCCATGGCCGACTACGAGGGCAAAACCTCGCGGACGTGGGACATTGCCAACGAAAACAAGATCAACCCTTACTCGCACAAGCCCGTCTCGTATAAACTCGTCAGTCGCGAGGTTCCGCCTTTACTGCCCAAGGAGAATTCATTGGTGTGGAAGCGTGCCGGGTTTGCACGCCACGCCGTCCACGTTACAAAGTGTAAGTCGATCCTCATCACTCCATCCATATCCTCTATTCTGCTTCTCTTCCATCCATATCCATCCTCTACATAGTCCTCTGCTCACACAATCCACAGACTCAGACGACCAACTCCACCCAGCAGGCCGGCACGTCCCCCAAACCTCAGGCGAGCCATCCATGGGCCTCCCGCAATGGATCCAAGCCAACCCCCCAAGCCAAGATCGACAACGAAGACATCGTCCTCTGGCACACGTTCGGCCTGACCCATTTCCCCGCTCCCGAAGACTATCCCATCATGCCTGCCGAGCCCATGACGCTGCTTCTGCGGCCGCGCAACTTCTTCCTGCGCAACCCGGCCCTCGACGTGCCGCCTAGCTATGCTCGCACGCCGAGCCAGGTCGCCGCGGGCAAGACGGGGTGTAATTGCACTGATAAAGCTAGTGTTCAGGTCTAAACCAAACAAAAAAGGGGGAGTCGGATCGAGTTGGTCGTTCGTTCAATGGGGATCCTGAACAAGGTCCTGAACAGGGGATAGGACGAATCGATTCGGTCGGAAAGACAGACTGATGAGAGACTGCCAGTAGGTACTTAGTACCTGGTTGAACTGAGTTCAACTGAGGAAGGACTGGTCTGGTCTGGTCTGGTCTGGTATCAAGGAGTTTTGCCTTGTCTTATCTTATCATGTCTTGTCATGTCTTGTGCCTGTTAAGCAGCTTGCTTGGTTTGACATGCTTTGTGTTGGGCATCTTGATAAGTAATCTTGATAGTTGAGCTTTAGCGAAAATGGTACTATGTAGGTATGCATGTCACGTCACGTCAAGTCAAGTCTATCTTTCCCCATCATCCAGGGCCAAGGGAGAGATTGTCGCAAAATAAATCCTTACTAGTATATATCTAGAGAGAGAGAGAGAGAAGAGTAACATTGTACAGTTGCATCATGTGCCACGCAGACCATGCCTCAAGCCATGGGAGACTTGTTTTGAAGGGGTTCATCAATGATTCATCTACCGTGTATACTTAAGTAGTACCTTGCACAGAGGATGCAGTATGGAGTATAGAATTAGAACTAGAATATGGAGTATAAGTACCTAGGTAGGTAGTAATGAGTATACCCAGGTACGGTAGTAATGCAATATACTAGTATTCTCCAGGCTAGGATAAGTATGCCAATCATCCAGTCCACCATGTGGAAGGGAAGCCTTTGTTCTATCTTCTCACTTATGAGATAAGTATCTCCAGATACCCAGTAGCTTAACCCACTCTGTATGGCATTGGTAAGTATATACAGTTTCCCTCGATTTGTTGTCTCTTTCTGTTATTGATTTGTCGCCTTCACGACCATGTCTCCTGCTTGTATCGCCCGACTTTTTCCAACCGGGCGAGATATGATTCTGCATCAGCTTCGGTCTGGATGAACACGGTTCCATCGTCGTCGTCTTCGAGCTGACCATTTGCGTCTGTGGAGGCGGGAGCTGAAGCAGGAGCTGAAGCAGAAACAGAGGTGGAAACAGGAGCAGAAGCAACAGAAGCAGAAGCAGAACCGTCCACAACTGTCTTGCTTTCCAGTCTCTTCCGACCCTGGGTGACCAGAGCATCGACAATCGCCTGCCGTACGGCCTTGGGCATGGCGCCTGAGGAGCCACATACGATGATCGTGGCGTCTCGTTCGCAAAGGTATTCCCAGATCAGGTGGGCCTGTTCCCGGATCCGGTCCTGCACGTAGACTTTGAACGCGTGGTCGCGTGAGAAGGCTGGGATGATCTCAAAAGCGCATGTCGCTGTAACTTTTGGCTCTGGCTGAGGCTGTTGCTTTTGTGTCTGCGTCTCTGTCTGCGTCTCCGTCTGCGTCTGCGTCTGTCTTTGGCCTGGTGTCTCACTCTTGGTTGGTGTCCCACTTTGGGCTGGTGTCTCACTTTTGCCGGATCTCTGCTGCTGCAGAACAGCCCATTCATCATGGAAAAAGTAGTCTGCCTTTTCATTGCGGCAGCCGAAAAACAGCGCTGTTCTTCCCTGGACTTGACCCTCCCGAGTCTTTTCGTGGATCAGCGCACGCAGCGGCGCAATACCTGTGCCGGCGCCGACTAGGACATGGCTTGCATCTCCCAACTCGGAGGTCTTGGAAAAGCGGCCTTCTGTCTTCAACGATACCTGTAGCGTCGTTCCTTCCGGTAGTTGTGCCATGTATCTCGTACACACGCCCTCGCGGATCCGTTTGATGACAGTCCGATATTTGACGATGGCCACCAACAGTTCGAACGTCGTCGAGCTGTCTTCGGTGGATTTCAGGGCGCCGCCACTTGCGATACTGAACTGGCGCGGACGCAGGGGCGGGAAGATATTCGTGACTTCTCGCCATGGGATTTGCACCGAATCGAATTCCTGCAGAATCTCAATCATGCTGCGTCTCGGCCGTGTGGCGTAGTCGTAGTACTCGTCTAGGTACTGCGGGTCGGTGAACTCCAGTAAGCGCTCTTTATGCATTTCGTTGCTAGTGTAGTTCGCTATGGCGCCGAAGAAGGATCGGCGAGGAATGGCGTTAATGTCCAGGTATTCGGTCAACAGGGTTCGAAGTGTGAGGTCTTTACGGCTGAAGATGGGATGGGGGTTCGAGAGTGGCTTTGTTTTGGGCCGCGCTGAGACCAGATGGATCGGTAGATCTGCGGCGTCCTGCCAATTCATGCGGTCAATGAGAAACGATACATCGACTGCCATGTTTTGAGGCGAGATCGCGAGAGCGTCGCCTGGCATGTAGTCGATGTTTCCACGAGCTTTGAACCGCATGAATCGGACATCTTGCCAATGGTCCGGCGGTGTCACTCGCTCATTCTTCTCCAACACAGCGGCAAAAGACTCAGAAGAGGTCTGTGTGGCGGTGGGTTGTGAGTTGTCCGAAGTCGGCGGTGTGCTGATGGAGGGGGGATCTGTTACGGTCTTCTCTAACCGGTATTTGCTGGGTAAAGTCACCTCGGCCGGTATGGGATCAAGACTTTGGGGGAGTGGCAGGACGTCCAGGATGGTCTTGCGGAAGAGGTCGAGCCATGCCAGGAAAGCGCCGTCCGTTCCTTCGTCGCCTTGTTCATCGGCCTCGCAGGATTCAAGGAGTGAAGTAGCCCCGAGTTGCCTCAGCCGCTTATCCAGTTTCCTCGCAGCCCAGTTGAATTTCGGATAAGAACTGTCCCCAAGCCCAACTAGAGCATATTGGACACCGGCCAGCGTCGTGGGTGGCAGCTTCTTGCGGAGAAGGCTGGTCCAAAATCTTCGAGCATTGTCGGGGAAATCGCCCTGTCCGGTGGTGGAAATGACAAAGACAGTAAGGGTATAGTTGTGTAAAAGGTCGTGCCTGACATCATCCAGGCCTGCAACGTCTGTGTCGAAACGAAGTCGCTCGAGACAGCGGCTGATCTCTTCAGCAAAGTCCTGTGATGTGCCGGTTTCTGTTCCGTAGACTATGAGGGCGGACCTTGCCTCATCTTGTCCGATCGTGGCAACCATGACTGACCTTGTGTGTCCGGGCGAGCATCATGTGCGCCTGGTATGAATTCCTCTGGGCGGCGTTGCCATTAGACACGCTTTCTTGTAGAAAATCTCCCGGTATCGGATGGCAACTCGACAAATGCATTTTTGCATATCGACGGTTTTATGGTTTGCCGTATTTTGTAGGAAGGCTTCTGTACCTTGTTACGGTGGAGCATTTAGATTAGAGGCGCAGTTTGATACAGAGTCTCTGGGCATCAACTCATCATCATCGCTGGTTTCCTTGGAGTAGACTATGAAGCTCCAAAGTCACATATTGAGCCAGACACTCCTGTAAGGACATTCAGTGGTGTGCACGTCACCCATTTCGAAACCTTCCATCACCGGGCTCTCCTATATATGCGAACAGTGGCTACAATGGCCAGCAATAACGGGCACGTCTGGAGCGGCGGTGAAAGTTACGATTGACTACTCATCTGCTCTAGATTCGGTCTTAACACAAGTACACGCTTGCTTGGAATTGACTCTGCCCCCTAGCAGTTCTCAATGACGTTCTAGAGCTCGAGCAGCCCTATTCTTCGATCAAGAATTGTCGGAAGAGGTGAAGGACCTCTGATGGATTGCATCTCTTCGGTGAACTGATACACGGCTCTTATTTTGCCCGTCCCGATGTGGCCCTCAAGTGCCATTAGGATTGATGGGCAAGGGGAGAGGAACCCTGGTGCAGCTGGAGTGGCAGTCCAGTGGTCACACAATCACTTAGTTTCCATTATCCGATTGCTTTCATTTCTTCGCCCAGTATCGACAATTAGTGACGGAAGAACGCATGCCGTGGGTATCGTCTCACTTGGTCTGCAGACGGAGGCGTAGGCCGCCATGTAGGCACCTCCCGCTGCCAGGCGAAAAGGCGCCTCTGAACGAGGGTTCCCGCTTGAGCCACTCACTGCCGGTCTGCTGCTCCTCTGCACTGCAAACCAAACCAGCCCACAATCCCTCTCCCTTGGGATCAAAGAGATCGTCTCGCGCCGAGGCAACACGCACTCTGGGATCAGAAGTATGCGCCATCATCATCACCACCTCGTCCACCACCGTAGGCAAATCCATCCTCGTCATCTCCCTCTCCTGTGTCAAAGTAATTCTCCGCATTGTAATCGTCGCCGCCTCCATCGTCTGACTCCTCAAACTCCGAATCGACAGGCTCATCGTCTCCGGAGCCGTCGTCGTCGTCATCATCATCGCCATCGTCGTTGTCATTGGCGTCTGCATTATCGTCGTCCTCGTCATCATCCTCGTCGTCAGAGCCTTTATTCTTGTCCTTCTTACGCCGGGGTCGCGGCTGGATCTCTTCTTCCGAGAACTCGTCTTCAGCATCGAGACCGCGTTTCTCGCCCGCTTTTCGTGTCGTGAGATCGTCTCGGCGCCGTTTCGCGGATTTCGTACTATTCCGTGACCGACGGGTTCCGGACAACAAGGGATCTGAACCGTCCGTATCGTTGCCTTCGTCGTTGTGGTTCTCTTCGTCTTCATTCACGTCTTCGTCAATGACAATGTCGCGCTTCCGCTTCTTGCGTGGCGCATTGGTCTCGAAGTCGAAGTCGATGTCGGTGGATTTCCACAGCGGGTGTTTGCGCTTAGGATCGAGAAAGGGCCATAGTTCGGGTGGGAAGTATCGGAGTTCTGTTCGCACAAACTTGTTGTCAGAATTGGTTTCGTTCGGTTGCAGGCTTCAACAGCTCTCTAGGAGGGATGCTCACCATAATCTCGCCCGCTTAGGTCCGGTACGGTACGTTTCTTCTTGTAGTATTTGGCACTGTATTTCTCTTGGTCATTGAAGGGGTCAAAGCCTGCGCGCTTGATGACCTTTCCCGTCTTGACATCGGCGAGGCTGCTGGGGTCAAGCACCGAGTAGTATGCTCCGTTGCGCGCTCGGTCGCGGAACCGTAGGTAGCTTTTCACGCAGGATAGTTCGAGGGCAGAGATCGGTCGAGGGACGGGAAGTTCGATGGGCTAATGGGAGGAGCCTGGTTAGTCTTGGGCAGTTTTCGCTGATTTGGAATCCTTTTCCTCTTCGCAACCAGAAAAGCGGGAAGTCATAATGATTGTCTGATGGAAAGCGTTCGACCTACAGGAAATTGTGGTTCGGGCTTGTTAGGGCGGTTATACGTTGACGGATCGTCTTCCTCATCGTCCCAGGACAAGTCAGGCCCGCGCTTCCCACCACCTCTTCCGCGGCGCGCCATATCGCATCAAAAGTGTTGTTGATAGGGTATTTGCCCAGCAGGACGCCGTCTGGTATCGTTCTCTGGTCACCGAGTCGCGTCTCTCATTGTGCGAGGGTGGTGTGCTGCCGTGGACGAAAAACACGTTCGTTCCTTAGTGTGAGTTGTAAGCAGCCAGACTTAGAGGAGACTGAGCCGTAGGGTGGTTCTGCGTGAAGTTGGCTTGCGAAAGTGCAGGTGAGTTCTGTAGAGTTACAGTATTTGCCAAAGTTTGAATCTCAAGCCAGAAAATCGGCGGCAGAATTTTGGAGCGAGGTGGAGAAAAGGTGCGTGCGGCCTCACCGCCTTCAGGGGCCGGCCGACGAGGCTGAACATTGAAGGGGTCTACAAGTGCATACCAGGTGTCTGGCGGTTTATGTATGATCATTTAGTCTACTACGGTAACTGCTGCCTGTGTCCGAAGGGCGTTATGTATGCGCCGGAATGGAAACCCATCCAACTCAAATGTCTTGGATGGTCTCCTATGTCAGCCAGCATCTCTCTCATTTGCTCCCTGCCAGTGTGTCTCTGCTGATAAGGCCATGTATTTCCAAAGCTCGTAAGGCAGCACGGGATATGTTTTAGCAATGGAACTGGGCGCAAGAAATGAAGCGACGCTTTTCCGTATTGCCCTGGATAGGCGAATGAGCTCATCGGCCAATATCTGGTGGCAATCAGCAATGAGTCCCTCTTTTCCATGACACAAACACGGCCAACAGTAACGCAGGAGCATCCGCTAGAGATCAGCTCAAGGCGCCTCAGCATTGATCAGCGGTCTTAAAAGGCGTGCAGGCCCTGAGCAATTCCAAGTGCCCCCATGGAACCTTTGAGAAGCCGCAAAGATAGGAATTGAACCATCGTTTCCGCCAGTGAATGCTCTGAAAACCATGTAGCAGGCAGCTACCCCTGACAGTAGCTGTAGAGCTCCTCCTGGAGGGTTATCTTGATGACGTATTGACCTGGGTTGTTATAGAGAGTGGCGAGGATGAGGCTGTCGCGCATTCCAGATTTGAGGCGTCATGTTCACGCTGACTCTTAGTGATCGTCATACCTTCTCAAGGCAGGCCCATCATGATTGATTGAAAAATGCTGCCAATTTCCAAAAGACAAGGACCCAGCTATACTGTATTCCTCTTGCTCTGTCGATTCAACCCTAGGGCCACCATTTGATCGATAGGAGCAGATCTCGTGTCTGGTGGTTATCCTGGTCATCTAATCCGCTCCTCCCACACCTGGAAACCACGTATCAAGAACGAGGATCATAGCCCATCGGCTGATGTCGCAATCATTGGTCGGCGCCCGGCGAATACACATGAGAGATCGGTTGTTCCATGTTGTTTCTCGCCCTACAGAAGGACCTACCGTGCTTGGGAAGACCAGCACCTCCGAGAGCCCGTAGAAGGTGGATATGGTTGGGAGACACGCATGGGTAGCTTACCAAATCCTGCTGGCCATGCCTTGCAGCTGAATACCTACCGAGATATGAAAGACCAGGAATGAGAGGTTGAGAAGTTGTTCAGGTGTTATTTAAAGCGGCAATTCTTAAGCAGTACACGTGACAGCACGTGATACCACGTGATTGGACCAGTCAGTCAATCTCGACGTCACGTGGCTCACTGACTTCTTCATGTTCCCCATATTTTTCGACGGCAACATCATTGACTCATCTTGCAGCGTCAATACTAAAAGCAGGTCGGTAAGCAGGTCAGCTTCTTGCTTGATAGAACACCTGGAGTGATATTGACATATTGCCCACTCTGACCTGTCCTCAACGCTTAACATGCCCAGTCGATCAGAAGTCGCCTATTTCGGCGCGGGACCTGCTCCTCTACCAACTGCTGCCATAGAAAAGAGTGCTGAGGCGTTTGTCAATTTCGGCGATACTGGTCTGTCGTTGGCGGAGATCTCACATCGCTCTCCCACAGCAAACAAGATTCTCTCGGATGCCAAAGAGGCACTGGCAACTCTATACGACATCCCCACAGACGAGTATGATGTCTTGTTCATGCAAGCCGGAGGAACAGGCGAGTTCAGTGCCACGGTGCAGAATCTGGTAGGGAACTGGATTGAGAAGCGTCGGAGGAAGGCTATCGCGGAACTGGGGGAGGGAAAGGATGCCGAAGTTCTGGAGCGCGTAGGAAAAGAGATCGAGGCTGAGCTCAAGGTCGATTACATTGTGACAGGGTCTTGGTCGCTCAAAGCCAGCCAGGAAGCTTCAAGGCTACTGGGCTCCAAGTACGTCAATGTCGCTGTGGATGCGAGGAAGAGCAACAACGGCAGGTTTGGGAAAATCCCGGACGAGAAGGAGTGGAAGTTGACCCCCAAGGGAAGTGCCTTCGTTTACTTCTGTGACAACGAGACTGTGGACGGTGTTGAGTTTCCTGCCTTCCCGCAGTCTCTGGAGAGCAAGGGTGGAAACAAAGACGACGAGAGGATCGTCGTGGCTGATATGTCGAGCAATTTCTTGAGCCGGAAGATTGATGTTAGGAAATACGGCATTATATTCGTAAGCCAGTCCCCATCCCAGCTCAGCTCCAGTCTCTCTGCATTGTTCGCAGCAACTAATATCTGTTCAGGGCGGTGCCCAGAAAAACCTCGGCATCACTGGAGTTACGGTTGTCATCATCCGAAAATCCCTTTTGGATCTGGTCCCGCCGCCCACGTTTCTTCATGCCTTGTCTCCCGTGATCCCGACCTCAGGGGCTCTTCCTCCGATCATCTTCTCCTTCTCCACCATTGCGGCGAATAACAGTCTGTACAACACCCTTCCGATCTTCAACCTCTACGTCGCCACTGTTGTGCTGCAGATGCTTGTGTCTACCTTCGGCGAGAAGAAGGTCTCTGGTCAGGAAGATGTCGCGAACCAGAAGGCTGCACTTATTTACGGCGCCCTTGACGCCCATCCTGACACATACCACGTCGTACCTGACAAAAGCGTGCGCAGCCGAATGAACATATGCTTCCGGATCATCTCTGGACCCAAGTCCGGCAATGAAGTGGTTGCCGACGAGGCCAAAGAGAAGGCCTTCTTGGCAGGCGCAGAGAAGCGCGGGCTTCTCGGCCTCAAAGGCCATCGATCCGTGGGTGGAATGAGGGCGAGCAATTACAACGCCGTGTCCCTGGAAAATGCGCAGAAGCTGGCAGATTACCTGGTCGAGTTTGCAAGGACATAATCCTCCAAAAGTTAGCCAACCAAAGCCTCAAAAGTAGATAACGGCCATCATCTTGTGCCAAAAAGACCCTATCAATCAAAGCTTCACTGTTCCACCGTAACCTCCAATCATGCCAGCGCGACTTCACTTCAATCGCGTCGCCATCGCCCAATCACATGTCCATATCCAGGCTTAGCGCCACCTGCGCTCACTTAACCCATATATATCTAAAAAACCAAATTTCTCTCGACAATCCTCCGAGGCAAACCCAGGCCCCGGTGGCCTAGGCGTTTGACTTGGGGGTGCGTTACCAAACCCCAAAGAAACCAAACCAAACCAAACCAAAGTAGAAGGAGCTCTCTCGAGAAAAATCCCTGGGCCTAGACACGGTTCTATAAGGTAGAAGAGCGTGTGATCCTTCGGGAACACCGTTGGCCGTATAGAACCTGTGGACTTTGCAGCAACCCAGCCGGGGGTTTCACTTGGCGGGATCCTCCGGGTAGAAGACCTTAAGAACGAGGGAATTGCTATGCCGGGGCTTCGCGCAAAAGTTTTTGTCATTTGGGTTGATGAAGCATCCTTTTTTCGGTATAGGGAATGTTTTTTTTTTGGTATAGGGAACGCCTGGACTTAGCTGGTGTGAGACTGCTGGTCTACTGTTCAACCTGCCGCATGTGCAAAATACTTTTTGGTCTTCCAGCCGCCGACTTTGGGAGCGAGCTGGAGCCCGCCAGTTCGTAGCCACGGCGCGGAGTGCAGTGAATGAGGCAGAGAACCTCAGCCTTGGCGATTGGTGCGTACCTGTACAGTCCATCGCATGTCAAGATACTTCGGTGTGCTTCATATGTAGCTCCTGCCTCCATGCTAATCCCTTGCGTCGGTCTATGATGTCCCGTTCATCTTCCACAGCCTTATTCCAATATCAACGCAGGTGGGTGGTTTGGATCCAGAGCTTGCTTCCCATCGAAACGCATATGACAGCTCAACATACGGGAGTTCATAAAGGTCGAAGCTATGGCCCTGCGAAGACGTTCTTGCACGAGACTGACATCTGGATACATACATGCAGTGTACAGTAGGAGTGACAATGATCGATGTCGTCTGCCTCAGTTCAGCTTAGGTCATCCAATTGTGCCAAGCAACCACGTGACCAGGTGTAAAGTGGTTGCATCGGCGCGAAAGTTGATGACGGCACGCGTTCGACAAGCACAACTCCACGCGTGAAACCGAGATCTCACCACTGCATGTCAGCATCATCTCCGCAGCCTTGTCTCACCCCTACAAGGGAACGAGATCCCTTACGGACAACCGCACTGACGGTCTCCCACCAGGACCATCCGGAGATCATGGCGAGAGGGAGAACAAGGACACCAGCCACGGCCAATACTAGGAGAAGGAATTCAAGCTGAACCATCAAACTCAGTACCAGTACCAACAGCAGAACAGTGTCCAGAGCCGCAGCGAGCGAGCGAGCAGTCTTAAATCCTAATCCAACCGTCGAGCATTCTCATTCTTTTCGACACAATGTCCTCATCACAACCATTCCAGCCATCCTCACCAATAGGCGGGCCCAGCAGACACAAATCACGCTTCACATACAAACACCTGCAGCACCTAAGTCAATCCACAACGACATGCCCCCTACGAGTAATAGCGCTGATCGACTACGACGCATTCTACGCACAATGCGAAATGGTCAGGCTCGGGATCGCCGAGACCCAGCCTCTCGCCGTGCAACAATGGCAAGGCCTAATCGCCATCAACTATCCCGCCCGCGCATACGGGCTGACGCGCCACGTGACCGTGAGCGAAGCCAAGACGAAATGCCCCGATCTCGTCGTGCAGCATGTGGCGACGTGGCGCGAAGGAGACGATTCCTGGGCCTACCGCGACGACGCGGCGCGACATATCCAAACGGACAAAGTCTCACTGGACCCATACCGGCTCGAGTCGCGCAAGAGCCTGGCGCTGCTGAAAGAGATTCTGCCCGCCCCGCCAGTGCAGAAAGTCGAAAAAGCCAGTATCGACGAGGTCTTCCTCGATTTGTCGGCGCAGATCCACCAGGTCTTGCTGGAGAGGTATCCTGAACTGCGGTATGCGCCGTACGACGATCCGACGGAACATTTGCCACTGCCGCCGTCGACGGCGCTCGACTGGCATGCCGATGCGCTGGTCGATCTCGACTCGGCTGAGACCGAGGATGACGATCCGGACTGGGACGACGTGGCGATGAATATTGGCGCCGAAATCGTGAGGCGCGTGCGTCAATCCATCTACGACACGTTGAAGTATACTTGCTCCGCGGGCATTGCGCGGAACAAGATGATGGCCAAGCTCGGCGCGGGCTACAAGAAACCGAACCAGCAGACCATTGTGCGGAACCGGGCCATACAGCATTTTCTGTCGGGCTTCAAGTTCACCAAGATTCGCAATCTGGGCGGGAAACTTGGCGATCAGATCGTCGAGACGTTCGGCACCGAAGAAGTCACCGAGTTGCTGGCCATCCCTGTTGAACAGCTCAAAGCCAAGTTGGGCGATGACACGGGGACTTGGCTCTACGGGATTATTCGTGGCGAGGATAATAGCGAAGTCAATTCACGCACGCAGATCAAGTCGATGCTTTCGGCCAAATCGTTTCGCCCGAGCATTAATACCACGGAGCAGGCGAATAAATGGTTAAGAATTTTCGTCGCTGATATCTATGCCCGGCTGGTCGAAGAGGGCGTGACTGAGAACAAAAGAAGACCCAAGACCATCACGCTCCATCATCGTCAGGGTGCGCAGACCCGGTCCAAACAACTGCCTATTCCGCAGGGTAGGAAGATCGATGAGACCATCCTGTTCGAGCTCGCAAAGACTCTCTTAGGCCAGGTCATTGTGGATGGCAGAGCTTGGCCATGTGCCAATCTCTCGCTAAGCGTGGGCGGCTTTGAGGACGGTGTAGCGGGAAACAGAGGTATAGATATGTTTCTTCTAAAAGGTGACGCTGCCCGAGCCGCCATGGAGGTGCCGCCGAGAAGTAATACCGCTACGCCAAATCCTGAGCAATCCCGACCAGAGAAACGCCCGAGGCTGGGTGAAGCGCCCAGCATTGCCCGCTTCTTCTCCCGTGGCGAGAGCGGCGGCGACCTTGATGACGATTCACTGGACGATATCGAGGTCGATGTGAGTGACCAGGTGGAGGTTGAAACCAAGGGGGAAGCAGACGCCGCAGAAGGAAAGAGAGAAGCTCATAGACCGCCGGAGCTGCATCAGCAAGACATCGCTTCATATTTTTGCCAGGCATGTCAAAAGTCTGTTGCGGAGACCGACAGAGATGAACATGAAGATTGGCACTTTGCCAAAGAACTACAAGCTCAAGAGGCGCCTCCTGTACAGGCCCCGACAGGCAGTCGTCCTTCTGGCCATGCGACTGTGAAATCTAAACGTGGAGGAATCGGTACTCGGGGACGAGGTGCAAAGCCTGAGAAAGGGCAAAGCCGCCTCGCTTTTGGATGAACATATTGGCGAAGAGTTGGATATGCTGCGAGTTCCCGCCGTAACGACACGAGATGCTTTTGTTTAGGTCCGTCTAGATACCCTGATCCGCGTATTCTTTGTTGAACACTCTTCCAATGACCATCCTCCTGATCTCGCTGGTGCCAGCCCCAATTTCATATAGTTTGGCATCCCTCAACAGCCTCCCCGCGGGGATTTCATTGACATAGCCATTGCCACCCATCAGCTGGATAGCATCAAGGCCACATTCAGTGGCTCTTTCGGCAGCGTAGAGGATTGCGCCGGCACAGTCTTGAGTTCGAATCTGACCTTCCTCGTCAACCTTCTTCGCAGTGGCATAGGTGTAGGCCCTCGCGGCCTGGAGCTTAGTATACATGTCGGCCAGTTTGCCCTGGATCAATTGGTTATGGGCGATTGGTAGGCCGAACTGTTTCCGCTGGTGGGTGTACGGCAATACGAGGTCGAGACAGGCTTGCATGATTCCCAGCGGCCCAGCACTGAGGACAAGCCGCTCCAAATCCAAGCCTTCCATCAACACTTTGACGCCACGGTTGACCTCGCCGAGTATATTCTCCTTCGGTACGAAGACGTTATCGAAGACAAGCTCGCCGGTATTGGAACCTCGCATGCCGAACTTGTCGAGTTTCCTTGTCACGGAGAAGCCTTCAGCCGTACTGTCGACGATAAATGCCGTAATACCCTTGCTTTGCTTCTCGGGCTCCGTCTTTGCATATACGACAATATAGTCGGCATCTGGACCGTTGGTAATCCACATTTTGGTGCCGTTCAGTTGGTACCCTCCGTCCACAGCCTTGGCCGTCGTCTTCATGCTCACGACATCACTGCCCGCCGAGTGTTCCGACATGGCCAGGGCTCCGATCTTGTCTCCGGAGATCAGACCAGGAAGAAAGCGTTCTTTCTGCTCCTTGTTCCCATTCAGGCTTAATTGGTTTACGCAGAGCTGCGAGTGCGCGGCGTACGACAGGCCAATGGAGCCCGACGCTCGGCTGATTTCTTCGTTGATCACACAGTGTGCTTGGTATCCCATGCCCAGTCCTCCGTATTCTTCGTCAGCAGTTGGACCGAGGAAGCCTGCCTCGCCCAGCTTCTTCCACATCTCATTTGGGAATTCATTCGACCGGTCGGTCTTCGCGGCAACCTCTTCGGGTATTTCCCTGCGTGTAAACTCTTGTACTCTCTCGCGAAGTTCATACAAGTCTTCCGTTGTAGGAGCTGTGAATCCAGCGGGATGTTTGGATGTGGAAGCCGCCCGGACCGCAGTCTTCGAGACATAAGGACTGGCAATGAGAGGAGTAGCCCTTGCGATATGGACGCCACTCCTAACCAGTCTTGCAACGCCCAACGACGCCATGTTGATTCTGTATAGGAAAACCGCGCCCACAGCAGACGGCAGGAGATATACGATGACCGGTTTCACGCTGCAAGATGGAGTAGAATGGAAATGTAGGAGGACCGGAAGGAAGTCAGTCTCATACTCCGGACTCCTTGTACCCCGGACATTGACCCTGCCGTTGGTAACCGCTGTGCCGAGGGACTGCGATAACAATGTGGGGAGGAATCCCCGGGCTCAATCCCCGGGCGCTCAACCATTTCAATTGCAATCCTTGCAATTGAGGCGACAACCAGACACTCTACTCTGCTCACACAGTGCTATGGACGTGCATTATTCCGTACATAAGCGCCGAATACCACTGCTCGTTGCATACAGCAGGCATGTTGCGGACGCTCTCTTTCTCAAACAGCCGGATATCGCATCGCAGCGTTCCGACACAAGCCCAGCCTCTCTACGGAGATAGCATCATATCAGATTCCGACGTCCAAGTCCAATCTGCTGAGGCAGCAAGTCCGATCCATTAGTTTACACCGGAGGTCATATACGCAGGAGGCTGCGCGTATTGCTGCGTCTCCTTATTGGGGGTTATCGAAGTCGTGGACTGCCTGGGCAATGACAGTGCATCGGTACTAAAGAGTCAGTTATAGGTAGTTTGCCAGTATACAGTTGTCCCATACTTGTTATGGCATAGCATTCCACAAGCTGTACAGATGTGGCCCTCACTCGGGGTCTTTTCAATGATTGCCCGTCTATAACTCTCGCCGTCCGTCTTGAGTACATCGCCTGCTGGTCCTTTGCTGATGACGCCGAAGAATCTCCTTTTCAACAATATTAGGAAGGTCGAATACAAAGGCAATGCTCTTTACCACTCGTCTGTTGTGGACAGAAGAGACATGACCCTCGACACCTCGTCTAGCACCGCAGGACGACAATGAGCAGGCCGGACGAAAGTGAACTCGTTGATATCGTCATGGAAAGGTAGGCCTGGAGGATTGCTCAGCCGCCACAGCTGTTTATGACAGTCTTGGGCATAATAGGATTCGAGCAGGAGGAGGCGTCTTTCGACCATGGCTAGTTTGCGATAGCGATGGTTGGGGAGATATGATGCAGTCGCACGATACCTGGAAGATATTTGCTGCAGTGAGGATAAAGAGTGTTGGCTATGGGATGTTGGGACATCTTCAGCTGGGATGAGCAGAAATTGTTTAGCATTGACAACGGCTGTGGGAAAGAAGTAGCTAGAGCATCACCAGAGGAAGGCGCAGGGCAGTCAACCTGCGTGTCAAGCAACACAACTTCGGATCTCACCTCAGTTGCTCGCTGCGATGTACAACCGCAATACATGGTACATCCTCAAGCTGTGCCGGGAGTTCATTCACGTGCCACGGTCTTCGTTCTCCCAGCAGCTTCTACCGCAGGCAATTCACGAGAGATTCGTGAGGTCCTGTGATACCCAACTTTCGACACTTTCAGCCGCCGACGATCTCGGAAGAGCTGTATCGGAATAATGGTTTTTCCGACCCGATCTTAGACGACGACATCGAGATTCCACTTTGTTCCCACAGCCTCTCCGTTTCTCTCTATCTCTTGATTTTCTCTCTCTCTGCCTTTTTCATCAATACGTCCGAGCGCACCACATTTCTCTTGGCCCTCATTGTCCCTCAGAAAATGCGAGAATGTCATACCTGCCTGCTTGGTTTCTTGTCTCCACCACCTTGGACATCCTATGTTTTACTATGCTACATGCTGTGGGAAGTGTGATATCAACTCTGCCTTTACTCCTGACCGCTTGGAGGCCCAAGCGGACCATTTCTGTTCTGTCTTCTTGTCTATCTCGCCAATCCTCTGACATCGATAGCGTCATAAGAGGACTCAGTTGGCTGACGAGGCTTCCGTCATGACCGCATCTATGGCGGGATCCCAAGCCTAAGCATGTGCAGTTTGAAACAATGTCGTGAAGATACATTGGTACATCACGGTGCCGGTTTGCTGCATCGCCACCCAACCGAGTCAATCTCGTGCCTTATTCGGCTCCATTCCGGTATCCACACAAGGCTGCTAGTCCTTTTCCTTCTCTTGTCAATTCCCTCAAATGGCGTCGACCTGCATATTTTTGCGTATCTGGAACCAATCATTCAGAGCCTTTTTCTGTTGGTCTCGATGGTGACTGCATAGATCAAGATTGATCGTACTAATAACGGTGTGACGATCTATCCAGACCTTTCTATTCACCCCTGGGTACAGCCCAGCGATACCCTATCGGCTATGGTGGACCCCCTAATGCAAGCCTTGTCCGCCTCCTACGTATATCTCGATGTTTCTTGCAGTGCAACGGTACGATTCTCTCTTGTATACATTGAGACTCAAAGACACTGCTATCATTGATTTTCACTTCAAACCATCTAGAATCATTTCCTCAACTATCAAATCTACACACTACTCACAACATGGCTCCGATTGCAATTACTCCTCCTCGCATCGAGCCTAAACAGCTCGATGGACATGCTCAAAACCGTCTTCGGCGAACTTCTAGTAACAACATGGGCACAAAACGAAAGATTGTCATTTTCTCAGGTATGTCTCTAAACTTCCACCATGGCTGTACGATCACTAACGTCAACCCAGACTTCGATGGCACCATCTTCATGCAAGACACTGGTCACACTTTATTCGACAACTTCGGCTGTGGGCCAGAGCGACGAGCCGAGCTTGCCAGGCAAATGGAGGAGGGAGAGCGAACGTTCCGTGAAGTGTCGGACGAACTCTACTCATCTCTGAATGTACCACTCGAAGATGGATTCGAAATTATGAAGACGGCCCTCGAAATAGACCCCGACTTCCGAGAGTTCCACGAATTCTGTGTCAACAATAACATCCCATTTTACGTCATCTCGGCTGGGCTGCAACCCGTTCTAAGAAGAGTTCTTGACCATTTCATCGGTGAAGAGATGAGCAAGCATATCGGCATTGTGGCCAATGATGTCAAGATTAGCGAAGATGGCGGTAAATGGGAAGCAGTCTGGAGGCACGACAACGACCTTGGTCACGACAAGGCACAATCGATCAATGAGTTCAGGGAGATGCAGAGTGAAAATGGCACAATTCCTCTGATCGTCTTCGTCGGTGATGGTCTGTCTGATCTGCCGGCCGCTCGTGAAGCCGATGTCCTCTTTGCCCGACGAGGACTCAAGCTCGAGGAGTACTGCAAAGAAAATGGGCTACCGTATATCCCATTCGACACCTTCGCCGACGTCCAGAGGGAAGTCATCCGGATCGCCAAACTCGACGAAGAGAAGACTCACGGCAGAGGGCTGCCAGCCCAATTCAACCCTCTTGCCAACAAATGGAGACGGCTCAGCAACCAAGCCACGAAACCCAACATGGCCGCAGCGTTCAGCCCTTCCAAAGAGGATGTGCTCCTGGAATGGCCAGAAGATGCCACCGAGTCTCGGACCGCCCAAGGTTCAGAAGGAGGCAACGCTGTCTTTGCCGCAACAACGGCATAAGCTTGGGCTTTCCGTCACTTTCTCGTATCGTTATTGACAGACACCGATAAGAACGGGGTGATTGGGCATTCGTTGTACGTGTTTGGGAGTTCTGGAGTTTTGTGGACGGCACAAATGTGCTGATTGGCGTTGGGGTCTACCAGCCTTGTAGGGCAACCTGACGCACGATGACAGGCATGAAGAGGTATAGCTTTTACATTGGGGTCATATAGACTGATACCCCTCCTACCCCAAGGAGATAACGACATTGATTTTGATAGATAGAAGACTGAATGCATAGCTCTTACAATCAATTATCTGCTATCAAATATACCAACTATGCCTACTACCTTATTATCCCTATTAGCTCTTTGGTTCTCGAAACGGTGTAGTGCAGTCGATTCAACGAATCAGACACCAAGCCTTGTCAAATTTGTTCCTTAGTAATTAATTGCCTACGTACCAACATGCTCACTGCAATATCCTCTACCGGCAATAACGAAGTCTCCTGTGACCTCTTTCCTTCAGAGAGCGATTTGCAATAGCGCCATCGTCTCTCCTAAACCTGGATATTGGCCCTGCGGCAGCTGTGGGGCCTGTTTTCCCGTCCTTGCCTCATGCCTCGTCCCCAGTCGAGGCCAACAAGAGAAACATCTATTCCGACATCATTCGCGGCCAAGAAAGCCGAAATCCTGTCGCTGTTGGAACAGCCTGACGACGCGTACACGGATAAATCACCTAAGGGCACAGTCGACGCACAGATCCGCGAGCTGATTGCCGAAATCAACGCGTACGACGGCTTAGTCACGACCAGCAGCTGTGCAGGGCGAGTAGCTGTGTTTGTCGAAGGGCCCAAATCAAAGGCAAAGGGGAATACACAGTCAGACTCAAGGTCAAGGTCAAAGTCAAAGTCAGACTCGAATGCGGAATCAATTAACACTGCGAGTGCACAAGTGGGAGATGATGTCCGAGATGACCTTGTTACGATAGTAGATGCAACGAGAAAGGCTGGAGAAGATGATGTTGTTGATGGGGGTGACGAAGAGGAAAGTCCTAGTCCTTCTGGCGGAGTGACGGATACTGTACCAGTACCAACGGCCACAGCCTCGCCGGGCGGGAAGGGCGGCGGCCGCTGGCTATATGTGTCGCATGATCCTATCGATATCGTGCCCCGGAAGGACACTGGGGACGATGGAGCAGGATGTTTCATTCGAATGTTCAATCTTTCCTCCCAGCAGGATGCGTCGGCTACATCTACCTCTACATCTACATCTGCATCTACATTCACCCCTACTTCTACGTCAAATTCAGAATCAAACCAAAACCGAAGCTCGAACTACTCCGACTCTCCAAGCCAGACACGTTCGAGTTCAAAGCTCAGTTCTAGTCCTCGACTGGTTCACCTCTCATTCTCCCCTCTCATCTTACATATCCTCTGCGCAACACTCCACCACGCCCGACCGGTCCTGGCGGCCGCCATCAACGCCGGGTTCCGTGAAAGCGGGCTCCAGAGCCTCCGTGTCATGGATGACCCTGAACACGGCGTGATGGTGGCAGTGCGGACGGCTGGGCTGGCGTTCGAAACTGTCGTTGGACTTGTGGATCAAGACGCCAGTGGACAGGAACGAGTACATCCCCTTGTGAGCGAGGAGTATCTCGCTCTCTGTGCCGGTGTGGTGAATGAGAGGTTTGCGTGGAACAATGAGCGGCGGGAACGGTTCAGGGCAGAGCTGAGAAGAGCTATGGAGCGAGAGGGTTTGGCTTCGACAGGAGCAGCAGCAGCAGCAGCAGCAGCGGATGGTGATGCAGAAGCGTCTGCATCCCGGCGTGGATGTGGAGGTGGGTGGGAAGACAAAGATGAGCGCCGGAGAAGGAAGCGTGACGAAGGACTCCTGAGACAAAAGAAGGAAAAGGAGACAACTTCGAAAGGCTCGTCGGACGCGAAATCTGAGCCTACTATGACAATAGATGAGCTGGATGACGGATTGGCCACGCTAGAAATGGATCGGTAGATTCTCGATCTCGAACCTACCTACCTACGACCGTCACCGGCACAGAACGTGGGACATGGTCGACGTCTTCTCTGGCTGTTGAGCACGTCCTTTCTCCTCTCCGATCGCGACCATATCCAATGCAAGTCACTGCTCGTGCATCTTACGGCCTCTAGCCATGAACGGCTCCCTCTTCATCGACCCACGAAGCAACACCTCCTCGCGCATCCTGACGATTCCAAACTCCGTGAGACCCGCATCCTCGAAATACCGACGTAGCTCCTGCTCACTGAATCCATGGTGTGCGACAGTATTGACGGCCGGATTGACTCCCGGATCTTCCATAGCATGCGTGACGAAATCGATGATCAGAAACACTCCGCCGGGCCGTAACCGCTCGACCAGCCGTCGCGCGGCAAGCTGAATATCCGCGAAATGATGGAACCCTAGACCAACAACCACAAGATCGAAATTGTAGAACTCAGGGGACGATACCTCTTGCGGCGACGGTTCCCGTGGGTCAAGAAGGTTGCCGACCACTGCATGTGCCGTGAATGGCTCTGAGGTCGGGGAGTCCTCCGCTACAGGTCCGGAGGATGAAGCTGAAGCAGGAACCGGTCCAAAGCGCTGATTGTACGCTTGAACCATGTTCTCGCTTATGTCGATGCCGATATACTCTGTGGCGCGGGCGCCGAGGGCGTGGGTGACGCTGCCTGGTCCGCAGGCGTAATCTAGAACACGTACAAGTCCACGCCCAGGTACTTGTTTGCTTTGATCATCGGTCTCGCGAGTCTCGAAAACAGTCGATGGGTCGATGAAGTCCACGCCGATCCAGTCGATGTGCTGCTGGATGAATGCGGTGATCTTGTTGAGGAAGTCCTTCTGCCATTGTTCGGCGGTATATGATGACGCGGATTTACTGGTTTCAACCGAGAACAAAGGATCAGCAGAATCTCTGGAAAGATGTACTGGACTGACTGGTCGTGGATAAAAAACGTGTGATTGGTTGCCTGGGACTGATTGCATAGTAGAGAGAAGCGCAAGTGTCGACTTGTCCTGTTCCTTCTTGATTGACAAGTATTCACCACCCTGGCTCCATGATGAAGCAAGGTGTTCTGACAAGGAAGCAACAATTGGCGTGTATGTGATTGATCAGGGTACTTACTTCCAATGCGCGCGATTCACTTCTGTGAAAGCCTCGTCGTGCTTATGCCGAGGGTGAGGGTGAGGGTGATGGTGATGTGAATGTCCTCCATCGAGCTGGTCTCCAGCACCACGCCCATGCTCAGTATTGGCCTCCCCGGAACAAACTTGACTCTCTTCACCGTTGCCATCCGTATCGCTGGGACCGTCGCCGCGGACTTTAAGTTGGTGGTCCTCGTCCGCCATTTCCACAGAGACGGAATAGATGATGTTCCTTCTTCTGCACGGCTAGTGACCGTCTTCAATGCGACTCGATGGCATAAGTTATAGTGCTTTCGTAACAAATAAATAACCTGAGCTTGCACCCTTTATATCTCTGACGCGGTACCTTGTGGCATACTTAGATTGCAACACAGAAGACCAACCTGATTCTCGCGATTGTGGAGGTTCGGAGACTTTGATATCGCGGAGACTTTTAGGTACAGACGACGCGTTAACATCAGTCACCCGTGCCTACGTAGGTAGTCAGCAGCCAGACTCCTCAGACAGATTTGGTACCATATCTTAACGACGTGAAATGCTACCTACCTTACCTTAGCTACCTCCCATTTCATAGACAAAACGTAGAACCACGCCACCTGCAGTGAGAGGCAAAGGCAGAGGCAGAGGCAGAAGCAGAAGCGGATTGATTAGATACTGGTGATCCCCACGTGACGAGACAAGATAGACGTCATTCTCGACACGACACGTCCAAGTCACGACTCGGAGACGCGTTAAGTGGTTTTCGCTCCTTTCGGAGCATGTCACCGACATCTCCGACATTCAAGTCTGCCTCGTAACTACATCTGCAACTACAGTGTAGCTAAAACTAAACCAACGACAAGTCCATCAAGCCCAAGCTTACAGCGGCAGAGCCTGGTCGAATATCGAATATCGAATAACACAATCAGACCACAGATACCTACTATACCTGGTTTATTTTCCAGGAAATCGCTACATCTGGCGTTACTCGATCCATAAGGTATTCTACAGTTCGTCTCAGGAGTAAGGTACTTGTTAGGATACAACACAAACTTGAACTACGACCCTACCCTATCCAAGGCACAGCACAGCTCCTGGAACCAAATCAATGGCAGGGCGCAAATCAAGCTCATCCAAAACCAAAACTGCTACTACCCGTGTCTCCGAGGTATCACTATCGCTCAAACGCCGGACAACCGAGACTGAGACTCCTACCGTGACGCCAGGAAGTCGAAGTTCAAAAAGACTGAAAGAGGCGACTGGCGCCGCCAGAACAACACCTACTAAAAGCAAATATTTCCAAGATCCCTCCAGCGACAGCGATAGTGGCGATGATGAACCAGAGACGGCCGACGAGGTCGAGGATTCCGGGTACGAGGACGAAGACGCTTCAGTCACAGAGGATGCGTCGAGCAGTGAGGATGAGGATGAAGATGACGACGACGACCGCGCAGCAGTGAAGCGGCGCCGGTCCCGTGGCAAGAAACCCCTTGGCAAGGCTGGCACCACCACTACGCAGACACTTGCTCGAGGGAAAGAACTTTGGCGAACTGGTGTCAAAACGGGCCTGGGGCCCGGGAAGGAGGTTTTCATTGAGAAGCCTAAGCCGAGAGGTGATGGGGGCATCAAGTATGTCCCTGGGAAGATTCATCCCAATTCAATGGCCTTTCTGAAAGATCTCAAGAACAACAATGACAGAGAATGGCTTAAGAGTGAGTGCCCCCGCGTGGTGGTTTGATGAGATCTGGTTGGCGCTGGCGTCCATCTGATCAACTACCTCGTTATGACAAACTGCTCGCATCAGTGGCCGAGACTGACCTCTTTCGCCTTAGTGCATGACCCTGATTACCGACAATCGTGGAAGGACTGGGAGAGCTTTGTGGAAACGTTGACGGAAAAGATCTCTGAAATTGACGAGACTATTCCTGAATTACCACCGAAAGATCTGGTAAGCCGGGAAGAATACCCCCGGGGCCTCTTGTGCTCTAGACCCCATGTTGCATTGCTGATGCCAGCTGAAGGTCTTCAGAATATACCGCGATATCAGGTTTTCCAATGATCCTACTCCTTACAAGGTTTGTCTTTGCAATACAAGCGCTTTTCGATCCACGTCCTACCTAAAACTAACATCTTCCAAGCCCCATTTTTCTGCAGCATGGTATGGGTTTCCACATCCCAAAAAAGAAGACCGTGTGTGCTGAATTTGTCAAGGTCTCGGACGGGGCGGAAAGGGCCCTATGCAGGTTATTATGTTCAGATCCAGCCTGGTGGCAAAAGTTACGTTGGTATGACAGGCATCCCCTCTTGGAATCTCAGCTGACATTGGTGTGTCCAAGGCGCTGGGCTCTGGATGCCCGAATCGCAACCACTAGCACTCATCAGAGCGGATATTGACAGAAGGCCGGAAAGGTTGAAGCGGATTCTGACGGATCCTCGGATGCGCAAACACATATTCGGAGGGATACCGAACGACGAGAAGAGGGCCGTCAAAGCTTTTGCCTCCCAGAATGCGGAAAATGCCCTGAAAACAAAACCCAAGGTATGTGCGCATCTCTTCCCGAAGCCAGCTCGCATTTCACGTCACCGACATGAGCCCTTCGACTCATGGACTCAGCGAGGTCTGTGCAGACGGCTGCAACGTCGTCCTGGGTCGGAGTCCATCTAGCTCCCGCTGCACGTACTTTGCTGGGTTTTCCCGTGAACGTGGAAGTGCCGTACTGCCGTGCTGCCGCCCGAGGTATCTATGGGGAGGTCAATCGTCAGTGCAATTACGTTGTCAGACGAATTGGTCTGGCTTCCGTCCAAGCGCCCGTAGGTGTGTGTGGGCGTCGAAATCGCACCCATATTCTCCAGCGCTGGTTTTGTCCGCAGCATGACTGGATTGACCCCATCGTCCTCACCAAAGTTGTCTCACCGTCATATGCTATTGAACCAGCTACCACGTGCGAGCTCGGGAAATGCAAGTCATCATAATTGCTCGAGAGTGAGAGACCGCAAAGGAGCAGATGGGGACAGCAGAAGCGGGCACAGCGCGGCCTGCCCCTCCTTGAGCCAGCTTCCCGGGTCGTCCCTCTTTACCAACAAGCAGGACTGCGGGCAGATCCCATCGCCAAATGCTCGATCATCACTCAGCAGAGACACCGCGACACTGCACATTGCAATTCAGCCCATCATGATTTCAGATGTCTCACGTCTCTTGTCCGCCGAAAACAGTCTGACCCGTCTGTGTTGCAGGGATACGAGGCCGATAATCCCAATATCGAGCTGCTTCGCTTGCGGAGTTTCACTCTTGGCAAAGCCATTGCGGACGAGGTGGTGTTGAGTGACCAGGGATTGCAGACAATACTCGAGTTGATTGGTGTATTGGAACCATTTGTGAGTCCACCTTCTGCTTCTCCTCCGTCTCCTACAGGGCACTATTGCAAGAATTCCTCGTGCCAGCGTGACTCTCACCGAGACTGGACGGCAACATTCTTCTTAGCGTGCTCATGCTTTCCTGGCCCATGCATGTCCCCAGCGAGATCCTGCTCGTCAATCAATTCTTGATACCGCACAAGAGGCGGGCCGGCAGGATCCAGACGGAATCTTGGTTGTCCAAAAGCAACCCCGCCAGCTGGAATGTCGGATGCCAATTCCCCAGTCACTTTTGCAGCATCCACAAGCACCAGGATTTTGCTCATCAACCATTGATCGATAGGTCACATATCTCAATAGTGTTGTCATGCCGGACGAGGACGAGGATGAGGACGAGTCCAGCGGTGGTGAGACAGATGATTGAAACAATAGCCTGAGACGAAGCTCGCAATTCGAGATTCGCCACCGCAGTCAAGGAAGCCTGAGGCGCCCGATCGAGTAAAATGGACGTGACTGAGGAGTTGGCCTCGAACACATTGCGGCTCGTGCTGGTGTGGTATATTGGCAGATGTTGAATACTGCGCGTAAAGTGCGCACGTTTCATTGTCTCCACCCCTACTTCATTGTGTCACAGTGGAGCGAACGCCTGGAGTTTTGTATGCCCAAGCCACCCAAAAGGTCAGGTCTTGAATAGGTATCATGATGAACGCCACCAACAGCAGCATCACTTCTGGGCAACTAATACAGTATTATGCATTCTGGCGTTGCTTTTCCCATGCTTTCCCGGTGCATCTGTGTTGCGTAACACAATCGGCAATCGTCGCTGTCACTTTTGAAGCCATGACATTGACAGGCAGCGGTCAGGTCGAGCGGCTATGACAGACTTGACAGCAGTATCAGGCCCAGGCTGCCTAGAGAGGGGGCGCTTTATGGGCTTGCAGAGAGTAACATAGGTAGGTGGTCAGGTACTTGCGCGTGATCACCCTCGCTTCAGCTACACCTGTAGTTAGCAAGTACTGAGTACACGGTTCTGCTAGCGGTGACACTGGGAACAACGTACAGCTGAATGGTCGTGGACTGTGCTTCGCTTATTTGCTCTCGCAAATGGTGTGTCCTTCCATCTCAGCTGCATACATTTTTGCTTTCTTTTTCTCTCCTCTAACGCCATTACAAAGCGGAGAGGAAACGACGCCAAAAGATGTTGGTGGCTTTCAAGCGGACGAAAGACAGGTTGGCACATCACTGGGGCCATGCGCTTGTGACTGGTAGGAGGGAGCCCGAAGTCGACGGTTCATTGATCTAGGGAGGGTGAGGGGTGTTTGCCTGCGCTGCGGCTGCAGTTGGCTCATGGGACGAGCCGTCATCTGGCATTGGCCCTCGATCATGTGATCCTGTCATGACAAGAGATATTTGACACTGTGACAGGACGGAACCGAATCAACGTTACAAAATTACCTTACCAACGCGAACCAGAAGTACCACCTGCATCTTTGTCCAGGTATAACAGACATGGATGCAGTTGGGTGCTCTCCTCGAGAACAGCCTTCGGTGGTCCCGATCTCATCGCTGTCCATGACTTCCCTTTGCGGTCCAATCCCGACGATTCTATCGAGATCAATGGAAGAGGCGGGAGGCTGTTGGCGAGGGCCATGCATGACAAAAGAGAGGCAGCAGGATCAACCACAGAAGTAACATTCGAAAGGCAAGGATCTGAGGCTAACTGAAAGGCAAATGGTCGACCCTTGCCTGCAGTGATGTCTCTCTGTCCAGCGGAGCCAGGTCAGACCAAAGACATTCGTGGATACCTGCGATTTCTCAACTGGTTGAAGAGTGCTCTTGTTGGCTAGGTGCAAGCAATCGAGGGTCTGCGTCGGGCCGCAGGGAAACGCATTCCGACTGCGCTGTCCCACAGACCGTTCAACACCATTAACCTGCGTCAGGCGCACCGCTGCAGCGCCAATTCGCTTCCACCCGCATGGTTGTACGTACACTGCAGTGGGAGCGCCCGCAGCGGTGCCGCAAACCCCTGCACATCGTCAGCATCTACGGGTTCGTCCCAGCAGCGAGTGAACGAAGCCAGCTCCCAGCGGCACTATCCCACCAACCCACGATCATTGGCTTTGTCACAAGCTAGTTCGGCGTTCTTACGAGCCCGACAGGTCAGTTACAGTGTGGACTCAACTGTCTTCGATCTATCAAATGATGCATCTACGAGCGGTGAACTGGTGGCCCTGTACAGGCAACGGGCGTGCGGGGATTGTTGACATTGGCGGTTCTTCAATCAAAAGCTTCATCTGCCGAACAACGGAGGAAAGGAGTTCGGACTGCAAAATATCTAAACCTCCAGAGTACACCCACCGTTCGCAAACCAGCCTGACATGACGCATGTCAACGCGTGTGACACGGCATGCACTCGTGTGCTCGCTTTCCATTGCCCTCGGCGATACCTTTGTGTCAAATATGCCTTGAGGACTGCCGAAAGAATTTGCATCCCCAAGTCGAAATGGGACCATACGCCACCCTGCAGCAAATGAGACATCGATACGTGCAAGAGGAGTTCTACAGGCACGTATCCTGCAGGAAGAGGAGGCGGGAGACCGAGTGAGAATTCTGGTGGCTGGTCGGTCTCATTATTGTGGTCGGTGTCTTTGGGGCATCAGACGGTGACACGGGCGCGGCCTGACGGCTAGAGCCGACCCTCCCTCGCCTTTGCTCGCCTTCGCTCTTTGGCCGTTATTTGGCGCCATCTGGCCCAAAGCCAACCGGTCAATTTGTCTAGGTGAACTGGCCATACTGCGTGCGCCTTAGCCTCGGCCAGGCGTCTGGACTTGAATATTTATCGTGCTGGTCAGAGGTCAGAGGAGCAACTAAATAAATGAAAGGACCCGGCATCTGAGCGTCGCACCAACTCCCATTGCCTCCTGTAGCTGCGAGCAACAAACTCAGCTTACGTCGCATAACTGGGTAGCGGCTTACGCGGTACCTTCTGGACCGGTCAAGCAAGCTTCACGAACAGCATCAACGGCCAGTGATGTAACCTGGTACAGGGAAGATCCTGGACCTTTTGACCCGACTGAACTGTATTTACAGATGAAGCGGTAATTATGATAAGACTCCTTGGTCTTCGTCCGCTCAGTGAGCAGGGTATAGCGTAGTAGTTGGAAAGCCGATTTACCCACCATACAGGCCTACATTGTGCACGATGCAGGGCACTAACATCCGCCGGGAAGTCAAGTGATCAGGTGTGGTACCGGTGCGATTGCGCACTTCTACAAACAAGACATGGTATCTCCATGCAAATTTGAAGCCCCTGCTGGATCGAAGCGAGCTGGGCCGGCTGTTGTTGTCTCCTACCGCATACCGCTCCTCAAGCTTCGTGGTGGACAGCATAGCGACTCTCGCTGCGGAGAGAGTTTAGTCCTAGAGTCCCCGCCTGACTGCATTCATTCTCTGATGGGCAAAGCCAGGAATGGAAGTTGATCTGAAGCCCACATCGATCATGCCTCCCACAATTGACTCAAAGCATCGAAGGACCATCTCCATCTCTTTCGTGCCACTGAAAGGGGCGCCAAAATCAGTGTGGGCGTAGGACGACGGATGAGGCGGCCAACCCCGCATAGGCCCGGTGCCAGTGCAGTGAGGGACGGAGGACAAGGATGGCGGTTGGGCATTAGCTGATGCCGTGCAATGCCGTGCAGCCAACAAGCCTTTCTTTGACAGGCCCGGGTACTGGATACGCATCGCAGGTCGTTGTGCTAGCAAGGTTGTTGGGGAGTGTTCAAGTTGCGACAAAGACTCGACGGGGTCGAGAGGATATCGTGCATGTTTCTGTTCCGAAGCGAGTAGGTAGGCCATCTGAACACTGCCTGGAGCATCACTGATCAGCAACTGTCTGGTACCAACAAAAGCCATTCAAGATTTCCAGGTTGTCATGGTCGACTGTGTCCAGCGGGGTCTGCAGTAGCCGATTCTTCTCTTGAACCGAAGCAGAAGCGAAGCTTGAGCAATCGTCGGCGTCATCAAGACGAAAGTGCTGAGGCAAACTGATCTAATTGTCTAGCTCCTTGCATGAGCGAGAGAATGCCCAGGCTCGAGAGAGTCAAACGTGCAGCTTTTGACTGCATCTTGACATGGACAGGCCTACGGGCACCTTCAGGTGCGCTGATCAATAAAGCTGTTACAGAAAGCCTATACCCAATACTAGTGAATACGAGCAAGTGGCGTCGTGACAAAATGTTTATTCTAAATTTCGCATCGAGGTTGGGTGCCTGCCGGGCGTCCATAGTAGGACGCTGTTAGCCTTATTGGAGGTGGGGGAGTCCGTTGGTCTATTAGCGTTGATTTACAGGCGGGAGGCGGGCGAGGGGCAGAGCAGCGCATTGCATTGCATTGCATTGCATTGCATCCCAGGACCTTTATGTACCTAGTAGTAAGTAGGTAGGTTAATAAGTGCCCATGTCTTTTGCAACGGACAGCGCCTAAAACAGTCAATGAACCACCCTTACCACCTTCTTCACGGTGGCTAAGGTAATTGGCCCCTGGGGTGGTTTTTAGGTGCCCAACACTATGGAATTCATGCGTTAGAGTGGGCTTATGCTTATAGTCACCGGGAGCTACCTACCCTGCCTCACCTAGGAGCCTAAGGTTCAGGCCACTGCATGCCCCTAAACTCACGCCCTTCCAAGGGCCGCTCCTTACGGTGCACTAAGGACCGCTGTCCGTAATCAGCTCGAGAAGCCAACCTTCAGTGCCTAAAATGATCAGCTTGGGTCTGAGGGCCTAGCTGCTTATAGGCATTGAAAGAAACACAATCGCAACGCATGTTGTTACTAAACATACTAAAGGCGCGGTTGATAGACCAAACAAATAGGCGGCAGACAGTAACGATTGCTGGTCAACCTCACTACTACCTACCTTACCTTACCTAAGGTATCTAGATACCTACTACTACATGCACGTTAGGTAGGTAGGTATTAATGCACATCAACGGCATCGGAGTGGTCACTCTTTTAGACGCAACACTGTCTCAGATGAAATGGATCGTACGACCTCAGGTTGAGCGAGCGTGTACAGGGTACCTGCCTAGGTACCTAGGTACCTTACCAACGATGGTTTGCACTGCGCTTCCGGACTCTTTGGGCTAGACCTTGAGGCTTGCATGGCAGGGTATTAGTCCTCCTTCGCTCGCCTTCACTCCCTTCGCCACGATTACCAGGTACCTTGGGTAGTAATGCATGCGTTGCAAAACTCTGGGAAGCCATCAATCTTCATCATCTATTGAAATCAATATCTCGTATTCATCATCATCGACAACCCTACCAAAGGCTATTTGGTGATCTGCGCCACTATTCCCTTTCATCTGGGTTTTCACCGCGCTCCTGTCCCTTCAAAACTCTCACACAAAGTCTCCTGGGGACGACCATCGAGAACCTCTCGGTACGATTCCGTCGCTTGCCTCCGGCCATATGTCATTATAGTGGTATACGATCCAATAAAGCGGCCAAGACGACCTGCACTTCAAGTTAGACCCTGGTAAGAGCAGGATATAAGGTACCTACTAAAAGAATTCCGAACTATAGAAATACTAGAGCAGTAGTGCTGGAAGTGGAGGCCAATCAACCCTAATGGATGAGTGCGGCAGAATCCAAATGTGCGTCTAGCTGAAGACTACCCGATCACACTGGCAGCCAACCTGAAGCCCTTCCAGCATCTTTTCCGACTTTGGCTCTACACCAGACTTGCACCTGACGTGACCGGAGGATCCAGCGAGGCACGAACCTAGCGGCATCACCACCCATACGGTCACGGTGGAGGAGCCCTGCCGCGTCGTCTTGCGCGGGATCCGTCTGTCCCCAGTACGTAGCTGAGAATAAATATTTCTCACCCCGACTAGCAAAGTCCTGGTAAGCGAGAGTGAACTGGACCAGCTTGCCAGGCCTCCAAACCTACGTACCTACCTACCTAGCACCTTAGGCTCTTTTGTCGTGCAACACCTCGGACTTGAAGCTGACCGACCCTCTGCCAGCTGCAAAAATAATCCCACGTCTGGGGTGCCTGGCAATCCGCATCCTTTGCCTGCATCTGCATCTGCACCTGCGCCTCCGCCCTTGCGCCCGCCATCTCCCGGAGTGGACCCTGCACGTTTTCCTTACCGGTGACGACTTCTCGTTACGAGCCTTTAGAGCCCACTGATTCGACTGGATTTGCTTCGATTCAGTGCTTCCCTGGGTCCAATAATTGTCCGCTCTCCTTCCTCATACCGGGCACGTCCTCCAATAAACAGGGAGGAGAACAAACATCGTGGTGGAACGTCCACATCGAGCCATACCCGGAGCACTCTCGGTGGATGCTGGGTTTACAGACAAATTGTTTGGCGAGTAAGCAGCAGGTTCACCGCTTCGGTAGCGACCCGTCAGCAGACGGAAAAGACAACAGGCGCGGGCTATCGACGCAACAATACACACAAAAAGAAGGTGTTCGGACGCCCCTTTAGGCTTTCACACATCCGATTTCCACGTTCAGCGCAACCCCGCCATCAGTGCAAAGGTCTTTGGACAAAAGGAGAAAGAGGAGGGGCAGCACGGCTGATCCGAAACCCAACCAACCCAAGCCTGTACGCCGCCCGCGGGTTGGCAAACTGACACCTAGAGAAGAGCCAAGGAGGGGCATCGTACCCTTGAGTCCTCTACGTACAGAGGAGGTGCAGTGGGTACAGTGTTAGGACGCCAGCGCAAGGGAGCTACCTACTATTTCCACCCTGTCGTGCTAACCAACATCTCGTGAAGTCAAGTCACCACGCCGCACGGGCCTGGCGGTTTGGTGGAGTGGTACCTGCGGTCGGCACCCTCAGCACACACTCGAAGACCCCTCGGCCGCCTCTTACCGTCGAGTTAGGCTCAGACAGCCGAGACGCTGCGAACTGAGATTGAAGAGAACGACCCAGTGCGGATGTGCCCAGTGCGGTCATTGTTCCATTAGTTCCATCAAGGCAGCACGGACAGGCAGCACGGGCACGGACACGGACACAGGCAAAAAACCACACCCTTACAGACACAGACCTCCTCTAGCAGCGGAACGGTTAGCTAGAGATCTATCGACTGCGTCTGGCAGTTGGCACCTGATAAACCCCTGCCTGCAGAGACACTAGCTGGCGCCGGGCCCGACTTGTTGGGACCTTTTAGGGCAGAACAGGCTTTCCAGAACGGAGGGCACAAGGGCGACTGAGCTACTTTTTGGCTGCGACTCCCGCCCCCCGCCAGCAGCCTAGCTCCCTGGAAGCCTCTCTTCGCCTGTGTGCCTGCAGCGCCGCTGCCAGCCTATAACCCGGTCGCCACGCCTCAGTCCAAGAGAGCGAGTCCACCGCCGTCGACTTGTCACCTCCCCAATCAACCCTCTTCGACCGCTTCTCTTCCCCTTCATCGTCATCTTTCAGCTTGTCACTTCTTTACCGACTCTGTCCACTCTGACCTCGACCCTCACCTTTTCCACGCCTTTTCGCGCACACCCCATCTCATTCCCCTCCATCCGCGCCTCTTGACGGCTCTCATATCCTCTCTCCTTCGCGCATCACAATCTCACCATCCGCCCTCCCGCGCTGCGAACACCTGATCCTCTCTTGCCGGGGCCTGACTTCCTACCCTGCTCGCAAACTTTTTGCCTGGCCGAAGCAACGCATATACCCACGGCTCAGTCGCCTCGAACCACACCCTTGCAGGACTCGTCCTCTTTCTTCTCTTTTTGTGTGCAGTGCTTGCGATTGCACTCTTGTCACCAATATCGACGACCTCGAGCTGGTTCTGGGGTCATACTCTTCTCCGACGCGACATTGTCGCACGCTCTGAGAGCAGACCTCTACCGACTGTGTCTGTTTGCTTCATTACCACGCCTCGACGGTCTTTACCTTGCTGGTTTTCGTTAGCCTCGGTTCTTCCCTGGCCGCGTGTTACCCGACTCTTTGGAATTTGTACCACGCACCATACCACCGCTGGACATGGCGCAAATGGCGGACCCGAGGGAGCCTCAACGTCCTCAATATGCTCCTGCGGACAACCCACCCCCCCAGCGATTATTACTCTCAGCAATCTCCTTCCAGGCTTCCTGTAAGAGACGACCGCAACCTGAATCCATATCCTCCCCCGGATCCAAGTCGTCCAGGACCATATCCGGATCCTCGCGCCGCTCATCCTTATCCTCCCCCTCCTCCTCAAGGTTGGCCCGGTCAGCACACTGCTTATCCTCCGCCTCATCACTATCCGGTAAGTAGTTGGAATTGGAGGGCAGCGAATGGCGCACACACAGCTGACCGTTGAAATCAGGACCATCAGCACCCTGGATATGCCTATCCTCCGCGCCCTGACTTGGGCCAGGCTCCCCAGCCCATGCAGCCAGATGCGTATCGTTTACCGCCACCGTATCCTCCTCCAGGCTATTACCCTCCTCAACACTATCCTCCTCCGCCTACTGCGGCGCCGAGACAGCGTACTGCCATTGCTTGCAAGTACTGCCGGAAGAGAAAGGTGAGCACACGGTTAATGAGCGGTCGTATACTGGGATACTGATCTGTTTCTAGATACGTTGTTCGGGTTATGACAGCTCACCCGACGGACGCTGCCAAAACTGCGTCCGATTCAACCAGCAATGTCTATTTCATCCTGTTTCCTCGCAGGCGGCTTTTGTTCCAGCCAATGCTATCTATGGACCTGGGGCCCGCGCTCCCATTGCTGGCCAACCTGACCGACCCGGTCAAAATGGACATTACCCTCGGGAAGGCGAGCCACCCATGTTGTATGGTGCTCACGGTCAACCGCTAGGCCCCCCGAGCCAATACAACTACACTCCGGCGCCGGCGCCACCTCCTCCTGCACATGGCTATCCTCCCGCACCATATCCTCCTTATCCAGGAATGGCGCCGTACCCTCCTGCGGGGGGATCGCCGTATGACGCACAGGGACAGGCTCAACCTGCCCAGCATGATGAACGTGTCAGTCTCAAGCGTCCCCCTCCTGATGATGACCCTCACAATGAGAATTCTCATGCATCCCAGTCTCCTCATCCCACCACACGTCCCCGACACAGTACGTACGAGTCCCGCGCCAATAGTAGTGGTAGCTATGAGTATCATGATCCCAACAGCGGGGCGCCCACATCGCCTGCTGTCTCGACCATGAGCTATCAGTCCTATCCCCCTCAGCCGCCTCGATACGCCAACGGTACTCAGTCTCAGAAGGGCAACGCTTCGCCGCCAGCAGGCTTGACCCCACAGTCGGCACAAGGGTACAACTCACCGCATCAGGGACCGAGCCATGATGATGGAAGAACTCCACCTCCCAACCAGCCCAACTCGGCAGGCTCATCGGCCAACGGCAGAAGTGGCATGAAAGTTCACGAAATGTTGGGCAATCCTTCTGGGCCTCCGGCCGACCAGCGGGGCAGAAGCGACAACGAAATGCTTAGCAAGCTCGACGGCAAGAAATAGGGTGTCAAGTCTGGGTCAAGCACGCTCTGACCGGCCTCGTTCAGCCTGAGGAGCTGGCTCTTTGGGCAACGGTTCACCAGCGCGCCGACGTTGGACCTAATCTCTTGTTTTGTTTTCCTCTGCGTTTTCAAAAAGATACACACTCGGGGCAACCCACTATCTCCTTACTATTATCGGATCGGTCCTTACTGGAATGTTACCAGCGCGGAAACGGATAGGAGGCTAAAATGCGATGCTATGCAATCATTCTGGGTGGCTGTTTGATCAATCTTACTGCGGCACCACAAGATAATGCACCTGCGGTGCGTCTAGGCTATCAGAGCCCTGTCTTCTTTCTCCCTGTGAACGCTGAATGCACTGGAACATGGGTGGCTGTTTGTCATTTTTTAACGTTTGTCATGGTTATATGTATGTTGGGAGGCTTTTGTGCTTTTTTTATTCTTGCGTCACACGCAAGTCTAAACGCATGCTTTTCATGTACCCATAGTCCCTTTACCGCTTGTCTGTGTGCTGGGAGGAGGTGATAATGTCTGAGCTTGGATCTGGTTTCGCCTATGCTTTTCGAGGATGGGCATGACCCGTGGACAACAAGAGGTCGAGGATATCACTTTCTGCTGCGTCAGTCGCCAACTCTAGAGAATTCGTCAAGGAAGGACAGGAGTCCTACGATGGCTCCTATAATGGCAAGTGGAATAACCTTGAACAACTCCATCATTCATTGTGTATCGATCAACTCGATGTTCGTGCAATGCAATGCCGGGCCAGGTCAACACTCGATACACATGCCCTGAACTTGGCATGAAGAGGGACAGGTTGACACTATGAATGGGGGTATGGTTTGGAAAGTGTTCCGGTCAAGGCGGAAACATGGAAATACCGAGGGAACAGAATACGGATGGATGTATGAAGGGTTCGTTTTCTTCTTGATAGTACTTTATTGAATTACAATGGATTTTCCTTTTTTTCATCTCCTGCTGTCTTCTGCTAGGTATTTGTCTCCTTGTATTTTGTATTTATGTTTGCGGCGAGAAGTATTTGGGTGTCTTGGTCAGACTGATGTCTCTGTTTCTGTTTCCAGAAATCGGAGATGTAGACGTGAGGTACCTAGGTATAGCAGAGCAGGGGCTGCGGAACGCGGAATGGGAATGAACGGAGGTAGAACGGAGGTTGGGAGCCTTTGGCTGCGCTACAGTATCGACTGATCCTGGATCCTGATGTCTTTAGATGAATTATGCAGTTAGTAGGATGCATACTATGAGGCCGGTTATGCAATCAGTAGGATAGATACAATGAGGTTGGGACGGCTCGTGATTATTAGGGAAGTATGATGCGTAGTAGATGGTTGGTAGGTATAAGGTGAAGTAGGTGGTTGATAGGTAGGTAGGTAGGTAGGTAGGTAGGTATCTATGGCGAGGCTGAAGCTCCCCTTTTTCTGATATCCTGGTGTGGTGTGGGTGAGACCGGTGCATTGTGTGATGCAACACATAAGGCTCAGACGAATATCGCTCCCTAGGGTAAGGTAGGTACTTACACTACGTACTTGTAGCGCCTACTTGTACCTTTCTTCACTGCCAGGGAGGTTTCTTGTTGACAAAGTCACCCTCGGTATAGATAGATCTCTTTACTGTACACGTATTGACAAGGCTGAGAAATACCCAAGTCGGACAAATGAGGCCTTGGCGGAAAATCTCTCCACCGGATGGAAGCTTTCACCATGACGGCCGTTATGATCAACAACATCTTCTCACGGCATCACTACCACGCCGTACAAGTATCTTTGTTGCCAACATGAGTTTGGAGCCGGCGCATCCAGCTATCACACCAAAAGTGCCATTCCCACAGCGATGCACGTCACTGTGATGACCGTCCCTCTCCCCATTCCCAACCCCATCCATGAGTTCAATCTTTCGGCACCACCTGTCTTTGCTGACCCTGTCGCCGAGGAACTGCTACTGCTACTGCTCTGGGTCTGCGATGTCGAAGTCACAGGCGCAGGCGCAGGCGCAGTACTAGACGCTAGACTCACACTAGTACTTTGAGGCCCCGATGCCGACGCGGCACTGTTGTTGCCCTGCTGAAAGCTACATCCCTGCAGCGCTTCTGGTGAGTAATGTAATGCCCAGCCCGAGACGAGGGATGGGACGGTGAAGATGACAACTGGAGACCAAAAAGGGGGAAGGGGAACATACCAGTGGATAAAAGGTTGTCCCATTGCTTGCAGTCACATTAACACAGTCGGTCGTACATTGAGCATCTCCTGCGGTGGCGTTGTCTTGCCAGCAATATCCGTATTTGAGCCCAACAGGAGGATAGTCGGCAAGGCTGGCTTTGTCAGTCACTGACAGACGGTCTTTAGAGGTCAAACGAATGCCAGCGGCTCTTTTGCTTTGCATTGCACTGCTTGCACTTCACTGCATAGCATTGCCTTCCGAGGGAAACCTACTCGTCATTGCAGTTCCCGGGCACTTGACAGCCGTCAATACATCGAAAGATGATAGGTCCTCCCAAAGAATCGCTCTCGCAGAACGAATAATTGTTACTGCGCGGACAGGTCCAGTTCAGGCGATACTCGGTACAGTTCGAGGCGGCGGCGGCGGCGGTGCAGCTGAGCGAGGTTTGGTCAGAGTTGTTGTACTATTTGGCAGAACAGGAACAGACACTACTAACCATAGGACCAGTGGCCAGACAATCACACATATCCAGAGCATGTTGGCGACGGAGAGCGGGAGTGTTCAGGTTGGCGCACAATTCACAGGATTGACTATTCAATCCAGAGATGCAGCCGAGGTTTATAAGAGCTTTCTTTTGCAGGACCATAGCCACCGACCCTGAAAAGAAGGCCGCCTGAGATGCCACCCTTCAGTCCAACCCTTGATGCAATGGGCCAATCCAGTCCAACATCCAGGCAGACAGGTGTGATTCCATTCACCTAGCGATGCCCTCGTTGTGCGGCTGATGTGACGAGATATCAATTGCCGATCAGGCGGCCAATCATGACTTCTAATGACAGACGTGTCTCATCAAGCGAGGTCGAGATTCAACTCGACTCTTTGGCAGCCTGATTCGCATTGAACCGATTTTCAGCTCTATTGAACACCATTAAAGGTACTGCTTTCCAGGCCTCTCAACCTGGGGCCAGACTCGGGCTAAAAAGGACCATCACATGCACAATCAAATGGCGAATTCACATGATTCCAAGGTGTTGAGCCTCAACGACAAGGCTGACAGAGTGGACCTCAGCAGGCCTCCATCCTTGCCCTTGCTGCCTGACCCTGTCTCTACACCAGAAACCCGATCGGAAGGCTCGCCCTTTCAAGGAGCGACGGGAGTTTCTACACATCTGTCACAACGCCCCAGGATGCCTGTTGAACCTGCTGCTGTAAACATGTCGAAGCCGGTTGAGCCCATTACGTTGAACGTGTCTCGGACGAGTCTCACCACGAGCAAAGAAGCATCTGATCCAGGCCGGGAGACAGAGACTGCTACGGCATCACCCAGTTCGCCTCCCGTCTCTTCGCAAGATAGAGAACTTGCCAGCCTCAAAAGTCGAGCGCTTGCATTGGTGAAACCGTTCGGGATTCTCACGTTGGTCCATCTTATTATTTGTCCACTATTGATTGTGGGAGCACTGGCAGTGCTTGGGTTTCTGTGGTTCTCCAGTCAAAAGAACTCGGCGTGGAGATATATTGTGATCAACAACCATCTAGTAGCTGTCGTCACTGGGGTCGGCAAAGTGTTGGAAACCGCTCTACAGATGCTCATCGGCACATCATGTACCATGCTGGCCGCTCTGTTCTTGGAAAGGTTCCAAGTTCTTCTACCCGACGCTGCAGCGATGTCTATCAACCGAGTCAGTGGAGGCCACGCCAGCCTTTTCACCATGTTATGGAAGCAATTCCGTGGAGGAGGGGGTGAACGTTGGAACTTGGGTCGAATTACATTCCTACTAGGCTTGACCATCGCCTTGTGCCTCATCTTCACGCAAGCCGCGACCGTTCTCCTCAACCTCGACATCGGCCTGGCTATCCTTCGCGGCCATGACCACTCCGAACATGTGCCCTTCAGCTTTGCTATGCATTACAACAACAGGTCCAACGAGCCGTCAGATTACGTCCAGTACCGCGGCAGCTCGTGGTCGAAAAAGGCTTCCACGTTCCCTACTTTTGCCGAATACACGGAAGCGGGTGTCCGACAGGACGGGGTTTCGGACACAGGCACGACGCTTCGAGCGTTTCTTCCATATTCATCGCAACAGACACGTCAAAACATCCAGCAATACAGCGGCTACGCGACCGTCATCGACACCCGAGTGACATGCCAGGTACCGAGCATCCAGCACGTTGCGGTGCGAGTGCCGCTGAACGCACAACAAGCATTAGTTCTTGAAGGAGAAGTAGCAGCAACAACCAAGACGCCGCGGCTGATGAACGATACTTTTCAGTGGCCTCCGGGCCCTCTCACGTCCAACACAAAACCTATAATCGGCATGCCTGTCCCCATAACCTGCACGGCAATAACGGGGAACACGTCGTCTATGGACCCGAAGACGAACACGAACACGAACGCCGAAATGGCGCCCGGATGGCGCACATCACTTTGCCAACTCGCCGAAGGAGGAGGCAACCGCACCATGTACACAGGAGGTTTGACAAGTGAATTCCAGACGGCGATAACCAATGAAGACCTCAGCGATCTATACATCGCCGAAGCATCGTATAATTGGGGAGTAGCGTATCTGGTTCTCAACATCACACAGGGAGATCCATACCATTGGGACGCGGTGGTGGGTGATCAAGGGAACCGCTCTAACGTCTTTTATCCCCCGACATACCAGACTCGAGGCGAATGGGTGGATTACATGTTCGACGACGGCAAGCTTATAGTCAGCGCCACGCTGTGCTACGCTTCGTTCATGACGGCCGATCTGCCGGTTGAGATGAGCAGTTCAGAGAATCGGTCTGAACCGTCGGCTTTGTTCGACTTTGCGTCTAATACGTATACTTTTGCCGATGTGCGTCGCCAGTTGGGACAACAAGATGGATCCGAGCAAAGCAACACCAACACCAACACCAACACCAACACCAAGGACAATAGCAAGAGCAAGAGCAAGAACAAAAGCCAAGCCAAGAATGAAGACGAAGACAAAGTCCGTCGAGGCGTGCTAACCCTATCATCACAGCGTTCCAGCTGGCTAGCCAACACCGACTCGAACTCGAATACCAACTCAAACTCAACCTCAACCTCAAACGACGAAACCGAACTCCCCTCCATCGAACCCTATATACGCCAATTCGCAAATCTAGCCGGCCCCTCCCCTCAGCGGCAACGACGGCAACATCACCGCCATCCTCTGGCCCTCCTCCTTATCATCCTCCTCGTCATCATCCTCCTCCTCTTCAGACACTGGAACCGAATATCTCTATCCCGATCCATCCCTCATCTCCCTATTCCAAGACATTATCGCCAACAACGGCACCGTCGCATTCGCCCTGCAATCAATCTACACCGTCCTCGCAAGCGCAACGTACTATGACCAACTAGGGCAATTCGACAAGACCACCGAGACGCAGAGAACGGACTTTGTGACTGTCAACATGCCGCTGCGGTGTCGGGGGGTTCATTGCCGTCTCGGTGGTTGCTGTCTTGTGCGTCAAGTTGGTCGTGTTTACGTTTGCTTTGTTCTGCGTTTATTGTAGATCTACGACGGTGCTGGGGTCGACTTGGGCGGCTGTGGCGCAGCTGAGGCCGAGCCTTCGTTCGTCTACGGTCTTTGATGAGGTGTTTGAGGTGGCGGGCATGATGTCTGATAGGGAAGTGAAAGAGTGGTTGGAGCGGAAGGGGTGGCATACTAGACGTGTTGGTGTTGGTGTTGACGTCGGAGAGCAAGGACGTCAGCATCGGCCTGGTCTTGTGGTTTTGGAAGAAGAGAGATAATAAGGTAAATGACACCCGGCAGGTGTCTGGATGAAAGACTTGGCTGCACTGGATTCGACTGGTCTGCTCTCGTCTGGTCATGTCTTAAGTGTTTGGTCTCCATATCTCCCTAATGTCTGGCCTCTATATCTTGTCTGTAAGTATCAGATATCCAGTCATGTAAGCAAACACTCAAAGAACAAGAACGAGCATTTGTTTCCTCTATGCTAGAACTTGATCTGTCAAGCCCGCCTCCTTCCCATCAAAATAACTTCTCCAGTTGGAGAGACCATCATACCATCCATCATTCGAGCGTAATTAAGCTTATCCCTGGGTACCTCTGACATGACATACTGTGTAACAACAGTCTACTCGGTTATATTATATCACCCATGGCAATCAACTTCAACCTCTATGCCATCTACACATGCTTCACCTCCTTGTATACCCTCTTCTTCACCCTCTTCTTCCCGTTCTTCGGGTCAAACACTCCCAATCCCACTCCCATTCCCTCCATCTCTCGCTCTCCTATTTAGAAGAATCTGCAAAATCTCCATGGCCTCCGGACCAGCATGTCTCCTCTTCCACGCCGCACGAAACACACTATGCCCCCCATCGTCCAAGACATCAAGCCTCGCACCGGCGCCAATCAACGCCTCCACATTCGCGACACTCTCCGACTCAACAGCGAAATGCAGCGCAGTCCTACCTCCAAGCTCCGGCCCACATCGCATATCCAGCTCTTCAGCCCGTTTGTACCGCATCAGCAGTTTGCGCATAATATACGCGTTGGTGTCTAGGTCGTAGTCGGAGCGTCGGAGCGGCACGCCAGAAACGGTAGTCAGATCCTTGTACACCAGGGCTGCGCGGTGCAGTGCTGTCATGGAGCAGCCTGGAGAGACGATGAAGCTGGGTTCGAAGAATCCGGACTGTCCGCACTGGTGGAGGAGGTAGTCGAGTTTGGAGGATGAGAAGCGTGCGTTCAGTGCGATTAGATGGCCCAATGGAGTTAAGGGGTGTTTGCTGAATAGAAGGGATGAGGAGAAACTAAGCGCATTGATGTCGGCGCCCAGGAGGAGAAGGGTGTTGGCTAGGTGGAATGCGTTTTGGCGGATCGATATCAGGAAGGGAGTTTCGCTGGCCCGTATGGGAAGCTGAAGCGGTGGTGTGGGTTCTGAGGGTTTGGGGTTGGGTTTGGATTCGCTTTTGCCTTCGCCTTCGCCTTCGTTCATAGGATTCCCTTCGTTCATAGGATTCTCTTCCTTCACCGCTTCTTCCTCGTTTCCAGCTTCACCTTTAGCTACGGCTTCGCCTTCGCCTTCTCCTTCGCCTGCGTTCACAGGCTTCCCTTCGTTCACAAGACTCCCCTCGTTCATAGGATTCTCTTCCTTTACCGCTTCTTCCTCGTTTCCAGCTTCACCTTTAGCTACGGCTTCGCCTTCGGCTTCGTTCACAAGCTTCCCTTCGTTCACAAGACTCCCTTCGTTCATAGGATTCTCTTCCTTTACCGCTTCTTCCTCGTTTCCAACTTCACCTTCAGCTACGGCTTCCCCTTCGCCTCGGTTCACGCCTTCACCTACCGCCGAAAGCTCCAGCCCATCCACAGGCACGCCTAGGTCGACAAGCCTGATAGCCATCGCAACATTTCCGTCATGCCCCTCGTCGGCAAGGATGTGAAGGGCTGTGAAAGATCGTTCCGACTCGTTCAGCGGGTTGCGAGCTACATCTAGCGGGTTGGCGCCGTGACGTAGAAGCAACTCCACCATTGCTCTGCGATTCCAGCGAACGGCGGCGTGAAAAGGCGTAAGCGCAAGACTGCCGCAAGCATGGCCGATCTCGCGTATACACCAGCCTGTTTCGAGCATGTATTGGACGACCTCGTCGTGTGCTTCATCGACGGCATAGTACAGTTTAGTCTGTGCTGGACGGCCGAAATTAGGCACGAACACGATCTTGCCCGTCTTCTTCCTCAGAAGGTCAAAGGTGGCATGCAATCGATCCTGCCAGTGCGTCCCGTTGCGCAAGATCATGGAGAAGCGATCGGCTGCGCCGATGGCGCTATGCAGCAGCGGCCCATAGAAGAGAGCGTATCTGGGATCGTGGTTGTGGGAGTTGTCTGAAGCCGCATGTTTCTTTTCAAGCTCCTGGATCATCACTTCTAAGCACTTGTCGTGGTGGAAGAACGCTGCCCATCGGAGAGGAGATTGTCGACCCTCAGCTGGGAACTGGTGCGGATCGGCCTCGTGCTCGAGCAACCATTTCACTATCACAGGCCTGTCGTGGTGAACTGCCCAACTCAGCGGCGTCCCTGGAAGCTGGAAATCTACATCCACAGACCCCGGGAACACGGAGTGCGAGACACGGTCTCTGGTCTCCGCCGAAACTCGGGCTCCGCGCGATATTAGATCTTTTCCGAGAGGCATGATGGTGTCGTCTCGAAAGGAAATGAGCCAGTGAAGAGGAGATTCTCCATTCTTGGCCACCACCGAGGCATCGGCGTGGTAGGTCTGTAAAAGCATGGCCGTCATCGGCCCGTGTCCTGATCGGCAGGAGCAAAGTAAAGGAGTTTCACCTTGGGCGTTGACCATGTTGACGTCCATCTTGTACTTGTCCACCATGAGCCTCAACGATGCAACGGCGCCACAACTCGCTGCGACATGCAACAGCTTGTCTCCGCGCTTGTTGACGACCAAGGCTTCGGGTTGGCTGTGTTGGCCGAGGAATTCGGCCATAAATACCGCATCCATGATCTTGGGCTGCTCGAGTCCGAAGAACAGATTTTCGGGCCGGAACCATGGCGCTCCCACTCCCCCGAAGCCGAAGATGAGTCGGTTCTGTATGGTTTGCCCTCGTGAACGATCCAGCTCTAGTAGATCCTCCAGTGCCTTTCTTGACCCGTTGGACGCCATGGCAGCAAGATAACCGTTGACCACAGGGCCATCTACCTCGACTCCACACGCTCTGTGGACGCGGTACAAGTATGCTTGACTGAGCTGGCTCCCGTGTGCAGCTTCTCTTCTTAGTCTGCGGCACGCTTCGACAAAGTTCTGGTCACAGCCGTAACCGTTGATCAAGCACGCCGCTGAGCAGAAGAGCATCACTACATCGTCAGATGCCATGTTGGAAAACAAAAGTGTTTGTACCGCTGGTCGACTGGTCCGCATGGCCTGCCACGAACCCAGTCGTCGCTAGCAAATAGTCAACGTGGAATGTGTCTCATGACGATGGAAAATAGGGGCATGATACATACCTTGAAGCCCTTCCTCGACCATATCTCACGCAGCTCGGCGATCTCAAACGAAGGCTCATTTGGTCTACATAGATGAATATGAGTTCTCACAAGCCGAAGGGATGTAGCTGGACTTACCGACCAGGAGGCGGTGCTGGTGAGCTGAACATGCTCAATTTGATGGTCTTGCCTGAAGTATTCGTTACTATGTATTTTCGTGGAGCCTTGGACTCTCCCGCAGCAGTATTTTTCAGGCCGTCGCCTTTTTGCAAATCAGGTCCCTGGAGTTGAAGGCTCTTAGGCAGAGTGCTGCTAAGGTTTTGAAGCTTGTCCGAGCTGTTACCCTGTTCCGCTGTCTTCTCTGACAAGCTCTTGAGAACTTCAATGACGGCGTCAATATCTCGATCGAGCGGGCTCTTCGTCAGCGACTTCTCAAAGACTGAGTCCAATATTGAGTAGAATGAGTCGGCTCGAAATCTCGGGCCTCTTGCAGGAATGGCATCCTGGAAAGCCGTATTTTTGGCAGAGTCACTAGACCTTTCGTCTTTGGCAGCTGAGCAAGTCTCATGGGCAGCACTTTCAAACAAAGATCTTCTCAAATCCAACAAGACTTCTCTGGGACATTGGAGTTGGAGTTGGCGGAGCCAGTTGGACAACCACGAGTCAATGCGACTTCGAAGTATCAACTCATCGTCCTGCTTCCATTTCTCCATTGCGGACACGAAACCTGTCTCGTCCACCCCAAAGAGCGTCCTTCTGAAACACCCTTCGCCATCCATTGCCACAACCCATATCAACAGACCTAGACTGTAGACGTCGCTTTTAAACGCGTCCTGGACAGGAATCGGTTGCCTGGTTTCGGGAGCATCCCAGGGCGCCGTCCCAAGCATTCGGATCGATCCAGTTTCGGCAGGCCCGACGATCGAGTACCCGAAATCGGCGAGTTTGGCAACGTAGCGCCTCGATGGGTCTGCAAATATCAGGACATTGGGGGCTTTGAGGTCGCCATGCACCAGATAAGATTGATGCATTGCCTGCAGACCAAGAGAAATATCTAGGCAGATACTCGCTTTGACCTGATCTTCTAGGATGGATTCTCTCAGGATGTCGGCAAGGGACCCATGTTCTGCATATTCAAGGACAAGAGCCGGCAATTTCAACTCCGGAGTCACTGGATTGGAACCCCATGCCAAGCCGAGAATCTTGACGATATTCGCGTGCTGATACAATGGTGGATGAAGCAAGCTGTGAAGCTCTGTCAGGAAGTTGACGGCTGCCCTCCGATAGGGCGCTTTGGGCTCTCCGTTGGTGTCGAAGCCAATTTTGGCCACCTTGTAGACGACATAGTTGGGCCGAGCATGCCTTGAATTCGGCGTCTGAACCATGAACCTTTCAGTCTGGGTCACACTCTGGAGGGGTTCTATTGACTGCGACACGGTCTGCCGGCTCACGTTGAACGTCGCTCCAGCCCCTAGCCACTTGGACGAGTCAACGGCATCTGAAGTGAGATAGACGAGAGGCAGATCCGACTTGACCGTGTAGTTAATGTCCCGTATGGCAAACAAGAAATCCATGAGGTGAGGAACATAGACATCATTGTGAGGGAGCCCTGGGCGTGCATTAGGCTGCAAACTTGAATCATCCTCGCTCGTCGCAGGGCTTGAGCCTCGCAGCCGTGAAAAGACGCGGAAGTCGGACTCGGAGCTCTGCGACATGTTGACGTGATCCAAGGCTGCTGGATCGTGGGAAGATTGTGAAGTAAACAAAGGCTCCAGGCTGGTGGCGGGTAGCAAGCCACTGTTGATGCGGGTTTTCAGCCTCAAACGAACCCAACTTGGTCAAACTTGGAGGGGAACTTGTTTCTGCCCCGCTCCGACGGACATAAAGCAGCCTGATAAAACAGCCTGATCGCCAGCCTAGTCAACCTCAGCCGTTGCACTTGCGACGAAAGGGCTAAACCACATTTCCTGCCCGAAACGCTCCAGATCTGACCTCGTCCTGATCCCCACATGGTTGATCCTATCGGCGCCACGTCTTTGGCCTTCTGCCTCTTGGGCCAATGCGTAAAAGGGTTTATCACCGTCCGAACCGCACAAAAGATCGGGAAAGATGGCCTTGCTCTCGTCCGAATGCTGGACATGGAGGAGATTCGGCTGATGACGTGGGCGCAACGAGCCAGCCTCTTGGACCGGGGAAAGTTGGATGAGAGGCTGAATGTGGCACTCATTGAGAGTATTCTCACGCAACTCTCCCAAGGTTTCTCCGATATAACCAAGTTGAAGGAAAGATACGGTCTTCAGCTCGTCTCCAATCCACCAGACTCACAAATTCTTGAGCAAAAATCCCTTGCACAAGCAATCTCTGCCATCAGTTTGCAAGGCTCTTTAGGCTTGACCATATCAGACGAAGCAAGAGCGGATATATTGTTGAGAGCCGAAATCATCAAAGACAAAAGTTCGTTCCCAAAGCGGTTATTCTGGGCAGCCTGGGACAAGCCAAAGTTGCAGCAATTCATTGCCAAAGTACATGATCTTGTTCAAGACCTCTGGGAGGCGATGGACTCCTCTAGACTGGATGAACTGTCGAAAGATGTTGATCGAACCATTTCTCACATCGTCCGAGTCGAGGAAAAAATTGATCAACTTCTCGCCATTTCTTCTGCCGTTGACTTCACGTCACTCAATGGTCGGGCCATAACTGACCAAGCCAATTCGACGTCTTCCGAATCTGCTCTCGGAGCAGCAGCTCACCTCAAGGCCAGCCGAAACAGAATTGGACACGACAGAGACAACGGGAGCGCGGGTTTCGGTCAACCTTCACAAGCTGTACCATCAGTGGATACTTTCTCCAAGGTCGAATTGGCCGATGAGCAAAAGATAGCAGGCAATTCCAGCATTGTCACTGCGAAGTTTAGAGACTCAAATGTGGTCGTGGAGTGGAAGGAACTTCACGAGGGTTCAAAGGCGAAGATTTTGCCGCGAGTGCAGAACTTGGCTTACCTGCTCTCCACCACGACTCATCCGGCCTTTTGCAGTCTTAAATGCATCGGATTAGTCGAAGAAGAGTTTCAGATAGGGTTCGTGTTTGAGAGACCGCCAGGATCGCATGATTCCAAACCGATATCTTTGCTGGACTGTTTGAGTGGTCGTTATGGCTTGCCCAGCGCATCTACTCGTCTTAAGCTGGCCCTGAAAGTGATCAAGGTGATTCAACTCCTCCATGTTGCAGGATGGTGGCACAAGGACCTGCGTTCGGAGAACATTCTGTTTTTTCCACGCTGTGAGGAAGCAAGGTTGATCTCGGATCCGCCTATATTTGATGATCTCCTTCTGGAGCCCTTTTTAGTCGGTTTCTCTTTTGCGCGAGAGGCAAGTGCATCGGCCGCCTCGGAACAGCCATCCCACGAAGTCAATCATGACATATATCGGCATCCCGAGGCTCTAGGACAACCATCTCGAAGCTTTGACGAAGAAAAGGACATTTACGTGCTTGGGATGGTGCTTGTCGAGATTGCCGAATGGCTACCGCTCCGCTCCATACTCAAAGCCTACAAGGTGATTGACTTTAAGCAGGAGGTACGTTTGGATCAGTTGGCAAAGATACAAGCATTCATGCTGCAGGAGGGAAAGGACTCGATTGCGCGACGTGTGGCTTTCCGGTTAGGCCAGTCGTACCTTGACCTGGTGATGCTATGTCTGAGTGCCCCTTCGGGGTTCATTCCGAGGGATTGGCAGCGATCCGACATTCGACCTCGAAGCGAAAGATTCGAAGAGGCTGTGAGGAAGTTGGAGAATTGCAGGCTGTAGCAAGCAAAGCGATATCGATATTTTGGGCCAATCAGGAGCCAACAACTGTGTCGAGACGTCATTTCCGGAGATATTTTATTCCGTGTCGGAGATATATTGTTCCGTTCGGGATCTACGTACTACGTAGTACTTTATAACGCCGACAGCGACAGCGACAACGATAACGACAACGACGACGCCAGTGATGAGAGAGTAACGTGAAGGATATCATAGTATCATGTCCAACGATCTGACTATACCTAAAGGCCTCTTGCCGATTCATATAACATGATTCTATGCCTTCTACCAGTAACATTAAGGACCCTTCGTCACCGTGGGTTCTCCTATTAGCAGAGCCTCATTAGGCTCTTTCTCTCGATGGGACAAACCCCCTCACGGCACCTTTCCAGACACATCACATCGTTTCAAGCCTCCTCATTAGGCTGTGTCCATCACCATAGTCACTTGAACTTCTTCAAGTTCTCTTCCCATGACATCTCTCAAACTCCCACTGCACTGATAGAGGATGATGAAGCTCTCAGTTCTTCTACGGAATCGACAACAAACCCACACTACAACTACAACTACTTGGACAGAAACTTAGTGAACTCATCTAGGAAAGGATCTCCTTTTTTTCTTCGTACAGCATGACTACCTTAATGACTAAAGAAAGCAGGAAAAGGAAACATGAATTCTCGATTGCCTGGCTGCAGCACACATGTCCGTGTCCATGTCTGATGGTCTGACTGTCTGGTCTGTTGTGATTGTCGAGTGGCTATCCCAAGCATCAAGTAGACCCTTGAGGAGTAACCAGCTGGGCCTTCAAAGATACCAGGCACCTGATGGACAGACAGCCATACCCATAGCATAGCCTAGCCAAGGCCGTCGTGGCGTCGCAATGAACTGAAAGCCAAAGCTATCATGCAATGCAATGTCATGTCTCATGCCTTTCCATCAGCTCGATGAATCAAGGAGAGTCCTTTTCCTTTTTTTTCTTTTGCTTTTGCTTGTGCACCACTTGTCATGATAACTTATGCTTTCTGTAATCAATTCACCCGCAAAAATCAACGCAATTTTGCCAAACCACAGCATAGCACAGCATCAGAAAACCAACCGAGCGTATCCCTGGTCCAGAGATTGGCTCTAGGTCGGTTGGATGATGCATTGCTGTGATCTAGTCTTTCTGTTCGTCCAGAATCAACCAACCCTCTAGCTCCGTTGTTGGTTGAAGATAGGAGGCTGGTTGATTCAGGCACTACCCTTTACTGGCGATAATGGGGTCGGGCTTGAGGATGCTCAAACTCTTCTTCGTCGATCCGCTCGGTGTAGCTAAGAGTCGAACGAGCTCGGCCACGTCCAGGTCCAGAACGGAGGGTGGAGTCAATGTTGGACGAACTCGCAGTAGCCGTACCGCCTGCAGTGCCACGAGCGAGAGGAGAACCGGACTCGGCAACCATACGCATACCATGACCAGAGCGAGCAATGGCCGGGGAAGGACCGGTAGACGGAGCCACGAAACTGACGGTTGAACCCATTCCAAAGTTGTGAGTATGGCCCGGGCTGGGTCTGCCAACCTTAGGCATGACAACAGGGTTCGAGTCGACATTGGTAGCATTGCTGCGGTAGGGATGAACAAAGCTTGAGCGATGAGGACTGCCAGCTCTGCTGGTTGGAGTGCTGCCGGTAACTGGAGTCGTTGCGTTGGAACCCTGAGGAGTCTTGAACTCTGCTTCACGACCTTTGCCATTCAGACTCGGACCAGGAAGAGAGACAGGTGTGCCGTCCGGAGCGCGGATGCTCACGACTTGACGTTCACGACGGGGAACCTGGAACACTGGAGCCGGACCTAAGCCTTCGGCGGCGGTCGTATTGTTGGTGGCTTGACGGGTCGGACTATTCTTGCGCGCAGTGCTGATGCGTGGTGTACTCATGTCAGCTTCATCAGCATCCATAGCTGGGAATGCACCGTGCAAGGCCGAATCACTGGCATGGCGTTGTCGCTGTGTCCAACCTTGGTTGCTGGGTTCGAGATCAAAAGGCGGGCTCAAAGAGACCTTCTTTCCGTTCCGAACCGACTCTGTCAAATACGACAAGCTCTGGGTATGCGAGTGACCGACAGGTCTACCTCCAGATGCGTTCTTGCTTGGGCCGGGTGATACGCCCAGCTCCAAGGCTGGTCCGAAAGTAGTGTCGTTAGAACGCTGAAGGGTGGATTTGTCTGCCGTGCCGTTCCACTCCTTGACATACTCTTCTCCGTGAGTGACCTTGAGCAGTTCGAGGAAGCAAGCGAGTTGTCTGCTGGTAGCTTCGGCTCTCTCATTTGCCAATGCGGCACGCTGCTCAATACGCTGGATCTCATAGGGAGTTAAATCGTCCTCTGCTTGGTGACCGTCGCCTGCTTCGTCATCATCGGCAGCATTGGCTTCGTTGTTGTGGGTGTCCGGGACCAATGCTTCCTCGAAACCAGGGGGAGGATCAATGCCGGCTTGATGCATATAGCTAGCCCAGCCCTTGTGAATCATCTGCAGCATAAAGTCCTTCTCCAAAGTAGCATATTCACGACGTGAAAGGTCCGCGCCGTCGTCAGTGTACTTGAACAGTACATAGCCCTTGGTGTCACGCACGACCTCGAGGTCCGGACGGATGCCAATGGTCTTACGGTTCTCGCGCTCCATTGCCACCATTCCCAAGTTCAGAATCTGAAGCCACATACCAATGTCTTGATCCGATAGAGTGGATGGATGAGCCGCCAAAGCCTGGAAAGGCCAGTTGCGAGCATGGACGCTGGTGCGAAATCCGGGTCCAACTTGGCGGGAAGCATCGGCGATGGCGGCTTTCTGACGCTCAGAGAAACCAGGGCAGTTGAGGCCGGCGAAGAGAAAGTCCATCAAGAGCTTGATGTCGAGTCCAACTTCTCGCTCTGTACCGTTGACTTTGTATCGTTCAATCTTGAAGATGAGGATTTCCAACTGACGGGCATAAGTCTTGAACAGAATGTCACGCTGCTTCATCGTCCACAAGGACGTGGTTGACCAGGGGAACTAATGGCTGTCAGCATGATTCCCGCAGAGCAAAGTTTGCAAGCCTCTCACCTTGTACAGAGTACTAATTGTGCTCTCGTAGGTACGCTGCAAGCTGCGTGAAGCGAATGGAGACTGTAGGTTGGTATGTCAGTACATGAGTCTGCTGCCGATGGGATCGACTTACACGCTGAGGAGTTTCTGCATGTCGCACCACGCCTGCCATCTCTTCTGCAGTGAAGAAACCAGCAAAGCCCGACGAAAACTTATCGACGGTCGGGACAGGACTCGGAACACCAAAAGTGTCCTTGTCCCAGGCGATACTGCGTGCTCGTGGAAACAGATCTCTCATCAACTCGGCTTGGTCACTCAATTCAACGATCACGTGTCTCTGTCCAAGCTTGGGGAAGCGACATGGTCCATAGCTGAATCCACGCTCCCAATCATCTTTGGCCACCTCTGGTGATGTCAATTCGATATAACAATCCATCGTCTTGCCAGTAGAGCGTTCCATGATGATGTGAATCGGAAATCCATGTTCATGTGGCTTGATCAGGTCGTTCATGTGCACATATTTGCAGATAAACTGATGAACTTCGGAGACGGTGAGGCCATACGGAATCTAGCAATCAAAACATGTTAGCCCAATGTAACATAATGGCAAAGATCGATCTTGGACACGTCTGGCAACGGATCTATAAGAAATCCCTTTCAGATCGGCTAGGCAAGATACCCAAGATCTGCAAATGTAATCCGATCTGAAAGAAGCCCGATCTCGCTCGCGCAGAGTGAGAAAGATCGACTTACATTCTTGATTCTCATGACACCGTGGGGTCTGGGTTGATACAGTACAGTGCGATCGATGAAGGGGGCTTCCGAATTTGGATCAAACGGGACACCTTGCTCGAGGGGAAGTGCCGGGCTGACAGGACCATAGAGGGCGTTCTGGTTGAACATGTTCTCGGGCGTCATCAAGAAATTTCCTGGCGCAGGCGGAATCCAGAGAGGGTTCGGGTTGGGAGCAGCCATGATATGACCGTTCATCAATTCCATCGAAGGCGCGAATGGAGGAGGGATGTATGTATTAGGGTAGGTCATAGGAGGTGGTGGTGGGTGGTTATTGATACCATAGGAGTGAGCGAGTGTCAGATCGGTTGGCGGGTAGGCATAGTACGAAGTCTCTGGCCGCATGGGCAGACCTTCTGGTGCACCTCGACCTTGATCAGAAGGGTAGGCTCCTCCACCTCCATGATACTGAGCAGGAGGCGGATAGGGCCCTTGGTTTGGCTCCATGTTGAAGTTGAATCTCTTCAACAGGATCGCTATGACGTTGTGAAGAGGAAGAAGTGACGGGAAAGAGAGACGTGAAGGAGAGACGTGAAGGAGATACGTGAAGGAGAAGGAGGAGAATGAGTAGGAGAAGAGAATAACTTCACTTGAGTTGGGGTGGCGAATAAGTGAATGATCAAGTGAAAGGTAGCATCAGCTGTAGGATGGATTCACTTTGTACTCGTCCCCGAAGCAACGCCAAATTCAGTGAAGACCTGGGAATTGTCAGTCAACAGACCATATTTGGTGCCAGAATAAGGACAGCGGCCGCCTCACTTGTGCGTTCGATCCTATTGACAAAGCCCTACCATGTGCTACTGTCACTGCCAGTCCCCTCACACTCAACGTGCCATGCTCCATTCAATGCACCCTTATCCAAATTGCTCGGCTCTTTGAACTGTATCAACCCCAAAGTCGACTGCCATTCCACAACAGCAGGAAGCCTATGATTCAGTATAAACAGCAGGAAAACAGGGACAACACACACAGAACAGCCAAGCCTCCTAACGCCTGATGCAAAACTTGAAACAGCAAACAGAACAAAGAGGACAGCGCAGTCCATGTCGTATCGATCTCTGGGGAGACTGGTGTTGATGATCGAGGAAAATATGGGCCTAAACAGCAGGAGACAATAAGAGGCATCAAAAGACAAGACTTGCACAAGCAGGACGGTGGGAATAATGGTATTGTTCTTTTCTGCACTGTCGGATCATCCACAATGCCTTACAACAGTGCTGCCGTTGCTTGCAACTTCCTCTATGGATCTGTGTCGTCGGTCGTCGTCGTCGTCCATATTGTCCGGGGCCTGAACCCCGGATGCGATCTTGCGCCTGTCCCGCTTTACGAAACCCGGGGTCTGCCGCCGTTCCAGAGTCACGCGCACACCGATTGTACTCTCAAGTTGAGCGACTGCCTCTTTGCTCCAAAGAGTACATCCGCTCTAATCAAACTGGGAAGGATTAGCAAAGGGGGCCAGAACACCGAACTCAATACTTGCCGGAATCAAAAAGCTCTCAGCCACAAAGCGAGCTCTGGCGTTCAACTGGTAAAATGTCAGTATGTGATCAAACCCCTTCTTTCCTCCTTGGCCTACAAATAGCTTCATCTCCGAGATCTCCTTATCAACTTCCTCCATGAATTGAATGATAAAGTCCACCAGTTTATGCTTGAGCATTTCTTCTGTGTGGGTGTTTGTGATGAGGAATGATATATCATAGCCCTGTTCCCAGTCAGACCAGCTCCAATGGGTCGTCCGGGTTATCTACCTTGACCGGCTTCCGTCTTAGGATGAAGAAGGACTCGGCGCGTTGAGTTAGGAATCGGGTGAACTTGTGCACGAGGATATGCTCAATCTCGTCCGCTTGCTTGATGCGTATGCTGACTCGAACACTGTTTATACTCGGTTCTATGAGGACCTTCTCATTCTCATTGCGAGCTACCGTCAGAGGATTGAGCAGGACTTCTGGCGAGCTTGCGGCTTCAATTTCAGGCACGTTGTGTCGTTCGGCCACTTGGGAGGCGAAGTTGGAAAGGGAAAGGGCGGCTGTAAGAGAGGAGCGGACGCATTGAAGGTATGGGCGCAGTGATTGTGACTGTATATAGTGTCAGCAAGGCTCATCTTCCGAAGCGAAGGCAATGGATAGGCATACCATTTTCAATGCGCTCGTCGATCTAAGGAACGAGACGGACTCTACCGAAACATGGAAGCAGTCGTCTGGTGTAATACGTCTTCCCAGCACGCACAAATTCTATGCAAGTATCTCGTGTGATCCCTGTTAATGTCCTTTGGGTCGAGTACGAGGGTTCTGACTGGTGTACCTGAGGGGAAGTTGCTGTTCAGACCCGTCATCTGCCATGGCGCGCATATGCGCTGCCTCCGCCGCGCAGCAGTAGGTCCTTGGCGTGGCCCATTGGGAGGCAGCCTTGCAAGAAGTTGCCGCTTTTAGTTACAAGGCTCGGGGACGAGGCTCCGCGGTGGGCAACTTGCTAAGTGTGGCAAAGCTTGTATCCACACCCTCGCGGATCGGAGTAAGGCCGCTAGTATCCTTCTCTATCTGAGAGTGATTCTACATGGAATAGCTGAACGAGGTGCGAGATACGTACATGGCTGACAATTGTGAGCAGGGATAGTTCTGCCGGTGAAAAGTACCAACATGCGCAGTTAACCAGAGAAGAGGTACTTGTATAACTCGTGCCCTGGTTGGATATAGACTGGGTTACTAGGCTCTGTATAGTGTTATATACCTAGGTAGTGATGTGATCAGACAATGTACACTCTGTCTGGCGCTGCCTGCAGTGTGTTCAATCACAGAGGCACAGCCTCGTGTGGTTGCACAAGGCTACCTTGCCCCGTGACCGGGCGGCGTCACGATGCTTCTAGAATAGGAAAGCCTCTTGGCGCGTATTCGTCTTCTGACGTGCCTGGCCGGCCCAAGTCGCCTCTCTTTATTAAGGCACATCTCAAGTGTTGCCTCTACGCCGCTTCACCACCTTTTACACCATATCGACTGCGGGATATAGGCTTAGCCAAGATGTCTACCATTCCAAGTAAGTCAAATGTCCCATTCGGCACTTCTAAAGCTAACGCGTATAGTCGTTGTCAAACACCAAGGCAAGAAGTACAATGTTGACCTCGACCCTTCTGCGACGGGCGAAATGCTCAAATATCAGCTCTACTCCCTTACCGGCGTCGAACCTGAGCGACAGTCAGTCTTAATCAAAGGAGGAAAATTGAAAGATGACACCGATCTTTCAAAGCTCGGCGCCAAACCGGGCCAGATCTTTACCATGATTGGCACTGCTTCTTCAGAAGGTAGTGCATTTGCCGTGCCGACAGAAAAACCAAAGTTCGTGGAGGACATGACTGAAGCAGAGGCCGCGGCACAAGAAGGTGCTACACCTGCTGGCCTGCAGAATCTTGGAAATACATGTTACCTCAATTCCACCCTGCAGGTGCTGCGCAGCATACCGGAAATGCAGGACGGGCTGAAAATCTACAAGCCCGAAACGTCTTCTGCCACTTCTCTGCAGGACCTTAGTCAGTTCGGGCTAGGTGGTCTCGGCTCTTCAAATGACCTTGTGGCGCAATTACGGGATCTTTACAAGCAGATGTCCGAGACTCAAGAAGGCTTCCCGCCGCTAATGTTCCTGAATACACTCCGGACCGCCTATCCTCAATTCGCTCAAAAGGCCAAGAGTGGCCATGGCTATGCACAGCAAGACGCGGAAGAAGCTTGGTCCCAAATCGTACACCAACTGCGACAGAAGTTGAAGGTGACGGAGAAGGTGTCGGATCAGGAGAAACAGATTGCTTTCATCGATAGGTACATGGCCGGTACCTTTCACACATCCCTTTCTCCACCACCAGAGGTGGCTGATAACGAACCTGTCGTCGAGTCTGATGAGACATTCCTGAAGCTCGACTGCCACATCGATTCGTCTATCAACCATCTCCGGGACGGACTGTTGGCCGGTTTAACTGAAAAGATCGAAAAGCGTTCTCCCACCCTTGACCATGATGCCATATACACCAAGACATCTCGTATCTCACGACTCCCAAAATATTTGACTGTGCATTTCGTCCGATTCTTCTGGAAAAAAGACGTCCAAAAGAAAGCAAAAGTCCTGCGAAAAGTTACTTTCCCTGAAGAACTCGATATTGTCGAATTCTGCACGGATGATTTGAAGAAGAAACTGGTACCTGTTCGCGACAAGGTTCGCAACATCCGAAAGGATGAACAAGACGTTGAAAGGGCAAGAAAGCGACAGAAACTGGCACATAAACAGGAAGAAGATAGAAAACAGGATGAGCTGAAGGTACAAGAGGCCGCGCCTCTGGCCAAGCTACAGCGAGAGAAAGAAAAGAAAGACTCCAAAGAGAAGCAACCAGAGGGTGGCGAAATGGACGTCTACAAAACTGACGCCGAGTATGAGGCCGAACGTGTGGAATCGATCAAGAAGGCCAAGAAAGAACTCTTCGACCTCATTGACCCTGAACTCCAAGCGGACGAAGGGGCCAACAAGTCTGGCTTGTACGAGCTCAGAGGTGTGATTGCTCATCAAGGCGCAAGTGCAGACAGCGGCCATTACACCAGTTTTGTCAAGAAACAGGGCACGCTCGTAGATGATCCTAAAGCGCCTGGTTCGAAGCGGAGGGAGGAAGACGGCAAATGGTGGTGGTTCAACGATGATAAGGTCAGCGAGGTTGATTCCGAACGGGTCATGGCCCTTGCGGGCGGCGGCGAGAGTGCATCCGCGCTCATCCTGCTTTATAGGGCCATCGACTTGCCGAGCAAGGATGAAGTTGAACAGTGATCGCGCCCGCCACCAAAGCACTGTCTCGACTCGATTCATCAATAGATTGCCTGGCCGGAAAGCACCACGACTCAGAGCATGGATGGACATAGATGGATGGTTGCCGGCTTTGGCAATCATGAACATGATTACTCGTCCCCAGCAGTTCAGAACGAACCATAATGCACCATAGAATGTATCTTGAAGCCCCTTCATCTGTACCAATTGTGACGATGAGCAGCCCAAGACGATTAGTAATGACTTCATCGCAAGTACGTGAGTCCAGTGGAGCTGACGCCTGTTATCACGTGACTCTTGCCTTGGCCGACAGTCTTGGCGTCACCCACACGGCACCTGCATTATTGAAACTCGACTTGGAAGGTTTGAACAGCGACCACCTCCGCCTTCATCAACGAACATCACCTCGATCACCATCGCCATACCCTCAGCTTCATCGAGACTCAACCGAAGTCGCAATCATGGGTAAAGTTCACGGATCCCTCGCCCGTGCCGGTAAAGTCAAGTCGCAGACCCCAAAGGTGAGCTTGCCACTTCCGACGCCGCAGTCTCAACCTGTGTAGCGGTTCGATCAAAATCGGTCCATAAGTTGGAGGCTAATGCACAATTCTTCAGGTCGAGAAACAAGAGAAGAAGAAGACCCCCAAAGGTCGCGCGAAGAAGAGACTGCAGTACACCAGACGCTTTGTCAACGTGACATTGACCGGTGGCAAGAGAAAGGTACAGCTCGTCAACATCGTTGAGAATCTTGCGCAGGAACTGACAGATTTGATGCAGATGAACCCCAACCCAACATCATAAACCATTTTCGCGAGTGATATGGGGGACGATCGATAATGTGCAGATCCGGCAGCTTCGAGGTGGACCATGGAATTCAAATCTTTCCGGACGACACAGTCGAAATGGCGGGTGGCGGATGACCAAACACCATGGTGTCCATCGTTTGGAGGGACACATTTTCATATGGTGCTTGAATTCGGATACAAATTCCCCAGAGCCTGTCCGGGATGGAAAACGGCTTGAAGACGGGATCACTATGATGATCGGAAAAGGGCGTTCTGGATGCTACATCGAGAAAATGTCAAGTCCATGCACCACACTGGCCTTTCTATGTTTTCGAGTTGATCAAGTTTTGCTGGCTGTTGATGTTTTCGTCCGATGCGACTCATTGATGAGTGCTGATTTACCATGTCTTCGTCGCCATCGTTGCAGACAAACTTCCCTGGTTTGCCGTAGGATAGCCTGTATTCGATTTGGCACAAAGTAACTCTTCCACGATCCTTGCCATAACCAAACTCGGATCCCTACGCACAAGTAGAGTACATGTTGCTTGCCTCACGTTTCCCTCGAATGAATGCCATGTTGTCGCCAAGGCTGAACCAACCGGTGGCCAGCCTGACTGCGCCTCCAACCTCTCACTTTTTTTCCGCCGACCACCCAAGTTGCTTATCCAGCGCCAACACCCCGTCCATCCTGAAAGCCACCGCGTCCCTCAATGCAGGCACTCCGGCCTGCACTGTGGCGTCAGGCCCGGCGCAGCCTGGGAGTCTCGACGCATTGGACTCACGGAGCGGCGCGACACAACTACAATGGCCCTCACAAAGAATACTTCCAGACACCAGGGCAGATGCCGACGCCCGACCTGATGACACCGACACCGACACCGACACCAACAGACACAGCAGTGCCATACAATGGTCCTGTTCAACCCCAGCCGATGTTGACGACTCCCCTTCCTCCACCACCACCACCTCCAGCTCCGGGACCATCTCTCCTTCGACGTGCGACGCGATCTGTACTGTGGGCAACGCTGTTTGGCATTATCGGCGTATCTGCCGGCACGGCATTGATTACATGGGAATATCTTCAGCCACCTTTTGAGCCTGGGTCGGCGGAAGAAGAAGAGCTGACGGCGGAGATCGCAGAGACTTTGGAGAGTCATCCGCTCGTTGAGGCGCTGCGTGACGAGGGATGGGTCGAGGAGAGTTACTACGCTGGCAAAATCAATGGGCCGGGAAGAGGACAACATCTGGTCGCTGAGAAACTTACTGGCACACGCGGTATCACGATGAAATTGTTTAAGCATCCTACATTGGATTTCAGCATGATGGTGTTTTTCCTGGGGTTTGGTATTGAAGGCTGGCCTGATGTGGTAAGAAGAAGAGACTTGGACTTCCAACCCCCTGCACCGTTGTCAATTTGGATTTGGGGACGTTTGTTGTTCAGTGTTGAGAAAGAAAAGGAATGCTGACTTTTTTTCCCTTCCCGTTGCAGGTCCACGGCGGCGTTATCACTACTTTGCTGCAAGAAGGTATCAATCAGCAGGTCGAGAGCCTCTATAAGCATTATGGGAAACAGCATTCTCAATTTATCTCTGTCGATTTTAAGAGACCGATGCGCCCGGGGGACATTTATGCTGTGCTCATTCCTCCTGCTCAGTTGGAGTTGCAGCTCATGCCTGATGTCTTCCACTTGCAGCTGACGGCGATGCTCGTTCATCTGGAATCTCCGCCGCGAATAAGGCCAGAGCCGAGCCAGGCTGGAGTCGTCGACCGGACGTCGATCGAGCTCGCTGGGAGAAGGCCTCAGGAGCTTATTCATGCACTGGCAACGGCGCAGGTCCGAATGGTCCAAGATGTGAGCGAGGAGCGAATGGCGGAAATTGAGGAAAGATTCGAGGAGGAACGTCGACTTTTGGAAGAGGCTGAAGAGTCCGCGCGGCGACTTGAGGAGGAGTCCGAACAATCCGTGGACAGATGAAACCTCAAGAACCACCAACAACTTGAAAGGCGATCGAACCCGGCATTGGACTTGCATATACGCGAGTCCGGCTAGTGCCAGCATGTTGGGCACAGACCAGTATGAAGGCAATCCATCCTTCTAACAAGAAACTTACTGGATTCATCTGGAACCAGAATCCAGAAAGCAGGCCCTGTGCTGTGCAGGATTGCCTCTACGAAAGAAGGTCACATCCCTCTACTGAGCGTGAATGTCTTGCCGACAAGCCGTTCATAATGTCTGGATTTACCGACAGATTTGGCTCGAGCGAAGCGACGGTCAGTGTTGCGAGTGCTCTGCGCAGCCCATGGCCACAAGGGATCACCCTTACCACGATCATACGGCGCAACGAAATTCTACCGCGGCTGATGTCTCACAATCGTGCCATGCTCCAATCTTGACATCGGCAGATGGTAGCGAGCTGCTTGCCCAATGCTCTAGATGTCAAGTGGCAACAGAGGGAGCGGCATCCAGAACGCGTGAACGTCGTCTTTGGCACCACTGCATTGGCAGGTGGCAGAAGTGGTCTGTCTACGGGTCTGGTCGGTAGTGGACGCAGATTTTGCTCATTGTGCATGAAAAGTACCGAGGACCATTTGGCCAACCCCTGTCCATAGAATCTGGCCATCAGCACCTGCGAGCTGCGACCGGAACCGATGATAATGCTGGAGTGTGGCTAGATCGGGGATATCTTCCCCAGATTCGGTGATTGAGCCGTCTCTTGCATGCCTACAGAAGCAATCAACTAGAGACTGATCCAGCAGGAGGCGATGGCCCACCAAGTGGGTGTAAGCGTCATGTTGACCACATGAATATCTGACGGTTTTCAGACAAAGCGCGGAGATGACTTCGGTTGTGGAGCGTGGCAACGAAAGTTCATGCGGCATGGAGGCCAAATCAGCCATGTGTTCAATGCCTGTGTGTCTTGTCTAACTCTTGTCATGGCTTTCTCTGAGCGTGTTTTTAACCTGCGTCAACGTCCCGCACGCGGCCTGTAGGAACGACAAAAAGGTAGCGCTCGAGTGCCTCGGCACCAGGCTGTGGTACGGCTATAGTCAGTGAGTGTCAGTGGTCAGATCATCGAAGCACTTCCGAGAAATACGAGGCATGCGAGGGGTTGAGGACGAGCCACGACCATATCCAGCAACTCGAGGCAACTCGAGGCCGGGGTAAATCTGATAGAATGCGGAGAAAGTGGATCGAACAGAGTCCCATATTGCTCTCCAGTGCGAGGGCCTCGCACTATCTAGAACTCCACTGCTGAGGTCGACAGCATGTATCTGGTGCAATCCTGTCCTGCTCATCTAAGCCTCCGCGCGCTGCTAGCAGGGGAACAGGCCTCTTAGCTTGCATGCTTCGATTTGCTTGGTTAGCAACCACCGGCTCCACGGGACTTTCGCCATTTCCGTGTAACAGTCCGTTTTGATAGATTGAGTCTCAGAGAGCTGTATCGCGAGAGAGCCCAAGGCAACAGAGCATCAGATTGTGGCGGACCATAGACGACAGATTGAGGGCCGATATGCGACGGACAGACACGGCGTACTAGAACTGAGAAGACGTCGGGATTCCCAAAGAGGTGGGCACGAAAAGAAGAATCTACAGATCTACAAAAACAGGTAAAAGCAGGGCGCAGGAAGGGGAATGAAGAGAGGGGTGGTCGACCATCAACCTGGCACTTCTAATCATCTCTACTACTGCGCAGTTTTGCACCATCATGCCTCCTTTCAACTGCGCTGCAGTCTGCTACTCAACGTCCCAGGTCCCATCAACGCCTCGATCCACATACGGTCCTCTCTTTCTTTCCTCCTTTTCTCTGGTTTCTCTGCAACCAACGGCTACGCCCCCTCGTCCTCCATTCTCTGATGACATCCTCCAGTTTTCGACAGAAGCCAGCCTCGGTATCCTCCTCGCCGGCGACTCTGCGCATTGGTTGCCAGGAGCCATGCCACCTTCGTCCGCCCTCCAGTTCGCTTCCATCCCAGTCCCTGCATGACGGTCTCGCCGCTCGCTTCTCCAATAGCGGAGTCGCTAGCCTTCCATGGTAGAGGCCGAGGAGGCCCGTTATCTGTTGTAGGTGCTGAGGAGCAAGGATTCCACTCTGATCACTCATCTCCATCTCCACAATCCGCCGCCTGTCCCAGATGTACATCAACTGCCTATGCCTCGCTTTCTGTTTTGTCTATCCTCTTTTTCTACTCTTCTACTCTTCTAGCTCATACTCAGGTTGCTCAAATCTGCCGGCGCTCTTCATCTATCAGCGTTGGACCAGTCCTACCCTCCCGCTTTCCTACCATAACCCAGCATGGCTACCCATGACGATAGCTCCGGTCATACGCCAGCTTCGCCAGTCGTCGATAAGGAGATCGCTGCCCATATCGAGCAAATCCGTACCAATGAAAGGGTACCGGGCCATCCTGGATACTATGAGAAGGACGGTCTGCGCACATATGGCGATGATGAGGATCACGACCATGAGCCGCCTGTTGGTTCCTTGCTGGCCTACACACATCTACAGAGACTGACGACTCTGCAATAGATGACTCTTCCCAGAGCCTTGAGCTTGGTCGCCATGGCTTTTCTCTGGACAGGCTCCCAAATCCCCGTGTACATTCTCGGTGGCATACCACCGTACATCTACGCCGACATTGGTGGAGTCGACCATTGGATTTGGTTTGTCCTGGCTTACCTGTTGGCCCTTGCAGCCATGTGCCCTTTTGTTGGCTCAGTATCCGATCTCATCGGCAGACGTTGGGTTGCCCTAGGAGGTTCCGGATTGCTTATCATCGCCATGATAATCTGCGGTACGGCGAAAAGCATGCAGGTCTTCATCGGTAAGATTTTCTACCTAAACCTACCGCCACGACAGTTGCTAAACACCATTCAGTCGGCATGACCTTCTCCGGAGTCGGCGCTGGCATCTGTGAACTGACGTCTCTGGCTGTCACCGCTGAGCTTGCTCCGACTCGTAAACGAGGAAAATATGTCGCTGTCCTCGTATTCACCATTGTTCCCTTCTGCCCATCGGTGCTATGGGGCCAATTGATTGCCAGTCACGCTGGCTGGAGATACTGCACTCTCCTCTGCGGGCTATGGGCTTGTGTAGGGTTTGTCGGCACCCTGGCCTTCTATTTTCCCCCCCCTCGACCCAACTCCCGAGGGCTCACCAGGAGGGAGATCATTGGAGAAATTGACTTCGTCGGCGGTGCCTTATCAATCTCCGGTATGATCCTCTTCTTGGCTGGACTGCAATGGGGCGGGTATAACTATCCATGGCATTCAGCCCATGTGCTGGCCCCTCTCATCATCGGCGGCTTCTTGCTCTTGATCGCTTTCCCTTTCTGGGAAATCAAGTATGCCAAGTTCCCCATGTTTCCATCACGAATGAAGCAAGAAGCAAGGATTCTTACCCTTACGCTGATCATCACTGCCATCTCCGGTGCCAACTTCTTCTCGGTCATCATGTTCTGGCCAACTCAAGCTTTCAATGTTTATGGTCATGACCCAGTCGGCGTGGGTATTCGGGGCATTCCGATCGGATTCAGTATTCTTGCTGGGGCTTGTATCGTCCTATGGCTCCTGTCAGTGTTCCGCGGCCACAACCGGGAGTTGATGATCATTTCCTCGGTCCTCATGACGGCCGGCTGTGGTGCGCTGTCCGTTGGCCGGCGAGACAACCTCAACACGCTTTGGGGACTTCTCGTCCTTGGAGGTCTTGGTATTGGTGGGATTGTCGTGCCTGCATCCATCATGACCACCATTATTTGTCCGGACGACATTATTGCAACCGTTGCCGCTCTTACTCTGTCGATTCGAGTCATTGGTGGTTGCATCGGCTATACCGTGTACTACAATGTCTTCATCAACAAGTTTGTTCCCAACGCTACCAAATACATTGGAGGCACCATGGCGTTGGAACTGGGCATTACCAATGTCACGTACATCACCCAGGCCATTGAATATACCGGAGGCAGCCTTTTGCCGTTGCTCAAGACTATCCCTGGCATTGCGGGCAACGAGACTGCATATGAAATGGTTGTGATTGCCGGTCAGACTGCTTATGCCGAGAGTTACAAGTATGTCTACCTGACCAGCATTGCCTTTGGTTCCATCAGTATCTTGGCCAGTGTTTTCTTGGGCAATATCGACAAGTATATGGACGACCACGTCGCCGTGGTTATGCACTAGAAGAACGAGTCGGACCGCCTGGCGTGTGGTGGGACATACACATTTGCTTCAACAGAAGACCCGGGAATCGAGAGACTGGTTTCCGCCACGTTGTACAATGCACGTTTCGGGAATGTTGAACAAAGCGATACACATGGTAACTACTAGGTAGTCATATATTGGATATATGAAAGACAAGCTACCTTCAACAACAGATTTTGACCAGCGATAGAGACTCACGTTGCAGCGTTCAACAGAAGACACCTGACGTGAAACGACTTGACTCTATGGTTGAAAGAAGTTATGTCCATCCGTCGGGAAGGGAGAAGAACTGGGGTCAACAATCGAGGCCTCGTAAAGTTAGGTAACTGTCTGCCGGTATGCCACCCGGATAGATCACTGACATATTGCTCATAAGAGGAACAACATTGTCGCGACCCGATCGGAATTGAAGTTCTTCCACTACTGCTCTCCTAAGAGAGGTCGAACAAGTCCGTGTACGTGAGGCTGCTGATGCGATGCCTCGTATAGCGTGTATATACAGTTAGGATGCTCACTTTCTTAGGGTGGGGGACCGGTGCGTTGACTGGACGTGCTCGACGTTCGCCCACACGACAACTGGACCCCTTTGGACATTCCGCCCCAGTCTCCTCTAGAGATCCATCTTCCCCAGCCCGCTCAACTCCAGCTCGGCCAACGTCTCCCCGCCCAAGTCGTCCTGGTCGTCATATTCCCCTTCACTGAGGGCTTTGGAATCGGCATCGTCGAACCACAGTCTCGCACTGCCGTACGAGATACACAGCTCCTCGCCGGCCTTGATGTCCCGCAGCGCAGTGTACACGATGACATCGGTCTCGGTGTTGCGCTTCCACCCTACATTCTGGCCCAGGAGGGAATGGTTGAACATGGACCCCAAGCCTAGCGCGAGGGCTTGAGTCATACTGCGGCCGGATTCTGAAGGCCAGTAGCTATGGGAAAGAAAAAGAAAAGGGTTGTGTAAGCAGTGAGCACAGCCTGAAGATTCGATAGTGTAAGGAAGAAGAAGAAGAAGAAGAAGAAAAAGGGAGGAGCTGCCTAGACTGCTGGATTGGGCCATTCCGGCATAGCATATCTTCGGGTGCGATGAGGATGAGGATGAGGACCAGGATCAGGGGTGTTCTTACTAGGTATAGTGCTGGAGGCGGGTGTGGCGAGTGTGCTTCTCAACTTCGTCCTCGCTGAAGATCAGCACGGGGCTGACTTCGACGACGGTTCCACGCGCGATGTCTTGTGTCGCGAAAACTCCTCGGCCTATGAAATCCAACGATTGTGCTTGTCAGGGTCTGGCTCGGATATGGCGTTTTGGGTGGATGGCTGTTTAAAAGCATGCAGGGCACAGGAAATCAGAGAACGGAAGGGAAGTCTGATATACCCTCCTGACAAAGATATCAATGGTGGTTTCACCTACCTTTGGGCGTGTTCATAACAAGCACGAGGCCCGGAGCTCTCAGAAGAGCTTGATCTCCCTCGGCGATAGACTCATTTTCTGACATCTGTGGGCTCCCAAGATATAGTACAGTGAACGAACGTATGATTTAAGAATGGAAGGGATAAGAATAAAATTTAGCAGTATACCAACATGACCGCCGAGCAACGAACCACCCAGAGAGCCAAATGACAGAAATGACAGACTTGAAGGAAACACCCTCCGCCGTGTATATCGCCAGCGACCGTGGAAGTGCTATTGCACAATTACATGTTCAGCGTAGAGTTGTAGACCTCGCACTCGAGAAATGAAGGAAAAAGAGTGTAAAAATCTCCATATGGTTTAGCGTGTCAAATCGCAGGATATGACGTCGTTTGGCTTCTGACAAGGCTGCGAGGCTGAAGTTCAAAGTTCTCATCATTATCTCCCTCACATTTCTCCCTCGTCTTGTCAGCCTCGTAGGCCTCTTATTCTTGGTCTACTAATGCACCGGGGTTTGCTAAGCATACATTGATCATGCCATCATACGCCAGACATATCAGATATGCCGACTTCTGAACGCTGCCTCTATCAGAAACGTCTCCTTCGTGCTTGAGCCTTAATCCAACAAGGTAGGTGGCGTGATGATTTCCCAACAAGGGGCCACGCAAGCCATCTCTTAATTCACCTGGTTTCTATCGCATTCATGCTCGCAGGCAGATGTGTACGACAAATCGGGCAGCGTTCGCATCAGCACCAATCGTACCCAGGCATGCACGTTCACAAACTATATTGGGATTGCGGCATTTTCCCTGCCCATACTAATCAGATGAGGAGGCTCAGCAATTTGACCTTGACTTCTTAGCATACCTTCCGCGCATATCCGCTAGCCCCGAAGCCAGGCAGAAGATGGTCATGCTCACCCCTTGCTGCCGCAGCCTTGCCCGTGGATCCTGCTCTACCTCTGAAACGTGCTTGATGGGGTTTCTTGCTCTTCCGCTTACCTGACCCCGGACTGCTCCGGAAGTCGGATCACAGGGTCAAACACTTCCGACCCATTCTATGTTGAGTCAAATATACCGTGATTGTATACGCGAAAAGAGATGGTCACGTCATCGAGGCTTTTTCTCTTGTGGTCATCTCGTGCCCTGCTGCGCACCAGCACGAGAAACATAAGTATGGGCACTACGTTCGCCTCAGAAGGTCCAGCATTCAAGCAACAAGCAATACAAACAAAACACATTATACCACAAACAAAGCTATCCAAGCAAACAAACCTTAACTACCTTCACAACACATTCGCAATGGCAGAAGGATTCAACGGTATGGCCATGGATCAACCAGCAGGCACCAGCAAAACCAACCCATACGCTGCTGAAGCCTGGCTGGAACCATGGCTCATCAAGCACTCGGAGTTCTACCGCAAGCATCTAGCAAAGGGCCGCACAGAAAGCAAAGCCACCCGTCGCCACAGCGAGGTGTCTGAGGCCCTGGAGTCCAGAAACAATTCCGTCACTGCTCCCGAGGCTGAGCATCCTGTCGAGTCTGGACCTACAGCCACCGACACCATGCCAGCTCCTGCTGAACCAGTGACACATAATGATGAGGGTGCTACATCGCCACATGAAGCGGAGGTTGAGCACAAGAAGCAGAAGATGCTTCACGGTTGGCGCAAGCACGTCAATTGGTTCCCTCATCCTTGAAGAAGTGATGACTTCCTTTCCATGGTTGGAAGACTGGCGTTTGTATGATTAAGAGGGACGAGAGCAGCAGAGGCCGGCACTCAGGCGTTCCCTATCGAAGGGATGACTTTTCTCGAGATACCCAGTTTACTATTGGCCGATTCGGTTGGGTTGGCGTTTGTATTATCATCTGTTTTGTCTATTGAGGGCATTGAAACTCGGGGCATGGCATGATGAGGTTCTTGGTACCACTCTCCGAATATACATACTCATGTATTTCCCTGCGAGATTTGTGTGACTTCTATACCTTCGCCCGTGCCTGCTTGATATACAGATCGTTTCTTAGCAAATGGGCGCCTCCTGTTGTAGCCGAATGAAAGGGTTGTAGGAAGCCGTCCGATAGACTTCCCAAGTGCGAGGCCTGTCTTGATTGATGACGAGCAGAAACGGTAATGTTCCGCGAAGGCGAGGCCGCCGTCCCAGCGAAGTGTGCTCATGCTTCATGCTTTAGTCAGTCATGGCGGAAAGTTGGCTCAGATGACGAGGAGAAAGACCTTCTCGGGCGAGACGGAAGCAAGTCCCGTGACTGACTCGTGACATGTCAAGCTTAGTCACCAGCAGTGGATCTCAATGCGGAGACCTTATCCAATAGAAATATACACAACCTGCCGCCGCGGTCGCGTATCAACCACGCGTCTTTTGAGAAATTGCACCTTGGGCTGATGTTGGCGGATGCCTTGCAGTCGACGAGTCGCTAGACATTATTAATAGGCCTCAAAGGCCGTTTCGTAGCAGGCACCGCGTCAGCAGATGGCCTGGAGGGTCTTTTGTTTAGGGGCTGGAATTGTCAGCAGGGGATTCGATGTTATATTTAACAGAGGACAGGACACGTCGAGTGGTAATGTCCCTAAGGTAGCCTAAGGTAGCTAGTAGTCAGCCCCCCGAATTGAGCTCCGCTGTCGAGTTGAAGCCCCAAGCATCCCAATCTCCACCCTTGGCTGTATCCGCGTCTGCGCTGATCCAGCCTGACTGTTAACAGCCTACAGTCTGCATTTTGTTATTACCTTACGCTGCCCCAACGTCTTGCTGCTCTTTTCCAGTCTTCTCTGTCGTCGTTTCATTTGGCTTCTCTTCAAGCTCCTTTCTTTCTACAGCATCACATATAATGTCTGTTCACCAAATCGTTGTTATCGGCGCCTCTTTTGGTGGCCTTGCAGTCGCCCAGGGGCTTCTGAAGCAGGTCATCCCTTCATTGGGAAACAAACAGGCCTACAAGGTGGTCCAGATCGCTCCCAACGACGAGTTCTTCTGGAAAGTCGGGGCGCCGCGAGTTATCGTCAACCCCGAAGCACTCCCCTTGGAGAAGGCTCTGATCCCTATCGCACCATACTTCAAGGCATATAGCCCTGAACAGTACGAGTTCATCAAGGCCTACGTTACATCTATCGATCCCTCGAGCAAGACGGTCCACACCAGCACCTCTGCCGCCGTTCACTATGACTCGCTTGTCATTGCTTCGGGCACCAACTTTTCCACTGCTATCTGGACCGTCTCGGACGGTTCTGAGCCTCTGAAAGCTGCGCTCAGCGATATCCACGCACGACTCCCTGGCGCCCAGACTGTCCTTATTGCAGGCGGAGGGGCAGCCGGTGTAGAAACGGCAGGCGAGTTGGGCGAGGTCTATGGAAAGAAGAAGGACATCACACTCTTGTCAGGTGCCGGAAGTCTCCTCCACAGGCTACACAACAAGAAGGTGGGCCAGGACGCCCAAGCTCGACTTGAGAAGTTGGGCGTCAAGGTCATCAATGACAACATCCGGGTGGTCGAACACAGCAGACAGGATGGCAAAGAAGTGTTGAAGCTGAGCAATGGGGAGACAAAGACCGTCGACGTCTACATCGAGGCTACGGGTGACCGACCGAATTCGAAATTCGTGCCTCAAGAATGGTTGGACGACAACCAGCGGGTCAAGACCAACCCGGAAACTCTTCGTCTGGACGTACCAGGAGTCACGGGTGTCTACTGCATTGGGTCAGTGGCCAGCTACTCCGATGGCTCTATCCTCGACATCAAATTTGCCAAAGGAGCAATCCTGGAGAGCATCAAGTTGGATCTTCAGGGACACGGTATGTTGACCTCGTCATGGTTCCCAATGAGGACATTCACTAATCCAATCCCAGCTCCTGGCCCCCGTGGCAAAAACGTCTACAAGAAGATGACGAAAGACATGCAGTTCGTGCCTATCGGCCCCCAACAAGGTGTTGGCGTCGTCTTTGGGTACAAGGTCCCTAGTTTCCTTGTGAAGATGGCCAAGAGCAAGGACTTCATGATCGGACAAGCGGTCAAAACAGTTGAAGGAACTGCTTGATCAGTTCGACACAGTCCATATATCCCATCTAGTCTGTTTTCGCGATTTATAGAGATACCCGGTCCCATCATGGGCCTGTCGAGATTGGAAGTGCCGCTGCGGCGAACCGAGGGTTGGAGGATTGAATTATAGCCACTCCCTAATGCCACCCAGAAACAACAGAGTTGATCGTACTACAAGCATACCGTCTGCCTGTGCTACAAGTCAGTAGTACGTGTATATCTCTTTTAATTTGTATGTGTTCATGGCAGCCGTCGGAAGAAATCGCGAGATCTTCCGATGCTTCTGGAAGCTCGATGTTGCGCATTTTATTATTTTCCCCGTTCCGAGAGGCAGCGCAGCCTTCCGATAGACGGCCGCAGCCAATGGACGTTCCACCAGCCAATTCTTCTATTCAGTTGCAAACAGCTCCGTCTTTCGCAGTTCGCAGGGCCTCGCCAACGCTTTTATATCTTCTTCCGAACTCCCTTTCCAGTCACTCTACTGTCCTTGATCCCACTGACCGGTCTACACCATGTTGGGGCGGGTTACTGTAGCAGTCCGACCTTCGGCTTCAGCAAAGCTCTCTCCGTCACATGCATACAGAGCGGTGCGGAGTAGCAGCTCGGCCCAGCTTTTAAGAACGCTGTCCTCGCAGCGATTCTACTCTTCCTCACTCTCTCAGATTTCGTGGAACCCCCCCAGCAGTACCTACAGTGCTTCCGCAAACCCCTCCCGAGCATTTAGCAGCAGCGCAAAGATGGCCGCCTCTACCAGAATAGAAACGGATGCCTTCGGGCCTATCGAGGTCGAATCGGACAAATACTGGGGTGCGCAGACGCAGAGGTCGTTGACGAACTTCAAGATCAATCAGCCTCAGGACCGGATGCCGGAGGGTATTGTGCGGGCCTTCGGTATCCTCAAGGGCGCTGCCGCAGAAGTTAACATGCGATATGGTCTTGGTAGGCACAATCTACTTTACGTCAATGGATGGGATAGGGGACAAGAAACTGAACAAAAGACACAGATCCTAAAATCGGAGAAGCTATCAAGCAAGCAGCTGCCGAAGTGGCTTCGCTCAAACTGATTGATCATTTCCCTCTTGTAGTATGGCAGACCGGCTCGGGCACGCAGTCCAACATGAATGCGAACGAAGTCATCTCGAACCGTGCGATTGAGATCCTCGGAGGCCAGATGGGCAGCAAGAAACCGGTGCATCCCAACGACCATGTCAACATGTCTGCCAGCTCCAACGACTCGTTCCCCACCGTCATGCACATTGCTGCCGTTCTCGACTTCCAAGAAAGGCTGATCCCGGCTCTGACGAACTTGCGAAATGCGCTGCAAAAGAAGGTCGAGGACTTCAACCACATCATCAAGATTGGGCGGACTCACTTGCAGGACGCAACCCCCTTGACGCTGGGTCAAGAGTTCAGCGGATACGTAGCGCAACTGGACCGGAATCTGGAGCGCATCAACGCCGTGCTCCCTCATCTCCGACAACTGGCTCAGGGCGGTACCGCCGTGGGCACCGGTCTGAACACATACAAGGGCTTTGCCGAGGGCGTGGCCGAGGAAGTCAGCAAGTTGACCGGCATTGAATTTGTGACGGCGCCGAACAAATTCGAGGTCTTGGCTGCCCACGACAGTATTGTCGAGGCTTCAGGCGCCTTGAACACTCTGGCATGCAGTCTGTTCAAGATCGCCCAGGATATCCGATACCTGGGATCCGGGCCGCGCTGTGGATTGGGAGAATTGATACTCCCCGAGAACGAACCTGGCAGCAGTATCATGCCTGGAAAGGTCAACCCGACGCAATGCGAGGCTCTGACCATGGTCGCCGCCCAGGTCATGGGCAACCACACGGCTGCCACGATCGGCGGCATGAACGGCCAGTTTGAATTGAACGTCTTCAAGCCTCTGATGATCCGAAACCTCCTGCACAGCAGCAGGATCTTGTCGGATTCCATGAACAGTTTCGTCGAGCACTTGGTTGACGGCCTGCAGGCGGATGAAAAGAGAATCAGCACTCTCCTACACGAAAGGTATGCTTATGCACATCCCGCATGGATTCGATTCTTTCCTGTCTTTTGGTCCTGGTCATGCATGCATTATTCTCACCTTGTCTTTACTGGTCCCCGTCGAACAAAACAATTCAACTAACCATTCTTGTCACCAGTCTCATGCTCGTCACCTGCTTGAACCCCGTCATCGGATACGACATGGCATCCAAAGTAGCCAAGAACGCCCACAAGAAGGGCCTCACGCTGAAACAGTCGGCCTTGGAGCTCAATGCTCTCTCGGAAGAAGAGTTCGACAAGTACGTCCGGCCGGAACTGATGTTGGCGCCAAAGGAGAAGAAGTAGCGAGGAGATATTGAATAGCAGACCAGAGATATACACCAAAGTCGCTGCTTTGCTTCACTTTGCTTTATAATCTCTCCTGGCCCTTCGGCCAAGAAGATCTCGAGGTCTACGTTACGTCACTTTAACTGTACAGCCAGCTACCAACCTTCGTCAATGGATCAATGTTCTCAGGCCTGATCGATTCTTGTACGTACGCATGGTTATCGGCGAATACCATTCCACCGCGCCATTGTTTGCGATCTTCTCGTGGAAATACAGTCTCATCCCAGTCACTTGGTCCCCCAGAGTCCGTGGGTCGCCAGTTTAGACCGCGATCCTGTCATCGGCGTGGTCATGGTGTGATGTCTGGTAGCGACCTAGACTACTTGCCTACCTGCCCACCTGCTCAGGTACACACATATGTATGCATGTATCACCCAGCCGAATATGTCGCTATGGCGCACATCCTTTTTGCAACATCCGCCTCAATCTGCTTAGGTACAGAAACTCAATCCTCCCACTCCCCAGAGGGCTGTTGTATTGTTTCTTGAAGCTCTCTCACGAGACGGAACTTGACCTCGACTCGACCGCCCATGTCTAGCTTTACCTAGAGCACCCACGAGGTGAAGGAGACCTACCGTGCAACAGAGTTGGATGGCTTCAGGTAAGGGACCTGCCTGCCTTAGGCTAACCGCTAAATAATGCCTCATCACATGACTTGTATGATTGCGTCCGGCCCATTGTTGAGGCTGGAAACTCCCGTCTCAGCTACGCCTCCTCCTGGACCTCCTTCAGGCTCTGCTTTTGCTTTTGCTTCTGCTTCTAGCCCCGGCTCTACCTTCTCCGGACGAGCGCAAAATAACCTTCCATCTGGTGTCGAGGCGATAGTCCTGAACACGTACCCTCTCACTTATGTTTGATAAGGGGAGAGCCATCAAGAAGAGGGATCATTGCCGCCACGAGAAGCCGAGTCGAGACCAGTCCAGACCGAATTGCACCATATTGTACCACTCCATCAAGCATCATCAGCCATGATCTGATCTAGTCTGATCTGACATGACTGGACCTGGCCTGACTGGCCGGTCAAGGTCTCAGGAAAGGCGATGCCGACCCACAATAATTAGATGGGCAGACAACTGGAACTCCCGCTGTATTGCTGCCCACGCCCACCAACACTTTCTCGTCCCTTCTGGGATGTAACCAAGCCCTCGGACGGGTCCGACAGCATGAATGTCCATACATCCAGACTTCCCAGGCTCCTAAAGACCCCGATGCCGCGATGGGCGGTGGTGAGAAAGCATCATTTCGTCCTTATTGACGAGTGTGCTATGTCTGTGTTTGTTTTGGCGCTTGTGTCCATTCAAGGGGGGCGGAGCTTTCCAAATACAACAGGATGGAACTCGTTGCGAGATACAGCGACGCCCGAGCTGACCAGGCGATAGGTCAGAACTGGGAAAGTCGAAGAGCTGTGCACCATTATTATTCGATCCATTGCGGCCCCTGCGCTCAGCGGAGCCGCCCATAACGAACAAAACAGGGTCCAGACTGCCAAACGTCAGGCATACAGGCAGATAGGCTGATGGTAGACTGGCTGGTTGACCGGGGAAGTTACCATGGTGCGGCGGTGGACCGACTCGGACACTGTGACATCGCGGAGAGGCGTCGAACGGAAGGCCAGAAGGTTGTGCACTCAAGCTCAACGTGAAGGAAAGTAACAGTGACGGGCGCGGGTGCCCTCTACCAGTGCGCAAGAGGGGGGACTGACGACCAGCCATGTGATGGGGGAACTGAAGACAAATCCGCAGATCTGATCCCTCCCCTGGCCAGTCGATGTCAACCAGGTCGAGTCGACTGAATATTCTTCATCAATGTCACTGTCAAACATCACCGCTGCCAGGCCTGTTTAGCTGCCGAGAGACGTCTTGCAAAAGTGAGCAGCCCAATCGGTCCGTGGCGTCGACTGTCCTTGCACTAGTAAAGGCCTTGAGAGCCGGAGTCAAAAATGGACATGGTGGGAACAAACAGGCGAATCCCAAGCGCATCTCAAGCATCTCATAGTCACTGAATATGGCCCATTACCGCATCTACTCGACGGGTTGAAAGAGCCGCAAGACCCGCAAAGCCACAGATTTGGCGATCTGGGGAAAGACTGCGGAACACCAGACGTGACGGGAACCCTTCCAGCGCTGGGACCTTCTCCTATCAAGTTGATAGGCACTCCCACGGGCAACGTCAGCACTAGCTGTTGTGATAGACGGAACGACCAAGGAAGCAACCTGCAGATAGAGCATGTCTGAGAAAACAGAGAGCAACGCCTCGAGGTTGAGGCATGATTGTGCTCAGATACCTGTAACAAGCTCATTCGAACGGATCAAGAGTCCTTACTTCTTGAATGATGCGGTCGGCAGGCTAGCAAACCTTAGCAGAAACCTTTCATTCAGTTGATTGCGTTCGCACCTCATTGTAGAGCTCTGGCTCTACCGAAAGGCGCCTCGTATTGCTCTCGACTGCGCTTTTCCGCGGGCCTGAGGACGTGAAAACTCGACTGCGGACCGACGTATCTCAGGAGCATGCGGGAGGCTTGACGTCGAAACAATTGCATCTGGCATGATCGTGGGTGCAAAGACCACTCTCGCCGACCATTGTCATAGTGTCAACACCAGCGGCGGAACTAGTGGATCGAGGAGCAATGCTAGGGTGAAGTTTGTCCTCTGAAACCCACGCCTCACGTATCCGGTAGTTCAGGAAAGTGCTAGCGATCACGGTGACCGGAGACCAACTGCTCGAGCTACCCTTTTGCGCTGCTGTCCGGTGCAGAGCGGTGCCAACATCTCCCTGCGGCCCAATGTGTCCCTTGGCTGATTTTGTTACATTCGTGCCACCTAGTCATCGTAGTGGCCCTTCGTATGCAGGCCTCGCCTTGCCGACAGACCGCGATCGATTTGATAGGTCACAAGCAGATGTCAATGAAGAGCAATATGCGGTGTATAGTTTTGTCGACCAAGTCAGTGGGCCGCCCCCGCCCAGAAAACAGATGTGAGCCAGCGGATATTTGCGAGTATCTTTATTGTGGGTCCCATTTCAACGGTCTGAGCGTTCAGAGGACGATGCTGTTTCAGTTTGACAGAATGGCCATCATGATGAAGAACCCACTGCTCGGAGTCCAAAATTACAGGCCGGTTGCCGGCATGTGGCCTCTCTCAGGCAGAATAATAAGTGCCAATCATGATTTCGATCGCCACATTGGCCATTTTATAAGCCGCAAATGCTTCGTAGTTGCTCGCGTACACGATTTCGCAACGTCCTTGCGGCGGAGTGATGCTCCTTCGGCCGTTCCTCAGACAAGGCCTGAGTTTTGGGCGTGTCCGTTGGTTGCTGATAAGGCAGCAGTTATGCTTTGCGGTTCAACACCGGCTCTAGCAGTCCCTTTTGTTGGCAGAAACGTGATGCAAGTGCAGTCCTGCTCCATTAGTTTGGACAACGATCGAGTCGATGCAGTTGAATCGCACCCTTCTTCTGCACTGCGGTGGTGCATTTGGCCTGTCAATCCAGATGGTGGGCCGCAGTGGCCTTGGGTACGATGACAGCTGCCTGGTCACTTGATGGGCTTGGTCCTGACTAAATTCAAAACGCTCCCGGGGGGCAAGTTGAACCAAAATATAACCTTAACAAGAGGAACTCAAATGCTCTGCTGGTGGCTGACGTGGCTGCAATAATGATGTGATAGGACGTGAAAGTAGTCGCGCTTCGGGATGCGATGAAAAAAGGCTTTTGATGTAGTAGTGATAATCGATGACACCGCCTGTCGTAGCTGGTCCATGTGCATTTAACCTTTTTTCGGGCTATCTTTCCCATGTCGGGAGGGCCGCTGTATCCGCCGCCATGATCTTCCGATGAATATTTTCTACCGCCCCTGCATCCCTTTTCGGTGCTGCGGAGCTAGACAAGACGTCCCTCAATCTCAACGAACACCACGTTTAACCCACTGCACCGAGAATAGTGTGGGCGGTACGTATACGACTGCATTGTCGACTTGTATCAGTCGACTCAGTTGAGGCCCGAGATGGCAGCCGCTGTCAGGAGGTCCTCTTTGTTCCTCTGATGCCCCTCCTCGTGGGTACCGCAGGCTAGAGACATGTTTGATCACCATTTGTTGGCTCGCCCACCTTGACCGGTAGGCCCTACAGTGGATGGGATTCGGAGGTGAGGCCATTTGTGGTGAGGCACATGTCTTATGCGTCCGACTCGAATAATGGTGCTGGGTGTTGCCTGCTGGGCGCTGGCTACGTGGAGAGGTCTGGCAGACACTGAAGCAGCACCGCAGTTCTTGGTGATGTTCCAGGCTTTCCTACAAACTCAACGCGTCCCTCAGCCGCAATCGGTATAGCTGGTCCCGAATGACAACAATGGCTAGGAATCAGATGGACCAAATATCGTTTCATTTGGCGCATGCGCCTTCGGAAGTTGTACTGCGGAGTGTGTCATCTCTTTTATCCAGCGGGGCCCCCTCCCGGTCTGATGGCAGCCCTATTTGGCAGCCTTGTTTCCGAACGCTCGAAAATGACTTCAGCCTGGGTAGTGTCTGGAACAACATTCGACCGATCCGTCTGGGTCGGAATATATCGCTTCGAGGTGGGATCGTAGGTCAGGTCCTGTTGCGGCGGGCATTGCAGACCCGAAGGCCGAACCGTGGCCGGAGCAATAAATTTTCTACTGGGATGTACCCTGTCTGGGAAGGCGCGTGCAGAAGCAGGGTCCTGCGGAAGCTTTGAAGTTCGGCTGACGGGAAGAATGGTGATAGGAGCTGACAACGAGACAGTTGAGTGGAAAAGAGACACACTAGAGCTATAGGTGAAAGCGATTGGGAGCAATAGATGGTATGTAACGTGAAAGAGAAGGGGAGACGAAGAAGCAGGTGATCATGCAGCTGGGAGAGAGTCCAAAGAAAAGAAGACGGTGACGACTGCCACCTCCAGACCACTACTGCAGGAAGGTGCGTATACGTAGTGCCTACTTTTAGACGTCTAAGGCATTACGAGGTACCTAAAAGAGGTACTCGAGTGACCTCTACCCTATAGTGTATTAGAGGAAATACAGGTACATAATAAGGTACGTATCTGGTAGGTCCTCTAAGGCTTGAGGCGTTTGATGAGATCGACCCGGGCAGGCCTGACTACCTACCTAGGTACACAGTCCCACCCACCAAGTGCCGAAGTACTTCTGTTCTACCATACCTAGGTATTGTGCCTAGTCCCAGTCTAGAAGGCCTCGCCACGTCGAGCCATGAACATCTGACATTGATGATGACAGCAGCGACGAACGAGCTAGGTGGGGAGTATTAAGATAAATTGTCATTATTGCAAGAAGTACTGGTCATACAAAACTATAGCCTCGAGGGGCGCGAGGTACCTAGTACTGTTAAGAGTCCAAGAGCCCTCGGGAGAGTCTGATTGCCGAACATGCCTGGGTGCTTCCAGCTCTACAGCTGCAGTTGAACCTAATAATGCCCGGACCAGAGCTAAGGATCTCAAACCCTAGGTAGCTAGCATCTGCCTAGAACGTATACAGTAAATTTAGAGTTAAGCCACACCGCCGCCGCCAAGAGCAACACTCCTAACCCCCCTAACCACCCGCCTAGGGCCCCGCGACGACACCACACTGCCACCGCAGCTGCACCCTGCACCTACACCTGCAGCAGCTTCTTAGCGTGAAGATTAATCGAAGCTGGTCTGGCTAGCAGGCTCCAAACTTTATTTCCAAACTCAACTGTCCCTCATCTCCTACCCTTTCATTCCGTATCGGGTCAATCTTCCACCCACTCTAGACCATTACATCGATCGCATCGTCCAAGTCCAGTCAGTCAAGTCAGTCCGGCAGTCATCAATCAGATCATTTCGCTCCCCTTCATCGCGGTATGCGTCGACGTCTTGTCACAGATTGCCCGTGGCTGCGATGTGGCAACTCGTCCACCCCAGCATCCGTCGTTCTATATCAACCCGGATGCGCAAGCAAACAATGCCATTTCCTTCCTCCAGACCCTCGACGCTCACCTGCGCCCCATATCTACAAGTCAGCCTTGTATATGCATCTTCATACTAGGTCTCCTAACCCTCCATAACAATGGCAAATGTTGGAACTGCTCACCCCACGGATGGTAGCAAGAAGCCGCCTCGGACGAGAGAACGCAAGCCACGAGGTCGCGGTCTGCGCACGCGAACGGGGTGTCTGACCTGTCGCAAACGCCATCTCAAGTGTGACGAAGAGAAGCCAGTCTGTGGACCATGTGCCCGGAGCAGTCATACCTGCGTGTACGCCGATTCTCCGCCAGGTCAACCCGCGCCCAAATCAACATCTACTTCAGCCGCTTCATCCCTCGAACGACCCGAGCAGAGTCTTTCTCGAACTACCTCCACTGATCTTTCTGACACCGCTACCCAAGTAGGATGCTACTCGAGCAGTGGTGCGCCAGACAACCTTTCGCGGGCAATGTCTGTGCTGCCTGGCTGGGAAGAGCACAATTCCTATTCTCAACAGGACTCCCCTCGATCCAGGGCACCGCCCGCCTCCGTCACCGGCGAGCTCTCGCCTGGTGCGCCCTATCTGCAATGCTTGATGCAATCGAACAGCTTGACACAAGGTATCCATGCCGTGTCCAGCCCGGAAGATTTCACCTCCGCTTCCTCCATCTCCAGGTCGGGGCCTATGGCTGATATGGCCATTGAAAAGTGGGTCGGGTTACTGGCCGGCGATCCAGAGTATGAGGGCGAGCCTACCTCTTCCATCTTCAAGGGCCAACCACAGCTCCCGGGCGGCATGCCTACTGTCCCCCCTCATGGGTTGTCGAGTGTCCAGCATCCCCTGAACCGCGGGTTTCCTTCCAGCATATCTAGGCCTGCTCCAGGAGCAGCACGGACTGGCTCCCATCGGATTCCCTCCTCTCACCCAGTGTCACCGGGCTCACAGTTGTGGCAGTCAACAGTCGCCTTGACTCTCACGCCTCATGAGACTGCCATATTCAACCATTTTGTCACCCATGTCAGCCGCTGGATCGATCTATTTGATCCGATTCGCTATTTTTCCACCTATGTTCCTCATCTGGCGCTGCACAATGTGGGTTTGTTGAATGCCATTTTGGCTCTGTCAGTGAGGCATCTATCTCTTGGCCCAGCTGCAGAGTCTGGGTCCGTGCGCGACAGAGACGACTCCCTTCCCTACTATCACGAGACTTTGCATTATGTGCAAAAGGCCATGCAGTACGATTCTTACAACACCAGCGCTGAATTACTCGCAACATGTTTGATCATTTCTGCTTACGAAATGCTGGATGGCTCTCGGAAAGATTGGGAGCGCCACCTACACGGAGTATTCAAAATCCAACGTGCGCAACGGGTTGATGGCGACTCTGTTGGGCTCAGCCAAGCGGTATGGTGGGCGTGGCTCTGCCAGGATGTGTGGGCTGCGTTCCGAGAGAAGCGGAAGCCGTTCAATTGCTGGACTCCCGCCAGGGAATATAGCGAACTGAACTCGTACGAGATTGCTGCACGCTCAGTTTACGTCCATGCTCAAGTTGTTGAGTATTGCTCGCAGGAAGAAGTGGCACGCGGAGAGGTCGACATAAGGCCTCGAATTGACAGAGCGGAAACACTGGCACACATGCTCGATGATTGGCAGCGGCATCTACCCATTGCTTTTAACCCTTTACCCCTGGAGAGCGACGGATCTACCCTCTTCAAGCCGATATGGGTCCACCCTCCAGCTTTCGGTAAGCGAAGCAAGCTTTTTGCACGGGAATATGCTGACCGGTCTGCCAGGTGTGGCTATTCAAGTACACTGCGCGAGTCGCATTTTACTATTAAAGCATCGGCCTTTCCTCAGAGGGTTTGAAGATATTGTGCGTCAGCAGAGAGAGGTCGCCACGTACATCGAGACTATCTGTGGGCTCGCTGCTACCACAGCGTCTGATTATGCCGCGAGTAGCATGACATCTCAGTGTCTGTTTATAGGTATGAGACTTGATCAACAACTCGGACTTGGCTGATTGAGTGACAGCTGGACTATGCGTCAGAGACATTCACCAACGAACGGAGCTTATCATGCTTCTCGATAGGTGTCAACGTTCAAGTGGATGGCCTCTCCGATCTTTATCAGAAGAGCTGCAGAAGATTTGGGCAGGATCACAAAAGAATCCGTTCCCGTGACCATGAGCGGAAGACGGCCTCGCGCGAACATCCGTCATTCGCCGACACCCAAAGCCACGTCCTTGAGAGCCGCTGTATCAACCACTGGCAGAGGAAACTTGAGATGACAGGGTACTCGTCTCAATGAGCCTCACTTCCATGGCCCCAACAGACATTGCCCCCGATGGCATTGCCAGTTGGACGTTAAACAACAAAAATACACCGCAGCTTCTGGCAGGGCAAAAATCCACCTGCCTGATTCTTTCGGAAAGCACAATGCCACCGCCACTTGTCAGGCATTGGCAGCCAGCACCCCTGATCACCCAAGATTCCGCAGTTGACACTGTTGATTCGCCGATACTGATGTTATGACCATTCCAGTTGAACAACGATTGATGACGAAACCGCTGAGCGAGCACTTGTTTTCCTCTTTTTCTTTTTTTTTGAAGCATGACGACCTCTGTGTCTCCAAAGGCTTATCAGCCTATATCAGCCTAGTACTTACTGAATGTCGCATGGGGCTTCAACCGAGTATCCGTCATCTGTATGGCGGGAATTTCGCATCTCAGCACTTTTCACCTAAGCCATCATGTTCTCGCGAAGAGACGACCTTGGCAACTGACTGTTGCGGAATCAAACGATCCACCTGCGGCCGTCAATAGATACAGGAGCACTCTTTTTTTCGTTTTCCACATGGAGCATAGCAATGTCATGAAGAGTCTGGACGGCCCTTTCGACCGGGCGTCAGCATGGTCGCCCTCCGCCTCCATCGGTACACTTCATCCGCAGATTCTTGTGCACGATTGGCGAAGACCGTTATCGTCAGTGTCTTTTGCTCCGGCTGAACGTGCCTCCAGACATACTCGTTTGGTATCGCCGACGCTTCCTCTGCAACTGCCGATGGGATTATCCATCATGGCGCCTTATTCGACCGCCTTAGCCGCCCATTTCTGCATATCAGGCGTCTATGTGGCAAGTCGAAGGGGCTTTGGCTGTCGACGACCAGTGGATCGAAAAGGTCCAGCATTGCCAGGATGAGCCGGAAGGTTGGAGTGGTTTGCCTGCGCAGACATCGGCCTGCGGGGGGTGATAGTAGGCGATGTAGCTTCTTCTTATGTATTGTAATTGCCGTTCTGAGTCTCCGCCTTTTGACTTGTTTCCTAGTCATTCCTTCAATAGTACTTCATCGTGAAGGCCAACTAGCAGTCAGAATTCCCATGCTTGTTTTGACCCAATCTCAGGGATAGTTCGAGGCACAGCTCAAGCCTGACTCTGTAGCGCCCGAACATAACAGCTCCTATTCCTGGTCAAGTCTGCAAAGTCTCACACACAGAGAGAAGAGGGGTAAATGCAATAGGAGGCGCAAGTCTGCTACCCAACTTCGCGGGGAAGAGGTTATCTATAAACCTGGAGATCGCGGGAAAAGACTCTCCCGCAAAGGAAAACTTATGTGCTACCCTCGGCGAGACACCGTGAAAGTTGGAACCTCGAGACGGGGCGCGTCGACTTTCCCAATCCACGTGTGGGCGAAAAATGATACAATTGGTGTTCTGGGGTTGGTTCAGCCTTCAAAGTCGCCGCAGGACGGTCTTTGCAACTTTCAACGGGCCGAGAACAGACGGCCTCTGCATCGATAGCCGCTGGAAGACACATCCTCGACTCGTAGTTGGGGAATGGAATAGCTGGTTTGGAAGCCTTGACGTATTTGGAGACTGGTGTGGCATCGGTCAACCGCCGAGTGGTTCGGCGTGCCATCTGCTGCTGCCAATAATCGCTGTTGAAAAGGTGTTCCGGTGAGGCCAGATGGTCGTCTGACTGCCTGCCAGCCAGATAGTATGTCAGGACTCCTCCCGGCAGGCGTCTCGGTTGCGGCCATCGGGCTTTGAGAGTCACGCCGACAGCAGCGAGTTTGAAAATCTCTATATCTTGATCATATGGACAGGGTTGTGGTCGCGAAAAAAGACCTATTGGCAGCGGTGAAAGAATCATGTCAATTGCCGGCGTCGGCCAAAAGGGGCGAGATACAAAATCTCAGCCTCGTCGGTAGCAGGCTGCTGGCGTCACACGTGATCGAAGCCTTGTCTTCTCTGAACGCCACGGATAAAATATGACCCGCCAAATGGAAAAGAGCCACTAACCCCTTTACGGCTAGCTTCTCGAAATGCACTCGATCTCGCAATGGCTCGCAGTAAACAACTTGGACGGGATGTGCGTGGCAGTGGTTGTCGCATCTCGCAACTGCGGTGGCTGCCTTGGGAGTTGGAAGAATCATCAAGTCCATCGTGCATCGTGGCATCGTGAGCTGCAGCTAGCACGACTGTTACTGCTATCACGTTCCATCGCGGTCAGCTATCGCCATCAGTTCTGACAGGCTTCCATTGTCCTGCATCTCAACCTCGATATTGGCGTTCTGCTTCTCCTCCTCCTCCACCTCCACACTTTCTCCTCCTCTTTCCAGCCTCCTGCGTTGCGATTCTCGTCTTCCCCTCAAACCCCTCATCTCCACACCTGCGCGACTCGCGAGGCTTTGCCAAACAGTATTCATCTCATATCCAAAGCATGGACGAGCAACAGTCGCCGGATGCTGGTGGCCGACTCAAGAGGAAGCAGTCCGGCAACAAGACCAAGACGCTGCCGTGTCCGCATTGCCAGCGACTCTTCGCCCGCTTGGTAAGTCAACTCTCTCCGTCGCGTCTTCTGTATTCGATAACCTCGGCCACGGACTGACTCGAGACGGTCTGGGTAGGAACACCTCCAAAGGCACATCCGCACCCATACGAAAGAGAAGCCGTTCGTCTGCGACATCTGTACAAAGTCCTTCGCTCGTAGCGACCTGCTGGTCCGCCATGAGAGGCTCGTTCACCCGGGCGAAGATGATCATCACACGGCCCGAAAATCCCATAAACACCACATACAAAACCACAATGCGACCAAGTCGCAGCAGGCATACTCGGCTGCCTCGGACCCGATGGACATCGCGCCGCAGCCGGATCAGTCCTTGCTGTCCCCGGAAGCTTCTCATGAAGGGAGAGGGATGATGGATATGCTGGATCCTCAGCTCATGCAACCTGCCAACGGCCTGCACTCAGTCGAGGGCATGTCTTCGCATCAGCCGCCGGTCTTGGGCGCTCCGTCGCTTGATCCATCATGGGGTTACGATCTGAATCTCCTGTCGCATGCTGCCAGCCACGTGGCTTCAAGTGGTCAAGATCAATACATGTCTGGTCTTCCGCAGGCGACACAGGAACAGCTCAGTGAACCATTACCGTCGATCATGCCTAGCGTGTCAGAAGGACAATATCAGCCTCGCATGCTTCCAGAAGGCTACGGTCCACAACCGTCCATGTTCGAACCTCCCGACCTGGGCGATCCGATGCAGGATTTCACTGTCTTCCTCGACTCGGTGGGCCTTTCATCCGAATGGTATGCCAACATGTTCGGCAATGACCAGGTGGACAACTATCATTCGCCGGAACTGAGAAGCGAACATCTCAACATATCAAGGCCCCAATTGAACGGTGAGCATTCCATCGACAGCAAGCTTGGTATTCCACAAGAAGAGACGACCTCCTTTTCCCGATTCGGTTCAAGATTGCCATCGCTCCAGCCAGAGTCTAGAGAACCTGACTTTCATCGGCCAGAACCCCGAAGCTTGATCGAAGACGCGGAAGCTATCAAGGTCAGGACCACTTGGGACGTGTCCGATTCGGACCGGTCGATCTTCGTCTCGAAATTGGCAGCTTTTGACAGTGTCATGCCCAAGGGGTTCATTCCACCGTCGAGGCATTCACTGTCGCGGTACTTGGCGGGCTATGTCAATGGCTTTCACGAGCATCTCCCTTTTATCCACGTTCCAACGCTACAGGTAGCAGCAAGTGCCCCTGAACTGATCCTCGCGCTGGCAGCTGTCGGGGCACAATATCGGTTTGAGAATAGCCGGGGCATAGAACTGTTCTACGCGGCCAAAGCTGTAGTCATGGAGCAGATCCGGCGCCGCGACGAGTCGGCCGCTCCTCAATCGTGGAACAGACCCAGGACTAGCTCGATGGCCCAGTCTCCGAGCGGAGGATTTGCGGGGCAAAGTCACTCCAACAGTCCATTCCAACAAGTGTCACCTGGGAGTGGTGTTGCTTTTGACAGTAAAGAGCAGATGGACTCGATCCAGGCGCTTCTGCTTCTGACGGCCTTTGCCACCTGGGAGAGACACACAGAGTTACTACGGGAAGCGTTGGCCTTCCAAAGCATATTAGCACGCCTGGTCCGGGAAGCCGGCCTCACCAGTCCCGAGATCATGCAGTCCCCGGACGAGCTGACGTGGGAAGACTGGATCCGGATCGAAGGAGACAAGCGGACGAAGCTCATTGTGTATTGCTTTTTCAACCTCCATTCCATCACGTGGAATGTTCCTCCTCTGCTCCTCAACTCGGAGATCAAATTGAATCTACCGGACCCGGCGAATGAATGGAAAGCGACTACGGCCGAACAATGGAAAAAATTGCACCAAGCCAATGCATCACCGCAGATGCCGTTCCAGACTGCCTTCATTCGACTTTTCAACAAGCAGAACCAAGCCACGGCGACAGCCATCTCGCCGCTCGGCAATTATATCCTCATCCACGCCATCATCCAACAGATCTTTTTCGCCCGGCAACTGTCACTAGCTTGGCCTGGTGTGGCGGGATCAAGTCTTCGAGCGGAGGACATTGCCGTGCTCGACCGCGGCCTGGGCTCATGGAAAGCCGGGTGGAAACGCACTCCGGAATCCAGTCTCGATCCCCAGAACCCCAATGGACCGGTGGCATTCACGTCGACAGCTCTACTCGGCTTGGCTTACATTCGACTCCACGTGGACATGGGCCCTCTTCGACATCTCGAGACCCGGGATCCTGCACAGATAGCCCGGTCGCTCTACAACACGCCCGACCTCCGACGTGACCCACGGTTGACCCCGGCTCTCCTACATTCCGCCCATGCTCTCTCCATCCCTGTGCGGTTAGGCATCGACTTTGTGGCCCGCACACAAACGTTCTTCTGGTCCATCCAGCACTCGCTGTGCAGCCTAGAATGCGCGTTCCTGCTGAGCAAATGGCTGGCGGTGCTGTCTCGTCTCAAGAGTGAGGGCGGCCCGCCGGTGACGGAACACGAGCGCAAACTCTTGCTATGGGTGCGCAGTCTCCTCGACGAGACCGAGATGACGGTCCCCTTGAATAGTGACGCCAACGACCATACTGTCATCAACGAGAGTCGGGAATTGTTGGATGACACGCGCAAAATTCGGGCCTTGAGCGTCGCTGTCGTCCGCGTCTGGAGTAAGACGTTCAAAGGGAATACGAGCTGGGCCATTGTCGACATGATTGGTACGGCGTTGGAGATGTATGCCGACATGCTGGAGCAGGATCTGTTTGGACAGTCTTGACGTGGGCTTTGTGGCCAGAATACGAAGCTGGATATGGATATGGATATTCATATAATACCTAGGTATACGTGGGCGTGTACGCGCGTATGTCTGATACGTTTCAAGATATGCGTGCATGGGATCGTTACAAAGAGGTTAAAAAGGAAAGGATACTATACTATGTATCTTCAAGCTTGTTACGAGGCCATTGACTTTAACATGAAGCCAAAGCCGGCTCTGCGGACCCGGCTGGGATTGGGATTGGGGTTGAGAATAAGGCTGGAATTGACAAATCGGCTTGAGTTTCGCCTAGGTATTGAACCCTGCATTCCAACACCCTACAGCAGTAGAACGTGGTACCGATTCTGAAGGCAGTGATAAATGATAAAAGATAAAAGATAACAAAAGGCCACTAGAGCAGAGCAACGTAATGCACAAAGATACTATACAGAGTGCCCTTTTTATCATAGCAAAACTGTGAATACTTAGGTACTTAGTATGTACTTGTCCAGAGTCGAATCGAGACCTGCAAGTTGAGCGCCTCAACTGTGAGTGACTGCATCATTATGTAGTCCCTGCCTTGTCTTGCCTTGTCTTGCCTTGGCCTACATAATGTCCCCTTTTTAAATCGCCCTTTCTATTCTCCGTTTCCCATCTCCCGTTTCCGTTTGCTGTTCGATTTCCTTCTCTATGTAGACTCCCATCATGCCGTTCTGTCTGCTACTCTGCAAAGCCGAAATCCCAAATCCCCCGGGGAGACGACACGGATCGATAAGTAGGAGGGCGAGGGCGAGGGCAAGGGCGGAAACAGACCAAGATAGATAGATACTGTAAGTAGATACGACTATACGGTACACCATCGCTACCTCTACCTACTGGTAGGTAGGTAAGGTATGCTTGGACGGATCTTAGCCTGGGTTCTGATTCGTCTGTGATCTGACTGATCTGACTGATCTAATCTAGTCTGATCTGGTCTGATTCTGATCTGGTTTGATCTGATCTGGTCTGGTCTCATCTAATCTCATCTAATCTACCACAAAATAGATTGAACCGATTGGGAAAGGGAAGTCAGGGAACAAGAGAGAATGCAGACGATGAAATACTCGGTGCTTGAGAAGTCGAGTCAACTCAGTTAATTGTCAAGAAGAGAAGGAAACTCCGACTCTCGCAGGCATAAGGGAAAGACAGCGTCGGGCGCCCCAATACAATTTGCAACGGAAGTGATCATGTTCCCCGAGACCCGAGGTAATGGATACATATAATCACTGGCCAAAGGCAAAGGCAAAGGCAAAGGCAAAGGCAGAGGCAGAAGAAGAGGCTCTCACAAGTTCAAATTATCATTTGCCCGTACTAGTACTTCCAAGTCAGAATGCTCCCGTTGGTATTCAAGAAGACTGTGCCATCCAGGTCGTTGGTTCCATCATCATCAGCCTCCGTTGGCATAGCTTGCTTCCAAAGACCTCCCAACACATAATACCATTCATGCCCTATCGCTATCCTTAGGCCAGCGACTTCCGGACGACAACTCTCCAGCTTTGCAGGAAACCCTCCCGTATAATAACTGCTGGGGCAAGACACCAGTCCACCTTGCTGCTCAGGAGTCTCCCAAAGCAAGTCCGGTTGATACCTCCCCTAGGCAGGCCGCCGTTTGTTCTTGTTCCTCTGCATGCTCCCCAACTCCTCAGACTCGTGCACATATATCATCCGTTAGCATCTCATCACTCAGCAAAGACAAGAGTTGTGTGTTCTCACCTTCAAACATGACTCGCTCAGTCGTGTGGACAGGTCTCGGTTCACCGGATTGCTCCGGCTTAACACCTTGCACCACGAGAAGGTGCCTGTCCGTCGCAAGGCAAAAAGAAGTCTGGGAGATCATGTCTCACCCGGCACCACAGAGGTCATGAAAGAGCCTCGGGGTTCCGTGGTGAAATCCCTCACTCTGTCCTGGGCCACTGACCAGTCTGCAACCATAGATGAGCACCACTCGACGCACACTCTATCCTAATGACTATCTAAGAAATCCAACCGAACTTTGAGTATGATTTTGTAATTTTCCCCCATTTTTTTGGTAGTTTCAGACACCCCGTCGAGTATCATCCACAATTTTTTGAAGTTTTCTTGCGTGTGCGTGAGTGATGGCTCGGTTGCAAACATGGTCAGCCCCTGTGATCCTGCTCCTGCGCATAGCCTGACAAAACAAAAAAACACTACCCCCGGTGAAATCCCCGGCGTCCCAGGAATCCACGGCCGACAAACAGCATCCGTCATCAGTAATAGCCCTACCGAAGACTTCAAACCATCTGTGACCAATCCTCCGCCATCATCCGCAGGGTGGCTGTGTTCAATGCCCCAATCACTTGGGGGTGAAGGAGGCAATCTTGACGCCGTTGAACACGCCCCCTGAATGCATCAGGTAGTCATTGCCCTGCTGATGCTGATCCCGCAGCCACTGCTTCGTCGAGATCTTGAGCCCCGGGATCTCCCTCATCGCTTTTCGACAGCTGCAGCGATCCTCCTCACGACACTCCGCACAGACCCGGGTCTTGATCAGACCCTTGGCCCAGTGACGTGCGGGCGTTGTGAAGGTAGGATGCTCGAGCACCGTCACCTTCTTCGCCTGCTTCCCCTCCCCCGAGTGCTTTGGCTCGCGCTTCAGGATCGAAGTGAGCTGATGCTCACGACGATGAGTCCTGATGGGCTCCGGCGCAAAACAACTCGGGATCGGGTCAACTTCGGCGACAGGTTCTCTGAAAAGCTGTCTGAGAAATCCCCCAGAGCCACTTTTTCCCCCAGTCCCACGAGAGCCCCCAGTCCCACGTTTGCCGACCTTCTTGTCCACGGGCTTGGCAGCATGAGAAACGATAGGTCCACTGGATCGTTTCATAGAAACAGAACCAGAGAACCTACGCTTGAGGCACACTGGAAGCCGGGACGCAAAGGTCTTCTTCTCCCCTGTGCCGGTAGGAGAAGTGGCAATTTTCTTGCCCTTTTCTTGCTCACCGTCCCTGTCAAGCGGTGAAGAGAGGCCGCTTCGGAACAAACCACCTTTGTTCAGACCCACCCATCGGGGGATCTTGGACCCGACAGCCTTTGCTACAGCATTGACCGAAGTCGCAGTCTTGGTAGCGGCGCGGGAGAGACGAGCCGTAGCTCGCTCTTTTTTGGTGGTTTTGTCCGTAGCAGGCCTCTCAGCATCACCCGAGACAGCAGTGGACGATGGCAAGTCCAGGACAATTGGCACAGTGGTACTCTCGGGTAGCGCAGGGGCATCTGCACTACCGTCGAGCCCAGAAGAAGTCGACGCTGTTGACCGTCGTCGGAGGACGCTGTTGGTCAACCAAGGCCGTGGCCTGGTATCCCTCTGGCGCCTCCTCAGGTCGCCGACGCTGGAGTCCGAAGACCCGGCATCAGAGCCGATTCCCTGAAGCATAGCTTTCAGTGAACCTATAGACAAACGTTAGCTTGGTGGTCTCCCCCAGAGAAGACATGGTGTTGGCAGAGGGGGAAAGACAGTCAACGACAAAAGTCAACGACAGAGGCTAGGGGCACGCCTAAGGAAATGGAGGCTTCTTGCAGATGGACATTGGGCCAGTGCCAACAGGTGCCTCGTCGGCACATGTGCTCGCGGAGGACCTCAAAAGAGACAAAAGTACGAAGATGCTGAGGCAGAGGCACTTACCGAACAAACAGATTCAAACTTCCAACACACTCCCCAACACAAATCACGCACGGCGTATAGCAGTGAGCAATCTGGACACAGTCAGCAGTATCTAACAAGCAATCACGAGCAGAGCAGGGAGAGCAAGGGTGATACGAACCGTATGAAGAGAGAAGAAGGAGGAAGGGAGAAGGGAGGCAGACGAGAGGTATATATGCTTCGACCCCCTCTGTTTACAGACAACAATCCGCATTGAGAAGCACAACACAGAGTCATCATGATCGTCAGTTGTTGCTTGATGTTTACACTCACAGCAGTGGTTCATCGAATCGAATGTGTGCAGCACCAAACAAAGCAGAGCGGGGCCCCCTTCGGTGGCCGAAAAAGACAGGCATATTCATGGAAACTGAAGCGTTGACAAGGCGATGGAGTGTTTTGAAGAGTCATATATCCGCCTGCTGAAGGATCTACGAGGTTCACCAGTGAGACCTCGCAACACACTCCGCCATAAACAATAATTCGCCTCATCTGATGTCCACCTCAGGTGCATCATCATCACTGGGACCGCCATGGCGCTGAAGGACAGGGATACTCCCTCGAGTGAAGGTGTTATGATGGTGAAATGCCCCCGACAAGATCATCCTGGATCGTGCCATATGGAGAAGGTATAGAGGTGGCGGTGGACCTGGTAGGGACCAGGTAGTGTATAGGCCGTCCAATGCCGCTCCCACTGCGAAATGATGCTTGGTACGAAGGCTTCCCGAATAGAGATGTGCTAGTGAGGACGGTCGTGGCCAGGAAGGAACTAGGACTCTCCAAGCTGATCTGGATGGTAGAGCAGTCATAAGCGTGCCTTAGAGATCTTTGCACGGGGTCTTCTGGCAACATGTAAGTGCAGCCCATATCGCCCCAGAGCACGACAAGGCTGAAACACGATTGTGGAAGCCTCAATGGCAGTGTTGTTACCGGTGGAGACGATTCCGGCGTTAGAAGGATCGACGGCAGTGGGGACCCCGCGAGCCAGAGGTCGAGACTTCGGATCGTCGGATGTTGACTCATGCAGGCAGGATCGTGAGTGGACGGCTGAAGGTGGGTAGGCAATCGGCCTGGTGATATATGGTCAGCGTGACGGCTCAAAGAGTAAACAACAGAGAGCAAGCAGGTGGACAGCGTTGATGAGTGATACATGGGTAGAACAATGGTTGGAAGACGCATCTGGTACGCACACTGGAGACTGGAGAATGAGACTGCGGTGGCCGCGTTGCATCAACTTCGAGTGACGAGTGCGTCATGGGTCTCTGTTTTGTTGTTACTGCAAGAACGAGAGAAGAAAACACAACATTCCGTGCCTCCATGAAGAAGAGCAATATTAAATGTGCAACTTGAACCCTCTTAGGCTACATACTCGTCGAGAACCAGAAGAACAAGCACATTGACGTCGACATCGACGTCGACATTTGCCATCTACAACGCGTACTCACACGTTTGTCGTTGGAATTAAGTCGTTTTCAGCCTTGCATAGCTTTCAGCCTTGCTTAGTCAGTAAAGTCTTGGTGGGCCAGCCTCGTCCGTGCCATCAGATACAAGGCTGCGTACGCCTATAAAACCCAAGAAGTCATAGACAGTCTGACATGCTTGCAACCTATTCCTGCTATCCACAGACTCATTCTTCAGCCCTTGGTCTATGTATGCTCTCTGGCTGATATGCAAGAGGAAAAGCAAAAGCGTACAGTGCCGCTTCCCATGACGCAGTGTCGTGATGGGAGGTAAATGCCGGTACCCAACCAAACCCAATACTGCCATTATTCAAAGGCTCAAACTCGTCGAGTCAGATGTTCAAATAAATGCTGCACTTCCACCAACCATACTTTGCCCACTTTCGCTCCTACTCCTGTCCGCTCTTCGACTCTTCAGAAAGTTACTGACCATCCTTTTGCTGTTAAACAAACCCAGCACTTTCGCCGCACTTCGGCCGATCGTGGATGATTCCGATGGCAGGCCATTCAGGTCACTGGCACCATGTTCACCACTGACTTGCCCCTCGTGTCCATCCGAGTTCGGCGGCACACGAGGCGCAACACTCAATCGACTGTTCCCTATCGTGTCTGGGTGGCCCGGGGTTCTCTTGCCCAGATACATGCTGTCGAATGGTCGATTGTGCGGAGGCACGTCCATATTAAACGGTCGGCTGAGCCTCGCCACCAAATGGTCTTTGGCCTTCTCACTCGGACTTTCTTCACAGCGGCTGGGTGTCGTCGAAAGCGAGCTGAAGGCACTATGAGGAGTAGCCTGCATACCGCGATGAGGATTGAACGTCGTCTCACTGATCCTCTTCCTGAGTCGTCCTGTTGTGTTCCCGTTCCGGAACTGGAGCTGCAGTTTCCCTGGTGTACTCATGGGAGGCGAGTCCCCATTCTCGGCTGGGATGTTTTCCTTGCCTGCCTGGTTTTGTCTTGCCATGATCTGACTTTTCTTCTCCCTCAACAGCTTTGCCAAGTTTCCAGGGCTCACTTTTCTGACGCCATCACCTGTCTTCTTTCCATCCCCTGACCCCTTGGAGATAGTATTTAAGGCATTTGCTTGTGCAAGGCTGAGCAATCCTGTGTGGCTTTTGCTGACACCGAGCCTGCCCTTTGGTTTCACTGGATCGGCGCCTGGAATAGATGTACCATCGACAAGACACCCTATATCATCGGAATCCTTGGGGTCAATAGTAACCTCAGTAATCGCCCTTTCCCCGATTCCGCGGGCTTCATCGGACTCCATTTGCGCTGGTTCCCGTACATGCTTGACAGCCAGATGTTCATCGTTGTCTCGCCGACCCATAACAGTGTCTGACCAAGGATTCCATTCGGAGGATTTCGTTTGATCAATGCTGCAGTTGTCCGTGCTGCCAAGAGGCTTTGAGCTTGAGTGACAATAGACGGTCGGCAATATTGTCGCCATACCACCCGTCTCGGAAGCAGAACTGGTAGGCCCTGGCAATTCCTCTGAGCTTGCAATGGGGATTCTGTATCTCTCATTGACACCGCCGTCCGTCGTGCGTGAATAGACGCTCTCGCTGCTGAAGCCGAAGCGCCGCCGATCCACCACACGATTACTTGAATCCCGATTGATTACAATGCTGCCCCCGTCAGGATCTGAATGTCCGACCCAGTTGCCGCTCAGTTCATGATGTCGCTTTTCCTGAAGAAAGTGTTTGAAGGGACTGGGTGCAGTTGGATTCTGCTCACTCGAGAAAGGGAAAAAACTTGACTGCGATTCTTGCATAGCGAGTCGTTCTTTTCGCCGCTCCAAATTCTCCCTGTGCTGTTCCGGCGTCATGCCACGATCCAGCTGCTCTGCCGAGGAGGAACCACTACTGAAATGCCGACTTTGGTTTTCAACAGGCGCTGCGGCCAGTGAAGTGTCGCTATGCACAACCCGGATGGTGGGTCGAGCCTCAGATGGCGGCGTAGGGCCATTGTCCTGCTCCTCAGTGATCGCCTTAAATGCTAATCGGGTTCTTTCGATCTCAGCTTCCTCTTGGTCTATGCGTTTGATCAGAGCTGAGTAGATACGTTGGCTGTCCACCTGGGGTAAGATGCGTCCTTCGGTGGCGGATGGCTGTAGAGGCTCTTGGAACAGTGAAACACCGCCAATGTGGCGACCGGCAGATGAGGAAGGTTGATGTGGTCCACCATCTTCCTTGATAATAGACAGCCTGTTACGCTCCATTGGTCCAGATCTAAGTCCAATGGAGCCGGACATGCTAGAGTTGGTCCAGCTGGTCACACGCGATCGTGTATTCGAATGTAGGCTCTCACGACTCCCGCTCAGATCAAGGTTGTACGGCATCTCATCTCGCTCTTCGAGCTGATCGGACTCGGGTGTCGACGAAAAGTAAACGCTCTGCCGTCGATCATTATTATCCTCACCCGCGCAATATGCGTCAAATCCACTGATAGATTCTGTGTCGACCGCAAGCTCATCAAAGTGACTTCTTTGAGCTTCGAGTTGTTGTGGAGGCACCATGTCTGTTGCTTTTGCAGTCTTTCCCAGGGCCCGACGGACCCGGTCGCGCAGCGACGCTGAAAAAGATCTCTTTCCTGTTTCTGTCCGTGAAGACTGATGGCCACGTCCCGTTGGAGTAGGAGATTCTCGGGAGTCCATGCTTTGACTTGTTTCGAGACTCTTGCTAAACGGCTTGTGATGTAGATTTGACTTGATTTTGTATGGGATTGAATGTCTATGCTCCGTACCATGTTGTTCCTCATCCAGAAAATGAGCGCGGGCCATTTGAACTGCCTCATCATGGCTTGCCACCGCACTGGGTGCGGTGTAACGAGCAAACTTGCTTTTCGAACGGAAGGTGAGAGATCGTTTCAGACGCAGGCCAAAGTTGCTTGTCGGAAGAGCAGCAAAACTGGTTGCTCGTCGTGGAATCCGACTGCGCCCGAAAGGGTCTAATAGAGGGCTTTCATTGCTTCCCATCGTTCGGCGGCGCGTTGTCAGCATGGATTTCGCTTTCCGGAGTCTTCTGTAGGAGGAGGGCAGCGCGCCATAGTTCTCCGAGGTCGCTCTATGTTCGGATGTACTCGAGAAGTGAGCATGGTAACTTGCAACTCCGGCGCTGCCTTCGTCAGACGGCTGTGGTATCCTGGTTCTCTTTGTGGTCCGCAGTGTCTTGTTCAATAGCCCACTTCCCACGGTTTTGTGCCTGCGCGGCGTGGTCCATGGCGGCGATCCTGTGAACCGACTTTGAGGTAGAGACGCAGTGTCATGACCTGGTACACTACCTTCTGACGAGCCGGTCTCTGTCAGGTATCGCTTCCATGGCCATTTCATGGCTTTCCTTGCTGCTATTTCGGCGCAGGCTCGATCCACTCGCTTCCGCTCTGCGGTATCCATGAAGACGCCCGTTGGTTTGACGTCTTTGGGAAGTTCGCGGTAGAGACCAGATTCCCACCCCTCCTGCATCATCCTATCGTGTACTTGTATAGGTTATTGCTATCCACACGCCACTCCCGCCCGGCCTGACACACGAGATTATACAAATTGGCTGCATCAGAAGAAGGATACTGGAATTGAGATGCGACGATGAAACCAGCTTGAAGGTCGGAGAGACAGAGGTCAAGGGGGGCGCATGAAAGATCGGAGGCCAACCTAAAGAACCCAAGCTGCTTCTAAACAGCAGTCGTCAGTAGTTTTCTGAAGTAGGCAGTTGCGAAAGGCACCCAGGGCTCTTTCCTGGACGAATGCAAGGCACTGCCTGCCGGGTCAATGTTGACCGCCCGCTATACAACGTCCGCAGCATTACTGGAGCTGTCTTTCCGCACATACTCCTTTCCTGAGTGGTGCTGTCCGAACTTCGCTCCTTCACAGTTCCGTAGCCGCACCACCGACGTCCAAAAAGAGGCCTGCACCAGACCAGATGCAATACTGTCGAGGGCAAGAGAAGACACAGCATGGGAACGATTCCACGGGTTTCTTGGGATAAACTCGGGAGCTGTGCCTTGAGCGAGGCGGGCTCTGTATTCCCAAGCCCGCATCTTCTGGAGGCGCCCTCAGTTCTTCTCGCAGGAACGCTGAGCTCTCGCTCAATGCTGTGGCCGATCGATTTGTCGACCGTAGAGTGATAGTTTTTGAGTCAACGTCGGCAAAAGCTGTTGGCGACTGTCAAGACGCTGACCCACATATCACCCAGCAAGGTCAATGTCGTGAACAGGCCGACAATCTAGTCAGACATATGCAATGTCGAGATATACAGCTCCAGAATGAGCCTAGAGCTGCCATTGCAAAGAACCGGAGATTGGATCTATGCTAGACTGAGCTGAAAGCATCGGCGTACTCATCTTGCGGTACCAAGCTCCTTTGTCTCGAGGTAATCCACAATCTTGGGAAATCTTTCTGGCAAGTTGACTGTCTGGAATCACCTCCAGCGCAAAGACAGTCTTCCCAATGAACAGGCAAGGCAGCACGCAAGGCAAGTCGCATTTTCGAAGAACTCGCACCGGTATTGTACGACAGAACATTGAACAAGGCTGGGACCCAGTTCGTTGGTACTCGGCATTCCATAGGCGGACAAGCAAGATTGAGTGGCTTCTGCGGACAGGTGTATAGAGGCTTGGGCTCAGAGTATTGGCCGTGTATCTCCGCTAACGTGTTTGAGCGGGGGTTCCGGCGGCGAAGTCAAGTCCTTTTGCGAAGAAGCGAAAGAAAGGACGTGGCTGTATCGGATGGGATCCTTGAGGAGAGGCTGTGCTTTCGGGTTCTGACAGGAGAGCGCAGGCGGAGTCACGTGAGGGGTTCTGCTGAGCCAGCAGCGAGAACGAGTTACCAACACGATGATGGATGTATGCAAGTAGGTAGTAGTACCTGATAGTACTCTTCTACGTATACTGTCTGGCAATAAGCGTTTCAGCGTCCTCTTAACTCGCCTGGTTGGCGTGCCCTGCGGTATGATGGGTGCCTGATGGGCCCGGGGCGACACTCCCTACTCCACGCTTGCAAGAGATTTGATAATGACTGGATACCAGTGGATTGAGAGATATCTTGTCCCTATATCTCAGAGAAGTAACTGGACTGCCAATGGGCTAGCCGGTCAACGGTGCAAGAAGAATAAGACATCGTCAATGGAAATGCGGATGATAACAAGGGAAACCCATTCTCCCGAATCATCGCTGCAGCTCGACATCCCGCCTGCCTATCACTTTCACCGCATCCTTCAACATCCCTTCACCGTATACCTTTAAAAATCAAAAAATGCTGCATGTTGGCAGAGCGTAAGTGCTCAATGGTTTATCACTCAGTGTCCTTGTCGTCATGGAAGAACTAAGCGAAGTGATGTACAAATCAAGGCCGAGGAATGCCCCGTGTTTCTGGTACCAAATCGTACACCTCAGTAATACACGTGTGCTGCGTTGTCCGGGGCGAAAAGCTCCTCAACGACCACAAACAGTCAGGTCGTGTGCCCACCAACGCCATCGCTGAACGGAAAAAGATAGATACTGATTCGTCTAATACATAGTCGTAGTGTTGCCCGAAGGACAAATCGACGAAGCGCTGGAAAATCAAAGGGGAATACGTTGGACATAAGTTTGGAAGTCGTGGGTCGTCAAGGGGTCGTCAGAGGATCGTACAATCAGAAGGTGTAGGTGACGGCGGTGCATCGCCGGCATGTCCTGATACATGGTGGTGCATGGAACGATTGGCGGTCTGGCACGCAGGCCACGAAGGGGAGTTGGTAAAGGCCACGTATGAGTGGTTGGGAGTTGATGCTGAGATGGCGGTGGAAGGAGGAGTTCGGGACTAGTAGCGAAGTCATGTGGTAGTGGTGATACCATTAGATGGCAGTGTGGACTGGTTTCGGTCTGCTGTGCCTATCTCACCTCATCTGCGAGGGAAAGCTGCATGGTGCCATTGGTGTTGGATGATGTTGACCGCATCTCTGACCGGAGGTTCAGCGGCTGTGACAAGACGGACCGAAACGAAGTGTTGGCTCGACCACGGAAGTTGTACATCTGCAGAGATATGTTAGAGAGGAACTTGACAGTGAGAAGGGATTGACAGGACGTACTCGACACTCGGCACACTTGCCACCAGCGGTGTCACACCGTCCACGGCATCCCCGAGGCTGGTTGGAGCAGGAGAACATGTCGGATATTGTAGGGTGAGAGCCAGATGGAAATAGTGAGGATGATCTTCTCGAGTCCTCTGGGGACGATGGGTCGATTGAAGGTCGCCTGGCGAAGTAGTCGACCTAAGGAGCGTATATACCACCAGGCCGTACGTGACACTGTCGGCTTAGAAAGTTCAGTGGTGACGTGACGTTGCAGTCTGGTATCTTTAAGGGCAAGGAGAAATGCCTTTATCGTTCACGCGCGTGTGGAGGAGTTGCGGAGGCGTGTTGGCTGGCAGCGAGGTTGTACGGCAATAGACTCCCTGTTATGCTTTTGGTATGACAGGAGACCAAGTTGGGGATTAGGAGCTGCCGGTGATCAAATGGTTCGATCTGTTCGATGTAGTTGTGTAGGTAGGTAGGTATACCACAGTAGTTACTTGTTAGGTCAGGTAGGCATCATAAGATGAACAGTCGACAAAGAGAGAGTCTCGGAGCATTCCTAATATAAACAATGATGTTACAGTACATACTTTAGGTAAGGTGCCTGCGGTTCCCACCCGTATCGCACCCGTCTCTAGTTGAAGCTGCGGTGCCCTAAGCCCCCTGTAGGTGGTCTGCCCTAGGGGCTGGTGCCTAATTATAAAGGCTGAGCAAACATTGCAACCCCGCCGACACACCTACTGCCGCTGCCACGGTCCCCGGACGCACCAGACTTCCGTAGGTAACCTATGGGCCGTTACGTTGATGCCTAGCGACACCGCAGCCTCACTGCAGCCTCACTTGCGCAACTATTCTATGCATCATCCGATCCTCCATCCAGTCAGACATCCTTCTACGTACAAATATTTCTCATTCTGTTAGCTGCGCCTATGACTCTTCGCATCTGCTTCTGCTTCTCCTGCTTGCGTTAGAGAGTATTCCGCCGACTTCTAACCCCTGAACGCGGACATCCTTCTATTTCTCATTCTGTTATACGTACCATGCGCCTCAGCCCGAAGCATCACACTATACTTTGAGCCCCAGAAGCTCTATTTCGCATCGACTACCTGATTGAGCGGAACAGCTTAGGACTTCGGCCTCGCTCGGGTTCAGGTGCGGTGATTCTATTTGCTCACTCATCCATGTCACCAGTTTATCCAACGATTCTCTGCTGACATGCCTACAAGGGTTTGTTCATCTCATCCACACCACATCTAGTTTCGTGCTGCGCCTCCGCCGGACTTTCCTCTCCGTCATGACACTTTATCTGGCTGTATTGGGATTGGGAGGAAAAGGAAACACGCGCGTCGAATGGACCGTTGAGTGAGAGAAGCATTCGATTCGTTGCCCATTGTGACGGGCAGCTCATTGCCGGCGGTAACGGCGCCGGGATTCACTTTTTGGCCACACCCTGCGAGGTCCAGACTTCGAGGCTGATGGTCTAGACCTTCTCTTCGCTTCTTCCAACGCTCTTGTACGGCGTACGGAAAGATCCTAGTAAACGAGCAACAATGCTGCCTGGTATACCTACTTGGTACGATGTGAACTTTCAGCTGTGATGCGCCACCGACCAGCAGGAAAGATTGAGGGCGAAGAAGAGCCTGATTAATCATCATCCTAGTCAGTCCTTGCAGGATACAATCAGGCCACGGCTCAATCCGCCGCAAGTACCTACGGAGGTTCCGGATATGGGATGTCCGCTGACAGTCCGTCGATTCCGGTCGGTTTGAAGAATGGAACCTTTCGCGCTCGCCAATCCGGACAGGTGCATGCTGTGTGCACCGAGAACGCCCTGGCCGCTTCTGGAAAGGATACTTTGGCACTGCCAGGCAGCATCACTGCAGCGCTACGAGAGTGCCAGCCTCGTCTGCCACACCCCGTTGGCATGGCGAGTCCCGTCCTTGGTTTGTGAATACAGTGCCCACCCCGGCCATCGTCCGATGATCGACAGGGGGAGACCTCTCAAGGCGGTGGCTCTTCCGGGAAACGAACTGCCTGATGCCATCGTATGCAGGAGACCGCGCCACAACCATGGATTTAGCTTGCCTTACTCATCCTAGCCTCTCATGGCGCACCAAATCATTGCTCTGGCCTGATGGTGAAAGACAATGAAGACACCCATTAGACCATAAGAAGTGATCTGAGGACCAACCATCCTCCAACGGCACCGATCGCGGTAGCCACTAGCAGGCCATTGCCCTCTCTTGTAAGAGCAAGGTAAGCCAAGACACCGACAATCAACTCCTTCCTTCGTGCCCAAGCTCTTCTATTTCTCCACTCGGGATCAATACTGTACGGCGCTTTCAGGTCCTGGCCTGCATCCGTAACTGCCTTCAATGGTACCGTGGCGGCCAGCGCGACCGGTCGATGATCCGAGGTCGCAAACAACGGCAGACATGTATATCTCAGCGGATTGACCTTGACATCCCCACCAGGCTGCCAAAAGAAGATGCGGTCGCACCAACTAGGCCAACGATGACGAGCCCAAGACCAAGGTTGTTCTCCATCTAGAATCACCGCCTTGCTACCATCCGGGTCGTATTTGTACGTGGGAGGAAAGTTGATCGACGCCTCGGTCAGTCCATGAAGTGCCTTGCCCGCGTTCACTTGTTGGGTAAGTTGGTCCTCGGCTAGAAGATGTTGGAAATGTTTAGGATCACTCTCGTCCTGGGCAGGCTGCGGAAAACGTTCTTCCACATCTAGTGGTGAGGGTCGGAGCAGGGATGTGCGGTAGTTCAGATCTCCGGCCAAAAAGAGATGTGAGTGCGCTGAATAGATGCCACTTTCTGCAGCAGTGCCACCGTTTGGCTCGGGTGGCGGAGGTTCGAGATCGCCTTGTAACAAAGGCGCCTCTTCCTCTTGTTCGTTTCCGACACCATCACCCGTTCGAGCCGGAGTTGGGCGTCTGTTCTCCGGCACAAACACCAGCCTTCGCACAATGTTCTTGTAGTCCTCGTTACGTTGTTCCAGGGCATCCTCCATTGCGGCCAAATGAGCCGCGACGAACGTCAACTGGACTTCCTCTTCTGCTAGCCTAGAGACAGAGTCGCTGGTCGACGCGTATCGATATCCCAATCTAGCCCCAACGGCACCTTTGTTGCCCATATCACTCACTCCCAACCCGACTCCCGCTGTACGAATCCAGGAAATGTTGGCAGCCACGTCATCTCTAGCGAAAACCATGAGCGCAGTAAGCCCAAGATTCCGCGTCATGATCGGGACGTAGCCTGCAGAAGGGTTGGCGGATGCATTTACCCCATCATTCGAATCACTGTCGAACAGCTTGCAAGCCAGTTTGACAACTTCTCTCCAAGCATCCACATATGGCGTGAGAAACGACCCGCCCAGGAACGCGTACGCGATCGGTGCAAGTTCTTGGAGACATAGCACTAGTAGCTCCGGCGGACGGCGACTATGGTCGGGAGGTAAAGCAGAGAAGAGGTATGGAGCGAACACTTCGGGTTGGACTTGAGTTCGGGCGCAATTGAATGTTAGAATGTAGATGCTGAGAGTGCCAGTGTCCGAGTCGGTCTGCGCCATTGTTGACGTGAAGCGAACTCTCCAAGCCCTTGAGGTTTCTCCGCCCTGTTATGACTTTAAGACTGGCGGTCGTAATCAGAGAGTTGGGACTCTTAGCAGCCAAAGGAGTGCGAGATTATCCTGGAGGAGTAGACGGGTGAGTCGTGGGCTGGCTCGATGGATGCGGAAGTGCTGTGCTTCTGCAATCGTTGGTTGTTCTGTCTTTGGCGGTTGAAGGATACAGATCTGAAGGAACATTCAGCCTCGCTCCACGACAACTGCAGCCACCTTGAGGTTATCAATCTAGGGAGGTACTGTGAGAGGAATAAAGGTACCTCCTTAAGGTACTTTGGAGACTGGTAGTAAGTAGTAGGTAGTACTACTGGACAGGAGGTGTGTCGTCATTGAGAGCGATACCTTATCTACCTCAAAGGGGAATGTTAGCCGAGGACAACCCCCACGACCTAAACTAGAATAGGCTAAGACCAGCCTTGCGTACTGACCAAGAACTTGGATGCTGGTGGTAAGGGGATGAAAAGCGCTTGAATGGGATTGCGAGCGCTGTCTTTGAAACGGGGAGTGAAGCGACAAGCTATTACTGTATTTAATACGCGATCACAGCAAAGATGAAAAGCATCTGGCATCAGCTGGATTCTCGGCGCGCCGCGCTGAAGAAGGTTTGGATAATAGCAATGGAAAGATTCTGGTCTTCACGAACAGCTGATATTCCGCTCTTGCAACCCCATTAGGGTGCCTATGGTCTAACCGGATCTCTTGCTCGACACCCGTCTAGGTCAATCTTCAATATTCGCACCGAGCCATCATCAGAAGCGACAGCCAGTTGGTGTGTTCGCCCAGCGTCTGCCACGGTCTCCGGCACTGGGCGCCACGCCAATCGGTGCACCGTCTTTGATGGACAGAAGCGGCGGTCCACTTCAATGGTCTCGTCGACCGAAATACCGTCCGGCGTGCAACTGACCACGTGAAGGGAGATACTTCCGTCATCCTCACCAACCGCGAGCACTGAATGATTGTCACCACTATAGAGGGCAGAAATGGCTGTGACTGCCGACTTGCGTGTAATCGAGGCGTTGCAAGCGAATTCAAGCCTGTCAGACCCTGACACTCCCGACCACAGTTTGACAATCTTGTCTCTTCCTGCCGTTGCAAACGTCAACTGCTGATCGTTGCGGATCCAAACGCCGTCCAAGATCATGCGACTATGCGCCTTTGCCTGAATGGCTACTCGGGTCCAATTCCGAGAATCATTGCCATCTCCGCGTTTGAATACTGCCCATTGACGATCTCGGCTCACGCTGAGCAAGTAGCCAAGTGGGTGAGAAGAAAAGGCCAACCCAGTGACTGTAAGCGAGTGTGCCGTCAGGGGCGGCTTGATTTCATGCCAGTCGTTGGTGTCGTAGAGCCGAATCACGGCATGGTCGACCGAACTCGCCTTGCACGCGGTAGCCAGAACACTGCCATCAATAGGCGTTGCCACTTCAGAGATCTCATAGCCGTGACCGTACAACTTCTCGTGTTCTGGCCACAGGGTGTGCCGCGCGAGGAGATCCTCTGTGGGAGGTTCTTGAATGTCTGACAGTGTCGGGCCTACTCCGTTAGAAGCTGCATTGGGATCAACTTCCTCCGACGTGGGGTGCTCAGGGTCATCCTCGTCCATCGCCTTGTTTGACAGGCCCAGTACAGGAATTGCAGCCGTGTCTGGTAACTGGGTGCTCTCCGGCGGCAGCGGGATTTGACACAGATTATGAAGCATCTTGGCTATATCCTTCGGCTCGTTGAACACCCGCAGTAGCTTTTCATCTGCTCCGGACGAAAACTGGTAGGGAGACGTGCAGGCCATGCGGTTGAGATCGTAGCCATGGATTTGCGGTCGGGAGAATTCATGCCAGCTTCGCTTCGTTCCCCGTTTCCACTCGGCATGCAGTCTTGTCGTCTGATCAGAGCTGGTAGAGAGAAGGTAAGCACCGTCCGGTGCCCAGCAGATACCATTCACAGAGCTGAAATGTCCGGTAATGGCGTGCCGTTGCGTCCAGAACTCCGTTTGTTCCGAGTACTGCCAGAGGCGCCAACTGCCTGTACGGCCCAGGCTAGAGACCATTCTGCCGTCGGGGCTCCATAGTCCAGTCCAGAAGCCTCCAATTGACCCGGTAGCTGTCGTTGCTCCTTTTATACTGCTTATTTCTCCTAGTCGAGATATACTGATCCAGATGCCGGAAGCCGGGTCTGCTTCCCAGATGGAAAGAGAGCCGTCTGCAGATGCCGTGAGTAGCTGAGGAGTCGAAGAATTTGGACGCCATGCAGCCGTATAAACCCAGTCCTCATGGCCCAGTAGAAGGGCGTCAAATGTGATGGAGTACTTCGAATCGCCCGCAGATACGGTCTGGATCTTTGCCGTTAATGTGATTCCCGTGGCTGCTGCAGTGGTAGCATCGAGCGGTTTGGGCACCAACACGGCGTCAGGGGCCTGGAAGCGCCAGAGACGGACATATTTGTCCTGACTGGCAGAGGCAAGCAAGAAGCCACCATCCGGATGGCGCGTCAACGCCAAGTTTCGGATCCACGCTTCGTGTCCTCGTAAAGTCGCACATAGTTTTACTTGGGGTGTTGCCGAGAGCTCTTCCACCCCATACACCTGGATGTCGTTCCGAGTCCCTCCTACAACCAGAAATCCGCAGTCTCCGGACCCAAAGGGACCAACGGCTAGAGTCAAGGGTATAAATCTGGGTTTTAGGGCAAGGGTCGTGATCAGCTCAAGCTTTCCTTGCCCAATCCTCCATAGTTTCACGTTCGAGTCAGCACCACCAGTGACGATGACAGGTTGGTGGTCGTATGTGGCAATGGTATTCACTGTCCCATCATGCGGTTTAGCCTTGTCCAGCAAAGCCCAGGTCGCGGTTGGCCTGTGAAACTTCCAGAGAAAAAGTTCACCATTGGCAGACCCCGTCACCAGGCACTCAGTCGAGGCTTCCTGTTGGTATGAGAGGAAACTGACCGCGGTAACCTTCGAGGTATGTCCTGACAGCAAGGCGGAGATTCCGCGCTCGGTCTCATTCAATGGCTCCCATATGGCAACGTTCTGGTCAGCACCGAAGGCCAAGAGCCCTGAAGACGCCGACCAGTCGGATGCTGCGCTGTGCCTATTGCCGCCGACGCTGATATAGTCGTATTCGACATCAGCAGGCATTGGAATTGAATGGCCAGGGGTTCAAACAGGGTATCTGGTCGGTTAGTCTGTACTATGACTTTTTCAACGACGACGAGAGAATCTTGTCGCGATTTTCAGCCTGGTCACGTGAATACCATGTGACTGAGGTTCAGCCTTGGCGCAGCGGCACTTTGCAAGTGCAAACTTCACCGTATTTTGCGTCAATTGCTGTTGATGCTTCACTGGCAGGCAGCTCTTTTTTATATTCTGGTAAACTCACTGTTATCACAGTCTTCAGTTCCTGACAGGTCGGCTCTGTGGCGGCTTATCAACCTTGCTATCTAGCCCAGCTGGACTAGCTGGCAGTACTCCCTCCGAACGACGTTGCGGATCTCATGCCAGTCAATCCACGTACCTTACTAGCCGGCGAGTCCATCGGCTTGGTATGGCATACCTATGGACGGTGGAGGCGCCCTCAATCTCCTCCGGTCTCACCTACATCGCATTCGGCGTATTGCTGTTGTTGCCTGGGAGTATCTCAGCATACCCAATCCGATATAACAGTGGAAGATCCCGGAAATATTGATATCCGCCTCCGCCGCATTTGCGATATCCTGCCTCGTGTTGCTTTCGTCTGCTTCCTCGGGTTGGGACCAAAGAAGAAAACCAGGAGAAAGTGGACTATAACTAGGAAGACTAGTGGACCTCACGATAGCAAGCGGGATATAGCGATAGCTATGCGCTTTACAAGAGCAAAGGCGTATTCTAAACTCAACAGATAGACACAGACCTTTCAAGCAGGCCTGTTCCTCTCACGCCTTTCAAACACGCCCAGAAGCCTTCTCCTTTCCCTTTTGTTCTAATCTGAGTCTTGAGGAACCTGCTGGGAGACCACCAGCCATGATAGAAGGCACCAGCATCTCATTTTTGGTGACTACGTCCAGCTTTACTCTTAGTATACTACCTAGGTATATGTAGTGCGATATACCACGGGCCAAGTAAGACAAGTACATATGATGAAACACTTATCATCACCTACTAGTCTTTACCGTACAATGACAGAACATGTCGATAACATTTCCTGATATTTCCCGTCTTGATAGAGGATTTTCGCCGTAAGTGGGTTCTTTTCATTGGCCAATATAAATGAAAGAAAACAACAGCCTTGCACTCAAAACTTCTGTTACCAACAGGCTTAAATAATTCCAAGAGTGATTCCTCAACAACTACCCTACAATTGAGATACACAACATCATTCCTACCTAGTATTCTCTTTATTCTCGATCATAGGTAGCTTCGGTACAGGCTGTCGACGAACTGGTTGCCGTACTAGCACCAGACAAGACTGCCTATCAGGATTCGAGGAGACATCAAGGCTATAGTTTTGCGTCAACCCTCAACCCTCAGCCCTCAGTCCTCAGCCCTCAAGAGAGAGCCTTCTACCCTTTCCATCGCACAAGCGATTACGGTCACGGTCACGGTCACCGCCATGTCGGAGACCAACACGATCAAAGTCACAGTCGAATTCACGTAAGCAAAAGCACACCACACCACACCACACCAGTCCAGTCACTACTCTAGCTGCCTGGCTGCCTGCCTAGCTACCTACCCTGCCCGACCAATTTCTGATAATGGCTATACAGAGGCGGCCTGGAGCTGCTGTTCGACAACGTCACCAAACATGAGCTGACACTTTCCAAAACCGCCGACAACGGGAACCCGCCTACGGTGGGATATTTGGTCAACTATATATGCGAGCATCTGATGAAGGATTCACGGAAGGAAATGTTTGTCTTGGACGGAGCTGTGTATGTCATGATATGTCTCTTCTCAGAATGGCTAAGAAGAAGACGAGACGAAGATCAAAACTAACAGTCATCACCCTGTTTTAGACGACCTGGCATCCTTGTTCTAATCAATGACTCGGACTGGGAGCTGGAAGGCGAGGATAAATATGAACTTCAGAATCGTGACAACATTCTATTCGTGTCGACTCTGCACGGTGGCTGAGAGTCATGTCTCCATCACTACCGTACAATCTAAGCAGGAGCAGCAGGCGCCACCATCCAGCCACATCTACAAGTGAAACCGAACAAGCCCTGGCGTTCAAGTTGCGCATATTCATCGTCGAGGTTGGCATATTCCGACCGGCATCAAATATACCATCACACTACATCATGCATCCGCACGGAGAGGTCCTCAGAGTCGGGGGTCTTATAACCAGATGCAGAAGGCTCCGGGGTCCCAGGTCCTCGGCCGGGACCAAGAGGACTTGCCAATCCACTCCCTAGCCCAGTTATGGGTGTGGCGAATCCACTGGGCGGAGCAGGTGCCTTGATGCCTTCAGGTGAAGCCGGGATGATCTCGGGGGGCAGATCTGGAATTTTGATCCGCCGAGCCTCGTTGTTATAGCTTGCAGGAATGATCTGATCGCATCGTTAGTACTCCCTTTGTACCAGCATCAGTTTAGCTCACCTCGATGATCTCGTCCCGCGGGAAAGAGAGAAAAGGAATGTCGGCAGCATTGCATGCCATGAGGTAGCCATATAAGACACGAAGCACACTTTCGTGCGCGATAATCAGGAGATCGTTCTGCTCCCTTTCCAGTTCCAAAATCACAGGTTCTAACCGGACAGCAACATCGTGATAAGACTGGCAATGGTCAGCCGGTCTCCTGGAAGATGTCATGTCGAGACAATACATACCTCTGCTCGTGGAAATCTGTGGTGGTATGGGTCAAGGTCATGCTTCAGTACCTCCTCAGGATATTCCTGACGAATCCTTCGCTCTGACTTCTTCTCGCAGACCCCCGGGTTTAATTGGCTCATCTGAGATCTCTGCCTGACTTTGAAGCCCTTGGCTTCCAGGAAGGCGGCAGTTTCCACCGTTCGTCGTCGGGTTGAAGTCCATACAATGAGAGGCTTCAACGGGGTTTCAGTGCCCCCCTTTTCCAGGATTGCTTTTCTCTCTTCTTCTCGGTGTTTCAGCAATGTGGCCGTCATCTTTTTCGCATAATCTCTTCCCTGCGGCGACAAAGAGGCGTCGGCTTTGAATGACTCCTCCTCCAGAGTGGTGCCTGCCCGCGCAAAATATGTATGCCGAGACTTGATATGCAGGTTCAATAGATAGAACACAATCCGATGCGAGAGATAGCCGAAGCTGGTATTGTTGACCACCAGTCTTTCGCCGGCATTGATCATCTTGATCCAGTCGAGGTCTTGTTCCTCCATGGTCTCGAAATGAGGGATCTTGGCCGCTATCCTGTTCAGATAATGTTTGACGGCGTCGGCTTCCGACCACCCTACGTAGTCGGGAGAAGATATCTTTACACTGCGGACATTCTCTTCGATGATACGCTGGTCATTGCAGCTAGATTCGATGAACAAGGTCTTGATGTCGTGTTTGGCGAATTCTTTGGCCAAAGACCTTCGTCCGGCCGAGAGAGGATTAACGGCGTCATAGATGGCGATTTGGCCGTTTTCATGATTGAGAAAGTGATAGATGTCCTCCCTGCATTTCTTCAGGATCTTCTGCCGCAGCAACACTGATGATGCCGAGGCGTTGACAAAGAAGTAGTCGTCAGGAACGTCCTTCCCGGGCCCCACGATGGCTCTTCGATAGTCTCCAAGGTGGAAGATTCTTGTCTTCACACCCAGCCACCGTAGGTATCGAGCGAGTGCCACGGATATGTGTGTCTTACCACGAGCGGGTAACCCTACCGTAGCAATAGCTATCCGACCAGAATGAAACAGACGCCCGGACTCGGTACTGTACAGTTGAGCGGGTGCCAATTCGCTTTTCTCGGGAAGATCGTGGATGGCGTCCACAAATGTACTCGACTTGCGTCTGTACCGAGGCGAGTTCACCGCTGACTCGGCGGTTAGTAGAGTATCCATGGTGGCGGATGACTGCTGATGGTTTGGAAAGGCTGATATGGACCGACGACAGGCCAGTTGGACAGGAGTACAGAGTAGATATGCGAGGAAGACCCAGACACGGCCTGTCACCCGAACGGGCAAATGGAGACCTCGATATAGTAATAAGTAGGTTTCTCGCCGATGTCAACGGCCGTCTCGTGGTAAGTCCAGTGGTGACAGGATGATCGATCCTTCAGGAAACGTTTGGGAAACTGATAGGTAGGTCATCGGCAGAGATATATGGTCTTTCCTTGGACGAGCGAAGCTCTTCCCCGGCGGAGCATTGATTATTTGTCCGAGGCATTGGTCAAGTAGTTGGTTTGTAGATGACGATAAAAGATCGGGGAAAGTTGAGCTTTAGTCTGACCGTCAGATTATCCGATGATTGAAGCAGCAGTCCGCTCACCGGATTCACAATATATGCCGTCAGACACTGGCCATTTATTCAATTGGCCCGTCAGCCAAGTGAGTCGCTTGGCAGCTTCCCTTCTCAGATTTCCCTGCGCCAGCAAAAAGTCGAGCTCCTAGACGACTTCAAGGCCAGCATTCACCAATTCCCATCCAGGGTCGTCACGAGAGAATCACCAGCTCCCGATCCCTACGCCTCTTACCTCCCCAACCGGCTCCCGCACCCTTTCTTCGTGAGGAGGAGGAATCGAACTGGCCACAGGCTCTTAAACATCTACATTTGGTCGTGAAATCATGGCGCTGGTAGAGGAGAAATCATCGTCATCTCCGCTGGCCTTCTTGACCGACAATGCCCTCTCTGTGGCCATCTCAGACACTTACTCGAACCTTTCAGAGAGACGGAGACTGTTGGGTCTCGAGAACCCTGGAACGGTCGATAACATAGCGCGCGAAGTACAGAAAGATGTCCTCCTATCTAATTTCATGTTCTCCGGCCTGCGTTGCGACCTCCAGAAAATCTTCAGCGTATCTCCTTTGTTTCGACTACAGCATGGGTTCGCCATGGGTTCGCAGGCTCTGCCGCCCTGGCAGTTGATGGCGTTGTATGGAACTTCAAATGTACTTCCCCATCGACCTCGTCAATTGGAGGCTTTGCTAACGTATGATACAGGTCTTCATGCAGGCTGCCTACTCCAGCGATAAATCACTGACAGCATGGGGAAACCTGAGATGGACTCCTCGATTCGTGACAAAAACACAAACCTCGATCGATCCTCGACAGGCGCAGGCAATGGTGCAGCTTGAAAACGAGTATACCGGTGAAGATTTCTCGGCTTCTCTGAAGGCAATTAGCCCCTCAGTCCTCGAGGGCGGGCTGACTGGCATTGTTATCGGAAGCTATCTGCAATCAGTGACACCAAAGTTTTCGTTGGGTCTCGAAGGTGTCTGGCAAAGAGCCGCGCTCAATGCCAAACCGGAGACTGCCATGTCTTACTGCGCCAGATACAAGGGAACAGACTGGATTGCTAGCGCCCAATATCTTGCACAGGGATCACTCGGAGCATCATACTATCGCAAGCTGACCGACAAAGTCGAAGCGGGTGTCGATTGCCAACTGCAATTCGCACCTGGCATGGGTGGTGCTGGTATGTTTGGAGGGATCCGTCGTGAAGGCACTACCACCGTTGGCGTCAAATACAACTTCGCTACATCAGTCTACCGTGCCCAGGTGGACAGCGCAGGTAAATTCGGCGTCGTGCTCGAAAAGCGGGTGGCACCACCAGTGACGTTGACCTTCGCCGCCGAGATTGATCAGTGGAAAGTGAGTCGTTGACTTGAACCAAAGTTCTCCATGCATTTCCTTACTGACTGGGCCTAACAGAACACCCACAAACTCGGTCTCGCGGTCTCCCTAGAGGGAGAGCTCCAGAAGAATTGCAAGAGATCGCCGAGCGTGCTGACACCCAGAATCAGCTCCCCTCCGCCTATCTAAGCTGCATCCCATATTCTCATGATGCCACCTTATTACTGCTCAGCTCGAGGGTACGATGAGGCCCCTGGGTGCGGTGACTACGGAGGCATCTTCCACGGACACGTTATTCGACAACTGTTTTATTACCCTCTTCACTCCCGACTGCGCCCGCCGGACCGAAGCCCCGTTAGGAGAAGAGTTGCCATGTGGCAGATATCTGGCTAGTGAAAGGCCATTTTGACTTTCTTGCTTCGACGTCTTTGGCATACTGGTGGCCTAGGGGAACAAAACGGATGGTCGGATTGTGCATTCAGTTAGTAGGCAGGCAGGCATGGATAAGCAATGCATGCCTCGCCTACGCCTACGCCTACGCCTGCTCCTATGCCTCTATTCTGCCCATGGGATCATGACGACATCTGGCGGCGCCAGTTCACGAGCCGTGGCAGATGGATTCGGCTGCAGATATCTGACATACTGCATAATAGAAGGCTTGTACCAACAAATTGAAATCAGTCCATTGCGGCGTGCTATTCGTTCCTCCAGTATCGTCTGCAACGTGAGTTTACCTCTTATGGGAGACCGCCATCGACCGTAGAAGCTGCACGCCCCAAGAGGTAGAGCATTCTGTATCATTTAACAACAGCGACGAAGCCCCCGAGAGCTCACTAGCCAGCAATGTGCCGTCAACTTAGCAGACGGGAGCAAAGTAAAAGCTGTGGAGCGCTTTTTCCCGTCCATGGCTGACATGACCTCGTACACTTTGACGCATCAAGCCACTGGAACTCGCGACACTTGCGTTTCAAAATGGCTAAGCTAGTAGACGGGCCGCTCAGCAGGCCGCCACGCATCACCCAATATGCAGAAGGCCGTGACCGCACAAGGATGTCAGGTATCTCAACGTAATGCATGCAAGGGGTCGGAATTTGCCAGGCTACCGGCCGGATTGATGCCTTTGCATGAGCAAGGCAGAAAAGGGGATGGTCTCTTGACATTCAGCTGCGCTTTTGATCGACGCGTCTTGTGCTCATCTGTTTCTGCAGCTGGTTAGCATGGACAAGGGCAAGGGCAAGGGCCAAGCGACATGCATCAAGAGGGGATGCCAATTTGCTTGGGAGGAAGACGGATAACGATTGCAAGGTGGTTGATTAGTTCAAGCGGTAACGACTTCTTGAATTACTGTCAGATCTCATCCGGGAAGATCCTTCAGATTGGGATTGAGATTCGACAGCCTCGTCAACCGGTTCGCGGCCCCTACAAACCTCATGAACTGTGTGACTCGTACTATATTTTCGAGTAACTGGTTGGGCTGGCCGGACCGGATCATGTGTGAGCGATTTGCATTGGGGGCGAAAAGTCAACAGATGCTGGTGTTGGACCTGTAGGGTTCATTTCAAGGTGAGGCGAGGCCACAGGGGCCTAGAGTCGCACCGCATGTATCATTCGTTGCGCCCCAAAAGTGAATTTTGCAGATGCCAAATGGCGCACACGGTAAGGAGAGATGCATTACTGAACAGCTGATCAAGCTTCAGTAGGTAGGGTAAGTACCTTAATGCACGATCGCCCCTGAGTGTCATGTTTGGATTGAAACGGAATTCTTCAGGTGCATCTCTTATTCCCATCGTCTTCCTAGCTAGGTACCAGCCAAGGAACCATTTTTATTAGCAGTGTTGATTGTTGTTTAAGCTGTCAACAAGAATAGAACTGATGGATCAAGAGATCGACAGAATGGAGGCCTCGCAGTCTTGCAAACCAGAAGAAGGATGGTGGAAGGGAGAGCGGGTGTGTGTCTGAGTGGATGGACTTGATAGCTCGCTTTTGGTCAGCCCGACAACTGCGTCTGGCACGCGGCTGCAATTTGCTTGCCTCGTGTATCATTCCATAGTGCGAGTACGTATTCGGATGTTACGGGCGTCCTGGTCTGTGCCGTGCCTAAAGAGCCTTACGGTGGCAGGCGGCCAGATCGGTAAGGGATGATGATGATATCCCCAGATCTCTGCTTTCACCTGGCTCGAGGTCTGGTGCGGATGTCGCCTCCTAAGACTGTGAAGAGTTCCATCGTTCCTGGCCTGTCCTTTTTTAAGGATAGAATGCTCTTCTCATCCTTAGGACACACGACGATTCGTGCCCGCTAGTAGTGAGCTTGACCATTTGAGTTTCGGCCATAGTATGGAGCATCATGGAGAAATGCATCCGCACCAGCCTTTCTCCGTCGCCTTGACTATGCTTGTTGGGAGTCTTTTGATCTCTCGCATCACAGCTTCCGAAAGGCCATTAGCGGGCGCTGGGTGACGTTAATGGCACCCTGGAGCTGGAGACTGCTGTGCCCGTATGGCTACTGTTTGCTGAAGCGACCCGCCGGACCCATGCGGTCGTATGCTGCATTCTACCGCTGTATGTCATTTTGTCCGCGCCATGGCAGTGGCCACGACTCAGAATCGGTTCCCCAGGTGTCCAGCCCTCAATCCTCCAGGTTGTGTTTTCGAGGCTGTCAGGCAGGATCTCCCACTTTGGCAGTATAAGCGGTGCTCATCCACTCCCAAAGCTCACATCTGAGGAGCCCTTCGGTAATTATTGTGGCACATTCGAGCCTGTGGCCACAAGGACAAGGTCGCCGGGCGAGAAACTGCAAGTCATGGTCAAGGCACAGATGGCGAGCCTCCAATTGGTCCTGGTCTTCAAAGACTGTGAGGAGCACGTGGAGGGAAACCTCTTGTCCTGGGCGCTATTCGCAGTTGGAGGACGATCCAGCCAACTGGCTATGTCACGGAAGTGCGTAGGGGCCCTTTTCTCTCGTAAATGGGCGAGATCTGTCTGGTCAAGCGGACGGTAGAGCCTGGAGAGGAGGCTTGTCAACGGGAGGTCGGGAGTCTGTGGTGGACCTGACCCTCTCGGCAAGCAAGCCTAAAGCCATGCTGGTGAACGCTGAATGGATTTCCACGTCAAGGTGTGGTTTTTTCTTAGTGATGATGGAGACATCATGCACCACTTCGGTCTTTGAGGGGCATCATCTGACCTGCGTTGCTCCTCCTGTTAGTGCCTTGCCTCGCTTTTTCTGCAGGTCTGCTGGTGTGTGGTTCTGGTTTCGCTTTTGCTCGCGCCTCTTCCACCTCTCAAGCTGCTGGAGCCGTCATATTATTCCAATGTGTTTCCCAGCTTCTTACTGGGCCCATTCCGGCGCTCCTTGTAGATTGGACGATGTGGGTTCGGCGGACGAGTGATGCCGTGAGAGTGGTCAGCAATGCTGATGTCTCGAGGCTCCAGACAGGAAAATAGGGAGGTGAGGTTGTTGAGGATCAGGATGAGTGATCGTCGAGTTGATTTCTCTGTGCTACAGCGGTGTCCGGGGCATTTTTCGTTGCTTAAACAGTCAACCTCGTGGTTCTGGGTATGCAATTTGTTGAGGCGTCTCGTACTTCCAGTGGTAGAGGACCTGTAGGTACGTAGTAGTGTGCGGTCGTGTATTTTCGCCATCAACAACGACGACCCGCCCTCGGCAGGCGCCCTTTTGCAGCAGGGCTGCCCATGCGCCTGTGCCTGTGCCTGCGCTGACAGGCCAATGATGCCCAAGACAATAACCCAGGCGAGCCTGGAGTACCTATCTCATCACCGCTGCTACTGCTCCTGTTGACATGGAGTGGTACCTAGCAGCAGGTACTGTACAGTGACCCTGCCCAGTGCAGTGCCCCGGAGCCCGTTATTATTAAGTTATTGTGATTCTTTAAAGATCCTGCAACTGCGCTGCGCTGCACTTCCCTTTTCCCCCTTCAAACAATCGTCCACAAGGCCAACAGAACCAGGGTTTAGGTTCATGTCAATATTCTTCATCAGGCGAGGCATAACCACTACTACTCCTCTTTAAATCACGTCTACTTCATCTTCGTCCCTGCTTCTTTGTCCTTGTGTCGACTTACCCTCGTAGACCTTACCTACCTCTTCCACTACTACCTCACATCGACTTCGCCCTCATCCTTATTACTCTCACCATCTACCACTCCTCATTCTACTTGTCACCCTACGCACCCCGGCTGCGCTGCATAGGGCACACAAGACGCTTTGCATCTCCGCCTGCCGTCAACAGCCTTCGTCTCCCCGGTTTCATCATCGCAGCACCGGTTCCCACACCTCATTTCTGAAAGCCTCACCTACGCAAAGTGGGGAAATTAGCGCTTCTTCCGCCAACCCTCACCTGCTCCTCCACCCTTCTGACCCTCGACCATCTCTTTCCCTCGAGTCTCGACATCGCCAATATTAGTCCTTCTGCGGTCGTCGCAAGCCTTGTCGCCCCCGGTTTCGAGATCTCGCCAGCCGTTCATCTCGGCTCATCTGCCAACGCTCCTTCACCTTCTCACGTCGCTCCTTTCTTCGTATTTACTGCCTCAGACTCAACAACTCCGTCGCCAAAGTGGATCCCACACTCCCCTAGCACTCGACAATGTCGCAAAACAGGCCTGGAGGAGTTTTCTCTGGCTTGCGCATGGGCGGTATGTTTCTTTTCTCCCTTGCTGCCGCCACGAGTCTCGTGGTGTTTTGGAGGCACGTGCGCTGACAATGTCTCGTAGAGGTGGTTCGAGAAAAGGTGCAGGATGGCCTCACAGGCGAGACAAGAGAGATGCAATATACACAATGCAAGATCGTGGGCAACGGTTCCTTCGGGGTAGTCTTTCAGACGAAGCTGTCGCCTAGCGGGGAGGATGCGGCGATTAAGCGAGTTCTTCAAGACAAACGATTCAAGGTAAGCGTGTCCAGTCTACTCCTGGAATTTACGTGTCAAGAGCATCCACTGACCGCTCGAAGAATCGTGAGTTACAGATCATGCGTATCGTCCGACACCCCAATATCGTGGAACTGAAAGCGTTCTACTACTCGAATGGAGAACGGGTATGTATATCTACACCGCATATCAAAATTCCCCCTCGCACCGCAACTAATCACCTGAGCACAGAAGGATGAAGTTTACCTCAACCTCGTTCTCGAATATGTCCCAGAGACAGTCTACCGTGCCTCACGCTACTTCAACAAGCTGAAGACCACCATGCCGATTTTGGAGGTCAAGCTCTATATCTACCAGCTCTTCCGATCCTTGGCCTACATTCATTCTCAAGGAATTTGTCACCGAGACATCAAACCACAGAATCTCTTGCTTGACCCGGCCACGGGGGTATTGAAGCTGTGTGATTTTGGAAGTGCAAAGATCTTGGTCGAGAATGAGCCCAATGTTTCCTACATTTGCTCTCGCTACTATCGCGCTCCGGAGTTGATCTTCGGTGCCACAAACTACACCACCAAGATTGGTATGTACATTGGACGTCTGCTTCTGCCTGATGCCTGGACTAACATACCCAGATGTCTGGTCAACTGGCTGTGTTATGGCCGAATTGATGTTGGGTCAACCGTTGTTCCCAGGAGAGTCGGGTATTGATCAGCTCGTCGAGATCATCAAAGTCCTCGGTACCCCCACCAGAGACCAGATTCGCACGATGAATCCAAACTACATGGAGCACAAATTCCCTCAGATCAAGCCTCATCCATTTAATAAGGTTTTCCGGAAGGCATCGCCCGATGCGATCGAATTAATCTCTGCACTCTTGGAATATACTCCGACTCAACGGTTGTCCGCCATTGAGGCCATGTGTCACCCCTTTTTCGACGAGTTGAGAGATCCCAATACCCGCCTTCCTGACTCACGTCATACTGGGAGCTCGCCACGCGAACTTCCTCCTCTGTTTGATTTCTCCCGTCATGGTTCGTGACCCACTATGATTGGATCGTCCTTGCAGCTGACTTGTTATGCAGAACTATCAATTGCGCCTCATCTCAACTCGAGACTCGTCCCGCCCCATGCTCGACCTCTTCTTGCAGCCAAGGGTATTGATCTCGACAACTTCACTCCACTTTCCAAAGAGGAAATGATGGCTCGTCTTGATTGAATCAAGACTTGCCAAAATCTGTTACGACGTGACGCCGAGAGGGATTTTGTCCATTGATGTGTCCATCATTCTATGCAGGTGCATGGGCGTCCACGAAACATGCATCAGAGACTCCTACAGCTAGCATTCAGTCATCATGTGTCTAGATGGATATCGTTTGCTGTGAAGAAGGTATTTTCTTGCGAACGAAAACATCGCAATGACTTGTTTATGCAGGTCACAACTTGGGGCTGGAGGACCGTGAGTGAGACCTTTTTGAAAAAGGGGTGGAGCTGGATGTTTTACAAAAATCGACCGTTTCTGGTCCGGCTGGGAAATTGTGCTGTGGTTATTGGGACAGCGTGTCAACCCTTACCAACGGGAGGGAAGAAATTGAATCGGAGCTGAGGCATTGGGCAGATGGTTCTGTGCTCAGAATATGCAGCGGACGGCACACAGCTGTGCGTATATTGCTACTGCGTACGCCTCGAGGAGGAAGGAGGACAACGCTCTTAGACGATTTCAATCACACACTGCTCAAGAGGTCTCCTCTTGAGCGGAAACTCATCCTAAAAGAAAGCATTCCAGCATAGAACCGCAATCCGTGCACGCTTCAGCACAGTCGTATTAGGAAAAGCTCTACTAGTAGTAGTAAGTACCGTAGGTTATGCGTGATGCTTGTGGTTGACTCCGGAGATAATGCCAAGCGAATGTTGAGGCTGCAACCTGCAACTGCACGTCTGGGCGAAGTTTCACTTTTGAATCACCAAACGCGACAGTTCATGTTTATCTCAGTTGCACTGGCATTGGTACATGTTCAAAGCCTCTTGATAGCTATTTCTCTCTAGCATCGGCACCCAGTTTCCATTCCGTCTCATGGCTGACTACGACCGACGGCGCAGAGGGGGCGGAGGAGGAGGAGGCCACTTTAACAACCGCAAAAGAAGATACAGAGGTATGCTGGCCATAGCCTGGACTCTTTGATCATACTTGGGCTGACTATTCAGATGATGATTTCGAGGATCGCCGACCTCAGCGCCGCCGCTACGAAGAGCCCCTCGCTGTGACAGTCCGCAAGCAAGTGCTGTCAATTGCAGAAAGTGTGAGTCTGGAGATTTGCTCGAGTTGAAGCACTCAACTGATGTCTCTGAAGCCAGTTCGAAGAGCAGAAGATGATGTTGCGATCATTGCGAAGACACTCGCGGAAAACTACTTCGATCATGACCTGACCTCGGGGTTTGTGGATCTTGCTGTACAGATGTAAGAGAATTTGTCCTTGGGTAGTAAGCCGGAGGGAGACTGACGGTAGAAGGATTGTTGAACAGCCTCTCAAAATACCTTTCCTTGCTGCTATCGTCCTCCTTGCAAACGCCCAGAAGCCTGAATTGGCTACGGATGTGTTGAATAAGATCGGCGAAGCCCTTCAGCGTCAGCTAGACCTGGGGGAATGGCGTCGAGTCAAGTTATACCTACGCTTCCTGGCATGCCTGCAAGGCATTTTCGAGGCCGACGGTATCTTCCCTACGCTGGAAGAGCTGTTTTCCAGGGCGGCAGACCTTCAAATGAAGTCGTCCGAAGATGTACGCCATGCTCAATGCGACAGTCGAGTTTTTGCTGACTTTGCAATAGTCGTTGGGTCTTGAGTTGGTTAAGGTGATCCTCATGACCATCCCCTACACCATGTCGTCCTCGGCGAACGGCTTCGAAACCCACGCAAGTTCCTTGTTGGAAAAGACCGACATCATTGCTTCGACTGCACATCCTCTGGAGGCTTTGGTAGACCCTTACCCAAACCCCGAAGTCGGTGCTTCGACAAGTTCAGAAAGCGCGCTGGCCTTACTGCAAAGACACATGCAAGAGGAGGCCAAGAACGGCTGGGAACTGTCCTGCTTGCCTCGTCCCTGGAAAGGCAATCGAACTTCAGAGGAGGAAGATGCCTTGACAGCTGCCCAAAAACACCCATTTCCGCAGGTAACGGTGCCAGAGCTAGTCCAAACCGGCCCGCGGCCTATCTACCCTGAGGTCTATTTCTCTGTGTACGGCGAACAGGAGATCGAGACCGTGCCTACGGCCGCTGATACTGCTGCACTGCTGATCCGAGATGCGTTGTCTGACACAATCAATGTGCTAGACTTCAACAGGATGGTCGCAGCCAAATTTCTCACCGACGTGGACTGTTACTTCGCCCCAGACACTTTCGTCAAACGAGCCACGCCTTTTGACAAACTACGAGAAATGACGGGTGATAAGCCAACTTGGAAACCAGAAGATGTTATTGTCGATGCTGCTTTCGCCCAACTCATGCAGCTGCCCCTTCCGGAACACAAGCTGGTCTACTTCCACTCAGTGCTAACCGAGACATGTAAACTTGCGCCCGCTGCTGTTGCACCCAGCTTGGGAAGAGCTATTCGATACCTGTACAGAAACATCGACAGATTGGACTTCGAGCTTTCGCAACGGTTCTTGGATTGGTTTGCTCACCATCTTAGCAACTTCGGGTTTACATGGAAATGGACTGAATGGTACGTACCCTCGGTATGCGGTGCCTGCCAGGGCTAACAGAGATTTCTTAGGGTTGATGATGTGAACTTGCCTGATGTCCATCCTAAGAAGGCATTCATTATCGACGCCTTGGATAAAGAAATTCGCCTGAGTTTCTCGAAGCGTATCAAGGGCACTCTACCTGAGCCGTACCAGGCTCTAATCTCCGAAGCCAAAGACAAGGATGCACCGGACTTCAAATACAACGACGAGTCAACGCCGTTCTCGGCCGAAGGAAAGGAGGTTGCACAAATGATACGCCGCAAAGCCAGCAACGAAGAGTATACGCCAATCTTTGAGAAGATTGAGCAAGATGCCGCGGCCTCGGGCTTGCACGATCCGGCTCTTGCGTCGACGGATGTCTTTGTTACTTCGATATGCTGGGTGGGATCAAAGTCATTGTCTCATGTCTTGGCCTGCATTGAACGTTGCAAGGAGCGTCTATTGGCCATCAGCTCTGCGAGTTCCTCCTGCAGAAAACAAATCATCACCTCAGTCATGGACTACTGGAAAGATCAGACCGGAGTGGGGGTGGTCATCTTGGATAAACTGCTGAACTACCAGATCTTGACACCTGCGAGTATTCTGGAGTGGGCGCTGATCGATCATGTCGCGCGAGGAACCTTACTTGCTAAAACATGGTGCTATGAGTTGGTCAATCAAACCACGAGAAAGGTGGCAGGGCGTGTGAGGAGCATTGTCGGTGCCATCAGACGCCCTGGTCTTCCAGAACACCAGAAGGATGAGCTTCAACAAACGCTGACCCGCGAACTGGAGACGATGAAGAATTTATTCAGTATCATCGAAGATGCGGTCGCCAGCATCCGCGACGGCAATCAAGATGAGATGATGGAGAGTAGCGATGCTCTTCGCGCCGAAGAAGAAGACTTGCTCAAAGCCTGGGGCGGCAAGTGGGCCAGGGGTGTTCCAACGTAAGTATGCCGTCGAAGATGCTTGGGTGCGGGAAGAGTTGGCGAAACCAATCCCTGAGCCTGAGGTAAAAAGGCGCCAACGATGACACCAAAATGGAGGAGGTGAAGACAGCAGGGAACGTTGACGGGGAGAATGGAGCCGCTGTTGATGAGAGCGACCAGATTGAGTAGTGATTGAGCTGCTTCTGTATTCTAAACGAGCATCGATCCGCTATCTTCATCGGTATTCTATAGCAAGCTGTTTGCCTTAGTAGGATAGGCGACCTTAAGAAGGGTAGATCTATTATTGTTCACCTAGATGAAGAGAGCATAAAAAAGAAGAGGAAAGGGTGACCACACTTCATGAAGATCTCCTACTACCTAGGTAGGTACAGTAGGTAGCCCCCCGATACAGAGCTGATGTATTGTCTACCTAGCACCCAGGTACCTGAGGTACTCGAGCGAATTAGGTAGCTAAGGTATCTATCTATCTACCTCAGTCAGCAGGGAGCTGGTAGTAGTGTGCTTTCGCTAGGTAGGTTGGTAGGTACCCGGGTTATGTACAGGCACCTCTGTTGCGGTCGACTGGTCGAGACAGCAGTGCCGGCAACCGAGAAACCTTCTGGTCCAGAGCTTTTAGTACTTCTTTTCCTTCGTGGTGCTTGTGCCGTCTCCTATTTCTGTTCCAGCTGCCTCTTGACTCGGGTGTGATTCCTTGAGTGGGACTCGGCTTCGGTTTCGGACACTCGAGATGGTCGAGTTCAGTCCCATAGTCCTTGCTTGTCCTGTGGCCGGGAACTGCATTGTGCCTGGCTCTGATAAGGGATGGGCGGACGGACGCAGAGCTGCTTCAAAAGACAGTGCAATCACCGTATTCAGCAGGACAGTCAAGCGTAGAAGTGGAAATGCGAGCTCGAGGTCCAGCAAGGTATACACAGCCAAGTGAGTATGAGCTTGTACGACCCTTGTCCGGAATATGCGAGGGCGGCAAGCGGGTAGCAAGCAAGTATAGCCTCGACCACGATGGTAGGATGGTTATCCTTGTGGGTTCCCTCAAGCTGGACCTAGACGTAAAGTATCTCTTGCATTCCTGTATTCTGGATCGTGTCGACCCGCCCTGGGCACGCCTCTATTTCCTCGAGTGGCTCGGGCTCTTCATTGTGTGTCCGCGGGGTTTGGATTCCAGTCTATCGCTGACTTCGGGGTGCATACTCCCCTCGATATGTCTTTGAAGTCTTCAAGCATTCTCCTCCTTTATGGGAAGACTCTGATCGCGTCGTGGATTGCTCTTTTTGGCAGTTTCGTGCAATGAGATAGATGACGTGGTTGGAGTCATCTGCACGACTAATGGTTCGGATCAGGCTAGTGTGATCCTGGACGCAATGTGCAATCGACGCCCCGTTCAGCTGGACAAATGAAACCGAGGCCAAAGGCGTTGTCTGCCGTGCCAGCGAGAGCATTTCATGGCACAGGGGAAAGCGGCGGTTGGACTAGTCTCCAATATGAAGTTGAGTCGCCAGTAGCTGCCGTCATGGTGAAAATTCAAGCTGTGGAATTTGAGCAGATCGTCCGTCTGTGGGATGATTCTAGCTTTCTTTTGCCCTCTCCGTCGGAATATTTCACTGCCTGGTGGCTTCCTCCACACTACTTGCGGATACCATATCCCGAAAATCCCGCCGGAGGCATGACAGGCTGGGCAGGCGGCATTGTCCCGGCTTGAGGGCCACCAAAACCCGGTGGAGGGGCAAATCCAGCAGGCAAGGTATTGGGAGGCGGCTGGAAACCTGGCGGCATCTGATTGAAACCGGGTGGCATGAAACCTTGCGGTCCCCCGTATCCAGCCTGGCTGGGCGGAGGCCGTGCCGGAAGACCACTCGGCGGAGCAGCGAGTGGCACAGCTGGAGGAGGAGGCGGTCTTGCTTGCACTGGCGGAGGGATGGCCTGGAAGTTGCCAGCTGGCGGTGCAAAGCCAGCAGGAGTCGCGGGAGTCGGAGGACCGCCTCCATACGCTGGACCACCCATAGGAATAGTGGCAGGAGTGGGTTGGACACCGTGAGCCTTTGCTTGAGCAGCGAGCATTCTCTCGGCCTGATCACCGTGCCTTTCACCCTTCCCATCCTTCTTGTAAGCATATTGCACAGTGACCTCTTTGTTCATGAGATACTGGCCGTTCATGTTCGCAATAGCATCATCTGATGATTCAAAGTCGGCAAAGGAAACGAATCCATAGCCCTTTGACAGATTGTTTTCATCGCGAGCAATCTGTATTGCATTAGCGACCCGTATTAAAACGTATTGGAAATTAATAACATACCTTTGGGGCGGCAACGAGGGTTCCAAATCTTCCAAATGTCTCGTAAAGCATTCTCTCGTCAACCATGGGATCCAGGTTGCCCACAAACAGCTCAGCACCAACTTCGACCGATTTCTGCTTGTCGGCACTGGCCTTGTTGACTCGGATCGGTTTGCCATACAATCGGACTTGGTTCATTATCCGGGCCGCATATTCTGCATCTTCCTCCGAAGTAAACTCGACAAACCCATACCCTTGATGGGTCTGTGTCACTCGATCTTTCGGTAAGTGCACATTGGCAATGCGGCCAGCCTGCAGAAAAAGTTCCCAGACCAAGGCATCCGTCACGCGCTCGTCAAGGTTGCCAATGTAGATCGTCGAGTCCTTGTCTTGCTCCCAGTGTCGTGCACCGGACATTTTGTGGGGGGACGCTTTGTACCTTGAAGGCTGAGATTGAAGCGTCGGAATCTAAGACTGGCAGGAAAGAGTGACAGTGTGAAGATGGCGAATATGAGACGAGATGAGATGAGACAATTCGATCATAACAGAATATTCTGAGAGTTGAACTCGGAGCCTTCTGAATATCATGTCGCCTAGCCCCTTTAGGGTTAGCCTAGATATGATGTCACGTGCCTGCCGAATTCACCAAATGTGCCGCAACAGCTTTTGCATCACCAGCACCGAATATTTGACAGCATATCATTAACGTAACAACACCGCGACTTACTACATTATCCCTGCAGGAGCCTTCTCATATACATCATTACCTGACATTTGCGCATCTTTCGTCGCTACTCGGACAAGATGGTTCAGTTATCAGAGGAGACCAAAGTAAGTCTACTACGGATGGGTGTGAAGTCTTCTAATCCTGCTCCAAGGAACGCATCTCGAAGATCATCGATATCACCCGCGAGGTTGTCCACTACGGCTACCTTCCCCTAATACTGTACTTGGGTATGAGGCGATAACTCCATTCTAGGCTGAATAGAAGACTTACTTTAGTAGGCTATACACGAAGTGAGCCGAAACCGGCGTTGATCAGGTATTTCTCTACAAAATCGCAAATGCCCGACAAGAAGCTGACCCGAGTTAGCCTGATCTCTCCGTTTGCGAATTAAGAGCCTCAGTCTCCCACGATACCTTGTACAATACTACCACAAGCCGGAGCGCGGTGAAGCCCTTGGAGGACATCTACTGTCGTGTGGAAGTTCCAGCGTCTTCGAGACGGCAATAGCCAAAAGAATCCTGCACAAAGATATGTCGAAAGGCGGTGGCGAAATAAAGGTGGAATGTTGACGCATGATACTCCTTCAATGGTTGGCAAATGGTGCAGCACAGCCTTGTATAACAACCCGTGGTGTGAGCTACAACGCCCACAGACTCTCGACTCTATCCCCATCTTAATGTGACAGGTTCGGTTCGACAACAAGGGGATATGGCACCCCCGACTCGGTCCTGTAGACGGTTGTCCCACATCTGCAGTCGATGCTGTGTTAATGGTTCGAGGGCGGCGTTGGACGTCTCTTAGCTTTTCTAAACTTAGCAATCCAGACTGATCGCTGCAAGAACTCACTTTGGATTCATTTTCGCCTGTGTCATCATTACAGCCTCAATCATGCGTGTTGGGGATCCCTGCCGTCATGGCAAAGCTGAATCGCATGAGGAAGTCATCGCCATAAGTGTTGGGACATTCCAATTTGTGCAGCCTGGCAGCGCAACACCCGGACCCGAAGCAGCTGATGGGAAGGCGCAGATGTTGTGCATATATGCCAGCTCCCGCCTGACCGCAACGGTTCTCTTCCCAAAAATCGCTGCGATTGATCATTCTGTAGGGCGCCTGAAGTATGGGGCGGGCGAAGTTATGCCGGACCAGAATGGCCCGTGTCGACATGAGATAGATGCTGTGCAGTTTTCGTCTTTAGAGCTCGCCTGAGCTACAGCGGTGGCTTTTCCCGTCAGCAAGCTGCAGTTGAGTTCAGCATGGACAGCAACTCCATCTTTGGCAGGTCCATGCTCCTACAAGCACTAAATGGTCAGGTATGGCGGTCCGCAGAACATCAGCCGTGGTCGACCAGGTCTGGTTGCGAGGCTGGTGCCAGACGATGTCCATGTGTCGGCTGCACATCATGCGGTTCCACAGAGATGATCTGGAGGCTGCGACTTCTCGGACTGGTTCGTCTTCTGCCGCTTCGCTTGTCCGTAGCCCCGCCAATCGCCCACTCGGTAGCCTGTAGAGGGTCTGAATAAGTGACGCCAACCATCCAGTCCCCAGCATAGGTCGGGTAGTGGCACGGGCACTGGCTGCTGCTAAGCGGATCTTTCGGGCTTTGGTCTCTAGTGCCTGCTCCTCTTTTTTTGGGCTTCTCTGGGGCGCTGCAGCCTCCTTTTTGAGGCGTGTGTGGCACCTGCACCGGCCAAGCTACGTACAGCTACGGTGACGGCTACACGGTTGTTGTTTTGTGGGTGCTGCTGGGTGTGATTGCGATTATGTTCCGTGCCCTAGCATCCCCCCGGCCCCATCTCATGCCTTCACTCCTCCTTGCTCTGCTCCCCTCGCCGCACCTGCACCTACAGTTGCTGTTGCTCTCCACTGACAGACACGCACCTTTTCCCTCCCCAACAGCCGCCGTGTCCTATACTCTCTTCTCTTTTCACTTATCTCTCCTCTCCGCCTGCCCATCTGCGCTGTCCCTGCAAAGGCTCATTTTATCAAGCCCCAGCATCTAGCCAATATCTGTGCCACGCGCATTTGTTCCGTCAAAGACCCTGGCCTTGCCGGCGGCTTGTTATAAGCTTGTGCCCATTGTGCCCATTTTTCTCCCCTTACCACTAGCGCGTTCCCGCCCGACCAGCCGTGAAAACGGTACCTGCGCTGGTCGCAACTTCTCTCTCTTCGACTTGTGCCATCCTCCATATCACCTTCCTACAGACTCTTTTGCCCATCTCCGGGCATCTTCCTCCCGTTTCGATTATATCTGTGACCGCGCTCCATCATGTTCAACGCCACTCAGCACCGCGGCAATCCCAATCTGGGGCCCGCTCCTCCTGGGCAACCCAACCACCGCCTAAATGAGATCATGGACTCTTTAAGAGCCGAATTCGAGAATCAAAGTCGCGCCTCGGAACAGGTTGAAAATCAGGTCGCTCAACAGATCCAAGAGATGGAGCTGATCCGCAACAAGGTCTACCAACTGGAACAGAATCAGTTGAAAATGAAACAAGACTATGAGGCTGAGATCCGAATGCTACGCCACGAGCTGGAGCTGCGTGGAGGCACTCAGGTACAATCTCATCTTACCGGCCCTCCACAACACGGTGGTCCTGCGCAAGCTCCTCCGTCTCTGGGTCATGGCCAAGGTGGTCTCTTTAGTGGAATCATGGCAAACCAAGGTCAGGGCGGGCCGGGACTTGCGCCTCCTCCAGAGCAGCCGCCTCAACAACAACAGCAACATCCGCTACAACCACCTCCGCCCGCGGGACAACCCCAAGGTCCGCCGCAACCGCCAAACTCCTTTCCAGGGTATCAACAAGGCCCTACCTTGAACGGTTATGCGCCACAACCACAACCTCCCACAAACTCGCCCGGGCTAGGTAAGAACCGGACGATGACCGCCAGAGGCGGTCCCGGTCCTGCCACACCTCAGCAGCATCCCAACCAACCACAGCCCATGCCGTATCAGAATGACCCGAGAGCATCGCCTCAGATTCCTCGCCCAACACCCCCAGGAAGTGACATGCAACTCGGACCTCGTCATCAGATGCCTGGTCAGAGCCAATATCCCAACGTGGGCAACGTGCTGGCGGACCTCAACCCGGACGATCTCCCAGACCACTTGAAGAGGACTGGCCCCAACGGCGAGTGGCATGCCGTGTTCAACCCCAACGTCCCTCGAGTGCTCGATATCCAGCTGCTACACAATCTTGTCCATGAATCTGTGGTTTGCTGCGTTCGCTTCTCGAACGATGGGAAGTATGTCGCTACGGGCTGCAACCGTAGCGCTCAAATCTTTGACGCACGGGACGGGCGCAAGGTGTGCGAGCTGTTGGATGAGAGCGTGCAGGACAAGGATGGAGACTTGTACATCCGCTCAGTTTGCTTCTCTCCAGATGGTAAGCTGCTGGCCACTGGCGCCGAAGACAAGAGGATTCGGGTGTGGGATATTGAAAGCAAGCGTATCCGCACCACATTTGACGGGCATGAACAAGACATCTACTCGTTGGACTTCTCGCGTACTGGCCGATTGATTGCTTCTGGTTCTGGTGACAAGACGGTGCGGTTGTGGGACATCGAGTCCAACCAACAAGTTATGGTATTGTCCATCGAAGATGGCGTTACGACCGTGGCCATGTCACCCGACGGACGATTTGTCGCTGCCGGATCGTTAGACAAGAGTGTTCGCGTGTGGGATTGCTCAAGTGGTTATCTGATCGAACGACTCGAGGGACCTCAAGGGCACAAGGACAGTGTTTACTCTGTCGCATTCTCACCTAGCGGACGGGAGCTTGTCAGTGGCAGTTTAGACAAGACGATCAAAATGTGGGAACTCACACCACAACGCGGCCTCATTCCTTCGTCATCCGCGAAGGACGGTAAGTGTATCCGCACTTTCGAGGGTCACAAGGTACGTTTCTCGCTGGCTCCGGATAACGATGTTGCAATTGTAGGCTAACAGGTATCTGCAGGACTATGTACTGTCGGTTTGCCTTACACCTGGCGGCGAATGGGTCATGTCTGGGTCGAAAGATCGGGGAGTGCAGTTCTGGGATCCTAACACGGGCAATGCACAGATGATGCTCCAGGGTCATAAAAACTCGGTTATCTCAGTAGCACCGTGCCCGACTGGTCATTTGTTCGCCACCGGGTCAGGCGACATGAAGGCCCGGATCTGGCAGTACACCACCTGGCGGGGAGCGCATCAGGGCATCTAGGGAACACCCAAGAAAAGACGTCTCCCAAGTCGAAGGAATTGTCTTGTCAGCAGCAGCGCTGGACCAGAACGTCATAAACCGGAAGGGTGCCGAGACTCATTTACCTGAGGATCCTGGACCGATGCTGATGGCATCTGTGTTGGACACTGGCAGAGTACGATAGCAGGCAAGACATCGGCCCACGCGCGAAGGGTTCCTCATTTTCTGGGGCACATGTTTTAGCAACCTTTGCTACAGCTATGCACAGCACGTGTAGCTGGGATGTATCTTTGTTCGCTCCGTCTCTGCTGGATATCACTTGTTGGGGACGGTTGGAACATGGTTGGCGGCGTGGGAGGCTCGCGTTAGTGGAAATTCGGCTGGATGTGGTGGTGTGTGGGTGCTCGGGCTTCCCACGCTGTGCTGTGCTGTGCTGGTGTGAGTTCAAATCTGGGTGGCCTCGTGACAAGCCAGCAGGGAGAGCTGGCGTCGCTCACCGCGAGCAGAGAGTTTTCTAAGGTGTTCCTCTCAGCCAGTCTTTCATTTCTGGTTTAGGACGTTATATAAGACACAATTGGGGGCCAAGTCCGTAAAAAAGACATTGTTCGACCAAAGGGCCGATACCAAGACGGAGACCAAAGAGATATAATGATTATGCAGAATTTACAGGTCGATTTTGTCTCAACCTCTCGTCCATCGGCGGCGGCCTTCTCGCAATCTGGGTTAAGGTAGGCAAATGTTGATTAACGTAGGGTCCGTGGTAGCGAGCATGTTCAAATTTACCAACAGCAGCGCGAGTGACCTGATAACAAACGGAGCCACTCTCTGGAATGCTACCAACTGAGAGAGGTTTTCTTAGTGGCAATCTTTCAGTGGGTAGCTAATAAATCTTTGAAGGTGAGCTGACTTATACACTACACGACACAGGTTCGTATAATTGTAGCTGTAGATAAACCTCACAGGTTGTGGAGGACGCAGGGTGGCTTCCAGACTCTGCTCCCTCGAGGTAAGAAATAAGAAATCCTTTCTTTGGTAGGGACTTTTAAGTGAAGTCTTCCTCGGCTATACTACCTACAGTACTGTAGGAATATACTGTAGGTATGGCACAATCTCGAATACTCACTCCTATCTCGGAGATGTCAAAGTCAGCTCCACGCAGGACATTCGAAGAGACTTTCTACCAGTAAGTGGCCTACCTCGCCTAGACGCCTATCTTGTCCGCTACCTAAGGTAGACCTTAGAGAACATGCGTACCAGAAGGTACCTTAGCTAGAGGGATCCCCTCATTGCAGGCCCTCATTGCAGGCCCTCATTGCAGGCCCCCATCATTCTTGCTTCCGCCGGTCGGAGGCTGCCGGACCAGGAGCGGGCGCAGCCGTGACTGATCTCGTTATCGTCTGCAGGCAGTAGTGGTGGGCTACCCGCCTTTGTGGTTTAGGCAGCTGCCCCCAGGAATATGGGCACATAGCGGTGGGTGTCCAGCATCAACGGTCACTGGATCGATAATATTGGCCCTATAGCACAGTAGGTGGTAGGTACCTAGGTACCTCTGAGGTAGGTAGTAGGTGGTCAACGTACAGAGTAGCATTCTGATGAATCAATCCATCAATCACCACCTCAACCTCCCATGCCATCAACCATCTCCATTACCCACCCCCAAATCTTCCACGTCTACTGCTGGGCCTTTGTCCATCGAGGCCCGGTCAATGGCCCAACCATCCTTGTCCGATTAATCTTTTCCTTCACTGAAGCATTTGCGTAAAGAACTGGTGGTATCCCGCCCTTGGGTGGCCTGGTGCAGTCTTTTCCAAAGAGGGGGCCCGTGGGAGGAAACGATAACCTGGTCTAGGACGAGGGTTCATCCTCCACTCCATCCTCCTCCTTTTACATGTGCTGACGATCGGTCCTCGATGTAGCCGATCTCCCACGAGCCCCGGCCTTGCCAGCTGAACGGACTGATGTCTTCTTCTCGAGTCTAGTACTGCAGGAGAAAAAATTTTCACTGTGCATGGACAGAAGAACGCAAGAGGGTGGACGAGACGATGAATCTTTATCAGCTTCTGCGAGATAACCAGCAGCGCGGCGCTATTACTGGTGAGAGGACAAGCCGGGGAAGGTGAAAACCTTGTACCTGACGGCTCTTCCTCTGCCTTTCCCGCATCCGTTCAAGCCTCTCGGGCTCCAAGTCTCTGCAGTACGTATAGAGGCTCGAGCTAACAGGTTCATCGGCTCTTTCGTCTCCTTCGTCTCCGGGCCTCCAGTGGAGTGGGTGCGGGAGGATGACATGACGCGAGGGCCAGGGTGATAAGACAGAGAGACCTTCGCTTAGTCCTGGTACATCCACGAGCTGGTTCAAGCAACGACTCTCCTGTTCTGGTATAGAGTCTTCTACGATCCCCAATCAGAACGAGGCTGTCACCATGGACCACCGCGACTGTTGGTTGAGCGCGGCGCTACGGTTTACGCCAGCATCGATAAGGAGAAGTGTGCTCGACATCCGTCCGAGTCAGCCTCTTCCCTCGCCCTTGCTTTCGAGTCTCCAGACAAACTTCCCCCTGGTCGACAACGTGAAATCTCTGGATGTGCTCCTAAAATCATGCGATCGCTGGACTATCCGCGAATCCCAGGTCCACTACTCTGCCGCGTCCGGTTTTTTCTGCGGCTTGCTACTCGGCTCTCCGCTGACACCCTTCCCCCTGCACCCTTCCCTCCTTCATGCATCTCTCATGCCCACCTCCCATCTTGCACGATTCCAAACACGATCTGACTGGTCTCAAGCCTTTACCAGCTCGTGCACAGCCAGTCACAAGCGGTCCATCCAGAAAAAATTTTCATCTTGTCACAAGCTCGTCTCCTAACACGGTAAGCACAGGCGTTATGAGGCCTTGTGGCGTCTATGGTCGAGCACGTCTTTCACGCAAGGCTGCATCCCTCTATTCATGCTTAGCCTCGACGACATCAGCACTCGCGTCTGGATGGAGTCTGCAATCTCTTCAACCTGCAGTACAATTGATCCCTGACCCTATGGGCTGCTTAGTTCGTCCCATCATGTCAAGTCCGCGTCTCCTACCGACTGGGCATTATGATCTTCGAGACAACTGTGGACCGCAAAGGTATAAACCCGAGTCTGATCTCATTGCATTGATTGATATTGTCTACCCAATATCAACATACCAGCCCAGCCCAGTGCCTTGTCTCTTCCTCGGTCAGCTTGTTGAACTCTCCTGATACTTCTGCTGAACGTTGTCTTGAATCATCTCCTCCAACCATCTCCGCCCATCGCCCAACCGCAACCCCCACGTCACTTTGCTGTCTATCCCAGACTGTTATATCTGTCTTGCTGAACCCCCCGTTCTACCTTATACCGGAGTGTCATGTAGTTTGCCGTCTCCATTCTGCCATTTCGTCGTCATCAACCATTTCGACGAGCGTCACACCAGGTGCCAATCGAGTCAACACACAACAATCTACCACACCCGCTGTTCCGTGGATTACCTGCGCCGAGGAAGATATCTCAAGGATATTGGTGCTCTTGCCAGAGGATCAAGGATGGCCTTCAATCCGACAGCGAACCAAATAGAGTGGCACATGCAACAGCTGCGACAATGGATGGTTCCGACAGCTGTTTCTGCACCGTCCAAGTCCAGCTCGACCATACACACCACCCAAGCCTTCCCAGAGGACTTCTATCTTCAGAACGTCCCTACCAATGATGTGGTCGACTATGATACACTCAGTACCCCCGAGCAAACACCTGCCACCCTCCAGCGTGCGCATACTTTTGCCGACATGTCAGAATTTGCTTTTGCCTCCTGGGAGGACATCAATGGCCTGGACAGTTTCACGCCGGGGAGTTGGGCAGAGGAAAAGAAAGGGAACTTCGATGACTGCCTGTCCAACTACTCAGAAGCACCCTCGAGCTACTTCTCCTCCGATCTGTCGGAACGACCGAAACTTGAGTCCATCATCTCGTCCAGCAGAACCACACCTCCTATCTTTACACAGCCTTTGTCTCCACCAGAACCAACATCGGAAGTTGATTCTCTCATGAAAGCCCTCCAGCTTCCCCAAACGCAACCTCCGCCTAGCAATTCCGAGAGCAAACCCAAAAAGCACCTTTGCCCTTATTCGGACTGCGGGAAGTCGTTCTCTCAATATACACATCTCAAGATCCATCTCCGTTCCCATACCGGCGAAAAGCCCTATACGTGTTCTTTCCCCTCCTGTGGGCAATCCTTCTCTCAGTTGGGCAATCTGCGTACGCATGAACGACGACATGTCGGTCAGCGACCCAACCGCAAGAGAGCTTCGTCCGATCCAGGGGCCCGGGGTCGAAAATACGAATGCATATTGGATGGCTGCAAAGGCAGTACGGAGGGCCATGCCGGCAAGGTCTTCACACAGCTTGGAAACCTCAAGGCACACATGAACAGATTTCACAAAGATACTCTGGCAAAACTTTCTCAACAATTTGCCCACAACGAAGCCGATCCCGAAGAGGCCGAACTGAGGAAATATTTCCAAGACCTCTACAAGCACGCCAACAAAGGGATCAAGGGACGAGGCAAAGGTCGAAAGGTCGAAGTTGTCGCCATTCCTGAACGGCCTTGAAGTGCATGCTGGATTCCTAAGCAAGCAGCGGAACCAGAGCACCTGTCTATTGTACGTTGTCATGACGAATGCAACACCTCCAAGTTGGCCATTTACGCCTGGCCGCGAAGTCCAATTGAGCGGGACCAACCGTGCCTGGAACACCCCTTGGATGAGATGTGTTAAAAGGTGGAATGACAACAAGGATCTTTCGGGCCCAGAGTGCCCGGTCTGTTTCTTTTGTGAACCCGAAAGCGATGACAGCGCCCCCTTTCTGAGCGTCTTGTACGTATGTATGATGTTGCCATGCCCACCATCTCTTTGGCCCTCTACTTTCTTTTATTTTCGCAAGAGATATCCCCGGAAAAGTTTTGGTCTGGCTTGGTTCTACGGATTTTGATTTTGAGCGGCTATGGGTCTGTCACTACTGAGCGATGATACCTATTTCTCGTGGCTCGAGCAAGCGGACGTCTGTAGATTGTCGTTGCCGAATGAATACATAAATACCTATACAATCCGGTCCTTTTCGAGCGGGCTACGTGCAACGAAAGCAGCTCTGCTATATACAAAAACAACCTTCTGCTTATCTCTGGGTTCTGCAGTGGTTCTGCAGTGGTGGATTTGGAGTTCTTCCAGGACCGCCGGAAGAAACGCTAGAACACCGCTAGAACAGCGTTGCATTTGCAGCCGAGCTGAGGTGGATATCAATCACAGCACCACGCACCTACGTGCCACGTACACTGTCCCTTGGTCTACAGAGTGGGATGCCGGTGAGTTTGATGTCCACGTCCGTAGTAGGTAGATAACGTGTTTTTGCCCGCTCTCGTTTAAAGGTGTCAAGATGGTGGGTCAGTCAGTAGGTACGTAGGTAGGTAGGTATCTATTAAATATGTCATCTGCTCTAATATCTGAACTGGCAGTTCTAGGTATAAGGTACCCTATTTCCTTCTATGTACTGCAATCACAAACATGCGATACTTGTTACGTGCTTCCTGAGGCCAGGTAGGTAGGTAGCAAATGCCTCACTTTGACACTACTGGCATGACACATTGCTCATCAACCCGAAGGAAAGGATAAGAAAAACACATTGGGTCATACGTAACGAGCTTTGACCGTCACAGTCACAGAACAGACGAGAGCTGGGTCGTGGGGGGTCCATGGTGTTGAAGAGTCAATGGAATGGTAGATAGCCTACCTACGGTACTTAGGCAGAGAGTATGACTGAATCGTAGTATAGGACGCAGTTTTTGGTTCAAGAGGAAAGAATCCTTTTCGTTTATTGCCATTCCATTATTCGTTCTGTGATACCTTCCTTAGGTACCTTAGCCAAGTATCAGCTAAGGTAGGCAAGGTAGGCAAGGTAGGTACACCTGGTAGGTACCTAGGGACCTGGAGATGTAGCAATGACCATGTGTCCCATCCTAGGGCTGGAGGTTAATACATGTAAAGTGGTTGCAGAAAGATGTTGCAGTCAGTATACGTGCATCTCCTGTCGTTCATTCCACAGCCATGTCCTATGAAGAGTTTACTGTATATCATGTTGGCAATGCTGTTGTGGTCTGAGTGGGCAGATTCGGGCGAGTCTCGCGTCGCGAGATAGATTGCTGAGAAAACCACGCAAAGGAAGATCCGCTGACCGTACGTGATGCAGGCGCACATGAAGCTGAGGCTGAAGTGGTTGTGGGTTGTTGCTGCAAATTCAAGTGCTAGTATTCCATCCAATTCGACAATTGGGTTGCAGATGATGGCTGCTCGCTTCGTCCTTCCTGGAAACATCCATACCATTTATGCGGCTTATTGAGGGTATCTCCTGATGTTTCGGCAAAGTAGGTCCCTGGCCTGGAGGTCTAGTGACCAACCTTTAGTAGTAGTAATGGCTCGTTGCGCCACATCAATGCTCTCTCATGGCAGCAGCCGAGTGCACCTTTCTCCTTTCTCGCAGAGATCAACCATGGGTGGAGACGGTCGTCAGAATAAGGCGTCTAAGCAGGATGTACAGGCTCGGCTTTCTGCAAGCTCAATTATCGGGTCAATGATCAGAGCCGTCCTGCAGCCGGACACTCTGTGGCATTGGCCTTGCAAGTGCAGCCTTCCTCGTTCGGCTTTCAGGTCAAGTACCAGGAACCACAGCACCGTCTTCCTGCGCTCCAATGATCCGCGGTAGGCTCCATCTAACATTCTCGTATACGAGAAAGGTGACGCAAGTACTTGGGACGACTCGGAGCAGGTTGGGGAAAAGACCTTTATAATAGCCCACAATCCCTTCGTTGCGCCAGATCTGTTTCACCAAGGCAATGATGCCAGGCCCGCGTACATGTGTAGCCGCACTCGGATTGTATGTCTGCAATCGGGCACGTACCACCTGGTGTGGGTAGGTCAACATTCCAGCGAATACTTTTGACAACGAGGAAGTCATGAGAGTGTCCATATTCGTAAGTTCATTGGTCTTCTTTGAACGCCTTCGCCAAAACTTGAGCTTTTCATAAGCGACGAAGTACAACGCCCCGTGGCTGACTCCTATAAGCGAAGGCGTCATGCCATGGAAAAAACCGCGGATACCTTCCGTTCGGTATATTGAACGTAGACCATGAACCATCCCTGGGTATGCACCCGCTTGTGTGGCTGAGGTAGAGAGCATGCGTGTCTTGACCACCCAGATGGGGTTCGTGAGAATTGCAGACAGACCGCCAGACAGGGCTGACGCCGTGAGGTAGTCAATTGATGTAAGTTGTTGGCCTGGTTGATACCCTCGAGCCTTGCGAATCAGATCTTGAGCTTCCCGATACCACAGGAAGTACAGGCCCCATCCTGCAGAATTTCCCACCAAATTGGGAGTCAACCCACGGTATAATGCTGCAAATCGTGTAGGGCCTTCATTGCGCAAAATGTCACGAAGAACGGAGCGTGAGGAATTGAGTAGAGGGTGAGCAGAGGTATCGACTGGTGGACGCTTTGTGAGTCTAGTGGTTTGCCTGAATGGGAACGCGACCCACCTTGCAGCCTCGTCTTTATGATATCCAGAGGATGGACAATAATGGTTGAAACCAAACCTGCGGAGAGGCCTGCAATGGTCTCAATGGAGGCGGGCGAGAGGCCATGACCGGGTTGAGACGTCATGGACCAGACGTTACGGGGAACAGAGTGGGAGATCACCGAGAGACCGAAGCTGTATATCCAGACATTGAGGTCTCATGTCGAGAGTAAAGAAGCAAAGCCAAAGCTTTATTAACGACACATTCTGAGCGAGTTGTCGCACAGATGAGTTGTAAGACTCGGAGCCCACTGCGGGATGAAGCAATCGAACTGCGCAGGAAAGTCATAGTCACGTGAAGAGAACCGCGTCTCTACGCTTTTGATTGACCGGAGTCAGTGTCACATGATCTATACCAATCACCTTCGGTCTCGCCTTTGGGTGCCGGCGATATCGAACAAAAACAAAACGCTGTTCATATGGGGGTTTCAGCTAGAAGACGACAATATGATCGCTTAAATGTCTCCCAGTAGTAAAACGAAATTAGTAGTACGCTCGTACGCCAATTGTTAAGCTCGTGCTTCCCTCCACTGCTTCACTCAGACCACCAGCGCTTCAATCTCACCTGTTTGAATTTCGAGCAAGTTGTTGATTTTCTTGCCGTTATCGGGGCTTCCGGATCTGCTGGAAGCCGTTTCACGCCACTTGCGTGCTGGATATTATTATTTCAATACAACATTTCCGCTTCCTTTCTGGAACGAAAAATATCACTGCCCCTGCAACGCCGATCGACTGCACCCTGTCACTGCCGTGCAGCACAGGTTTCCCTGCACCGTCCCAGGCCTGTGTCAAAGCCCCGAGGCTTGCTACGATTGACACCTCCGCATTACTTTCCGGTCGAGGGCCAAAGCCCCCTTCGTCTTCACTATGGACATTGTCCTCGAGATCGCCGACACGCTATTACTAGATCGCATCTATGCGTCCTTGTTACCCGCGAGTCCGTCCTCATACCTTTCATACCCATACCACAATGGGAGCACGTCAACATTTTCGAGTCTGCGGGAGGGAGCCACCGCGGCACCTCAATACACATATACCTATGAGCCTGCGTCCAAGTATATCAGTCTCGAGCCTACGGAATGGACTTACAGTAGCGCCTGGCCTCGGGACAACATGATCAGACAGTTCATCAGCCTGTACTTCATCGTGTGGTAAGTGCTGACGGTGCTGGAAGTCGCCATTGATTGAGTGCTCACAACTGTACCAGGATTTTCGGAATTCTTTTATATTTCGCTTTCGCAACGCTGTCCTACATCTTCGTATTTGACAAAGACACCCTCAAGCACCCGAAGTTCCTGAAGAACCAGATACGCCTGGAGATCATACAGACCCAGAAGGCCATGCCAGGTATGGCCATCTTGACCGCCCTGTGTATGCTTGCCGAAGTGCGAGGCTACTCCAAACTCTACGACACCGCCGCCGATGCACCTTTCCCATGGTACAACGTCCTGCAGTTCCCTCTTTTTGTCCTCTTCACCGACTGTGGCATATACTGGATTCACCGAGGTCTACATCATCCATCGGTCTACAAAGCTCTGCACAAACCACATCATAAGTGGATCATGCCGAGCCCATTCGCCTCCCACGCCTTTCACCCGGTCGATGGGTTCGCGCAATCTATCCCCTATCACCTCTACCCCTTCCTGTTTCCGCTGCAGAAGTGGGCGTACATCGTTCTGTTCGGCTTCATCAATATCTGGACCATCATGATCCACGATGGAGAGTACTACGCTAGGTCCCCCCTCATCAACGGTGCTGCCTGCCACAGTGTTCATCATTCCATGTTCAACTACAATTATGGACAGTTTACAACACTCTGGGACCGACTGGGTGGAAGTTATCGCAAGCCTGATGAGGAGCTTTTCCACAAGGAAACCAAACTGGGCAAATTGGAGTAGGAAGGTCAAAAATGGTCCAACAGAGTTCGAGAGGATTGTTCTAGCATTGACTGCCGGTTCTCTTTCAAGCGAAAAGCGATATATGTCTCCATTTGCTCAAGCTTGTATATAGATTTCAGCGATGGCACTTGGCCATGGTCATCGGGTTACTGTGCATGGAGGTGTTAGTGTGGGCGTCTATCTGGGAAAGTCACTGGGACTGGGACGGACAGGTCTGCTTAGGGATCCGAAGTCTTGAATAATGTAAATACAACCAAAACCATTGCTGTGGGTAACCCCAGTCCTGCTGGACAACTAGGGAACCTGAAGGCACATCATGAACAGATTCCACGAAGATAGGAAATATGACTGGGGTTGCATGGCATGCAAACGGAACGACAGACGACGCCACTGACTGAAATCCCACGTTTCGCACCCTCGATGACTGTCCTTGGATCTAGGGAAATCCAATCAACGCAGTTAGGGAAGTTGTGGGACAGCCGCAAGGTTGAATGTATCTGACATTCGCAAGCTCTGCCCGTGTCTCTGCACGATTTGAACCCGCACAGCTCCTTTGATGCCCAGAAAACCAGCGCCGTTGCTTTCCTAACGTGCTCCAGTCTTCATGCCAGAAAAGCAAACTCCAAAATCTGCATTTCACGAAAACGAAACGAACTTCGGATCCCGCGGTATCCCGTCCTCCCCAATGCCATTCTTTTTGAACCGCTGCTCCATATAGATCCGTCTCGCTTCGTCGAAATTGATCTTCCTGGCTTTCATTAACCGCTGAATGTCGCGCTTTGCCTTCTGGTCGAGTCCGCCGCGCGAATCGCCTTCCATGATGTTACTCGACAGGTCGAAATCCGCTGATGTGAAGCCCGATTCCACGTCGCCCATAAACGTGCTGGGAAGGCGGCTGTATGTGAAGGTCAGGGTCTCTTGGATCCGTTCGGGTAGCAACGGTGTCCATCGGGAGCGGGTAAGGTAGAGAGCTAATTGAGAGGTTAGATCCTTAGGTTTCGCAGATACGATGGTGCAGAGTTTGAGGGATATGAAAAGGGATAGAAATAAGGTAGAACCTACCTGTTCCAAGGACAATTGAGATGAAGAATGCAGAGTAGAGGAGGTAGCCCATCTTGGATGCTGGTTTCAACTCGAGGAGTTGGATAGGCCGGATGGACTGGATGCGGCGGTTTGCGGCAAACGGGTTGGCTAGAGTTGATCCAGGGAGGCTTAGAACAATACTGTGCCCATCGTATAGTGCATGAAAGCAAGTCGCATCAGACTGGTGGTAGCCGAGGCGAGGCTGAAGTTCACGGCGGTCGCGAGGTTGGTGTTGCTATTGATTAGTAGTCGTCAGCCTGCGGAGACCGGATCTGTCTTAGGGCCGAGCGCTGGGGTTCCGGCTGCCAGTGAGCGATATATTGGATCACATGACTGGAACGCTAGGTAGAGCATAGTCGACCGTAAAACCAGACATATCGCATCGTGTATTCCAGATTCCCGACTCTGGGACAGGAATCCAGCTATGGACGAAAGAGCGAGTTCCTGTGTCTTCTGTAGAGAGTTTGCACCGTATGTATGATGTAGATTGTGGTCTGGTCCATTTTGGAAGTGCCAGTTAGGGCACAATACTCCACCCTAGGCCAAGATCAGCACACTTCCGCGCACGAAACCGCATTGAACGAACAAATTCATCGAAATCAGATAAATCAACAGAACAAGCCGTCACCATGTCTGAACGCCCAAACATCTCCGGCGATCTCATCTGGGAGGTTGTCCGTAAGTTTCGCCTTCTTCCTTACAGCCGGCGCCCTAATGACTGAGTTTTTGCGCAGGCAACAACAACGCCTTCCTTGTCAAGCGAAACACAGCCGGTGGTGTCCAGTTCTCCCGGGATCCGTTCAACCTGGTCAACAAGCACTCCAGAAAACATGATGGCTTTGTGAACGACAAGGCTGTGTCCGTCCAGCCCAACGAGAAGGGTGGCGTCACTCTGCAGACCAAGAAGCCCAGCAAGGCCTACAAGCCTGCCTCGCAGTACAACGTTCACGCCTATGGCAAGACTGTCTCGAACCGAAAGTGAGTCGTCGATCAGCTGCGCCTCGGTTTGTAAAGAGATCGAATGAAATGCTGATACTGTGCTTCTTCTTTGGCAGACTCTACAAGAACATCGCAGATGCTGTCGGCAAGAACTCCTACCGATCCGACCTGAACAAGGCTGCCATTGCCCGTGCCAGTGCCATCAAGCTCTCCCAGCGCCCGAAGAAGGAGACCCCGGAGAGAAAGCCCCGAGGTGCCAAGGCACAGAAGACCGAAGCATAAGGCTGTGATATGCAGCTGCGTGGTTTCTGAGTGATCGACCAGGAGTTATGAGTATGGTGCAACGAGGGCAGCGCACGATCCGACACGAAACCGAGATCCTGTGCCGGGAGATTAGATACGATCACACTAAATACTGTAGCTCCAAAAGAGCATGGCTTCCACCTCTGTTGCTGATCGGATCTGGGCTTAGAAGATTCGTTCCGAGGCATATTAGGAAATGGAAGCATGTGGTCAAACACATGCTCGAGCGAATAAAAGAAACTCGAGTGAAAATGGTCAAGCACGGCTCCTCCTTGTCCAGTGAACCCGCAGCCTTACCCGGCCAATTCTCGTTCGGCCAAATCTCGTTCGGCTAATGCTCGTTCGTACGAAGAGCACTAGGTGCCTGCAGGTGCCTACCTAGGTAGTAATAAGAGTATGACAAAAGACGTCTGCTTTGGATCAGTCTGTCAACCGTCCTACATAAGGTACTAGTATGCTGCCATAGGCAGTATTTGAATGAAAAGGCGGATCCTGTGAAATAATTTGGGGATCACGAATCGAATTTAGTAGAAGACGCGGGGCAGGAATTGGGTGTTGTTAAGCCGTGAGCAAACCTGCTGTTCTCATCGTTGTTGAACCCTCGTAAATCGCTTGGGGCGGGGGAAGTGGGCGCCCAAGTTCACAGCCGGCTCACTCTTTGTACCCCTTCACTTTTGTTGACTCCTCCACAAACCCATCCTGCGCGACTTGTTACCCTCTTTGCTCCTTGACCACCGTCTCACTCTTGGAATACGTACGATAAACACTTCATCGTCTGCAACAGTTCTTTCTCAGGCCAAACGATCTCTTTGCGTACGACACAGGACGACCTCCTAACACCCGTCAACAGTCTCTTTACCCCACATCTTCAAGATGGTGAAAGCTGTTGTGCTCGGTGCCGCAGGAGGCATCGGCCAGGTACGCGAGATGAATGTGCTCTTGGAAGAAGCGAATAATACTGATATGATTATAGCCGTTGTCTCTTCTATGCAAGATGTCCCCTCTTATCGATGTGCTTTCCCTGTTCGATGTGGTCAACACCCCAGGTGTCGCAGCCGATCTATCTCACATTGCCACGAAAGCTGTATAGTCCTTCCTCTCCCCCGAACGGTGTCCGATAACTCTAACAATGTGCATAGCACGTCGAAGGCTTTGTCGCGGCCAAGGGCGATTTCAAAGGAGAGCAACAAGAGACTGAAGATGCGAAGAAAGCAGCTTTGACTGGCGCAGACCTTGTCATCATCCCTGCCGGTGTCCCACGTATGTCTTGAATCTACAGGCTCACAGATAAAGACTGACAATTGTACAAAAGGCAAGCCTGGTATGACTAGAGATGACCTGTTCAAGATCAACGCAGGCATCGTCAAGGATCTCATTACTGCCATCACCAAGTACTGCCCTAAGGCTTTCGTCTTGGTCATCTCGAATCCTGTCAACTCAACTGTCCCAATCGCCGCCGAGGTCTTGAAGGAGGCTGGTGTCTTCGACCCCAAGAGACTGTTCGGTGTCACAACCCTTGACGTCGTCCGTGCCGAAAACTTCGTGGCAGATCTCCTTGGACAGAAGGACTCCAGCAAATTCAACATTCCCGTGGTCGGCGGCCACTCTGGTAACACAATCGTTCCGCTCTTCAGCCAGACCCAGCCTTCCGTCAACATCCCGGCCGACAAGCTCGACGGATTAGTCCATCGTGTCCAGTTTGGTGGTGACGAGGTCGTCAAAGCTAAAGATGGCGCTGGTTCCGCAACTCTGTCCATGGCATATGCTGGTTTCAGATTTGCCGAGGCTCTCTTGAAAGCTGTCAAGGGCGAGAAAGGCATCGTCGAACCGACCTTCGTCTATCTGCCTGGTGTTGAAGGTGGCGATGCTATCGCTAAGGCGACTGGCTGCGATTTCTTTGCGGTCCCTGTCGAGCTAGGCGTAAGTCTCCCATGGCACTCCCTGTTCCCGTTGCCTTTGCTCCTTCTATTCTTCCCGGAACAAACATGCTAACTTCTCGGCAGCCGAGCGGAGCTGAGAAGGCCATCGACATTGTCTCTAAGGCCAACGACTACGAGAAGAAGCTGTTGGATGAAGCAACTAAGGCGCTCAAGACCAACATCGAAGCTGGCGTTAACTTCGTCCGGAATCCGTCCAAGTAGGTGTTGGTCTCTTTCTGATTGTTGTCTGCCCTGACATGAATTCGCAGGTAGGATGTGAGCGACTTCTTACCCAGAACGAGCCTGCCTGCCACCGATTTTCAACATCTGGGGCATTGAGAAGACAAAAGTAGCCACCGAAACTGACTAAACCTGGACAGGTTATGAGCGAGTCATGAAGCAGCGGAGCTATCCCTTCGAGAATGATGATTCCATAGTTTCTGGGCTTTCCTTTTTGCAGGACGGGGAGAAGAGAAAGTCTCACGTCCCATGCACCATTCTCGGGGGAAATTAGACATCTGCAGATTAGCCGCATAGCCAAATCGCAGGATCTCGAATACTGTAACATGATCATCCTCTGTTTTACTTGGCTGTTGTTGTTTTGATTTGGAACGTTGCGGCAGGCAAATCAGTTGTCTCTGCCTGCACCGTTGCTTTGATGCCCAAACTGGACAAAACACCTCGAATGATGCCGCAAGGAAAGTAAAGATGTGGTTGCGCCCTGACGATGGCCTCGGCAGGATTAGCCATGCTCATCCGCGAAAACGGTCTAAACCGATTATCTGTGAGAACGAAGACGCCCTGAAAACCCATATACACTGTTAGTTATGCTCGTTCCCAATCTGGATTTATGGTGTCTGTCTGGGCCCAGAAAAAGCAACACACGCCGACATGATCCAAGGGGGACAGTGCTGGCGTACGTACCCGATGGTTCGTCTTCAAATTGTCAATCTGCTTTTTGAACACCACGATCCACAAATCCTTGCACAAGAACTTGATCACGTCCAGATGATCCGTAAACCGCGGCCGGTCGCGCGAGAACCGCTCGCTCAACCCCTCTCCGACCCGGAACCCTAGTCTTTCCAGGCGCACGTACACGCTGTCTCGGAATATATCTGTTTCTGGCAGGCCGTCTGCTGCAAGTGTGATTCCTGTTGCGGGTGTGGGCGCGGATGTTGCGGTTCCATTCGCAGTAGTGGTAGTATTGCTGGACGCAGAGGGGGGATCTGTCGGTTTCGCCGTCGTGGAGGTAGTAGAGGACGAGTTGTCGATGTTGTTACTGCCGCGCAGTGACAAAGGAACCGTAGGCTGACGAGGATCTAAAGACGCCTCGAACGATCTAGCCATCCGCTCCGCCAGCGGCACCAGCTCGATCAGAAGGAGATCGAAACAAGAGATGTTGACGAGCGCCGACGAGTTCGGGTCGAAGAGCGCCAGTGTCTCGGACGAGGCGATCGATGTCGTCGTGCCGGCCATTTGGGCTATGCTTATGCTTGATGCTGTTGTGGACAACAACCTTGACTCTTAAGACTCAACTCTGTCTGCCCTTTTGTTGTAGAGTATGGATCGCTCGGGACGAGAAGTGTAGACGCCTGAGGCACAGGGCGGGCGAGTGAGAGAAGAAAGTCCTATAAGTCTCGGTGGTGGGATGATGAAGCCAGGGTCATTCTCATTATTGCGCCTTCCGGTTCCTAGGTGCAAGCAGACAAATGTTGGTGACTTTGAATCTATTGTTGTCTGGACATAGAGATGGCACGGGGACTGCTGGACTGGGTCATTCCGTGTCTTGGTGTACCGAGTAGGACGGCTCGAGAAGGCCGAGTGGGTGTAGTATGAGGTGTTCAAGACGTTGGCAGTATGTACCCTGCATGTATGTCCTGCGTTGTGGTAGAACATCTAATTGATGTGTCCCGACTGCGGCGGCCTTGTCATGGTGGATCCGATCCGATCACGTGTCGTTGCGGAACGAGGCTGAACTTTTCCCAATTCAGTGCGAGATATCGAATTGTCAATAAGACAAATTTGGGGACTGAGGCTCACGTATGAATGTTGTGAGGGGCGAAAGGATGTCCAGCTTCGGAATCTCAATGTCTTCTATTCTCACGCCATCGCCAGCAATAGAATTATGCTAAGGCGCAGTCCAAAGGTATTTCGGACCATGCCAAATCCTTCTGTACACATTGCCCGTTGATATCTCGGGATTATCATTATTGTACAATCAAGCAACAGCCAAGATAGATCATCCATCATCATCCATGGCTGCATTATCCCGTGTGCTTTTCCCTTCGCCACCCAGCTATCTGTCTATTTGGCCATGACATCCACATAGCGGCCTGATTTTGCTCCTCTCTTTCCTCCCTTTGCACCCTTGCGACCCGCCGCCGGTCCTAGCAGATCGTCAATGCTGCTAGCATTGCTCGTGGCTGTACCAGGACGAGAGCCCGGTCCAGGCGGTGGAGCTAGACCCTGACTTGGACCAGAGCCAAGTGCTGGAGTTGCAGCACCGCTTGGTGGACCGGACATACCAGCCAGCGGTGAAGGGGCGTGGTTGAACCCTGGTCCGCTGGCAGGGGTTCCTGTTCTGCTGCCCGGAGCTGATGGTGAAGGCATGGCCATGTTCGGGAGGCTTGGTGTCGAGTTAGGGCCTGATGATCCTGGGGTCTTAAAATGTCCACCCATACCCATCGGAGGAGCAGGTGTACCGCCCATACGTGGAGGCGGAGGTGTCGCAGTCTTCTTCGCGGCATCAGGATTGTCTGGGTTCACCCATTTACCGAGTTCCTTGTCGTAGTACAACTTCATCTTCGACTCTCCCAAGTTGGCTTTATAGACCTTCGCCTCGCCACCCTTGTTTCCTGAGTCCAGCCCCTCCGCAGCCTTCTTACCTCCCAACCATCCGCCAAACCACGACGACGATTTCTTAGCTTGCTCCTTCTCCTTCGCTCGCGCGGCGTCTGCTTCCGCAGCTGCACGAAACGCAGCCTCTGCAGCCGCATCGTTTGCACGTCGACGGGCCTCTTCGTCTTCATCAACCGAAGGTTCAGCCTGAGGTGACGGACCTTTAGCAGTAATGGGAGGAAAATCGTCGTCGTCATCATCTAGGATCGACTTCTTCTTCGGCTTCAGCTTCGGCTTTTCTTCTTCGGGAGAGTCGGGTTCCGGCTCGTAGGGAACATAGCCGGATGGAGGTTCATAGCCGTAAGACTGAACAGGGGGCTCGTAACCATTTTGATCGTTATTTTCTTCCTGTTGTTGACCGGGCACCTGCGTTGGCCCCTGCTGCACGGGCTCATATCCCCCATATCCTGCCGACTCTCGGTTCTGAGAGCCTGCCACTGGCTCCGGTGTATATCCATAAGGTTCTTGCGCAACATCTACTGCCGGAGGAGTGGGCACATAGGACGGTTGTTGCACTGGAGGCATATTCGTTTCCAGGGATTGTCTGACATAATTGTTTGGCAAGTACGAAGATCTTGGAGGGCTTGGTTGATAAGTGGCAGGGGGTGGAGAAGTTGCGAGAGCTTGATATGGATTCAAGGGCTTTGCGGCCGGTTCCTGTTGAAACATGTTCAACGGCTCATATTGACGATTGGCCTGAGAGTAAGACATGGAAGGAGGTGATCGTTGTTGGTCAAGCGAAGGCCATCCGCGAGTTAGCTCCGAAGACGAGCGTGTAGACTGCACTCCATTGGGAGCATATCTGGATCCCGTGACAGCTGCGCTCTGAGGATATGATCCGTACAGATCGGATTGAGAGCCAGATCTGCTGATGGAAGGCGTGCCAGCCACGTTCGCGAACGGTCCAGCTTCAGCGGCATCCTTGCCCGAGCCTTTAGATTCTGCATCACTGTCTTCCCCAGCGACAAAACTGCTGAACTTGTTCCAGACAGATCCTGACACCTTCTCAAGGCTGGGCTTGCCAATCCACGACGAGGAACTTTGACTGGGCGTCTGTTTGAGACGGTTGAACAAGTCATCAAGCTGGGAGAGGAACAAGGGATGATAATATGGCGATGTCTTTGTGCTAGACTTGAATGTTGCAGCAATAGCATCACAATAGGATTGGGCTTCTGACTTTAAGCCTCCTTCCGCGAGCACTGCTGCCCGTTGCAACTTGTAAACGGACAAATGGGGCAGGAAAGAGACCGGAGACCCTGCTGCAAGCACACTTGTCGCAAACTCGTAGATTTCAGTAAGCAAAATGGCTTCTTGATCACGGCCGAAATCGAACGGTTGTGCTCTGTGATCGGCGCCCAGTAGCACGATAGGAGTGTGTTCGTCATCAATGCCACCGACAATTAGCGGTTTTGCAGGACTTCTTGAAAAGAGGTAACAGATGTGTGCTGCTTCGATCCTGTTATAGTCTTCCAGCAGTTTACCAAGTACAACCAGGGCTTGGTGATCACCCTGACAACGGTTGTTCAGGATGAGGCTGAGCGCCTCTTTCCAACGGTTCAGGCCATCAAGGGCATTCTTGGTTGGTCCAGCCGAGTCAACTCTGCTCACCATCTGCAGTCCTGCGCGGGCGGAGGGCGGTACGAGCTCATCAATGCTTTCCTCGATATTGCCCCCGAATATTTCATATAAGGCAGACAATGACTCGGCATTAGCACCAACAGTCTTGACTTCTTGACGCACAAACTCCCGCACGACTTGGCTCCAAACTGATCGATCCATGGTCGAGGATATGACCAGTGCATGCGACCATAGTCTGTTATCCATAGCATGAGTTACCGCAGCCTGCCGGTCGCCACTGAGGAGACTCTTCCTGAGAACCTCAACTGCGAGAGGATCAACAGACTCTGGGTGTATATTGCCACCTGCAGGACGATAAATGCCAGAAAGCTGTTCATCGCCGTGGTACTGGGTCGCGGTCGATTCGTCCACGGCATGGACTTCCGGGGCCAAGATCGGGTTGATCGCCTTCAAAGCTGCACCATCAAGAGCACCGTCATGCTCAACGAGAACACGCATAATCTTCCAAAGCAGTATTTTCTCATGGAGTCGTCGACCCAGATCCGGAAGAGTCTGGCTAGGCGCAGCGTCGGGCACAGAAGCCTCGAGGCTAGATATGTAGTTTGACATCCAGCTCAAGAGCTCCTTCTTCTTCGATTTCGATCTCAAAGGACCGGGAAAGCTGCTGTGAAGTTCTGCCTGTGGAATAATGTCCTTTGTGTTTCGGGTCGACACATCTCCAGGAGTTGCTTTGATTTGAGGTCTGCTCGCACCTGCAGTGTATCTAGGTACGTGCTTCGGGAAAGTAGTCACTATAGAGCCGCCAAAGCCGAAGTTGAACACTGGCGCACCTTTCCACCGTTCCAACGGATCCAACTGCGTATCATCTTGGGGTCTTACGAACTCCAATTCCGATGCCAGCCCTCGGGGATGAACGTCAGGTCTTGGCGGCACGGGGTCAAATGATTGTAACTGCCTGCTCGGTGGTGGTTGCCCATAAGCTGAAGCTGGACGGTGCATGAAGTCGCTGCTGTAAGTGGGAAAGCTGGGCTGAGGGCGTTGTTTTGACGGAGACTGAGTCTGCGATCGACGCGGAGGTGGCAGTCGTTCAGCAGCCGCGCGACGCGGTGGTGATGAAACAAACATTGAGTTGTCAGAGCTTACGCCTTCATTGATCGGAACCATTTGAGGTGGAAAGTATCCGGTAGTGGATCCCTGCCGCGGTTTAGGGAGCGGTGCTGTGGCAATCGGCATCCCGTTCGCGGCCTCATCGATTGAACTCTTGTGGTATGCAAGGGGGCTTGAAGTGCGAGGCTGAAAGGGGAGGACATTGACTGCCGAGGGCGGGTGTGGAGGTGGCTGTGACACGTGTCTGTTCGGCCCTGGCGGCCGGGCTTGGGGCGGAGGGGCTGACGTGGGCTGCGAGGCATAACGGTTTGCGATATTCGGGGGAGCAGTTTGAGGTGGAGGCGCCGGGGAGTATCGAGGAGATGGTCCGGTTTGGAAGGTTGGTGTTGATGCAACAGGTGCTGGTGAGTATCTCGCGGCCAAGGTTGAAGGTGCCTGAGCAGGTTGTTCCCGGGGCACATTCGCATAAGGGTCTAGACGCTCAGGCGGACGGAGCTGGTATTGAGCATATGGATCAGATGCACGGGGAGGAGAGGCTTGCCGTGGTGGAGGAGATAGGGGTATGCTGGGTTGGCGCTGGGGAAGAGCTTGTGGCGGGGGAACAGATGCGTGCTGGTGCGGAGCGTGCTGACCGTGCGCTGAAGCGTGCCGGGGCTTGAAGGTGATGGGGAGTTCTTCGAAGAAGCTCGAAGATCCTGACCCAGGTTTTGGCCTCTCAGGTTTAGCAGGTTGGTCAAAAGCTGAAGCACTCCGAGGCGGGGGTACTGTTGCTGGCTCTGCAGCTTGCATAGCAAATGAAGCGGACGCCGGGGGAGCGTTTGGAGAGAAGGGCGACTGAAGAGGATTCTCGGACAGACTGCTACTCCTCGGGGGTGGCGCCACATTCCTTGCAGTCTGAACAGGCTGGGGAACATGCGCCCTCCTCCTGGGTTTGGCGATATCCATAGGCAGATCATAAGGTGACTTGTAACCATCTTTAGCCTGGTCCACGAAGCTCTGGGTTCGCTGGGCAGGGGCGCGTTGCTGTTGCTGTAGATGTGATTGAAACGAACCCAGGGGTGCCAGTTCCGGTCGAGAAATCCCAACATTATTATGCGTAGTCTGCGGAGCAGGTGACAGTTGGAAAAGCTCTGAAGTGGATGGCTGATGAGGAGCGTAGTGGCTTGCAGGCCGTTGCGGCCGGATGCGTTCCTGTTGGAAGGAAGGCTGTGGGTTTGGAGGAATTGGCTTCTCGTCCGGCACTGTGGTGGATGATGTCTGTAAGGACGCCACAAAAGACGAAGGAGAACCAGGCTCGGACTCGGGCAAGAGATCATCGGCGTCTTCAACCAGAAACTCGTCATCCGCAAGCGCGGCTGCCCACATGGCATCAACATCTTCCGCAGGTGGAATATCTTGTGTCTCGTTCTGCGCTTTAGCCACCTCGTCAAAGAACGAAGACTCTGTCAGTTGAGACGCAACAGGTGATTCCGATTTTTCCTTAGCTGGGAACTGCAATGAAGACAGGACTTGAGCAGTGGATTTTCGGTCGAGAGGAGGGTTCTCCGGAGCGGGTGTAGAAGCGTTGATAACGGAAAAGAAGGCAGATTCCTGGTCGTCGGCGGGTATATCGAAGGGATTGACTCCGGATTCGTCCCGTCTCCTGTCCTCATCAATGGCCCCGTTCTCCTTTGCTTCGATCAAAGGTACTCCTTCCTCAAAACGTTGTGCAGCTTCATCACCTGCATGAACCTGCTGTGGCTCTGTCCAAAACTGTGCGCCATCATACGCTTCGTCATTGTTCTCAAGCCACTCCAACCTCTGGGGCTCCGCGGCAAATCCATTAGCCTCCAAAGCCTTGGCTTCCTCTCCCTTTCCACTGATGGTGCTGACCTCTGGCTGATTTAGCTTGCCAGCGTCGGCACCATCTTTTGCAGGGCTACTTGTAGATATCTCGGGAAATGTCGTCGACCGGTGAACATGGTCCAAGATCTGGGATGTATTCTGCCGGCTGATTCCCCAAGCAGGGTCCAGGCGTTCATCATCATCATCCGAAGGAAGTTCATCGCCGGTGGCCGCATCAGATGGTTGAGGTGTTAATGCTTGGTTCACAGACATTGAGGATGGTTGCTCGTCCACAGGATGCTCTTCCGGGGTCGGGGCAGCGTCTGCTGTGTTCAGTGCTTTGTGCGCTTCCTTGTTGGTTACCACGTCTACATCTTGTCGCGCTGAGACCGGCGTTGGCGGGAATATATGCGTCTCGACATTGGTCCAGGCTCTTGAGTTTGTCTCCAGCTGATTATCGACGTTGATCTCGTCGCGAGGATCTTCAATGTTCTCTGGACGTAAGGCCGGGAACCAGTGGCCTGACTGACCAGGCTCTGGTATTTCTGAAGAGACGTTGTGGAGATGATTGACGGTATCCATCTCGACTCATTAGGACGGGCAGTGTTGACACTGCGCAAGGTCAGCGAAGATGGAGAAGCAGGGGGTGTGAGCTGTCGCACATATACCACGCAGAGGAAAAGTTCTCAGAGAACGCTTTGATACATAACGATTTAATCAGGTGTGAACTGATGCAGCAAAGGCACCGATCTGGCTGCACAGTGCGATGTTAATGTGCAGTTCAAGATGGTGATGAAAGACGTCGGAGGCCAAGTTGTTCTCGAGACACTCTGACGCGGAGTTTACGGCTCGGCGCGCAGCTTTGGTCTACGTAGTAAAAGTGGTACGTAGGACTAACGACAAACAATCTGGTAGACATATTGTACGTGACATGTCTCACCAACCCAGGCACCATTCTTATTCTTCTTCACTACCTTAGACATTCCTCCCTCTCACCTAGGACGCTTGACTCCCTCTCGACTTCGTATTGCTCGTGGGCTGGTGCCCTGAACTTTGATCGATCTAGATGGGCGGTCAACCAGGTCTCCAGCTGCTTTCCAAGGGAAAATCTGAGGATGACTATTGGAGAGCATGTCCCGCCCCAAACCCTATCAGACTGTGGGAGACGCAGATTCAGCATCCGAAGATGATCTTGACCTCGACGAACTCGATCCCGTGGTAGATTCCCCTCCCCTGTCAGCCACCAAAGGAGGACACGATGGAACCCGCCTCTCAGGGAAGGGATCCTCCAATATCCCATTACAGAGACTACACAGATTCGGGGGGGAGCAGTTTATTTCGTTCAAAAACCCGGCAAAACAATACAACCTTGGAGGAGGAGGATACTGAACGGTTACTCGGCAGCTGGCCGGGGCAGGCTCGAGGGAATGGACATTTGAGAAGCTGGTCTGAAGAGCAAGTCGGCTGGAACGTTAGACGTACAAGGCGTCAAGACTCTGGACCAGTGGACGCTTCACATGGCCGGGATGCCCCGTCTCGTCGACCGAGCATGCGGCAAAGCGTCCAGTTATCGGACTTCGTCAGGCAGGAATTGGCAGACATGCGGGGAGCATCCAGACATGGACAACAAGGAATCCCGCGAGATCAGCGTTGGTCAGGTTCAGAAGAGGCGCTTCCCAACAAACAAAGTCTCAAACGCCAAATACACCGCCTGGTCTTTCCTCCCTCGAACGCTGTACAACGAGTTCTCCTTCTTTCTCAACATTTACTTCCTCCTGGTGGCTTTGTCTCAGATTATACCCTATCTGCGGATCGGTTACATGTCAACATACATCGTGCCATTAGCGTGCGTACTTACTATTACAATTGGAAAGGAAGCAATAGATGATATTGCACGAAGACGACGGGACGCGGAAGCCAACTCGGAACTTTTCACTGTCTTGTCTTTCATTGATACGACAAGACAGCAGAATCCTACCAACGGCCCTGTCGAGATCCAGAAGCGGTCGCGAGATATCAGAGTCGGAGATGTCTTGAAGCTCGAGAAAAATCAAAGAGTGCCAGCAGATGTGGTCATTCTTCAAAGCCATCTGAGCGAGCAAATGCACGAGCTGACGACAACCGAGAGCAGCGATGGCGCCGCAGCTCCGGCAGCTCAGGCGACAGGGGAGACGTTCATCAGGACAGATCAGCTTGATGGGGAAACCGACTGGAAACTTCGACTTCCGAGCCCCCTGAGTCAAAGCTTGAGCCTACGTGACTTGCGACGGTTAACGATTACCGCTGGTGCTCCTGACAAAAAGGTCAATGAGTTCATCGGGACTCTGCAACTTCAAGCCAGCGAGAGTGCCGCCTATGACCCTCATGTGCTTGGGGATGATATAGCAGAGGATTCCGTTGATCTGGCTCGACAGGCCCATAGCAGACCACAATCTGCACCACTCACAATCGACAACACAGCTTGGGCTAATACAGTGGTGGCATCGAGCACCACAACGTACTGCGCCGTCGTGTACACCGGCCGACAAACGCGGTCGGCGTTATCGACTGCCCCATCTCGATCCAAAACTGGCCTTCTGGAAGTCGAAATCAATAATCTGACCAAGATTCTGTGTATCATGACCCTTACCTTATCCGTCGTCCTCGTCGCCCTCGAAGGCTTCGAGCCCTCCAATCGGAAGCCTTGGTATGTGGCCATCATGATCTATCTGATCTTGTTTTCCACGATTATCCCAATCAGTTTACGGGTCAACCTCGATCTCGGCAAGTCTGTGTATGCATATTTCATTGAACACGATAAAGGCATTCCAGACACTGTGGTCCGTACTAGCACTATCCCAGAAGATCTAGGACGGATCGAATACCTTCTGTCAGACAAGACCGGGACTCTTACTCAGAATGAAATGCAATTACGAAAGATCCACGTTGGCACCGTTGCATATGCTGGGGAAGCAATGGAAGAAGTGGCAGCCTACGTCGAGGAAGCTTTCGCGCCTGTCAATGACCAGAGCTCCAGAGTGATGGAACCCGGCTCTACAACAAAGACACGAAGAGAGATTGGCATTAGAGTCCGCGATCTTGTGCTTGCCCTTGCACTATGCCACAACGTCACACCCACCACAGATGAAGTCGATGGCAAGAAGGTGGTGTCCTATCAGGCTTCTTCGCCTGACGAGATAGCGATTGTCGAGTTTACTGAGAGTGTTGGTCTTCGAGTCCTTCAGCGAGACCGGGAGAATATCGTTCTGCAATCCGTCAGGACCAATCGAATCGTCATCCGAGCCGAAATCAAGGACATTTTCCCCTTCACTTCGGAGAGTAAGCGCATGGGGATTATCGTACAGATCTCTTCAGATATTCCTGGCCTGTCTACTGCGGACGAACTCTGGTTCTTCCAAAAAGGAGCGGACACTGTCATGGCGTCCATCGTGTCTGCAAATGACTGGCTGGATGAAGAAACGGCCAACATGGCTCGGGAAGGTCTGCGGACCTTGGTTGTGGGTCGGAAGAGACTCTCTCAACCACAATACGACGCCTTCACCTCCGCACACGCAGATGCCTCGCTTGCTCTGCATGACCGTGATGCACGAATAGCAGCTGTCATCGGTTCTCACCTTGAGCACGACCTAGAACTGTTGGGCGTCACAGGGGTAGAAGACCGACTTCAGAAGGACGTCAAGCCGTCTCTTGAACTCCTTCGCAATGCTGGTGTCAAGATCTGGATGCTTACAGGTGACAAAATCGAGACTGCTCGTTGTGTGGCGGTGTCCGCCCGCCTCGTGGCGCGTGGACAACATATCCAAACAATGGCGAAGCTGAAGGGGAAGGGCCAGGCCAAAGACGCACTTGACATGATGCGTAACCAGACCGAATCATGCCTGCTCATTGATGGCGAGTCACTCGCTCTCATGCTCAGCCAGTTCAGGCAAGAGTTCATCACAGTAGCGGTTTTGCTTCCCGCCGTCATTGCGTGTCGATGTTCACCGACACAAAAGGCCGACGTCGCTCAACTCATCCGCACGCATACTAGGAAGCGAGTCTGTTGTATCGGAGATGGTGGAAATGATGTGAGCATGATCCAAGCCGCCGACGTGGGCATCGGCATAGTCGGCAAAGAGGGACGGCAGGCATCGCTAGCCGCCGACTTCAGCATCACCCAGTTCTGTCATCTTACAAAGCTCCTCGTTTGGCATGGCCGGAACAGCTACAAGAGATCGGCCAAGCTGGCCCAGTTCATCATCCACCGTGGACTGATCATCAGTGTCTGCCAGACAATGTATAATATCGCCGGGCATTTCGACCCCAAAGGCCTGTTCAAAGACTGGCTGATGGTCGGATACGCCACGGTTTACACCATGGCCCCGGTGTTCTCACTGGTTCTTGATCGGGACGTCGATGAGCAAGTAGCCAACCTGTACCCTGAGCTCTACAAAGAACTTAAGTCAGGCAAGAGCTTGAGCTATCAGACCTTCTTCACCTGGGTTTTGGTGTCAGTGTACCAAGGCATCATCATCCAGGGCTTGACGCAGCTGCTGGTAGGTGAAGTCGACGGCCCTCGAATGCTCAGTGTCAGCTTCACGGTTCTGGTGCTGAACGAGCTCATAATGGTGGCCGTGGCAGTCACCACATGGCATCCCATCATGATTGTATGCATCCTGGGCACGGCTGCAATCTATGCCGCCAGTGTGCCTTTTCTTGGAGGATATTTTGACCTTGCATATGTTGCTAGCTGGAGCTGGGTGTGGAGGGTTGTTGCAGTGGCGGCCGTTAGCCTTGTGCCTGTTTGGGGCGGCAAAGTGATCAGACATATGTGGAAGCCACCCAACTATCGTAAAGTGCAGGGCATATAGCTGCAAGGGGTTGTTGTTATGAGCCGAAGAATGTGTTTGATCTTCCAAGCTATGCTGTTATCATTAATTTGCAGGCGTCAGCCTCATGTAATGAGAACAGAGACAATAACGAACGATCCAGTATCATAGAAGAGCGGCCTTTTCGGGATTCCTGCGCCGGAATGCCGGCAATGCCTGAGTCTTGTGAAGGCGATTCGATACCAGCATGAAGATGCAGCGTTCCCTGTGCGACTCAACACGCAATCAGCTAGCAAGCAACCCAGCGGCGTCTGACTTTTTGTAATCATAAGAAGCAAGGTGTATGCCTGCAAGCTCTAATCTTGTGTCCAGTGGACTCCTGTTCAGACCGGTTCCCATCAGGTGGCCTGGCTGGCCGGTCTCATCACAACCTCTCCCAAGCCAGAGCCGGTTGATAATGGCACGAGAGCTGCACGACACACGGGTGGAACTCGGGTTAGAGTTGCTCCAGAACAACATTTGCCCGTTGTTGTGGAAGGTCCTGTGTAACACCAGCCGAGCAGCTGAGTTGCCGGAGCCTGTGGTGCAGTGAGGAGGACGACAGCTCCCAAAGGTCCATGAGCCATCCTGGTACTACCTGCAATATTTGACGTGCAGCTGGACCGGGAAGGCCAGTCCCAGGAATTTGGATCGAGGGCCTGTGTCTACTGGGTTTGTACTAGGCCGAAAGTGACATTCGGTGAGCCTTCCAACACCCAGTCTGTTTCTGTATGGTTTTTCTTCGGACGCAGGCTGGTTCCTGCAGAACAGAAGCCTGCTGCTGAACGGCGGCCTTAGACCTGGCCTCCGTCCGAGAGAAGCACATGAGCGCAGCAGAGGCCACTGCAACCAGCCGATTGACGAAGGACAGGGTAGGTGACGAGCTCCGTGGAGAGGTAAGTGGCCGAGTGTGCAGAGACGGAGTCTTGACAACAGATCTGGATCGAATTGATGCTGCAGGCGGAGCATTCTCCCTGGAATCCTAACGACACGGTTATTAGCTCGAGAAGCCCATCCTTGCGTCGGCTGCATTAGCCTTGAATGGAACCGTTTGGGTTGGTTGGGATGCTGATGAGGATGTGGGAATCCGAGGAAGCTGGATGACTGCACAAAGGAGACGTGCAATTGAGGTGCTTGAGGACTTTCTTGACCTGAATTGTAACGAACTTGGAGCATCGCCGGCCTCATGAAAAGACGTCAACTGGATCATAGCTGGGGATGGAGGTACAATATACACTTAGATACATTGCCAGAGAGGATGAAAATGAGGACGAGGTGAACAATGTGCAGGCTGGATATCAATCCGCGGCTAAACATCCTCGCACCACCGTCACAGTGATGCATGACAACGACTGCATCTCACTCCCATCCCAGTGTCTTCATCCATGAGAACCAAAACCGCAGGAATTTCATGCTCTAGCTCTGCATATGCTGCACCGGGGATGGAGCACAGCATAGGAGCTCAACCCCTCTCCTCGTGGTATTTCTTCCACCTCTGCAAACAAGTCTGATGTCTGGCAGCAGAACCATGTTCGTGTTGACCAAATAAACCCACCGTCCGCTCATCTCTGATTGTCTTCTTCTCCAGCCATGACCAGTCTGGCCTGTTCACTTCTCTGTTTCGTCCTTTATACGCCGTAGGATCCATGCTCGGCACTGCAATCGGTAGTGCCGTGCAGAGCTTCCGAGGGAGTGGTGATTTTGTCGTGGCGTTCTATCTCCTTCACTGGCAGGCGATCGCCACTGTGACCGGATCGAAATATTTCAGTGATAAGCTGTTCTTCACTCCCTGCGGTGTTTGGCCGAATGAGCCTCGTGCGCGTATTTCGTGTCTTCAAGTGAAAGGCCCGTTTGCCGGCTGTTAAGACAACTTCTGGTCACTACTTAAGCGTCAACCGCGACCTTCCTGCAGCGCAGTTCTTTCTTCTAGTTCTCTTCAGACCTGTACCTTTGCTTTGCACACCAACTCGTCCACCTCACCTCTTCGAGCTTCAATCCATCTTACCTTCTCCCGGTTCTTACCTCGGATATCCTGAACTGGGCAGCTTGCCATGGATCCATCACCGGATGAGCTCAAAGCCCTTGCAGGCCAGTTATGTCAACTCGCAAACAATGTAGCAACGGCCCAGGACCCTATGTCCAGGAAACAAGAGACCGCCGCATTGGTCATGCAAGCAAAGCAGTTGATATGGGCAGTTCAAGACCCTTTTGATGCAATCATGGACCATATTGTCAATGTGAGCTCATCTCCTCATCTGTCTTGATGTCCGATGCAGAAATAAAATGGCTGACTGAAATGTACAGGGCTTCACAATCGGAGCGTGTCTCGCCTGTTCCAAGCTCGGTATCTTCGAAGCAGTCCCTCCTGCTGGTACGGCCTCGGTGAAAGAGCTTGCCCAGAAATGCAACGCTCCTGAGGAGCTCATCAGTATGTCATCTGCAACCAATCTGTATCCAGCACTCTAACCGGAATCAAGCTCGTCTCATGCGTCAATTGACCTGTGTCAGCATCTTCAATGAGGTCCGCTTGGGCGAATACGCTCATAACAGACTTTCCATCGCACACAGTGAGCATGTAGGGGCCATGAGTGGTAAATGGTTGTACTCCGTGTCGTAAGTTTGGATCCGCCCATGGTCAATCCCAGATACCGAGATGAAACATCTCACAATCAATCAAGCAATTTTATGCTGACTTACATGCAAGGCTTGATGAGATGGCACCGGCAATGTATCGACTGAACCATTACCTCGACCACTTCGGCAGCCATTCACTCTTGAGTACCTACACAGAGACTCCACATTCCTGGTACTACAACATGACAGGCATGAACTTTTGGGAGGTTCTCAACTCATCTCACGCTCGTATGGAGAACTTCATCCGCGGGCTCGCGCTGTTCGATGCCCTCCATCCTGTGCTGGCCATGTTTCCGTTCGAGGAGGTCTTGCAACAAGCCAATTCGCCGGACCGTCCGCTTATGGTTGACATAGGTGGTGGTAGAGGTCTCGCCTTGGTTGAAATCAGAAAGGGGTGTCCTAACCTTCAGGGCGAACTGATCCTACAGGACCGTCCGTATGTTCTCAACGACATCACGCCCGAGGACCTTCCTGGAGTGACCAAGATGCCACACGATTTCTTCCAGGAGCAGCCAGTCAAGAACGCTCAGATGTACTATATCCGTCGAGTCCTACATGATTGGCAGGACAAGGATGCTGCACGGATCCTGAAAGCAATTGTCCCTGCCATGGCAAATGACAGCCGCATTATCATTTCCGACATGGCAATCCCCGAGCCAGTCACCTTGAGAGATGCCGGAGCCGTCTGGTTGGATCTCATGATGATGACCATTGGAGGCAAAGAGCGGACCGTCCGTGACTGGGAGAAACTGGCCGAGATGAGCGGGTTGAAACTTGTGCGTGTATGGCAGGAGCCTGAGAAATTCGGCCCTCTCTGTGTCGTCGAATACATGCTTCCCAACCATGACGCGCAGAGAACCTCTAGCGGCGAGACTTCGGACGATGCGACCTTTGATCAGACTGAGATGGCTACCCCACAGATGCCCGCTTTCGACGCAGCTACTCCTTTGGGTGTTGACATGGAACCCTTGGAGCCGCGAGACGAGGATTGGGAGGAACGAACAGTCTTCGGCGATCGAGAGCAGAGCCTCGAACCAGGACGGTCTTGATTGCTTTCACCTGCGCATGCTGTGAATGGAATGCCTCCTATCAGTGGCTGGCACAACATAGCAACCACCGCTGCCCCGTCGACCGGCAGTAGAGAGCAGGTATGGTGGCAATGCTGGCCAGTTGTTGGTGACAATTCACAGTTCAGAGTAGCCAAGCTTGCTCGCCCGCGATCAGATGAACTCGGGAGGTCTGGAGAGACATGTTGTTGAGAAGTAAATATCCATAGGCAGACACAGCTTTTGTCTAGATCGAAAATGGACCTTGTTGCCCAGCTGTTTAGTAAAGAAGGGGTCTGATCTATAATTGGTGGTCACGTGCGTCCTTGACTTATCCTCCCTCAGGCTGCGTTTCACATCGACGGTTGACAGCCTCATCACTCACTTGCTTTTGAGCGACTCCCTTTTCCTTGTCTTCCCAAGCCGACTAGAAGAGCGAGGGAAATTGCTCGCACCCTTGTTCCATCCATAGTCAAGTCAACATAGCAACGATCGAAACTTGTGAAACCCGTCTACTTTGCAACACTATGACCTCCTACTTATCCTACTTCACGTCACACACCTCGAGTGCACCCTCATCTCAAGCCTCCACCCCTCCTGCCAATTCGACATGGTCAAGCACTTTCTCGTCACGCATTGCGACGCTGCGAAAAGCCCTGACAAAAGATTCAGAGGAAGATGATCCAGATAATGAAGACTGCTCCCATATATCCAATGTCCTACGAGCTTATTACACCGAAAAGGGACGGCCCTTTCCTGAGTGGCTCCCGCCAGATCCAAAGAAGCCGATCGTTGCTCCTCCTCAACCACAAGGCTCATACGGACAGTATAACCCTGCACACGGCGCTCAGTACAGCGGTCAGGAACCACATTCCAGAGGCTCCTCTGGGGGGCGCGGAGGTGGCCTCTCTGACCTCTGGGATACGACGTCGGCTTCAGCCGCGCCTCCTCAAAATCAAAGCCTCCGGGCGGCCCGCATCACACCTCATTCAATGCGATCCCATGACTCGGGGAGGTCACAGTCGAGTGGTAACGGTCAGATAGGGAATTTTGACGGCCCTGGTGCTGGAGCAAGGCCTCTCCCTAGCCAGAGGGCTGGAAGCTACCAAGCGAATCCGGTGGCTAATCCAGCAGCTTTAGGATCTCGTGATCGACTACGTGCTCGCCTGCAAGGAGGAGGGAGTGGGAGGAGCAGTCCATCTGCAGGCTTGGGCAGTGGAGGGAATGGCTCCCAGGGGTTGTATGGTGCACATGGCGGAAGTCATGGAAGCCAGAGTCGAAGTGGGTCGTCTCAAGCCTACATGTCGGCTTCCGAACCATGGTCTAGCGGATCACCAGGCGGAGAGACTTACGGTTACAATAATGGTTCTACCGGCGGCAATCTAGCCTCGACCCAATACGGCAATAGGGACCATCGACAACGACCTGGAGGACCACGGTGATGGCCAGAAGGTCAAGCTTGTTATGGGTTGTGGCTCGACACGAGATTTTTGTCAGCCACCCTCTTGTACATCATGAACCAAAAAGGCCCTGCAAAGGGATTCCGGTTCTCCGGCATGGGGTCCCGGCCGTTCCAGTTTCCCATAGCTCGCACTTCGCGGAAGATTCGTTCGACAGTTCCTGTTCGAGTGGCATTTCAACCAATCTTATCGACCAAAGAAGTTCCTTTTGGGACTATGACGAGTACGATCTTTTCCGGGCCGCGCAAGCTAGGGTCGTTGGAACCTGGTATTGTTGGCTAGAATTGAAGAAGATTGCGGAATCCGGCGACCCTGGTCGACAATCTGACATCTTACAAGCTCCAAGAATGGAATCTGTGAGTGGTGCTCGGGTCTCAGGTTGAAGGGAACATGGAACAAATTCCCAATGCTCAGGATCAGCCAACGGGCTATCGTCATGCAGGTTCTTAGGGCTGACACCAGTCCGGAGGGAGCAGATCGAGGCCGGGGCGGCACTATATGTATGGCCCAGCAAGACAGCATCCGTCAGGATCCGGAAGGCTGAAGACAAGCTACCAGGGTCAGACAAGGCTAGCCTAGGCCGAAGTCAGCATCACTTCTTACTAAGCCAGGCGTTCAACCTCATTTTGCCCCAAGCGACAAATAATAATCACAACGCAGGCCCACGGTTTGCGAACTGCTCGTCTAGGGTTCCTGTTGCCAGATCTGCTGCCATCATTTCGATCTGTCCATATTCTTCGAGTCGATTCCAGAGACCCAACGGTTTGGTCCGGCGCGTGAGCAACGATGCTACCTTCGTTCTTACGACACCCTACCTCGCTTAATACAAGCCATCATGTTCTCTCAACCTGCCTTAGGACGTCCGACCTGTTACCTATTTAGGCATACGTGGCTATGCTCGAGTATCATGCAACGCTCTCTGACGCCTTCCTGGTTGAGCTGGGTCGGCCCCCAACTTCGATTGCTGTTGTTGCCATTGAATGAGCCTTGTCAAACGTTGGCTCTCGGCACGTGGCCAGCACCCCCCCGGCGTGGTCGGTATGACGCCCATGATCGGTTGACGGCCTGAAGTTTGAGTACACTGTGTACTCTTTCCCGTCCACACCGTGGACCAGGACGTTCCGGAGCGTTAGGAACAGGCTTCCGGGTGATGACTATCCTGCACTAGGGCTGTGGCGAGGAGATTGACATACGGCAGAGACATCGCAGATGGTCATGGTTTCTTTCTTGTGACCATGCCATGCCATTTGTCTATGGAACAGACTACCGAAAGTACAGGTCCTGCTATTCGGACATATTGCCCCAAACACCATAAGTTGACAAAATTATATGTGTGTCAGCGTCATCCTCTATCATGATTTGGTCTTGTTTTGATTCCAACCCTTACCCTACTTCTTACCCGCCCGGACTTGTGATATGTCATTGTTGCCGTCTGACAAATTTTGCAGCATTACCTGGGTGGCGGCTGGTCTTCGGGCAACGATGTTGTTTACTTGACGGAGCGCCTTATAGATCATCACGATTACTCAAGGCCTACAGATACTGCTTTCATATCTTGGAGCACTGCTGCTGGAAGCTCATGGACGACTCCCAAAAGAAGAGCACCCTCGCGACCAGATATCAAGAACTTCCAGATCCCAACCCCATGGTCAGAGAAAGGCATCAACGACCGAGCTCAGTGTACAGAATACTATTCAGATAGTGCTTTCTCATCACCAGCACACTCGAATCGACTCGTCAAGGAAGGACAGTTCTACTTATTATAAAGTCGTACATTACACACCGACCACTCGATGTCGCATCAGCCTCCCGCCAACCCGGCCAAGGTCACAACAAGCCGGCCGCAGCAGTATCAGCTCGTTTCTCCTGGCACACCAGCTGATCCCCGAGCCATGAGCCAAGTCAGTCCAGGTTTTATTTTTGTAATATCTCCTATGTTTGTGTTGTTTGGTTCTGCTTCTTTCATGCAACTTTTCCAACCAATCTTCCGTTTGACTGTCGTGTGCAATCGTTTCTGCCAGCTGTGCCTCTCAAACACTGTTTTCACGCAAACACTCACCCACAGACGAGGGTGAAGCTGGAGGCGCTAACACAAGATGCAGAACAACAAGGAGCAACTGATCCAGTCACTACGCACGCACAAAGTCAACACCATCACGGAGCTCCGCCGCATCGAGAAGATCTTTGCATACCTAGATTCTGCCGAAGTGACGGAACCCATGACGTCTGCATGGGCGCATTACGTCAACTCGAACAATCTTCTCAATGAGCTTCGCGGATTGACTAGGACCTATCCTTTCAGCTCCGAGTGTCTGGACGAAGCGAAGGCCCTGGTGGTGCGCGACCCCAGTAGGGTTCGCAGCTGGAACTACTGCTGGCTAGTGCTGGTCAAGATTGAAAAGGAGTAAGTACCTTAAGCAAGCACGACGAAGGAGGCTGCCCACGCACGACATCAGGGGGAGGAGGTTGCGGCGGGTGGATGGATGTTGCTGACTTTGATTTTCATCTCTAGGAACCTCCTCAATAAACATGCGCGTGCCTTGGCTGCAAAGACTAGTACTTGGGGCGGACGCAGGCCGACGCAAGCCGAATTCGATCGCTTGGTCAGTGCTTGTGTCGCGGAATGGACGAGGGCGCTTAGGCAGATGCTTCGACATTGGGACAAGCCGCCTAGTACGACTGGGACTTGAGTTCTGGTTGGGGTTGTGGGGTGTGAAGCGACTCGGCGTGATTTGATATGGGAAATGGGAAGATCAGTCGGGTTTGGCGAAAGCAAAGATACATACGACCAGCGCCAGAAACCGGGACTTCGAAGTGGCCATCTATCCCAACATGCGGCATCCAGGCAAAGGAGGCGGGAATGCCGCGGATACATCAGATTCACCTATAGACAGACAACCGATTCAATATTAAGACAGGGATATGGACAGTATGCTAGTATGCTAGCATAACAGACAATGATAGAGGAGTGATCAGTGATCTGAGTAATCAGGAGCCATACTTCCTGACAGCAAGGCTTGCACGGTGATTACAACAGTTAGTGCAGTACATTCAAGGTCTAGTGGTCGGACTACTTGGGACAAGGAGAAAGACTACAAAACAGAACGATATACCTGCCTGCCTACCTGAGACCTCAATGATGGCAGTCAGCATATAGACAGGAGTACCAGCCGTAAGGTAGGCACGTACACAGTAGGGTATCTATCATCTCGACAAGGCAAACGCAAGTAGTATAAGGTAGTCAGTCATACAGACACCCATCAACCCCCTAGCCCCTGAAACCGACTCCTGTTACAAGTTTCAGAACTTGAACCTCAGCCTCGTCAGACTCGACTTTGACTTTGACTTTCATCACTGGTTCGCTGAACAGACTTACAGTAGGTAGGTAGCAATACCCCTATTTCTGAAACGAGTCTCGCCTGAGGTCCTTCAGCGTTTCGAATACCCTACGTACGTACGTACGTATGTACGGACTGTGTTTCGTCCGTTCAGACCGGCACAAGGTACCCATCAGGCCCTAAGTATCTTACTTTGCAAGTCGTATTTGTACAAGTCAGGTAAGATGCTTCCGGTACTAATACCTACCTACTATCTATCTACCTAGGTATCTAGGTACCTTATCCACAGACAGACAGACAGTCCCGTAAACGCGCCAAAGTCTATCAATAGAACCATCGGTACTTACGCACGTATGTACGTACGTGCATCAAACAGAGTCCAACTAGAATCCAACCAGAATCCGATGCAACTCCCCCTTAGCGGGCTGCGGTATTGTATTGTGCGTGTCAGAATCACATCACATGCACATGCGCAGGGCAGCAATAACAAAGAACTGTAAGGAGGCAAGGAGGCAAGGAGGCGGACAGGCAACCCAGACAGACAGACAGACGGATAGGTATGGTACATACATAGACCAGACAGGGGCAGGCATTTCTCCGTGCTTTTTGGTTTGCTTACAGGGGAATTGCCGCGCTCAATTCGAATTTCGAAACGCTATACGTACCCCTCGACTCTCTAAGGTTCTTCTTCCTCTTCCTCTTACACTGCCTGACTACTTGACTCCCTGGTTCCATATTTAGAGTTACAGTAAAAGTCAGTCAATACATAATTGGAGTCAAAAGTCAATAGACGGGGCTGTGAAACGGTAGAGGTGTGAGAGCCGTCAGAGAGCGATGACGAGGCTAAGGAGGCGCTGGTGCTGCCGACATTTGTGGCATTGCTCTGCTCTGCTCTACGTCCGATACAGTACGTACTTAGTAGTTAGACTTTATATATTTCGTGTTCAGATTCAGATTCGGATTCGGGGTTCCAGTAAACTACACAGTACTTGGATCCATGGAGGATTGATTGACTGGTGTCCCTTGTCCCTTGTCTTTCGTCTCTTGTCTCTTGTCCCGAGGATTTCTTTTGTTCCAATCCATTCGCCTACTTTAGTCTTCGGCAATCCTGTATATTATCTTCTTGGAGGACGTCCGAGTAGTGGACTGAGATATCTTTTTCTTTCTCTTGCCTTTCTCGTTCTGTCTGCATATAATTTCTCGTTCTTTCTGCATATATCTTCTTTCGCGATAGATCTCTTTCTTCTTCAGCTTACCAAGCTTGCTGATCTGCTGTGGCATCAAGTTTGGAGGGCTGCGACTCATTCATCTGCGAGACTGCCGCGTCCGTCCTCTTCTCGGCGTCGACCACAATGGTCGCTAGATTGGGCAATATCTCTGCCCTCAAGGACTTTCTTGCCGTGAGTACTGTACCCTGCTTGTTGACGGGCACCATCGAGTCTCGATGACTCTCTTTGATATTCACCTTCTTGATGGTCGTCCTCGATGACTCTTTCTGATATTCACCTGCTTGATGGTCACCTTCTCGATGGTCACCTCTCCTGGTCGTTTTGCTGACATGCTCGTCGGCGATGGGTAGTTTCTGACCACTGTTCGCGGCGATCTCTCTCATATCACCGCTCCCCCATTCATTCTCGCTCCACAATCGCTCACCGAATTCCCCAGCTACTGGGCCGAACGACCAGCACTGTTCACAGCTGCGGCGCACGAACCCTCTGCCGAAAAGAGAATCCTGCTCGTTGTGAAATTATACCTCGCCTCGCTGCAACGGCAGTACTATGTCGGCCGGACGGTCAAGGAGGGGTTGAAGAAACCACTCAACCCGTTTCTAGGAGAGTTGTTTCTCTGCGAGTACACCCACCACGACATAGTCGATGAGAAGTCCTCCGCCTCGACCGTCCGAGTCATCGCCGAACAGGTCTCTCATCATCCGCCCACAACGGCATGTTACCTGTCCGCCGACGAAGACGGGGTTCATGCCCAGGCATACTCGACCCAACACACTTCGTTGTCCGGCACATCAATCGTGATCCGTCAAACCGGCCATGCCGTACTCACGGTCGACAAGTACAACGAAAAGTATCTCCTTCCTTTACCTGACGTTTGTGCTCGAGGCGTGCTTTCTGGTGTGCCGTGGCCCGAGCTGAACGATACGTACAAGATCGTAAGCTCGAGCGGATTTACCGCCGAGATGAAGTTCACTGGGAAAGCGTTTTGGGGCGGCGAACGGAATATGTTTGAAACCTTGATCTACCGTACGGAAGATGTGCAGAAGAAGCCTGTCTTCACGGTGTCAGGGAGCTGGAGCTCTCGGTTTACCGTCTTCAATGCTTCACGCGAGAAGATGGAGGTGTTTGACCTTTCAGACCCTCAAGTCCAGCCTGTTCCCATGTCCATCAGCCCGTTGGAACAGCAGAATCCGTGGGAATCCAGACGAGCTTGGGCTCCGACGTTCGATGCCATCAGGAAAGCCGACCATACTGCCGTCGTGAATGAGAAGTCCAAGCTCGAAAATGCTCAGCGCCGTATGAGGAAGCAGGAGCTCAAGGACGGGAAGCAATGGGAGTCTATGTTCTTTACCAGGTGTGACCGGACAGGAGTGCAGAACCTTTTTGATCAGCTCGATTTCGCAGAGGCGGAGCGATTACGAGGGTCCGATGGTTGTTGGAGATTCGATCGGAACAAGGAGATCATGTGGAGAAATGGTCGAGCTGCTGGGAGGCCTGAGTCGCCAATGGGATGAAGAACAGCTGCTCGAAACGGTGATGAATCCAGTTGCATCCTCTCCGGCCGTTGGTGAGAGGCGTGCTGGCCGCTGAAGAAACCGGGGTGGGCTGCTGCTGCTAGACACAATGGACGCATCATGACCAATAGGCATCTCCTTTTTCCTTTTTCAGTCTCGCTTGACCCGTTCGGTGACATAGACGTGATCGCCAGTGCGCAGGATCGCACCCGAAGGACCGGCAAAGGCGTATTGGCCAAACACAGGTTTATCTATGAGGGTTGTCAGTTATATAATTTGTAGAATGAAGGGGAAGGACAAGATAAATTACGTGGAAACTTGTCATTGACTCGGCGGTCACTCGCCAACAGACCATAGAGCTGACGATCTCGTTGAATCATCCCACCCGTCTCGGGATCGGCGTTTAGACTGAGGCACCGAACACACCGAAAGATACACTTGATTGTGACCTCCTGTGCCTCGTCTGACTGGGAGCGAACCAGCAATGACGACCAGTTGTCCTCGTCATATGGTGGAAGTTGACCCTTGACGTCAATATGAATGTTAGGTCGTAAACGCAGAATGATGTCTTCGCCCTGGTAAGCCTTGGGTAGTCGTGAGCGTGCATCTTCCTCCGAGGCTGTGGAGGTGATTAATAAGGGGGCGGCATCGGCGAATCGGATGCGTTGAGGTTGCAATCCTTCTCGAAGAGCCAGGGAGAGGGCATTGTGCTGACTAGGCACGTATGCTGCCCCCTGGAATCTCCCGACGTCCCGTGCCACCGATGCACAGCAGACGCACATCCTGATCGAGATGCTTGGAAAAGAATGCGGCGGGTTCGTCGCCCAGATCGATACCAATAGCCGTAGTGCCGAAGATACTGACTTCGAACGTCTTCTTATGTAACAACGATAGCGGGGAGGGTGTCAACGGGACGGTGATGGACGAAGGGGGGTTCGGAATGGATGTGGTTGATGGTCAGCTTGGTCCAGGAGTCGTCGATAACAGGCTTGAACTGGGTGAGCTTGAAGTTCTTCTTGATCGTGAGGAACGTAGCCAGGCGAGAGTTGTCTTTAGGCGGCGTGACTAGAACAAACGATCGGTCGAAGCGGAGGCCCTCGTTGGTAAGCTCGACAGACGAGACTTGAACGGGCGGCAGAGACTTGACCGGGTAGATGAAGAGCTATAGTTGTCAGATCAGACGAGGTCATCATGAAGTACGCCAGCATTATGTGTGTGACTTACTCTCTGAATGGTGAGAGACATAGATAGCACTGTTGAGCTGCTCGCTCTCCAACTCCTGGTATGTCAAGTCATTCCTAATGTCTCAACCGGACCATTGCGTGCCAACGGCCTCCCTCGCCTGACTTGGTAAGCGGCAGCGATGGGGGAGAAAGAAAAGTCGGACGCCAGAAGAGGGAGTCGAGGGCGAGTCAGGCCACTTTTATCCCTGAGCTCGGCGTCGTGGTAACGTGTCGATAATCGTGATGGAGCTCACGAGTGGCGGCGGAGAAACGATATGGTGAGTAACTGACTTACAGCGTTTGTCATCGTCGCATACGCGCTATACGAAGATGCCGCAATTAGTTCCTTACATTAGAACTGACAAAGGGGATGACATTCAGTTCCCATGGTAAAATCTCTTGCTCATTCAGCCGATAGAGGGGGAGCCAGGTTGTCACGTGATTGGCCCTTGTATAGGTGGCTGTCTCAACCAATCAGAATTTTTATACGCAGCCTGGGTCACGCTGAGTCAGCCTTCATTTCGCTAGTCCCAATCAGGCGATTCTGCCCGAATTTTCCCAAATTGTCTTCGTCGTCGCGGCTCAAAATCGACCCAAACATCGTCGCCTCCCAGCGTCCTATCGTTGTTGTCTGATTTTCAATCAGTATCCGAGATTCAACTGAATGAACGGGAACAGCATCTCGAACAGCATCTCTGCCAATACCTGAAAGTCTGCAATCTCCAAGTCAGCCAATCTGGCCGCCACCGGCGCCGCCTCATGGCACCCTTCTCCCATCAAGCTGCCGCCTCTCGATTCTCCCGGCAGGTCATCTCACATGGACGTGAATCAGATTGCTCCCCCGATGGGGGCCGACAGGGCCTGTAATACCTGTAGACAACGCCGGGTCAAGGTATGTATATACTGATGTCTCTGCCTGGGGTTGTTGCTCACCGGGCTAGTGTGATAAACGGCTACCGGGATGCCAACGATGTGAGAAGTTGGGCAAACCCTGCACCGGATATGATACCGAACGGAAGTTCCTAGACGAGGGGATCAAGGTCCGACGGAAATATGATTTCAACTATCAACCCTTACCAGATCCACCAAAACCCTCAAATTCGACCACTCCTCGGAAGCATCCTGTAAGTCCATACGACCTAAGTCGAATATCATCTGTTGACGGTGACAGACCTCAAGCACACCACCTGATACTTCGCGTACCAATATACCCTCATTCCAGAGTAGCTTGAATCAGTCATACCCCATCATCCCGCAAATACTATCACCGCCTGCCATTTCCACGCCCGACACTCCCCCAAGTATACCCTCAACAGCACGATCCTCGCTCGGCAATAATCAATTTCCGGCATTCGGAATCTTCAACCACCAGAGTCCTGACTTCCGTCCTTTTGCGACACCGCCGCCGCCATCATCACAACTACCTCCGCCTTCCCTACAGCTTCCGCCTGTTCAACCTATCCAACCCGCCCAGCGTCAAGCCAATGTCCCTCAGCCCAACAACCCAGCCAACTTGCAATATCCTCCTCAGGACTATGACAGCTTTCAACATGCCCAGGAGCATCCAACTGCCAAACTGCTTCTCGGTAGACCCCACTATGCCGAGTCCGACATGGACACCTCAATCAGCGAGGACTATTTCGATCTCGACATCGATACATATTATGCTAAAGGAAACAATGCTTGTGGATTCATCCCCGGTCTTCCTGTCATCTTGACCGATCAAAGTGAGCCAGAAACCGATGAAGATTTGTTGACGAGTGATTATGCATCCTTGAGTGGAAGGTCATCAGTATACGAGGGGTACGCAGAGACACGCTATTCTCACAATGTCAACTTGTATTGCTAACACCTTTTGTCAGCTCCGAAGGAAGTCGGACCAAGCCCGAGTACAGCCAGAAATACCTTCACGAGAGAGCCACCGAACTTGCATGCTTGACTCGACATTTCGTCCAGGCCATATCTCCATCGTGAGTTTGTCCAGTGGCTTGCCCAAAGGCTGTGCCATCTAACTTTTAACTTAGGATGGATCTGTTCGACCTAGATACCTACTTCAGCCGAATTGTGCCTTTGAAAGCAGTACAAAATGTCATGTTGCGATCAGCAATGGCCGCGGTTGCTGCCAACCAGATCGGCCAGCTTCTAGCCAATCATTCTCCTAGAGAGGATTTACAACATCTTCTGCCCATCATGGGGGAGGAGGGTAGCATGCAACACACCGATTGGTTTTACAAGGCTGCAAACTATTACGACCGCGGCATCTCCTACCTAAGAATCTTCCTTCAACGTTGGCTAAGTGATACCAACAATGACTGGACTGGACACGCTTCGAGGTACAATGCGCCAAGACACCTCTCCGAGACAGGTACCAAGAGTGCCCTTAATGCTGCTCCACCTCACAAGAGACGACGGATCAGCAGTCAGGAATCATCTGGTGCAGATATGGAAGCGTTGGTCGCAGCTATATCGGTCTTTTCCTTGTATGAATCATTGGACAACCCAACGGATGACTGGTCTCAGTAAGTTGGACCCCTAACCACGAGTCATCGGATCTATCTGACTCCTCTCTACAGACATCTTGACGGATTCAAAGCTCTACTGGAGACCAAAATCATACCCCAAGCCATGTCCATCCCACGTCCCCGTGTAGACCCCTTCATTTCCATGAAAGCGGGTCGAGCTGCCTTCTGGAATTTTGCTCGAGCCGATTACCTAGCGGCCTACATCAACCACTCCAAAACACGGCTTGACCCTGACAACCTGACAATGTGGAAGGCTGCAGGATTACCTGTGACAGATGATGGCACATTGACTTACAGCGACCCGGCCACACCTGGTAGTGCCATCGTGTCATACCGACCTGGAGATAGGGAAGATCTGGTGTCGTGCACCTTGATATGGATCGTTCTTCGAACGATGAATTTCATCGCTCCTCAGGAGGAGGGCGGGGCCAGCACGGCAAACACGCCCAGGAGTCTCGACAGTGCGACGACCAAGACTGCTTCGGATGGCGGTGTTCCGAACTCAATTCGGACCCGGATTGCTCAATGGAAGCAACTACGCCGCCAACTAGAGGACTGGTACGACAATCTACCGTTCACGTTCCAGCCCTATGCGATTATGGGGGCACAGAATTCCTCGGACCAACCGCCTGAGCAGCCCCCGCGCTTCACCCGCATTTTCTTTTCCGTGCCTATGTGCGCTGCGGCTTTACAACTTTACCACTTTGCGCAGATCCTGTTACTGTTGAACCAACCGATGGACGAAAGCGACACGCGCAACCTAGCCAATCGAATCCGCATGTTTCGTAAGGTGTCCGAAGAGTCGGAGCACCACAGCCGACAGATCTGTGGGATTGCATTGGGCAAGCCTCCCCCTGCCGTTGCCAGACAGATGGTTCACTCACTGTACTTGGCCGGTTTGTGCTTCGAGGGAAAAGACGATCGTATGGTGGTGCTTGATTTACTAAAGAATATCGAAAGGGAGACTGGTGCGTCGACGGCGCAGCGTATCAGAGACTTGCGCGACCAATGGCGGTGGGAAGATGAGGTACAGGAGGTGGAGTGAGATGATCCGACGACATTGTTGGTGTGATTTGTATACTTGTTGTATTTGCTGGACAAATGCAAGTATTAACGACCTTGATGAAAAGGACGAAAAGCTTGGTATTGCGGCCAATGTCGCGGAATGGAGTTTCTCATTGGCAACAAGGATATGACGGCCGGCGTGATGCTGTTCGCTATTACTACGTATCTTCCAAGGTTGTCATTCTACCAAGAAAGAGCCAAGGACAAACAATACGTAGGACAGAAAAATCTATCAATAATCTATCGGCTTGAATGATAAATTGATAAGATCGAGACCACCGGAGTGTATGTACATGTAGTCTAGCCTCGCCTTGCATTCGGTGGTGGTTCCATTTTCCAGACGACGGCTTTATCCTCTAGCGGCGATGCAATGTCACTACTCCAGAGCATCTGTCTCGGCCAATATAGCTTAATCAGGTAACTCGCTGCCAACATTCCCTTTTCAGACGCACTGAGCAATTTAACCGGAGTGGGGCACCTGACCAAAACGCTACGGCCTTTATTGCTGCTTTACCTTTGTACCAGCTGCCTAACTTGTTCCAGCTCAATTTCTCGCCCAACCCTACCGCATACGGCAGGCGGCGCTTTTTCGGCGTGCTGCTGCTTTAATCCGGGAGACGATCTCGCCCAGGTGTAAACCTTTTTCCGCTCAACATGGACCAAGAGTCAAGGCTTCAATCGCTGGTGAGGCGGCGATCAAATGTATCATCGATATTGATTTGCCATGCATTCTACCGCCATGGGATCCGCAGGGGCGTCAAGTCCATCGCCCTTCTCGCCTTGTGGGGAAGTGAAGCGACAAGTTCGTCTGTGTCTTAACTCGAAACGACCATCTTCATCATCACCTACTCCGAGTTTTGCTCTCGCTCGGCCCGTGGCGCGGCCTTTTCTTTCTTTCTGATTGATGGCCTCGCTGGCCTGTCGGACGTCACTCTGGCAAATGAGTAATTGATGAATTCTACTATGTATAATAAGATGCCGCGCGCGTCACATTCAAACCCAAACACAGCAAATACGGTGAGAGCCTGTCAGAAGTCAGTCGGTTATTGTCGTGACGATCGCTGGTTGGGCATCAACCATCGACCCCTTGGGCAGCTCATCTCATCTCATTTCATCTGATCTCCTATCCCTTGCTAAGTTCAGGCATACCCTGGAACAAACGACAAATTCTTGAACTTTGTTTTTCCATCATACTGCCCAACCGGACCCCCTTACTAGCCTCATCAGGATTTTCTTGGATTGTTGATATCTACGTAATTATACCCATAAGAGGCCCAGGAGGAAGACAGCAGAGATCTGTTTGTCGTCGAACTTCATCTCTCAACCATATAGCGCTGCTATAGACCAGCAAGAGATCTACGAATACACATTTCCAAGATGTCGAGGTCGACACCGACGATCGAAGTGTTGGGCATATCGACTGTGGCGGTGGATGACCATAATGTCCTGTCCAGTACGGAAAACAAATCCTCTCTTCAGTCACGGCTACGGCTCCATGGTCGGATAACAGTGTTTGACCAAGACGGATCCTTCGACAAGGTCAAGATCCGATTGCGAGGAGCGATCAGATCAAGAATTGGGCAACAGGTGGCCGTGGAAAGGGTTCGTCAATGCAAATCAATTTTCCTAACAATAGGCGGCACAAGGCTAACATGTATCTTTCCTGTTATAGCTCCCATCCTCCACCGAAGTGCGGTCAAACCTCGATTTCAAGCCTGTCTATTCTGCATCCCGCCAACCGACGGATGAACAACATCTCGACTTTGCCTGTGCTATCCCTTCAATGAGTGATCGACGGGACTTTTCCGGTGACGCCGGTCTCGATGGTCGACGACAGAAACCCTCCTTTCCAAGCGACATGCTGGACAATGTCGTACCGTCTATGACGGTTTCCGGCTCCACGTACATCACGCGCGTCACGGCGCTGAAGGATAGACACCTCGTCCAAGGGTCATGCGAGGTCCTCTACTGGCTTGAAGCACAGTTCTTCCGGTCGGGCTCTCGAGAAGTCATTCGAAAACTGAGCTGTCCGGTCGACATGTCTTCGCTGGCCATGCCGATGGAGGTCGAGTTGTCGTCTTCTTCTTCCTCGTTGCATGCGGACGGCACCGACTACGTCGAACAACATGCCAAACCACAGCAAGCGAGATCGATGAACCGATTTTTCACCGCTTCCCACGCGCATCCCGAATTGTCCATCCATCTGCCCAAACATCTTGGGTATCTGATCTCCGACTCGTCCAGTCTGGCTACCGGGTGTCGTCGGCTGTCTATCCCCGTCACGGTTGATGTCGTTCTACCTCCACCGTCGCATTCAAATTCCCATTCACAACTCACCCAGCGGCGGCAAGGCGAGCAACCGACACAAAGTCCGAAATGCTCCATCAAAACGAAATGGTTCACACGCAAGACATTCAGTACGGGACCAGCGGCCATCGAATCTGTCGTTCACAACACTACCGTCTCGAGCCAAGATTTGGTGGTGACACTCCCTCCTCTATATAGTAGCGCGATGGCAGGATCGGATTCATCCTCGACATGCACAAAATACTCGACATCAATGGAGATGGATCTTCTGCTGCCTGAATCTGTCACCACCCCTTCAGTCTCTACTGAGCTGTTGGACATCGCTTATACCCTGGACTTGTCGATGAAATTCGAGTCGGAGGATATGCTGAAGGTCCCATATGTGGCCCATCTCAGCCTGCCGGTGAAGCTGCGAGCAGCTCAGCCGTATTCGGTGGTCGGACCATATTGTTTCGATCCGTTGTTGGGTTATATTGATGAGCGTGCAGAGGAGCTTCTGTACGCTCCGCCTCCATATGTTCCTTGATCACGTTCTTCTCGGGCTATGCTGAAGGGAAGGCTTGGGGCGACATTCCTCATGTTCAGGTCTTTTGGCGGTGTGATCTTGTGACGCTTGGAATCGAGTGAGCTGGTCTCGTCTCAGATCAAGCGCACGCTATACACTTTTACAGTCGATTTTTCATTTGGCGATATTTGAACAAAGCGACGGCGCTGGGAAAGAGGCTCAGAGAAGGCCAGCAAGCATAGATACCCTTTTTTTTTATAGATTTGGTAATATAGACTTAGATATAGACTTAGAAGTCGTGTCACTGGAAGGAGAAAGTGACTGTAATATAAACATGCAAAGAGACCTGGAACTACTATACTGTAACTGTCCCAAGTCCTCCTCTCAACCACCTTACCTACCTACACATTATACAGAACACATCCGGGGTAAGAATACCCTTTACTGGAGTAGGTAGCTGATAGCTAATAGCGGCGTGCTTAGCATTACCAGTGGTCGCCCCTGCAGCCCCTTGAACAGCTAAAGCGGCAGCGCAGCAAGCCCCCAACTACCTAGGTACATTAATGCAGGTGTCTACGTACGTACCTGTATCCAACCCCCATTTACTTCAGCTGTCAATTCACTCTCTGCACCGTCGGCCCATGAGGCCGTGAGGAAAGAGACAGACATGTTGAGTGGCATCCTCATCTTCAACCAGAAAGGGGAGAACCTCATCTTTCGAGCGTTCCGACCCGACTGTCGTCCTCGTCTCGCAGACATCTTCCGCATCCAAGTCATCTCAAACGCCCAGGTGCGGTCACCCATCCTCACGCTCGGATCGACGACGTTCAGCCATGTCAAGCATGAAAACATCTACATCGTGGCCATCACCAAAAGCAATGCCAACGCCGGCGTGATCTTCGAGTTCCTCTACCGCTTCATAGGGCTGGGAAAGCAATATTTCGGCAAATTCGACGAAGATGCAGTCAAGAACAACTTTGTGCTCATTTATGAGTTACTCGATGGTATGGATAAGAACTACACTCAAACACAGACCCAAATTGGACATCTCAAACACAGACCCAACTTGGACATCTAGTGTCAATATTTACAATCCAGAAAGCTGACTTGGCCTTCATTTGTCGTGTCTAGAGATCCTCGACTTCGGATACCCGCAATACACCGACGTCGACGTGCTCAAGATGTACATTACACCGGACAACATTTCGTCTGCGATCCGCTCAGTGTCGGCACCGTCACGCGACACGTCGAAAATCACAATGCAAGCGACGGGCGCGCAGTCCTGGCGAAGAGGAGACATCAAATACCGCAAGAACGAAGCGTTTGTGGACGTGATCGAGGACGTCAACCTCCTGATGAGCGCGACAGGGACGGTGCTCCGCGCCGATGTCACGGGCCAGATCGTGATGCGGGCCTACCTGAGCGGCACGCCCGAATGCAAATTCGGCCTCAACGACCAATTGGTGGTTGGGCAGGTTCAGCACGGCATCGACGGACCGATAGGCAACCAGGACGGCAAACGCAAAGCGACCCGCGCCGCGGCCGGGTCGGTGACGCTGGAAGACTGCCAATTCCATCAATGTGTGCAGCTGGGCAAGTTCGAGAGCGATAGGACCATATCGTTTGTGCCGCCGGACGGAGAATTCGAATTGATGCGCTACCGGGCCGTCGAGAACGTCAACCTCCCCTTCAAAGTCCATGCTATCGTGCGCGAAGTTGGCACCACCAAAGTCGAGTACAGTATCGCCGTCAAAGCCAATTATGGGAGTAAACTGTTTGCGACCAATGTTGTCGTCAGGATCCCCACGCCGCTGAATACCGCTAGTATCACCGAACGCACGACACAGGGAAAAGCCAAATACGAGCCCGAGAACAATTGTATCGTCTGGAAGATTGCCCGGTTCGTCGGTGGTAGCGAGTTCGTCCTCAGTGCCGAAGCACACTTGACCAGTATGACGAACCAGAAGGCCTGGTCTAGACCGCCGTTGAGCATGAATTTCTCCTTGCTCATGTTTACCAGCTCCGGCTTGTTGGTTCGCTATTTGAAGGTCTTTGAGAAAAGTAATTACAGCAGTGTCAAGTGGGTACGCTATATGACCAAAGCAGGGAGTTATGAGATACGGTTTTGAGACAACAAATCACAATTTTGCTTTTGACATGGTATGCTTTGCTGGCCGCTAGGGTGGTCCTTCCAGCTGGACTTACTTTGGAACGAATGACCTGGCTTGTTGGGCTCCCTACCACACCATTTGAAGTCGACGAACTTACCCAACTCCGGTAGGCGGTATCCCGATCAATGACTCTGGCACCGAGGGGGGTTGAAACGATTACTTTCCGTCATTCTATCATGTCGAACCGACTTCCAAAGCGCAACATGCATGGTACACTACATTTTGGCCAAATGGGTTCTATGGCTGCGGCACCTGGCTGCCAATCTGCGACTGACGAGTGAATTAGTTACAGAAGATGCCGTCCTGTCGTCTGTTGGTTGTGTGCACTAAGGTGGTCAAGACAAGTTGGGCTAAAGGCCTTCGTTCTGCCGATGGAGCTGGAAGTTCCGCCTCTATTAGCACCACAGCTCCCCACGGCACGGCATATCGCAGCACCTGACCGCCCAGGAACTGCAATAACTGGAGGAGCATTACACAAGCTGCTCAGAGCGGGGGCCGTGTTTACAGGTCTCTCATCAACGAGAACAACATGACGGCTTTTCGAGAAGAAGCATCGCCACCCGAGCCACTGTTGAGCGCGACATCGCAGTCGAAACCGGAGTCGGAAATCAAAAGCAGAAGCAGGAAGAGAAGTAGGAGCATGGACATGGAGATGTGCCCCGAAGAACGTGGTGACACATATGGTATTGCCATATCATGCCATGCCATGTCAGTAGGTACCTATACATACCTTAGGTGGGTACCTAGGTACATACGATGCCAATGTACTGGTGCCGGTTCGCTGGAAGTGTATGGTATGGTACCCAAGTTGAAAGGTCAAGGTATAAGGTGCTAGGCCCATAAGGCACCTGATTCATACAACTAGGAATTGTATGTATGTCTGTCCATTGTACGTTGCGTTGCCTGTGCCCAGTGCCCTGTGCTTGACTACCTTACCCCCCCAAGCAGCCACCCAGTCAAGCCAGCCAGCCAACCCAACCCAACCCAACCCACAGAAAGACTAACCACCCTTCTTCTATCTCTCTCTCGCACTGATCACCAACTCTCAATATCCAAATTGGTTCTTGAGATCCTCCCACCTCTCCTGAGGCCAACGTTTCCCTCCCCCAGCAACAAGCTCCATCGCTTTCCCAGACTATCCCTGTCTTTGCCCAGGATGCGGGCACAATCATTCCAGTCGCGTCTCGACAGTCGGAACTTCTCCAACACTGTCTCGACTAGCGCTCGGTCGTCTTCGATCGTCCATTCGCCGTCTTCTATTGATGGGGAGGATCCATATGCCGAATCCGAGTCGCGGTCGCGGTCGCGGTCGCGGTCGGAATACTGGCGTTGATGATAATGATTTTGATGCTGATGCTGATGTTGTTGTTGTTGATGTTGATGATGGTGTTCCCGTTGGGGACTCATCATAGGGGGGCATTTCGAGCTCAACTTCTTCTTGTTGTTGTTGCTGTTGCTGTTGGGTTTCTTCGGCGGGAGGTTCAAGGGCACGGAAGTCGTCGGCGCATAGACCTAGTGGCATGGCCAAGGGGATGCATCGGCGTCGCTTTGGTGTGCGCACTATTCGCGGGGATGATTGTCTTGGGTGATATTCGTCCTCCATTTGAATATCTGATGACCATCCACTCGAGGAGAGGTCTTGTTCGAATTCGCTGCGTCTTCGTTTGTTCGCGCCTCGGGTTGGTTGTTGCTGTTGTTGTTGTTGGCTAGGTCTTGATGGAGCTGGGTTTCGATGGGCTGACTGTATGAATGGGTCGTCGAGTTCTGGCGGTGTGGGTGTGGGTGTGTTTACCAACACTGGCTGCGCCGAGGGAGTGCCTAGGATTGCTTGTAGGGCGCGACATGTTGATGATAGTGGACTTGGACGCGCATGTTGGAATATCGATTGTGAGTGAGATTGAGAATGCTGAGGTGCTTGCGGTGGGTATGCGCTGAAGGATTGGAGCTTGGGTCGTTGCGATTTCGAGGTGTGAGGCGCGGCGCCGTCGCATGAGAAGGCGGACGGGAGAAGCATTGCGCCGGTCGCTGTGCGCTGTGATGTGTTTTGCGCGGAGAAGCCTGATGTCTATTGAGGAAGATGGAGGAATCTCACTAGGTGAGATCGCTTTCTCCTTTGTCTTTGTCTACTGCGCGAGGTGTGAGTCCTTGCGGAACACACTGAGAAACGCTGTCGGCGCAGACACCAGAGTTGTCGCTTGTGTGTACGTTTATGTGCTATGCTGTGCTGTCGGACTTTGTGTTCAAGGCTAAGTGGTCTGAGGTCCGTGCAGTAGAATGAGGCGAGGGAAAGATAGGAGTCGAGTGACTGGAGGAGATGGGATGCAATGCAATGGATCCTGGATGCTGGCGGTGTGCGACGGAGGCCGAAGCTGCGGACTAGGCGCACTTATAGATGGAGGAGTCGAGCCAACTATGCATGTGGACAGGCAGATGAAGAAATCGGCAAGAAGACGGCAGTTTCTGTAATGTGCTCAAAACTGGCGCTGCATCGGATGTGATGGATGCAGTGATAGAAGCAGTAATGGATGGAAGAGTGAATGGATGAATGATTTTGGGATGCGATGGAAACGAAAGCTGAGAGATGCGATGCAGGTGGGCAGCAGATGGAACGGGCGCGCGGGCGGGAGCGTCGATGATCTGCCACTGACACTGGCACTCGCAACTAGTGAGGACCTGCTAGTGTCTTTAGGCGGTGGGCATAGTTAGGGGGGTGCCTAGCTAGGTGCCTCTTAGGGCCTCCGTAGCCTCACTAGATGCCTACCTCAGGCCTACCTTAGGCTAGTTGGGGAGCTTGGGACCCATAAGGCCCCGGTCAAGCGCCGGCGGTCCAAGGATCAGGGGTCGAAACCACATCGAGATCCATATCTGTAGGCTTCTTGCTCTTCTAACGTCTTTTCTGTTACTCATTGATCCACGTAACATGTCTCTATGGCTTATTGCAGAGTAGAATGGAGCATAAGGGACTACAGAGCGTACGGTACTACGACTGCTGCCCAAGGTATCCCACAGATATCAATCACGTATCCCACAGGTATCCCACAGGCTTACGACTCGTTGAAGCCCCAGCTGCCTTCCTGTCAAAGCCATGCTTCCACGAACGTCCCTATATGCAGTCAACCACGTTCAAGTTGGCCTATGCTCTTCTGCCCCATACTGCTACTGTGAAGGTCGCCGTCACCTGCATCTTCTACTCGTACAGTGCTAGCATCCTTCCACGGTTAGTTGTCTCTCGCTGCAGAACCCTTGGATTGTGCATGGCTACTACAGTAATTCTCGGTTAGAGCGATGGCATATTTTGGGCCGATATTATCGGTATATCGGCTACATCGTAATAGCAAAACGCCAAGAGTCTTACGTAACCCTATCGCGCTCTTTATTTCTAGCCTACTTTAGACTAGCGCGCTAGATATTTCTTAGAAATCGTTACTCTTAACGTAGAATTAGCGCCTTGGCAGTAGATTACTACGGTATTCCTATAGCGATACTATATAAATTTCCTAGAAAGCTAACGATATAAGCTTATAACCATAAATATCGTTATCTATACCAAAAATTTCGCCGGCTGCGCCGGCCTATCGCTATACCCTGCGCAATCGCTATAAGGCCCTATCGCTCTAACCGAGATTTACTGTAGGTAGCTAGCTGCCTTAGCTGATCCAACATACCCCTCCATCAAACACAGGCGTCGCCCTACAATCGATGGCAGCATGGACGGCAGTTCTGCCCGACCACGAACTAACGATACACTGCTCGCCAGCTCGGGACTTTTATTGATTGGCGTCGCTCGGAGAATTACTGCTGGTCCATGTCCATGTCTATCTATCGAGAGACAGCTGGTCAGTGCCACAATCGATACGGGCCGTGGGCACCGACACCAAGGGTCGGGCTGGGTTTACTCATGAAGCTCGATCCTTGACCGGTGAGCTTGACAGGCACAATATAGCAATGCTTCCTGCGTTTATTGTTGCGAGATACCGGAATCTCCCTCTGAGCTTGGCTTGAGCTTTGAAGAATCTGGAGCTTGACGCGTCTTTCTTCATCACTTCTGACGCGTGACGCGTGACGTGGAAACGCGTACTCCGGAACCGGAAAAGCTTCACCTGTTGAGGTCACATGACTGGCATTCTTCGACTTCATTTTCATTGTTGTTCAAAGTCCAGACCACTCATTCTGGACCGACCATGGCCGGAAGCTCAGATACCGAGTACCCTTGCAATTCTACCTGTTTGGCATGAAGCTCTGCAGGCTCTCGAGTACCCTGGGACGATTTGAAATTGGGTTATGTGCAAAACAACACCAGCATTGGGCACCTCAATCGCCATCCCAGTCCGTTGGAAAAAGTACCCTCTGGGAGTCGACAACTCTCCTAATATGGCAGAAGGTTGCCAACAGGAAGCACGGCTGACTTCCATTCCGGCCTGAGTCGAGTCCTGTCGACAGATGACGCCGACAAAGACATTCTTCTGCGTCTTTGTCCTCCTTCTGATTTTCCAGCCTCGTGAGCTGGACCGTCCTCTGGTTTCCATTGTTTGTTCTGAAGCCGCTATGGGCTCGCCATTAAGGCCGCATTCCTATAGGATGCTCACAAGGTTCTCATGTTGAGCTATCCCTTGAACGCGTGTCGATTGCTTATTCCGGCAGGACAGTCATGATCTATCCTCCAACTGAACAGGCTTGATCGCCTGTTGCGGCAAACTTCTCGTCTTATCATCCAATTGAAACCCCGTCGGCTTCCCCCATCCCAGTCGCGCTTCTACGTACCAAAGCAGCCGTTACTTTCCTTTCTTTCATGTCTTTCTTGACAAAAGCCATGTCCATTAACTAGCCAGCGGCGTGGTCTCTCTCTTCTCCCCTCAGATCGGCCCTCTCGGTGAAGTTCCGTAAGTTGTCAATATGACGAACTTCCAAGGAGCCTTTCTGGCAATTATTTTCACCCTGACCTTCGGCAATGCTGATGCTTTCTGGCGTATGGTCTGTGGTACCGTCCAGGTAGGAAGAGTCGATCCCATCGTCTCCCCTGGTGGCATCGCTGGGCACTGTCACACCATTGCCGGACCAAACAGTATGTTCTAAAGGGTCTCTTTCCTCTATTTGACTGATTATGAAACAGACATCAATACGACATCGACTTATGATAGTCTACAGGCGTCCTACTGTACCTCGTGCAGCATCCAAAAGGACAAGAGTGCTTACTGGACTCCTCAACTGTACTACAGGCATCGTAATGGCTCTTTCGAGGAAGTCCCACACGATGGAACTGTGGTGTATTACCTGGATCGTGGGGTTGACATCCCCAACATGGTTCCTTTCCCGCCCGGATTCCGAATGCTTTCTGGAGATGCTGCCGCTCGAGCCTATGACCCCTTGACCCTCACTTATGGAAACAGGAGCTACGCCGGCACACCCATCTCTGATAGGACCAGTTTCGCCTGTCTGGACAGCAGTGGCCCCATGCCTGAGACGCCCGGTTTCAACGTAACCAAGTGCAGCTCGGGTCTACGTGCGCAAATCCACTTCCAGAGTTGCTGGGATGGTGTCAATCTGTACAAATCGGATCAGAGCCATGTTGCCTATCTGTCTGGAATGGACAACGGCATCTGCCCACCTGATCATCCCAAGCTGCTCCCTCATCTGTTCTTCGAGATCATCTACTCGGTCAACAGCATCGACCAGTCGGACGGAGGCATGTTTGTCTTCTCCAATGGCGACACCACCGGCTACGGCTTCCACGGCGATTTCTTGAATGGCTGGGACCAGCAAGTGCAAGAGGACGCCATTGCGCAATGTATGGGAGCTGCGGCCACAAATGACGGACAGATCGGTCTCTGTCCTCCTCTGGCAGCATCCGTGGATCCTTACTACAGCCAAAACTGTCCGGAGCAGCCAGCCGTGGTTAATGAGACTGTCCACGGCATGCTGAAGGTTCTTCCCGGCTGCAATCCTCCCACTGGAGGGCCTCTCCGCGCCGCCCAGAACACCTGTCCCGTGCAGCCAGCGCTCAACTACATCCCCAATCAGGACTACAAGAATCGATCGGTGGCCATTCCAGGAGACAAAATCGGGACTTGGGAATATGTGGGCTGCTCATTGGACACAGGCACGCCTCGTCCACTGGCTGGTATGAGCTATACAAACAATACGGGCATGACGATCGAAAGTTGCACGGCTTTCTGCAAGACAAATGGCTATTTCTTTTCCGGTCTGGAGTATTCGACACAATGCTACTGTGCGAGCGCCATGTCGCAGATCCTGCAAGACCCCATCACATGCGCCTCGCAATCGTACATGATCTGTAGCGGCAACCAATTCGAGTTCTGTGGTGGTCAAAACCTGATGCAGATCTGGAACGACACGACCTACTCAGGCCCTCCAATCAAAGGGCTCCCAGTCGCCGGCCAGACGAAGCTCTCTCTTCCATCCGGCGGCAACGCCACCTACCAAGGATGTTTCATGGAAGCGGTTGGAGGCCGAGCTCTGACTGGAACGTCTTACACCAACAGCAGCAGCATGTCGCTCGAGACGTGTGCAGCCTTCTGCCAAACCGGAAACTACAAACTATTCGGCACCGAGTATGGTCAAGGTACGTAACCATCTCCCATGATTCCCTGCCCCAGGGCACCCCCCTTAGTCAGAAATCCCACCACTAACCTATCCTCTTTACTTTTCAGAATGCTACTGCGGCAACAGCATCAGCACCACCCAAATGAGCCAAGGCAACTGCTCGACCTTCTGCACCGGCGACAAGACGGAATTCTGCGGCGGCGGCTCCCGGCTCTCCGTATGGTCGCTGGGAACAACGACAACAACCGCATCCTCTGGAGGCACGGGCAGCAACACCCCGTCGTCCTCATCGGTCTCCTCCTCGCCAGCAGCGTCAGCAACAGGCATCGCATATATGAACTGCTACAGCGAGACCAGCAACCCGCGCGCACTGTCGGCAGTATTCCAATCCAGCAGCTCCATGACGATCGCGTCATGCGCGCAAACCGCACAGAGCCTGAACCTGCAATACTTTGGGCTAGAATACGCCTCTCAATGTCTGGCCGGCAGCACGTTGGACTCGCGCTCCGCCATCATCGCCTCGAGTAAATGCAACATGGCCTGTTCCGGCAACAACCAGCAGACCTGCGGCGGATCCAGCGCCATCAGCCTCTACAACAACACCCTGTACGTCAAACCGTTCAATCCCAACCCGGTCAACATCCCCAACCAGCCAGGCTCGCAGTACGGCTATGTAGGCTGCTACAGCGAGCCGGCCGGCGCGAGGGCGTTAGGTTCCACCGCCAACTACGGCTCGTATGCCACCACCTCGACGACGCTGACCGTCGAGGCCTGTGCCGCCCTGTGTTTCGCAAAGGGCTATGCCTGGATGGGCGTCGAGAATGGGAACCAGTGTTTCTGCAACGGCGCCGGTCTAATCAATGGTGCCGTCGTCTCTGCTGGTGGCGACGCCGATTGTGCCGTCACTTGTGCCGGCAATCCGCAGGAGAACTGTGGCGCCTCTGCTAAGCTGAATGTCTACCAGTTGAGGAGTGGGAGTGGGAGTGCCAAATATCGGCGTGGCTTGAGGTTCAAGACTTGGTAGTCTCGTATGATGTGACCTTACAGAGAGATACGTACGTAGATGCCTTACTACCTTACCTACCCACACCCGCCTTAGCTTACTCGTACGCTGAAGAAATACCCCATGACACAGGTACATTACATTCATCACCTTAGTTTGCTTGACGCTTGTCGGTTGGCCTTCAGTACCGTTTCTTCTGGTAGCTTACCTGCTTAGTAGAATATCCTCGGTCTGTGCTACGCGAATGGACACTCCATATCATCTAGAAGCCTCCCCTGCCGCTCTGATGGCGTGGGAATGGCTACCTTCTAACCGCGGGAGACGCCTGTTCTGTATTCACGCTTGACCTGATGTCGTGCAAAGGCAGTATAGCCGGATGGAGGAACTTCTATCATTGTTTCCCTGGAGGCTGTTACAAAAGTTCAGCTAACACCTAATCAAGCTGTCGCCGCCCAACATAAGATCCACGCGCTGGGTGACTCGAATTGTCCTTGCAATATGACGACGATCTGCTCTTTCGCACTCCCACGCGGCCATGCCACCTGCCCGTCGAGTCACTTCTGACTGCGCGACTCATCGATAGTTGTGCGCTCTGCAACCGAGACTCCACGAAATGAGTTCCATCCCCATGCAACCTTCGGAATAGTGCCCACCAATTCAAGCTTCGATGGTGTGGCGGATCAACTCTTGGAAACACGGTCGTGGCCGATACAAGCACGCATGTGGCATTGCGGTGGAAGAGTTTCCTGATATGCAGATCGGAGCATGCCATTTCCCGCATCGCAATGGTGAGATTGCCGTGTAGTACTGGCGTCCCTTCCAGCCAAACTCTCTTGCATACTCGCAGCAGTAGAGCTGATTGACCATTGCTTTCCATGTAATACCGAGCATCGAGGAGCTAATACCAGTGGGACTTGTAGAGGGTTCATGATCTCCGTGGGATAGCCAAGAAAGCCCACTGGGCCAGTCGGTCGACGTCGGTGGACGATGCGAACCGAGTCCGATTCAGATGCGGTTGAGGAGTGCATTTCGACAGGCGGCTGCAGTCTCGGAGAGGGCACTGGCAGAACCCATTTCAGCACTCAAGATAGCGAGAGACTTGGGCAGTACGATAATATGCTGTGCAAATAGATGGACACGAGACGAAGCCCCTGATAATGGTTCCAGATGGGGAATTGCTGTAGTAGTGGCGACTGAAGAGCAGATGAAGAAACTCTAAGGTCGAATCCGCCGAATATTACTAAACCGAGCAGTAGACGGCAGTTTTAACTGTAGAAATCGATCCTTGATATGTCGGCAGGCGCAGAAAGAAGACTCAGGCTTGCATCCTGGAAGACACATCCTCTTGTCCTGTAGGCTCTGTTCATCGTTTGCTCTTCTGCTGTCTATTTCTTCTGGCTCGTTCAGATTTGAAAACGACAGAATGCTTCTCCTTCTTTTTTGAGACTCTGTGTTCTTTACGGCTGATACGTGCTTTGGTAGACTTTGGCTTGAGGGGCTTCATCTTCGCTCCTTGGGCATCGACCTCCATGTCTAGACTCTAGTCAGCGTGTACCGGTAAGATTGAGACTTTGTAGGACTCACCTTCAGAACCATCGTTTATGGATTGTTTTTCAGCCTCCTGCTCAGCGGATGTATCTAGTTCCATAACCTTATCGTCGTTCGGCCTAGGCTTTGCAGCCAGTTCCTGTAGCTTTGCAGACAGTCTTGCGGTTCGGGCATCGTGGGCAGGACCGAACACTTTTGCACGCAGATTGCGGTGATTTCGCTTGACGACGGATGCTCTGGCTGATTTGGCCATTGTGTAGAAGAACGAGTGGGGAGGTCAGATGTAGGAAAGAATCAATGGTAGATTGTACACTCTGTAGTCGTCAATAACGGGTGTGGTGGTGGTCTTTGTCAAGGCAAGAATTTCTGCAGCCCAGACTCGACATTATTGATTTGGCAGGCGGGCGGCGGTTCTGCATTTTCCACATCCAAAATCCATCACATCCGCCATCCACATCCACCACATCCACATCCACTTCGCTTCACCACCGACTGACTTGCCGCATATTGTCCGACGCCCCAACCTCAACTTCAACTCCAGCTTTCCCTTCACCTCCCGGTATTGTCTCGACCATAAACATAAACACCGCCCGGGCAGTGATCGCAGCGCCCTCACCCGACACCATGTCTGTCTACTACCACTAATCCGTCTATCCTGTTGAATCCGCATCACAACCATCCCCCTCCTCCTCGACGCCTCCCACCATGGCTGGGTACTTGCAGGCGCAGGACCAGGTGCAGGCCATGGTGGCCCATGTCAAGACTTTGACCGTTGAGAAATTGAAAACACTGTTGCGAACTGAAGGGCTACCCGTGTCCGGGGTGAAGAGTGAACTCCAGATAAGAGCCATTGCACGTATGCGATTGCCTTACCTCCTCTGCCACTCCCAGATCTGACTGACCTTGGTTAGATATCGAAAAACTGCGCAATGCCAACGACCAGGCAGGCTTGAACCGTGTCCGTGGGAATATTAGAGGTCTTCCACCGGTCTACTCGGGCGCTTACCCTTCGCCATACTCTGCGCACACTCCTACGTCTTCAGCCTCACCTCAATTCTCATCGCCCAATCCTCATGCCTCCTACGCCATGTCTCCAAACTCATCTTATGCGCCGGGTAAGGAATAGTCACTTGTTTCGGGAAGAGATGTCTCTGACGGATATCACAGGCCGTATTACGTTCAAGAGCTCGCCTTTCTATACCATCATCAAACCACTTACTCAGATGATTGAGTGCAAAGGTGGTCTCTTCCAGACTCTGCTTTCATATTCCTGTCTAACGGTATATAGCCCGAGAAACAACCCGCGATACCGCTCGCCTGACTGTCTCACTTACCACCGCTCTCGTGGAGCAGCTGACAACAGATCCCACGGCTCGAATCATGGTCTTCTGTGCAGCAGAAGGCTTGCAACACTTCGGTCGAGAATACGACATCTCGTTCCCCCATAATGTGGAGCTGAAATGCAATTCAGACGAGGTCAAGGCGAATCTACGAGGGCTGAAGAATCGACCAGGCTCAACCAGGCCGGCTGATATCACGCATTTGATCAAGAAGAAACCGAATTATCCCAATTTGGTCGAAATGGTCTATGCATTGACATCCAAGGTGCGCTCAAAAGAATGCTACATTGTTTTTGGTTTTGTTCTCCATTTAGTCCGATCTTTAATCAAGAATTATCATGCTAAACAGGACAAATCTAAATCACAGAAGTACTACCTGGTAGTCAATCTGGTCTCACAAAAGCCAATTGACGTTATGGTTGCCGAGCTCCGACATGGCAGGACCATCAGCAAAGAACAAATCTTGCGTGATAGTAAGTTGAGGTTCTTCCTCTGCTGATTGTCTCTGCTGACCGCCTACAGTGCGTACAAAAGCCGATGATCCGGACATTGTGGCCACATCGAGTGTCCTTTCATTGAAGGATCCTGTAGCATATACTCGGATAGCAACCCCTTGCCGGTCAATCGCATGCAACCACAATCAATGCTTCGATGCAGCCTCCTATTTACAGCTTCAGGAACAGGCACCTACCTGGACATGTCCGATTTGCAACAAACCTGCGCCTTGGGAGCACCTGGCGTTGGACATGTATGTTAATGACATACTGAATTCAACTCCGGATGATGTTGAGGCTGTTGCTATCGAGCCTGATGGGCAGTGGCGTATCCAGCGCGACGATGATGATTCCGCTCGCAACGGCAATCCTACCAGCAATCCTACTCCTAGTGGCGAGGAGGATGACGACGATGAAGATCTTGTTGAGATTCGAGGAAAGCCCGAACAAAGACTAAAGGTCGAAAATGTCACGCCCCATAGTGTCAGGACACCGCCACTCTCGTCCAGGGAAGATTCGACAATTCCATCGACCTCGAGGCCAAACAAAAGATCACGCGACGATGTCATCGATTTGACTCTGAGCGATGATGATGATGCACCGTCCCCGAAGCATCCCAGAACAAGCGGCACTCCATCTGATCCCAACCGATCACGACCGATCACTGACCGATACAATTTTCAAATGCCAGTGCCTCCGCCCTCTTATAACCAGAATCGGTTCAATCCAACCCTTTAACAACGTGTTATCAGCATTTCAGCGCGGCGTTCGGGATTTGGTTGGGTCGGGTATGGAGGTGTGAGGCTGTGTCTAGTGGTGAAACGGCGTCAATGGTCTCAAAGCAGGGGCAGGGGATATACCAATGTTTCCACAAGGAAGTTTCTGAGCTATGAGGATGAGGATGAGGCGTATCTAACATTGTGTCTCGAGCACTGCCCACGGCAGGACTGTGGCATGTGCACGTTATCCTCGCGAAGGACGTCTATTTCCCCAGGGCATGCAGCTTACGAATCGAAAGGCACCGGAGTTGCTAGGGCTGTGAGAACGGGAACCAATACAACACAGTGGCTGAAGAATTACACAGCAGACATGCGTACAGCATATTCCATCTTTCCATCCCTGTTCTATTTACATGTCCCAACTCTCGACTGCTGATGACTAATATGAACGATAGTGTTACCAACATGTCGCCTCGTACGACAAGGAATGTCACCTTCTAACCAGTACAGCACAGACGCACCACCTCTTGGCCACATCCTTTGCTTCGCCCTCACGCACAGGCAACCACGGTCTTTTCACGCCATTGACATCAATCTCAAAGATCTCTGCGGCCCTCAGCCGTCCTTGCACATTAACAAGCTCTGGATCTGGATCATCGTCCTCGTCTTCCGTCTTCATAATCCCCTCTCCCGTAGCGACTTCGAAGAAATGCCGCACGATACCTCGACCTGTATGAAACCCTGCCACGACCAATGCGCAATTCTCGCCGTCATTTGGCACTGAATGCGTGGACGGATTTGCGGGTGACGTGAGAGTTGAATGTGAAGCTGAAGGAGAGGGCGAATGTGATGGTTCAAGGTACCGCAAGATCGTCTTGACGAGGTTCACATGCTGTGTGGGCATCCACAGACAATCCGCAATGATGATCTTATTGAATGTGTCTGGCTGATGAGGGGCGGGTTTGCCATAGTGGTTGGGGAGATACATTTTGGCGGTGCCCCAAGTGTAGCCCCATATGTTGATCTCTGGTTTAGAGTCGACGTTGGAGTCGGAGCAGTGAGATGTTGCGGGTGTGGCAGTGTCCGAGGATTCGGATCCGGACTCTGAATCTGATGTCGTGGATTGACCGGGGGGGTTGCCGTTCACGATTTGCTTTGCTTTTTGGTTGCCGGTTCCATTCCGGTCGGATACAGCGTGCGTCTTCCCTCGATCAAGTACATTGTGTCTAACATTCTGTTCAATCGCGCCGGTTGTCAGCGCCGGGGAAGACGGATGATCGGTGATCGCGACCGACGCGGCACCAGACAATGCGGATATGATAGAAGGAAGAGCGGTTCCTGGTCGGCGGACACATCAGCAAATCTGGAACCAACCAAACATTTATTATCCCTCCTTTCAAATAGGCTCGGCAAAGACCCAGGAGTATGCTTCTTTCCTTCTCATTATCGTCTCTCACGAACACAGACATACATCGTAGATGTTGCTTTGGTGGTGGTTTGGTTGTTTGGTTGTTTGGTTGTTTGGTTGTTTGCCATTTTTCACCTACCAGCGCCCAACTCGAGAACTCGTCTGCCTCTTACATCCCAGTATTTCCTAGCCCATTGACTGTTCCTTGACAGATTCCCACTCTCACTCCCGGTATTGCCTCGCTCGTATTCATTATGATCGGGTCGGCTGGCATCCTCAATCGCATCCGCGACAATGACGCCCGCATTCCACAAATGATGCGCAAACAGCTTGCGACCTTCCTCGACGTCCGGATAGTTCGGGATACGAAGCCGGATATCGCCGAACCGGGGAGAATGGTAAGTCACGCTCGACCCGGGCGTCCCGTGGTTGTTTTGTGCGTCGTCGGTGAACAGGCTCGACAACGCAGAGGAGAAGATGTCTTCCGGTTCGGGCGTCGTGGCTGTAGGGACTGAGATGCGGGAAGTGAACATTTTAGAACGGTTCAAATGAGACAATGCAGTGTGGAAACGGCGCGCTAACATTCCCAAAACAGCTCCAAAGAACACGTTGAGTCTCTGGCTTGTCGGTTGTGAGCCCAGCGGCCCTGACAGGCAGAATGGGCGTACAGAAAGTCTAAATAGGAGCGAAGAAAGGCAGATGGTTTTACCATGTAACACTGGCTCCACTCGGTCCGAGGCTCTGCAAGGCTGAGGCTCAATAGATGGATCGTGGAATTCGTGAAGAAATCGGGATAAGATAAGATACGATAAGATTCCTGCTGGAAAATCGATATTTTTGGTCGCTACAGCCTGAGTGGCAGTACAAATACAACCTCTATAACCTCAACCAGATCCATATATCCAGTCAGTCTTTACACATCCTACATACTATAGGATACACCGCTCAATAAACCTCTTTGGACGACTCGACCAGACACCAAGGCCACCATCATTAACACCCAGAACGGCACCATGTCCACTGCACCAGCACATCCCACCCACCTCGATCCCAGCGAACTAGGAACAAAAGAGTAGTAAGTACGAATTGATTCAGCCCAACCATCCATCCATCCATCCACCCTATCCATGCATACTTGAACCCCCCGAACGACGTTCCAGGAATCACCCAACAGGCAGGAATAGCCATACCTAACAAGTATTCGGCAGTTGGGATCAATACTATCAGAATGATCTCGACAATGGTTCCGACAACGAAGAAGGCGAGGGCGACGACGACGACAGGGAGGACGACGACACCACTCCCGCAGAACCGTCGGAGCTCGAATCATGGTTCGACGACGTGGGCGCCCCAGAAAAGACCCTCGCCTTCTTAACATCAACGACATTCCCCCTTTCACCTAATTACCATCCCGGCCAATCGAACACGACCACAACCACAACCACAAAGGAACATCCAGCAACCAGATACCGAGATCCCCGAAATCCACCTCCACCTACTGTACTGGATCTCGGCACGGGAAACGGCAGTGCATTATTCGCACTGAGGCTTCAAGGACGGTATCCCGGCCGTATGGTCGGAGTGGATTATTCGACGCAGAGTATCGAGTTGGCTAGGAAACTGTGGCGACAGTATTCAGCCTCATCCTCATCGACATTCTCTTCCTCGTCAGCAGCAGGAGGGGAAACCATCACATTCCACGTTCTCGATCTAATCAACGACAACCCCGTCCAGCAGAAGTGGTGGCCTCGCGGATCGCAAGGCTTCGATCTAGTTCTGGACAAAGGCACATTCGACGCCATTTCGCTCTCGTCGGCAACGGTGGTTGAATCTGCTGCAGAAATTGAAACTGAAACTGAAACTACAACTACACATACAAATCCCCAGAGTGGCGTTAGCAGCGCCGGTCAAGCGCTGACCCGCGAACGGCGCGTCTGTGAGCTCTACCCGGCTAAAGTGCTGGGTATGGTCAAGCCGGGTGGGTTCTTGCTCGTTACCAGTTGCAATTGGACGGAGGAGGAGGTGATTGCGTGGTTTACGGGCGCTACGGGTGGAAGGAGGATACATGATAATGCTGATAATGCTGAGGGACAGGAGGGCGGACGGTTCGAGGTCTACGATACCATCAAGTATCCTGTGTTCGAGTTTGGTGGGCAGAAAGGCCAGGGTGTGGCAAGCGTGTGCTTTAGAAAGACAGTCTGATTGTTTGAATTGTTTGAATTGATCATTTCTCTTCATTCATGACAGACGCGAGATACATGCCAGCACAGTCAAGCTCCAGTATCTCGTGCGAAGCGGGTTCAAGCAAGCTTGGGTGGTGCGAAAGACGAGCGATACATCCCAGGATGGAATCTACAACTCTAACTCATCAACATATTGACGGCCCATGGAACCGACAACTGTCGTAGATCGCCGTAGTGCTGGCCCACGCCGATGAACTGCACCGGTACCGAAGTGGCATGGACCAAACTGATCATTGTCCCGATTCCAGACCCCACAGTATCGACCTTGGACACGATGAAGCCGTCCAGTTTGCGATTCTTTCCTAGTGCTTTGGTGAAGTTCTGCGCTTGTCCGACTGAGTCATTGCCGACCAGAGCCTCCGCCACCTGCAGGATCAAATCCGGCTTTGCAAGATCAACCAGCTTCTCAAGCGAGGCCATGAGCTGGGTGTTTGTGTGCGCTCTACCGGCAGTATCAACCAGTACAACTTGGTAATCATTGGCAGCTGCAAATGCGACCGCGTCTTTGGCAACGTTGGCGGCATCCTTGCCATATCCCTTTTCGTAGATGTCGACGGCGCCCAAATTCTCTCTGGCTGTCAGCTCCTTCAAGTTGCGCACATGCACATTCAATTGCTCAACAGCGCCGGATCTGAATGTGTCTCCTGCGGCAATCAGGACGCGATAGTTATTCTGCAGAAGGAAGTAACAGAGCTTGGAGAGATTAGTTGACTTTCCAACACCATTGACACCGAGAATCGTGATCACGAAAGGACGAGGTTTGGCCTTCGCTCCTGACGGGTGTGCGACAGTCTCTATTTGCTGCAGAAGATCCAACGACGATCTTGGCGTCAATATCCGTCTCAGTGAGGTCTCTAGTGCCGGTCGCAGGGCTGTGTCGATAGACTCAAAGGCACCAGTCTTTTTGCCCACCATCTCCGCCTCAACACCTTGACATATCCGGATTGCAGCGTCACGGGCGACATTCTTATTGATGAGATGCTCTTCCATAGCTTTCAGCGGCTTCTCCAGATCTTGTTTGCTCAGGGTCTTGCCTCCAACAATGTTCCTGAAGTAGCCAGAAATTGCACCAAGCGTGGTTGTGCCGGTTCCATTGGCCTCTGCTTTGCCTGAGTCTGCCGACTTCAGGATATTGGTGACTTCGTCGCCGAGGTCCTTCAAGACGAATTGCCCTTGCTTGTTCTTGGTTCCCCAACTTTCCTGACTGATTGCCTCAGGTGGCGGAGATCTTACACCTGCTTCACCCGTTGCATCCGAGTCAACCGCCGAGTAGTCGAGTGTCTTGTCGTCTGCTTCGTCGGCCATTCCGTCTGGACCCCAAATTCTGCCCTTCTTCGCAGCTTTCTGCGGTGTCTTCGGTTTCCTGGCCTCATCTCCAGAAGAAGTATTTGTAGTTGCAGCATGTGCTGCCTTTCTCGCTCTGCGTGACCCGCGACTAGCAGGCCTCGCTTTCTCCGTTAGCAGATGTCCGGCCACTCCTGGCAGAGGAGTGGTAGGGCGCGATGAATCGGGCGATTGTACAGGCGTCTCCTGTGCAGAATCCCCATTCACCGCAGGCACAGCTCGTGGCTGCGCTTTGAGAAGATGAGGCAGTTCCGGCGGTGGTGGGCCTCCAGTGTCCGCTTCCTCTGCATTTGTCTTCTTCTCTTCCTGCACTTCGACTCGAGGGTTTTCGGTACTGACTGCCCCGCCAGTGCTTTGATCCAGTCTGCGCAACTCTTCATCGTAGTATTTGTCGAAGGGATATTTCAGCACAGCGTAGTCCAGTTCTTCCAACTGCCCTCTATACACTTCCACGAATATCGTTCGGACATCGTCGAGGAGTCTGTCGACCCATGTGAGGTGGAGCAGTGATTGGTAGACCGCAACAAAGATGAGGCCGAGGTCTTTGACCAGTGTGTATTTCAGTGTGTATTTGTCGTGCTTGTAGGCGGGATGCCCAGAATTTGTCGCTGGTAGTCGAACCTTCTCTTCGATAAAGACATCGTTGATCAGACTGTTAACTGCGGTGGCCCCGATCTTAGAGGTGGATCTTGACCAGAGCACAACTCCTGATGTGGTAAGAATCTCAAAGGCGTCCAGCATTTTGAAAGGTCGATATCGCGCTGTGACAGGCAGGCCAGCAGTCTAGGAACAATGCGCAGTGGCTCGCTTCATCAGTCGCAAAGTTGACACAGTCGGACACTGACACTGACGTCGGCTGCGTGACTACTCCGCGGTATCTGAATAGCAGTTTATGCGTAATGCGCCGCAGTATCTGGTTCAGCTTGTCTACGGTGAATCTTTGGCCGCAAAATGAATTGTCTACATGCTGGACAATATAGAATCGTCCAGGGGATGATGCCCTGCTTCGTACTTCTGTAGTACTTGAATGGTCACTCCACAGCGGAAGTAGAACCTGCACAATACTACTGATGGGTAGTCAACGCACTTACGGGCATCTGACAAATGAGGCCATCCCGTACATTGCTACGCTTCCCAGGGATCATATCAAAGCCGAGGACCGCACTGATCTCCGCATCGAAGCAAAGTATCTCGGGCTCTTCTCCCCTCATATTGACAGCCTGTCTAGGTACTGCTACTGTCTGCGTGCAGCCAGTTGCCGGGGTCACACATACCAGTGGTGTGACAGACCCAAACATTGCAACAGACAACACGTCCCTCTCCATCGACCCGAGCACCCACCGTGACGAGGCCTGCTAATATGGCGAATGTCTTCGAGAAGCATCGTGACAGGCTCTCCGGAGTATGGAGCCTGATATCCTTCGAGATGTACGACTCGAACGGGTCTGATAAGAAACTCGTCTCCCGCCCACACGGCGACAACTCTCTAGGCAAGGTGGTCATTTCTCAATCCGGATATCTCTCTGCAATCTTCGCCAAACCTTCGTGCCTGGCGCCTCTGCAGTCAGACAACTGGAGTGAAGCCTCGGACGAAGAGGTCTTGCGCATTGGACGGAACCTCACCTCTTATGCTGGCCCCCTCACGCTTCACGAGAGGGAAGATGGGGGATTGCTATGGCATACCACTGTCGAGATCGCTCACAATCCCAACTGGATCGGGAAGCGGCAGACCAGAATCGCAGACTACAGCGAGGAGAATGGGGTGCCGCACATGAAGCTCCAGCCGGTCAAGGCCTATGTCCATAAGGTCAGTCTCACTACTATTGTCTTCGTTATTGGTGGCAAAAGTGCTGGCCCTGACATTGCGTCCAGGATGGCAGCAAGACATGGGGAGTGCTGAAGTGGAAGAAGATCGCAAAATGATGAATGGCATTGCGCGTGGCTTATTAGTTATGGTTGGTCTAGTGAGGACCATTAGGTTGGGATTGCCCGGTCTCACGAAGGCAGCAGATGCAGTGTTCCATGAAAGCGCCCGTTGCGGACGCATTTTTCAGAGTTGTTTCTCCTTTTCACCGGCATGTCTCTTCCCTTAGCCACAGCTCATTCCTCCTGAGCAACGCTGTTACCTTTCCGTCCATTGTCATCCCAGAGCTGTTGCATCATCGTCAGGGTACTTAGACTCGTCTATCTTTCTCCTAGACCAGCCGTTCCAGGTAACCGACTTCTCAAACAAGGCAACGGTCTTCAAACACGACCCCACTGCCGCTGGTTCATATGCCTACACGGTTTGGCTCTCTTCCTGCTCTTTTATCCCACCTTGGGTCTATCCCAAGGCTTCCCATCCCGCCAAAAGCCTTCAACAATTGGCTTGCGCCCTGGTTTCCCGTTCCTAGGCAGTTCATTCAGCCATTCCCATCGACATTTCTCCTTCCACCCCTCTTTCTGCCAATCATTCAGAGTCAATTTAGGATCGTCATTCAAAGTCGGCAGCTGCTTGAAGAGTGCCGGGTCATGTGCCAGACAGACAAACACGCGAGAGCAACGCTCAAACCGCAACAAATTGTCGACCGACCTCTGGGCCACAGACGGGTCGGTATAAGCGGATTTCTCATGAGTAGAGACTCTGAAGAACGGTGTCGTCTTCTTTCTGTCGAGATCGTCCTCATTCGCGAGGAGTGGATGCTGGTCTGTGAAAAGGGTGCAAGGGCAGGGACTTGGAAAGTAGCCGGGATCCTCATCCAGCACATCAGCCGGGATGCGGTCAGGCATTGGATATGTCGGGTTCGGGCGGATATCGCCAGCAAAATGGCATATGTCTCCCCCTAGGAGGAGAAACGTGCTGTGGTCGCCTGCGGTGGTCCGGGCGAGCCCGCACATGTGCCCTAGGCAATGTCCTGGAGTGTCTGTGGCAAGTCATTTGTCAGAGGAGAACGAAGAGGGCGGACTGAGGCCCTCGCTTGGGGGATGGGATTCCGGGGCACCTACCAAGCAAATAGAACGATCCATCGCCAAAGAAGTCGTAGGCTGCAAAGCCATCGATCATCAGGTCCGCCTGCTGGAAGTCAATCTCTTTCAAAGGACGGCCCTTGAAGTCTGAGTCGCAGACGGGCGAGTCGGGCTTTTCTGGAAAGCCAGGAAGCAGGAGTGGCGATTCCTTGAAGCCAGGTCCGACAATGAGCTCGGTTGACAAGGGGAATAACGACATGTTGCCTGTATGGTCCCAGTGATAGTGGGACCAGATCACCGATGCTGGGAATGCATATTCTTGTTACCAGCATGCCGGGAAACGTACGTGCAATATGAGATCACACCCCAACAGATATCCCTGTTGACGGGTCGGACAGAGTTACCTGGTACGTAGGTACAGTACTTACAGATTGAGTCGAGACTGATGCCCTTTTCCGCCAGGATATCCGTCGTGTCTCTTTCCACTCTCAGGCTCGGAATGACGGCTCCTAGACGCTTTTGGATCGTTGCGGACAGATTCCAGTAGTCTTTGCGCACGCCGAGGTCGAACATGACTTTCTTCCCTGACGGCTCATGTTCGATCAGGAATGCGGCGCAGGTCATGTTCAGCAGCTCTTGTCCTTCCAGGATGGGTTCAATGAATGATTCGGCCCGCACGGTCAACATTGATGTGGTATTAACCAATTTCACACTGACTGTCTGATTGGAGATGGGGAAGTCGATTGTGGTAGAAGCCATTCTGGCGGATCTATGTCTGGTGTTTTATCTCGGGAGATTAAGGTATCTGCAAGACAAGAGTCCTTGTAGCGATTTGGGTATGGGAGACCGAAGCGGATGTTGTTGGTACAATGACTTGTAAATTGATGGGTGGGTAAGGGCACGAAGATACCTATGTAGAGCCTTTCGATCCCACTCCGCATCTGATCTGTGACGTTGAGAATATGCGGGCGCAACAATCTCCACCAGGACTTTGGGCTGACCCTGGACCTACTGTCAATATTCGAGACATTGCCATCTTGGTACGGAGCTGTGTATTACACCGGGCAAGCGAGGGACACATATGACTGATGACTGGAACCAAAGTGCTTCTTCCGATAGAAATCATCCCATGAGGAGTAGGGATTCTCAGCCTTGTAGTCCACGTGACTAGATCATCTGCTCAGCCTTACCTTACCCCTGACGCGGAGCAAATCACGTGGCTTGGTGCATCTTAGGGCGGCGTCAACAATGCTTCGAAGATGTCAACAGCCCGTGGACACATTTCACATTCGCTAGACATCCAGAGACGTACAAAGTATTGAGTCTGCAACACGCTCTCTAAACGACGCGGACTCACTATTTGGAGGCAATCATCTCGAACAGGATATCAAGAAAGCAGTGCCACAAGCTCCTCCACTGTCCCGGCCACAATGCAGCGCGCGCCATTCTCTCCGCCTCAGAAGTCCCCCGAACTATTCCATCCTCGACCACAGCACATCTCACAGGTGCCCAATTTACGATCCCCTCCTCCACCGATCCCCCCCCGCAAAGCGCACCGGTCAATAGTTATGGCAACCCTTATCAGTCGCCGCCTGGCGGTGCTGCTGCTGGTGGAGGAGGAGGGTTTGGACCCGGGTTCAACTTCATCAACGACCCAGCTGCGCAGATGGGATTTCAAGTCGGACAGACGGCGATGAAGGCCGGGCAAGAGTATATGGAACAAAACGTACGTCTTGGAAATCCTCTATATCAAATCCAGCAGGAAGAGAAGGGGAATAGGTTGTTCTTTCGACACTTGCTGACATTTTGTACGGTACAGTTGAATCGATATGTGTCGGTGTCGGCGTTGAAACATTACTTTAACGTGTCCAACTCGTACGTGGTGCGGAAACTCTTGGTCGTCCTATTTCCGTGGCGTCACAAACCTTGGACTCGACAGCAAGCTCGAATGTCCACCTCGTCCACCGCCGCGGATGGAACAATGACCCAACAGACTTACTCCTTCAACTACCTTCCACCGCGCGACGACCTCAACTCTCCAGACATGTACATCCCGATCATGGCGCTGATAACATATATCCTCCTCTCTACCGTGCTGGCTGGTGTCCGAGGGTCCTTCCACCCCGAACTGCTGGGCAGCATTACCAGTACGGCGATCGCGGTGATTGTGTTTGAAATCATCGTCCTCAAACTGGCCATGTACATGCTGAGCATCACCAACGACTCCCAGCTACTGGATTTGGTGGCCTATTCAGGCTACAAGTTCGTGGGCGTCATAGTGACACTGTTCTTCAGCGAGGTTCTCACTGGAGGCAAAGGAACCAACAACTGGGTAGGATGGACCTTGTTTCTGTACACATGGTACGCCAATGCCTTCTTCCTGGTAAGTGGATACTCTCGGATCGTCATGGAGGCGGTCACCGTGACTGACGCTTTTCTCGTATGCAGCTCCGGTCTTTGAAATATGTCCTCCTTCCCGACAGCTCTGCAGACCCGGCGGCCATGCGCGGCGGCAGTTCGTACACGATAGCGCGTGCTCAGAAAAACCGCCGTACCTATTTCCTCGCCTTGTACGCATTTCTTGTGCAGATGTTGTTCATGTGGATTCTCAGTCGGGAGGAGGCTGCCGTCAAGACTGTAGCAAACAAAATCAGTGGACCAAAAGCCTAGATACTTCAACTTCTCTCGGTTGGTGAATGCTCGCCGTGTTGGGCGTCGGTAAACTTGGCGGGGATGTTGGCTGTCTTGGACAGGAGAGAGAGCACGGCTGCCGACCTAAGGTGGAGCAACGAAGCGCGCGGCGCACAACAGGTGCAAAGTGCTCTTGAAGCTCATCGACGACCTGCCGGACTGCCCTATGTCGGTCCTCTGCTTGTGGACTGCCATGCTTCATAGCCTTGACTGTTGCACGGAACTCTTCCAATTTGATCCGACTTGCCAGCGTTTCGGCATTGGCATTGGCATTGGCATTACCCTCTAGCGACTCGTCCAGCTCGCCGTCCCGAGGTCCCCCACACGCCGCGGTCTTCTGCAGACAGGGAAACTCAGCAGTCTTCGCTAGATGGACTGTCCGGGCAATGGCATCAACAGTCTACACTCTTCATGACCCGACACTTCTTCAGCTGCTCCCGGCGGATCGCTCAGATCATGATTCGAAGGCAATCAGAGGAACACCAAGAGGTCAGTTTCGAACCACATACGACAATCGGTACGGCATAGTACTGGAGCCATGTTTGACAAGGGGAGGCAGAGCCTGACCTTGACCTTGACCTTGACCGCCTGTTTTCAGCGGGAGACGATAAGTGCGACGATCCAGAAGCATCTGTAAGGTTGTGTGCCTGCCCGACACGCTTCTTCGCCATCAGAAAGTCAAGACTCTCGAAACACGGAATAGACAAGAAAGATTTCTTTCGATGCCGCCTGGCGGAAAGATACTCTGGCCATCACAAGGGTTCCCGGGGGCAGCCTTGTTGATCGTCAAAGCATGGTCAGGGTGCGAAGGCAAATCGAGGAGTGGGGAGAGGGCCACACGCGACGAGAATGGGAATGGGAATTGGGATGGGAGCGAAATAGTCGATGGTAGTTTTATGTGCTATCCTATCGTATCCTACCTATCCTCTATTTCTCCTCGTGCCATACTCCCCAGACTTGAACGTTGCGGTATTGATACTCTAGACCATACACTCCGAGTGACTAGAAAGAAAGATAGAACGTAAGGCTGGCTGGCTGGCTGGCAGCCCCTGTCAAGCTTGGTACCTGCGCGCATGACAAGAAAGGAGTAGATACCTGGGTATAGGGTATAGAACAGCTCTTCTGAATCTCATGACTGTGCGCCCTTTGGTCAGTGGTGAGAGGCGAGGAGCCACTATGGTAGGTTTTCCTCTATACACTCTATTCACTGCACGATCAAACCACGTTGAATATAACATACTTGTAGGTACCTAGTACTTACTACGTACTATTCATTTAAGTGTTTACTGTGTACTGTGTACTCCGCCCTTATTAACGGTGACAATGTCTCTACAAAACATTATCTAACATCTAACATGGTCTGTCCACCCACTGGCTTCGGAGAGTCGGAGAAAGTCACTGATGCCGAAGGGCGCACGCCTTGTTCTTCTTTATAAGTCACTACAGTCACTCCGAGACCCTGTTTCTGACCTGGAATTGCATCTCATCTTCCTTTACCATGTTTGATTTTGATACAACTCCGTCCTGCTATTCTCACTCTTCGAGAACATAACCACAACTCAATACCATCCTGGTGACAGGACACCCACGTCCATCCCCAAGGACGACTAATCAACCAGTGAACATCATCTCGGTCAAAGGCACCTATGAGGAATTCAAATTCAACAATGGCATCATCCCACCCCCCCGAATTTGTCGTCCTCGGCGCCGGTGTCGCGGGCCTCACTACAGCGCTGGAACTACGCCGCGCTTTCCCCTCTGCCACCATCAGCGTCGTGGCCAAACACTCGCCCGGCTCGACGTCCGCGACCGAATACACGTCTCCATGGGCCGGTGCGAACTGGCATTCATTCGAGGAGGAAACAAACGAGTTCGCCGAATACGATCGCGCCACGTTTATCCGGTTCGTTGAGATCGCGGCCAATGCGCCGGAGAGCGGGATTCAGAGGTTGCCGCTGCGTATCGTGTTTGATACGGAACAAGTGCGTGAGAAGCGTCTTTGGTTCGAGGAGTTGGTGGGAGGGGTGATGGAGGTGCCGGGGACGGAATTGCCTTCTAATGCCGTGATGGGGTTGGATGTGTCGTCGTTTGTGATTAATGTTGTTGTATATCTTGCTTGGTTGGTGTTACTTCTTCCCCTTCCCCCCTTCCCCTTCGCCTCCCCCCTGTCTACGAACCCCCCTCCTCTCTCAGCTTACTCCAAGCCAACATCCCCTTCAGGCTTCAAACCCAACTTCTTCAATCCAACGTCCACTTCCTCCGCCGCCACTACCCACACATCGACACGCTGTTCCACGACTTCCCGCACGCCCGCGCCGTCTTCAACTGCACCGGCCTCGGCGCCCGGCATCTCGGCGGCGTCCAAGACCAAGCCGTCTACCCGACCAAAGGCCAGACGATGCTGATCGCGCAGCCCAAAGAGCCCCTGAAACGCATGTACGTCCAGCACGTGGCGGAATGGGAGAAGGACAACGAGTTCGCCCATGTCTTCCCGCGTCCGCTCGGCGGCGGCGTCATCATCGGCGGCATGCGCAGAGACAACGACTGGACGGGCGAGCCGGACATGGAACTGGCCGAACGCATCAAACAGCGCTGTTGTGCTTTGGCGCCCGAGTTGGGCCGGCCCGAGGATCTGAAGATCCTAAGCCATAATGTTGGATTGAGACGTACGTTTGATACTGTATTCGGATGATCCAGTCCCTACCAGATACCCTATCCTATCCCTATTTCTATTCCTCTGTGGTCGTGGTCGTGGTCTCTGCCAAGCTGACTCTCACTGACCCAGCAAGCCGAAGAGGCGGCGCCCGCGTCGCCGTGGAAAAGCGCCACGGAAAACTCCTGGTCCACAACTACGGTGCCTCAGGAGCTGGATACCAATCTTCATGGTGCGTCGGAGTTCATTGAATCTGCTTTTGCCTTTTTCTGCCTCACTCCCTCACCCCGTCTCTGTATGCCTTTCTGCCCCAAGTGCCCCCACTCTCTCCCTCTCTTTGTATGTATGTTTAAGGATTCCCTCCTCCTCCTGGACCTGATCCTGGTTCTCCTCCTGGGCATGGTGTCTAATCCTAATTCTGATGCTGACCCTGACCCTGATCCTCTTCCCCTTTCCCTTATTATCCTTCTCCCCTGTTTGACATCCGTCTACGTATATATTCTACATCCTACACCTACACCTACACCCCCCACCAAACAAAATAACATCTAACGAACAAACCAAAAAGGGGCATGGCCGCACACGCCGTCAATCTCCTAAAGAGCGAATTATCCATCCAATCGAAACTATGATTATTAGTGCCATTGAGAAACCGAAATAGAACGAAACTATGGGCATTGGTGCCATATAGAACCCGAAACAGCATCAACCAGAACGAAAAGTAAATAGAACCAGAACCAGAACCAGAACCAGAACAGAGTGTATAGAACTTCTGATCCTACTACTTACTCTGCTGCTCTCTGCGTGCTCTCTGTATGCTCTCTGCATACTCTCAGCTTAGATCAGATCAAGTTCAGTTTACCACCCGTACGGATGGATGGTTATAGATATATAATATACATACACATACATATACAGTATAGATATAGTATAGAAATACACAGCCAGATAGATCTAGAGCAAAGACACATAACACATAACATATAGCATGTAACACACGACACTTATACAGCATATATGTCAAGACTCAGGTATTTATTCATTGTCCAGGACCGGGGTATACACGCCGCAGCAATACTCCGGATCATGAATGTGCTTGAGTACTCTTATACCTATCTACCAAGTAGAGGTAACTACCTACCTAGATAGTTGGTCCCTTGTTTGCCCTTTTGGTTGAACAGCCCCTTGTCACCATAGACATCACAAGCGCCATAACTGATTCACAAGTCTTGCAGTGGACCCCGACAGGTGCCGAACCAAACCCCTACCACTCCAGTACCGATTCAATCCCCGACTTTTCCATCCTGCTTTTGCCGGCCTTGAATCTCCCCGGATCCCTAATTCCGACCACCCCAACCAAACCCAACCACACCCAACCCTTGTTGGTTCCAAGTCTAACCAATCCAATCCTTCTTTCAAGAAAAATCGTCCCCGGGATAAAATCATTTCGAATCATAATCAGTCATGGTGTTCAAGATCACACCCATCATTAAATCATAACAGGAGAATTGTGAATGAAATAGGCAAGCCCGTGCTGCAAGCCCGTGCTGCAAGACAGAAAACACAGACAAGGCTGCACTGTGTGCACTGGCGTTTTGAAGAATAGTACATTGGTGTTTGTGGCCAACTTATGTCATCTCGGCGACGTGGTCGGAAACAGAGAATACGAGACTCGCGTATTGCCTCTTGGGCGACAATTTGTTGTACCTGCGCGCGTGCGGCATGGGGACCTCATCGTCGACGACGAAGATTCGACCCCAGGCATAGATGACTTCCTGTCAGGAATGTAAACTTGGGGTGCGGAGGCTCCACGATCATGTTTGGCCGTGGGAGATGTGGTAAAGATCCGGGAATCGTCATTTTGAGCGCTCAAAGGCTCATTCGGTAGAGCGGATAGTCTCAAAGACTCTTCGCGGATCGTGTCTTGACTTGCGTCTCTGGTACGGGTCTCCCCCAGAATACCTAATCCTTCAAGATCAAGCTTGAGGTTGTCCAAGGACCCGCCAAAATTGGCCAGATGTGTGAAATCGGATAGACTGGTACTGGAGTTGGAAGACCGATGTGTCCCAATGATGGATGATGCAATGGAGAGGATGATACTCTCTTGGGAGCTCGACTTGCTCATACAAGAATTCGGACTCCGTTTGAAATTCGGACGGTAGATATCTGTGGAGTCGAAACGACTGCTGCGGTGCGGAACCTGTCCTGGGCCGGACTGCTCGGCAGCGCTGGTGCGCACCCAATGACCGGATCCGATACCGAGTCCAAGCAGGGGAGACGAAGGTTCCTCATCCAGGCATCGCGACGGACTAGACTGTTGTCCCTCTTGCTCTCGTTCGACACATTGACGAGCTCCCTGCATCATCAAAGGAGTCGAAGCCGAGGAAGACGTTTCGTCAATGGCGCGTTGTTCGACAATTAGAAGCTTCTCACGTCGACAGTTCAAAGGCCTAGGCTGCTCAACCCCGGTCTCATGATCACATTCATGTCCATCTTCACCGAGATCCACTGCGTGGTCCCAAGAATAGTCGATCGCATCCTCCCAATCCTCAAGCGGATTAGCCTTCATTCCGACCGAGATATGGCGATCGCCTTTGGCCGTGTGCTCTTCCCCAACAGAACACGCAATTGGATCGACCATGGCTGCTGCTGCTGCGCGGTAAAAGGCCACGTCAAAGTCAATCTCTCCAGAAGATTGGCTGCGTCTCCTGCGCTGCATTGAAGCTACCGGGCTTGCTAGATCAAGACGAAGGACTGGTGGAGGACTCATATCGTTGACCTGTTCGATGTGTTCTTCCTCAACTACCTCCATTACCTTCTTTGGCGGGGAGGGCAGCGGAGCAGTACGTAACGTAAGGGCAATGTCATCCGTGGTGGAGACCGCGTGGATCGCCTCTGGCAGCTGTGGCAGGGGTTTCGCTGAAACGCCGTTCTGGCTGACCCGACTCAGGACTGACAACCTCCTTGAAACGGAAGTTGGCGAGTGCGGTTCATTACCAGCCATGGACAATCTTGTCGGGCGGGAAAAGTTCTCCATTGACCGGGACATGCGGATGTCTGAACCATTTGGAGAATCCAAAGCATCTTTGGGCGGGGGGGATGGCTTTGTCGGTGTCGTAGGTAGATAAGGGATTGAACTCGTTGTGGGAGATGTTGGCTCATCCCATCCTACACTAACTCCTAGTTCAGTCTTCCGAGGAGGTAAGTCTGTCACCGGGATACCACGAATATTTTCATCCGGCCGCTGAGTCGCCTGGAAGGCGATGAATTCCGAGGTCAATTCGGTCTTGGTGACGTTGTCAATGCTCTGAAAATGATCTTGGTCGCCATGAGTCAAGTGTTGGAACGCGAATGGTGTCGAGATGCTCTTCTTCAGATCATTTCCTGGGACCATTAGTAAAGATCACAGGCTGGAGGAATATATACCCACGTTGTAAGCCGAATGGGAGGTGCCGTTGGGGTCCTCTGCTTGGCGACAATGGCACAACTCTCCCTTCAATACCACCAACACTGGTGTCCTCTGTCGGGGAAGGCATGAGACTCAGCTTGCTTCCCTGCCGTTTCAATATTCGACTTCCTTTCGACAGCAGTGTCTTTGCTGGGTTATCATGACGATGAGCCAACGGCAGACTTGACTCCACATAACTGTGCTGAGATGAGGGCCGGGAAGTAAGGTCGTTGGAGGCATCCGACCCCGATGTGGCATAGAAAGATCTGGTAGAACCAATGGTGTTTGTCCTTGAACGTCCCTGTTGCGTTGGTGATCCATCACTGCCTGAGCCGAAGCCATACTCTCTCATCAAGTCTGGTCTCGAAGACTCGGTGTCTTTCCGAAACCACTCATGGGGGATGGCATGCGACTTGTCGCTGCTCTGCTTTGATTGTCCTTGACCCCATGGAAACCGGCCCATCTGGAACGTGTGGGAGTACCCTTTTGACAGCTGTCATATATCACAACCCGCACAGACCGTATATCGATCATTCAATTTTGCTAGGTGCGTTATCTTCACCTCTGGCTTCACTTGTGCAGGGACGGTTGAGCAAGTTGAGTGATAACACAGCGGGTAGTAGGAGGAGTAATTGGTCAAGGGAGGTTCGAGCTGATGAATGTTTCAATCTGGATCCGAGCATCAATGACATTGCTGCAATCACGTGAGGGTGAAGGGCGAGACAGGAATGTCTTCTGGACTTCAATCTTACCGGTACGGGGCTGTCGAGGTCAACCATCGATGGATGGAAAAGCCTTCTGCGGCAATTCTTGCGCCAGATGATATCAATAGCAGATGTGTCTGAGGAATCTCCCCAAGACAAGAGTAGCTCGGGCCTTTTCGTTTTCTGTTCGCCGGATGGTAGACAGAAGAGATCACGCGAACGGTGGGACAATGGATACCAGGGGAGGCCTTTGCCGTGTGAATCAGCACAGGTGAACAGTTGTTTGGAAAAGATGGTGAAAACAAAACAGCGGTTGCTTAAGGAAATAATGCACAAAACAAAAGAATGGAGGACGTTGAGTATAGTGCTCAATATGCGGGCAAGAGAGAAGTGATATTGGGCAAGGCCCTGCTGCGACGGGCATACAAGCCCGTATGGTGGAGCAACAAACCACGGAACTGGTACTTTGTACTCCGTAGTAGTAGTCCCCCGTCGTCAGGCATCGGGGAACATATCTTCTGGTAGCTCGATAACTTGTCAATCAGGAACAGGGGTGGAAGATGGGCTAACTGCCGGCAAGGCTTCGACGCGGTCGACATGGTGAAGAGCATACCCTAAGCCAGAAGAGCTGTAGTATGATAATGTTATGCTTTCAGCAGACGCGTCTGAGACGGACGGGGCAAAGATGATCTCCATAATTCAAGAAGCAACGTCAACAGGGGACTCAGACCTTTGGGGACAGCATCGGTTGCGGTTGAAGTGTGAAGGAGCTGGGCGAGGAGATTTGATGGGGCTGTTTTGTCGTCAGGAACGGGACAATGATTCTGCAGCGGGTCGAAGCCAGGATTCCTTGGCTGCATCAATGTGGACCTCTTGCATTTACACGACGTAGGTGGAAGCAGAAACCACAGCCCGGGACCTCAAAGTCGGAACCAGGCCAAGGACAAAGACCAGGGATATAGCAGGCCGTCGCACACGGCTAACATAGCGGCTCCTGTCCGGCTCCGAAGTGGGCTGGTATGTGGTCTTTCATTTGCTCGAGCAAGGCAGACAGGGACAACAGAGAGGCTCTAGCGGTGACCATCATCACTTTGAGTAGTCGGTGCAGACATGCTTTGATTCCGAAATCAACACCAAGGGCTGTCGAAGAGGGCTTCTTTAGCTTGACCTGGAAGGAAACCGCCGAGACCTCGTGGTTGAGACGTTGATGACAGGTAACTGCACGATTTTGAGTGATTGATTGACACCGGCTATCGCAGTATGTTCCGACCACGTCGAAAGTAGACTTTCTATGTCGGATCAGCGTGATATCAACTTGGTGTAAATCAGTCATTCTAGGGACACCCTGCTCGTGCATTCCCTTTCGAAGGAAAGGATCAGGTACATAGCACTAAGAGGGACCCTTTCAGGGGTGAAGTGTGACCCTCCTTTTCCGGACTGGCCTCCTTAAGGATCGACATGGTCCACCAACAACCCAATTGAATGGGCCGGTGGTATCATGTGGGAACTCAGCACAGAGTTACGAGAACGGTATGATCGCACCAAGTTGCAAAGCCGCGTTAGGCAGTTGCAAATATAGTCAACCGTTGGAATCGAAGGAGGCTCGCACAAGGAGGTCGGGAGTAAGAAATGAGAGTGTCGCAGGACAAGCATCTAGGCAAACATGACGCTGGACCTGAAGAACGCCAGAGAAGGACGTTCGGCGAGTGATGTGTACTCTAGTAGGTATGTCAGTTGATGAACGATGCTGGGGCCCAAGGGGATTCGCCAGGATATTTCGTGCCTCAAGACCCGAACCGGGACCAAGCGAGAAGCGACCCAGACGAGAGTTGTGCCGGCGCGCTGTAGTCGGTGGAGGAGGAGGAGGAGGAAGAGCAGAGGAAAAGACACAGAGCGCCGGCGTAGGCAGAGAAAGGGCGCAGGCACGCAAGCACGTAAAAGCAGCCACACAATATTCTGCTGCAGATCTGCCCAATGACCATACCACATCAGGTAAAGCGGCGGTAGTTTTGGTCAAATCAGATCAAATATCACTTGGCGTCTTGCTTCTTAGTACACTGGTGGACGACGGCGCGTTCTCTCCCATCCCCCCCTGCGTCTCACGCTAAACAATTCTCATTCCCACAGAGCCACTCTTTGCTACTGACCAAGTCCACTCGGGAGACAGACCGCTGACTTCTTCTCCCACTGCTCTCTCGCCGATCCATCTCTGCAACCCGAAGCGGCGGTGCCGGTAATGGGACCACCTGTCATCCGTTTTCGTGGTACGGAACTAGGTTGAAGGGAACACCGCCAGAAAATTCCTCGGACCCTCCTGCTGTCCTCGATTCTACGTCCTCAGGCGCCTCTCCCCGTACCTTCGAATCTTCCTTTGGTGGATGGAAGCAAGGCAGAGGGTGGTTACCCATGAATTCAGCCAGAGCAGACCGCAAGACACGGTTGCAACGTGCACCCAACGAGACCTCCTTTTGCGTGAAACGAGATGTTGTGTATGGTGAGTCTACTCACTACTGGACGGGAACAATATTACCCACCTTTCCCGTGTCACGGTGGGAGTGCATAGCTTCTTGTCGCTCTGGTCACACATCAAAACTCCTGCTGGGCTATCAACTTTAAGCCGCCATTATTATTTATTACGCGTCGGGAACATTTCGCACGTTTTTGGCAGATTGACAGGGGTGAAAGGGATGGTATGACCCACACACCCAGGAGCGAAGCCACTCATCTGAAGAAGTCTAGTCCAAAGAAACGCTCATTTCGAGCAGATCATTTCGAGCAGATCATTTCGAGTTCCAACAACACGGGGAGAAGGTGTGAGACCTTGCTTAGAACTGATCGAGTTTCCTCACTACCCTTTTACACTTCCGGGGCAGAATGGCTATGGTCGTCCATATCAACATCGTAACCGCAATACTGGACACACCGACTTTGCCAGTCGATCAACGGTGGGGCCTTCATACTTGCCTCGACATGACGGAGAGCGTTTCAGCCTCTATGGCATGATGGCGGCTTGAAGGCAAAGACGTGTCGCTTGCGCGTCGGTCAATCTTACTCGGCCGACCCCACGTCTTGGGCGTACAGAATGTCTACTGAGTACGGCCACCTAGATAAAGCAGGCGCAAAGCAGCACGTGTGTACGTGTAAGTCTTGGGCATGTGCACGCATACTAGGATGGGCCAGCTCCCCTGAGATGTGTGTCAGTAGTCACACTATCACACCAACTCATCTGGACAGGATTTGTCAGTGATCATACTGGGCATCCAGACCATGTTGATGACCGCTGATAGCTGCTAAGTTTATGATCAGACGGCAGTCGACTCTAGATTCGACATATGTTGCCATGTGAACGAAACGTCGGGCATGCGGAACCGGCCGTGTCAAGTTGGGCGACTTGTCACTCACATCTAGACTTGCAGACAGAAGCAAAACGTTGGCGCAAGTCGAGTCCCTATCACACCTTTACAACCGCGACACGAGCGAGCTAAGTGGTGTGAATGCATACCCGCAACCTGCGAGCACCCAGCGGCGTCCTCAAGGCCTGGAGGGCTGCATCTGGATAACCGGGGACAGTACGATGCAGATACTTATCCTTTTGTCGGCGAAAGGTTTCCTGTCCCACTTCGTGTCTCGCTTATCGTACACTGAAAAGGACATCTGAAGCGGCTACGAGCCAGGTCGTCAAGTCCAACGCCTCGACCCTTCGCATGCAGGATGTGGCAAGGGATTGAGGTGTGCTCACAAGTGTCTTACTGCAGCCATAATGATTCGAGGTACATCGCCAGCAATGGCCGTCGCATCTTCCCAAGCTTGGTGGCTGTTCTCTAGCGCGGGGAGATGATATGACAGACACGGCATCTACAGACGCAAGCATCGGTGCCGACCATGCAATCCTACGTGAAACGTGAGCGGACCAGCAAGACACACGGCAACGGGACGTGAAGGTCAAGGAGTAGACTTGCCCAACATGCGAGTTACGAGGACACAGTCACGGCATTGAGCCTGGCTCGTACTTCTCCGAGACACCATTCAATGAGCAACACATCGCAGACAATTGCGAATGGCAGGGGCAGTTGCTGCCTCACCAACTCCTCGAGTTCAGCTCTGAAGTTTCTCATCGACTGCATGATGCATGGTGGCTCTGCCCAACGTTCAAGAACAACCGGATATGCACCTCGGTCCATATGTCCAGCCCAATAATTGTGTTGGATAAGACGACGGCTCGAGGTAGAGGTCGAGCCTCTCCACATGTCTCATCCTCCCTCCTCCTCCTCGATAAACTTTCGTCCCTGGTTCCCGGCAGCCGACCCGAATCTCAGCCACAAACCAGGCCTCGTCGACCCCGCGTCAGGACCCTTCTTCATGATCTGATATGGTACTCATCTCAAGGAGATGGTTGTGAGAGATCGAAGCGCTTCTATCGAGCGGCCCGTCTTTCGCTAAGTAACTCTAGCTAGCGATGTCGATAATGCAAAGGAGCGCGAACCCATGCCTCAGCTGAGCCCCATCAGACACACATCATGGTGATAAGTATGCGTCGCTTCTACGGACATTCATTTACATACTTTGTCGGGATATTTTGCAACTTTGATACCCACCTTGATGCAGACGCGGTGATTCTTGACACGCCAAAGAATTCCACAGCTCGTGTTACAACTGCTGCCTCCCGTCCGCATATTCTCCGCGTCAATGGCGAATAACAATACGTACATATAGACTTTGCCTTCAGCACAGACTCCCGTCTGCGGACTGCGGAGATACTGTCACTCACGTCAGTCGTGTTTTAGTTGTGTCACCCGCGTGGCCGTCGCGGTCATGCCTTTTTCTCTACGTACAACCCCCTATGGCAGATGAATCTGTCTGGATGGTTGGTCACTGCTCTCCTTTTCCCGTGTCACTGACTCCTGTCTTGCTCTAGCCCTAGATCGACCGTCAACGCTGTCAACGCTTTCAGACACCCAGCAGGATGGTATGACAGCAGTAATAGTGAGGTCGGGCAACGCTGAGACACATTGGTTGGACCTAGTCTCCACGTATGTTGGTTTCATGTTTTTTTTTTTTTGCCGAAACCACTTTTTTCGCCTACGCACATACAGATCCTCGCTACCTAACAAAATCGACTGAGTGAGTGCCCCTTTTCTTCTTACATTATTGAATATCCATGTCAGCCCTACAATTTGACCAGCTATTCCCGGAGAAGCCGCCGAAAAAAGACGGACTTTCACCCCCTGACCATCATGGGCGGATCCCGTATTACATGATGAACAACGCGGGCGCAGGGGAGACCCTCCGGATCATATTCTTCTTGCTTACACCGAACGTGGGTACCAGTGACTCCCAGCCAGTCGAGTCTCTCCACGTCTAACTCGACCACATGCTTCTTCTCAGTCTGTAACGCATCGATCCCTCAGCACTGATGAATATGTACGTAATGCCCTTCCCGCCTTATGAAGCCTATCGTTCAGTTGCTGCAAAAGACCCAACTGCGCGCCTCTGGTGAAACCCCGCCATTTACAACAAACTGCATCGGGTACGTACGTACCTAATTGTGCCTGAAGCGAAGTCAACGACAGCCGCCATCGTCAATAAAATCCCGACTGATGCGGCCAGATGGAGCCTTTTTCTCTGTTACGAGCTTCGGGGAAGTGACTCTGACATCTGCAACCTGCAGGTACGCGGCCATCCCGTTGCTGTCGCTGTCGAGGCCTGTCATCGGCATCACAGTGCATGGTTTTGCTGCCCAATCGAATGTATAGGAGACTTTCCGACAGCTGTCAGAAAAGACATCTGCTCCTGCATTTCTAGCACCGCAAGTCGCAGTTCATCCTTGTCTATCAGCCATTCACGCAGTCCCTTCTCAGACCTACGAGACAGAGGCCACTGGTCTACCACACCGCCAATCATGCTATGAATGCTGAATTTGTCGAAACACCTTGATACACGTCAATGCTTGATTCAGTGGCTCTGCCGCCCCGACAATGCATCAGGCAAAGACACTCATCTCCGAGGAGAGCACTCGCGGTTCCAAGACCCCATGCATTGCCATCAGCTCGGTGTTCTGTTCCGATAGTGGTCCTAAGACATGCCATTCGTAAGAAGAGTTGCAATAGTGCTCACTGCTGATTCTGCTAGGTGTCCCATCCTACTAAGGGTGCATTTCAACGAGTGAAAACTCATGTCTCCTCCCTCGACTTCGCAGGATGCAGTCACTCCATGGGACGGGTCAGGTATTGTGAGTCATACTCTGTCTATCCTCCCCTGGACCAGAAATCTCCCATTCGGGCCGGACACTGCCTCAACACCGCAAACCCGCACCCCCTATTACTATGGGCATGAGAGACGCCTAGGCAAACAGCATCTTGTTGGCCTCATCAATGATCTTTCGCTCGCCTTCACTCATGCCCTCGTTGATCTCCCATTTCAGGCGGCCCAAACCCATAGCTCGCTTTCCCTCGTCGTTGAGTTGATCCCAGTCCACAGCCCCAACGAACCCAATCTCCCCATCACCACCTGCACCAGGAAAGTCTGGTGACGGACTATACCTCAAAGCGTTCATCCGCTGTCTCTTCAAAAACTCAATGTTTGACCTAGTCATGGCGCAGGCAGGGATATACAAGACGCTGCTATCCCCTTTGCCTTTATGCTCCTTATCCACGGCGTGGATAGTATCGCAGTGCCAAGCGACATAATCACCAGGCTCAACACGCGGCACGCTGACCATTGTCGTGTCCAGTTCCAGATCTGGGTGTGTCTGCAGATTATACTCTTGACACGCGCCCGGGACTGAATTGGGGAATGTGGCATCCAGATTCAACTTCCCAGAGGAGCTGCCGCCGACGTCGAAGAATGGCCTCAAAATCAAGTAAGCCGTGGCATGTCGGATCATAGGACATACTTTCAACGTGCCCTCGCCGGGACCGGTGGAAGACATGGACAGCCAGCCCTGAAACAGGCGGAACATACTGCAAGCTCCGGCTCCATTGTACAGATCCATGCGGGCGGCAATACGATGGCGAGCGTCAAAGGGGTCATATTGTTCCCACCTCCCGTCCAGAATGGCCCGGTACACCCGCGAGTATTCCGGGTCTTCCCATCTCTCGACACTCCCACCGTCGGTATGCGGCCCCAGTGCGAACTTTGCATCGCCGGGCTGCCGGATACGGAACCGATCAGCATAGGTCAGAGGATAAGTAGTTGAGATCTCGGAGGCGGGATCAGACGAATGCCAACAGGACGCCAGGAACGATTGTGTCTTGAGCATATTGGGATGCGCCCGCGCCTGCACTTGAGAAGGCGTCCAGTACAGCTCGTACACTGCAGGGTTGTCCGGAGGGAATGCTTTGACTTTGGGCCGGTTCGCAGCGATATACTCTTTTGCCTGGCGTTTCATGTCCAGCGCCTCTTGCTTGGGAAGCACGTTTCGAATCACAGCTGTGCCTCGATGTCGCAGAGCGTTCAGTTGGGCTTGGGGGACTCTTCCGGCCACGATATCCTGGTAGTCGATGCTAGGTATGATCTTAAAGTAGGTAGATAAGGTATCTACCGGTCAGTTTGGGGACTTGACTTTAACTTCAACTTCAGACTGGACCGAATAGAGCGTAAAGTAAAGTAAAGTAAAGTTGGGTACTGTACGTACCTCACTGCCCTGGGATCTGATCTCCTCAATCTCCCTCTCTAGGCTTTTCAAAAGCCTATGCCATGAAGCAGTCACGGCGTCCTCGTTGCCTTTGATCAGAGACTTCTTCAACTCGCTGTATCGAGAGGGCAGAGGCTCAGGTTTCTTCCCCGAGAGCGAAGGGAACACGGAACTAATGTCGCCGGCTTCTTTGGTGAGAGTCGAGACTGCTCGGCGGCCAGCCGACACCAGCTGCCCGATGGCCTTCATACTGGGGCTGGCGAATACGTATATTCTTGTCTCGTCTGGTTCCTCGGCGTATTGTACTTTGGACTTGTAGTTGTACTTGTACTTGTAGTTGTACTTGTCCTGGCGAGGGTTCAACCGTTCAACCGTTCAGCCAACTCATCAGTTCAATCCGCCGTTCTGTTTCGCAGCACAGCGCTGCGCTGGTTTATATGCTTGATCGTCCCGAAGTCGCATCCGGATACACTTCTTCAACGAGCCTAGCGTGTAACTCGGATGTGTGACATGGTTGGTTGGTTGGTCGCATGGGGGAATGGAAGATTGTTACTCCGAAGCATATGGGGCCCCGGAAAATCATCTGTTCCGGCCAGTTGACAGCTTGACCGTCACTTGAATAGGATTCAAGTTTGAGGGGTTCCTTCGTCTGTGTCAAAATTGTAAACCTTGGTAAATACTGTTGTCGTGCTGAGGGAAGAGAAAGACATAGAATGGCCCATGACGCGCTCAACTGGAGAAATATGTGCACGGGGGAATAGGTAAAAGTACCCCCCAAAGGTACTGCATGCAAGCCCATTCGACATAACCTCGGGCCATGTGCCGCCGGAGCCGGCTACAATGAGGGGAGCAGCTATGAGACTGTCCGGGACTGATATCTTGTGATGGGCCGTCTTGAGGATATTGAACTGGGAGTCAGCACGGACGCTGGTTTTGATGAATATAAAAGGGCGATATGCCTATTTGACAGTCTAGGCCATATACCTGCCAGCAGTCATCATTTCTCAATATGGCGCAGCAAGTTCAAGGCAAAACGGCCATCGTCACTGGCGCGGGTTCAGGTAGGTCTTCCACGCATGTCGAAGAAATATATAATATGGTTCAACTTGGAGAGCAACTGACCGATATACCACATCAGGCATCAATCTTGAATTCGCACGTCTTCTCCTTCAACATGGAGCCAACGTTCTCTTTGCAGATCTTGCCTTACGTCCCGAAGCGCAGGACCTGGTCAACGAATACCAGGCCACAGCCAACAGGGCAGTCTTCAAGAAAACCGACGTGACCTCATGGCCCGAGCTGGACGAAATGTTCAAGACGGCTCAAGACGAATTCGGCTCCATCGACATCGTCTGTCCTGGCGCAGGAGTGTTCGAACCGCCCTGGAGTAACTTCTGGTATCCGCCCGGCACGGAGAAATCGAAAGACGATCCGAGCAGCGGACGGTACAGATTGCTAGACATCAACTTGACGCACCCGATCCGAGTCACGCAGATGGCCATCTCACATTTCCTGGCCGCATCTCCACCGTCGAGCACGTCGAATCCAAAGTCTATTGTCCATATCGCCAGTATTGCAGGGCAGACGGCGTCATTGCCTTTCCCGCTCTACCATGCCTCGAAACATGGTGTGCAGGCTTTAGTCCGGTCTCTGGCTAGTCTCGAGCGGTCTCATGGGATCCGTGTCACGGCTGTGGAGCCGGGGGTGGTCAAGACGCCCTTGTGGACTGACAATCCGGAGAAATTGCAGATCGTCAAGGTTGATGGTGAAGATGGTGATGCTTGGGTCACGCCGGAAGAAGTCGCTCAAGTCATGCTTGCTTGTGTCAAGGATGATGAGATTGATAGTTTTCCGGGTGGTAATGGTAGTGGCAGTGGGAGTGGGATGAAGAAGGAAAGAATTCCTATCAACGGTGGTAGTTGTTTGGAAGTCTTGGCTGGCTCGGTGAGAGATGTGCCTATGTTCAATAATGTCGGGCCTTATGCTACGGGGAGACCGGGCGCGAGTGCTTCCGATTCGAAGAAACTTATTGACGAAGTCATGGACGTGTTGAAGCCTGGATGGGGGCAGATTTGACGGGCGGAGGGGGAGTATACTCTAACAGCTTGATGGTCGCTTTCAAGAGAACAGTCAATCCTGGACACTGGATGTCATTCGAAGGAGGGAGTTCCTGGAGTCGAGAACGGGCTTCTAGTGTAAGAAAGGGGGTGTCGTGATAGGAGTGATGACATTAAGGAGGTACGTACTTTTACATACACGTGGGTCTATCTTGGTCGTGTTATGGTTCTGTTTGGCGCTTTAGTAAGGTCGACCAATGCCCGATATGAGCCAGTCCTGGATAGCTTGTTGATTGCCTCTACTGTAGTGGTATATTGTCAGTCTCACTCGATCTTGGTGGCAATTCAAGTTGACAATGAATGATGAGGCATGTCAACAAGGCTGAAGATGGGAGGCCGCGCATCTCCATCTCCGGTGCAGCAGTTGAGCGTATGTCCGCGGATAATACTGTGGAGGGTACAGCCCTTATTACCTACTGTGAAGTACTTTTCTCTCTACTGCCGATTCCACTTCCATCCCCAACTGCGACAATCCAATACTACGTACTCACTCATCCTTGCTTCTAATTGCGTCTTTTCCAATAGACCTCCAATCGTGACGCCCTCCCCTCCTCTCTTACGCCTCACTACTTATTTCAGCTCCCTCGGCCTCAACCCCTTCTACCCTCATCTTGTCTTGGGTGCGGGCCGCGATTCTGGAGGAGACATGATAAGGCAATAACCTCACGAACACTACCTCGCTCGCCCTTGTATGCTTTCAATATGGCTTCCAGCTCTACTTCTGCCCGACCACATTCTCGAGCTCGACGGTACATATCTCACAGCATCCCGTCCCGTCATAGTTTCGCTCACTGACTTACCGTTAGACGTCCTCACACTCCTACCCGGAATAAACGCGACTTCATAGGTACCGTCGGTCAAGCATCATGGATCAGCAGCGTCATCAACCTCCTCAACACCATTGTCGGTGCGGGAGTGCTCGCCATGCCTCTTGCCATCTCCCACATGGGTATCGTGCTTGGAACAATAGTCATACTATGGGCGGGCATCACGGCAGGATTTGGATTATACCTTCAGACACGCTGCGCCGCCTATCTGGAACGTGGATCGGCCAGTTTCTTTGCCCTGTCGCAAATCACATACCCCAACGCCGCGGTCTTTTTTGATGCAGCAATCGCCATCAAGTGTTTCGGGGTGGGAGTCAGCTATCTCATCATCATTGGAGATCTCATGCCTGGAGTCGTTCGAGGGTTTGCCGGCGAGGATAGGTTAGGCGCGTTCATGTTCGATCGACACTTCTGGATCACCGCCTTTATGCTGGTTGTGATCCCCTTTTCCTTCCTCCGACGACTCGACTCTTTGAAGTATACGTCGGTGATTGCGTTGATTTCAATTGGATATCTGGTGATTCTGGTCGTTTACCATTTCGCCGCCCACGACACCCTCCCCGACGGCCACTACCAGACGCCTCTTCGAATCTTCAAATGGGCTGGCGCCGTCCCGGCCCTGTCGTCCTTCCCCGTCATCGTCTTCGCCTATACCTGTCATCAAAACATGTTCAGCATCCTCAACGAAATCGCCAATAACTCTCATTTCCGCACCAGCTCGGTCGTCTGCGCCTCCAATGGAACCGCCGCGGCAATCTACATCCTAGTCGCAATCACTGGCTATTTGTCCTTTGGCAACGAAGTCGGTGGGAACATTGTGGCACAATATGCACCATCCGTATCCACCACCATTGGTCAAGCCATGATCGTAGTTCTGGTCATGTTCTCCTATCCTCTCCAAGTCCATCCGTGCCGAGCCAGTGTCGACGCGGTGTTGAAATGGCGCCCAAGCAAGAAACTCAAATCCGTCTTACGCTCCAACTCGGCGACCCCTTCCTCGGTCGACTCCAGTCCACCGCGCGACACTCCTCTCCTCCAACCCGGGAAAAAGCGCAACCCGGAAATGGGCGAGGTCCGTTTCGCAGCCATCACCACCGTCATCATCGTCCTCAGCTATATTGTCGCCATGACCGTTTCTAGTCTCGAAGCCGTGCTCGCATATGTCGGCTCGACAGGCAGTACCGCCATATCATTTATCCTGCCGGGCCTGTTCTACTACAAGATCTCATCGCCGGATTCACCTCTCCATCAACGGCTAGTGAAGGAAGAAGACGACTATGAGCACGAAGACGACGAGGCGGGGAAATCGGACGACGAGAACGACGAAGCCAATGACCCTGAAGGCCAGAATCTGCTTGCGAACTCGGGCATTCTCAGTCTCGGCGCCGGGAGTGTCTTGAGGCGGACGAGGAATATTAGACGGAAGTTGTTGAGGAGAATGAGTTTGGGTCTGGCTATATATGGGGTGATTGTCATGATTGTCTGTTTGATCACGAATACCTTTTTCATTGTTGCGCATTAAACCTTCAGCGAGAGCATGAGCGAGAGATGGTGTGTGCTTGGGGAGCGAGGAATGCATTGGATAGGATCAAGCATCGCTGTGGTGTTGGTGTTGGTGTTGGTGTTGGTGTTGGTGTTGGTGTTGGTGTTGGTGTTTTGGAGGTAAGTAAATACAGGTAGTACGTACGGTCTGAATATCAAGGCCCGTTCAGACTGGTCTAGAGATTGACGATATATATTCGGTATAAATACTCTCACAAATACCGTTATAATTATAATCTCGACAGTCTCACAGTCCTCATAGCAACTGTGCTATTACTATTACTATGGCCATGGCTATGACAAATTGGCATGCAAATCGAAGTATGAGAAACTCGGTGAAAGCAAGTGACCGACCTTACCTGACCACGTCCCTCGAAGATACAGTAAGTCCGTCACGATAATATCTCGAGGCAGACCGCATATAGAGAAATAGAGATATATCAGAGCAGGTGGGAGACGGGACTGCTGCTGTGTTGTTCAAAGGAAGCAAATAAATGCTCTTGTGATTAGGTAGGTAGGTATATTGATTGTAACGCTATTCAAGGTTTTATCGCTCGTCCAATTCCCCGTTCGAAACTAAGATATTGCTCGCTTGACTCGATTAACTGAGATGGAATGGGAATAGTAATAATAATAGTAACTCGAGGCTCAAGGCTCAAGGCTCAGACCATGCTGGTGGATTAGGTTTAGGTGTTGTAGCCTTTTAAAAGAAGCTCATCAATTCCTGTCATGATTCTGGTCCCATGCATCCTTTCCTTTCCCGTCCCGGTGTATGTCACACCTGCTTCACCAATATTCGCAATGGGCAATTATTATGACCAAAGACACAGACCGAGACGAATTAGTTGTCGTTCTGGCTGTTCAGAATCCTCAGGATGGCGAGGAACAGGTTCAAGATGTCGAGGTACAGGCTGATGCTGGCGGCAATCTCCTCTTCGACATGATAATGGCGCATGACCAACTGGGTGTCGACGAGGATATAGCCGGAGAAGATGAGGGCCGCGACGACGCCATAGACCAATTCGACAGTGGAGCCGTGCGGGAAGAAAGCAGCCATAAACCCAAACAGAATCAACGCCCACAACGCCCCGAACAGATATGGGATCCAGCTCGTGAAGTCGTATTTGGTCTGGCAGGCAAACAGGGTCAAGGCGACGAAGATGCCCAACGTCAGGATCAGGGCTTCAAGCACAATGCGGGACTCGAAGAAGGACGTCACCACGCTGATGCTGTAGGCTTCTAATCCGGTAAACGCGGCCAGAAAGACCAGGTTCGTCGGATACGACTTGCGTTTCCAGAAGGTCAGGAGCATGAATCCGATCGCTCCTAACAGCGACACCCACATCATCCAGCTGTTTGTTTGGATCCAGTTGCGGTAGCCGGTCGAGAAGAATGATAGGGAGGATAGTGCCGCTGTCAGGAGTAGTTGCACCGTCAAGATGCTGTAGACTTTGCGGATGAATGACATGCGTACGTCGATCGTCGCTTCGGCTACCATGCCTCCGAACTATATGTATGAAAGCCATATTGTTAGATCTCAGTCCGTAGAGTCAACTGGCTGGACATGACATGTATAGACAGTGAGGGTGTAGTGGGCAGCGGGCAGAGTGTATCTTGTCGGCTTACCTTGAAATCATCGGGCACATTGTCGTCTTCAGTTCTCGGCGCTCCATAGCCTCCTTCTTCCCAGTTTGGCCCGGTAGCCTGGTAGTTTGGAGGAGGCCGGGTGAAGATGCGGTCGTCGATCGAGTCGCGCTGCGGAGCGGGCTGGTATCCTGCAGTGGCGGCCATTGTGCAAAAAGAGAGGTGAACGAGAGTTGGTCGTAGAGTGTGCGGCTGGTTGAGGTGATCAGTTGGATGGTAGGTAGTAAGTACCTAGGTATGTGAACGGAGAACGTAGAACGCAGAACGCAGAACGCGCAGGCAAAGAGGCGTGGAATGACGATCGCCTTATAAGCATGCGGATCAATGACATGCTGCGCTCGGAGAATCTTCCAGTGACAACCGCCACCCCAGATCATGTGATGGGTTGGTTGCCTGGTGCATCACGTGGTCTGGGGTCAGACCAAAAAAGACCAAAAATCACATTGCGTAGACCGCGACTCGAACGCGGGCCTCGGGCATGGGAAGCCCGAATTCTACCCTTAAACTATCTACGCTTCAGAGGCTGATTTGAACTCAATTTTCTCCACAAAATTTGCTCTGTGTCATATAAGTACATCAAGACTTAGGGCCCCAAGTAGGCAGTTCTGGTTATGCTTATAGGGACTTGTAGCCTCGAGACTCTACTGACTCTGTTATTCCTCTTCTCTTTACAACGCCTTCGCCCTCGTTGGGTCTAGTAATCTACTCAGTTGCATGATTCCTGCACCTACACGATCCTGAAAGTGCGCCCGTCTTAAGAGACGGCCTTCCATTTATTGGTACAGTCGTTTCCTGGGCTCCCAACGTCGAGCTTCAGAACAGTCTGGCCCGCGCCTTGCTGCGTAATGCTCATCTGACTTCGCCCCTATTTCACTCTCGACTGGTAGATACTGTCTACTTCATGCATTGGTATGTCCTTAGTCCACCAGGTGAGAGGATTTTCTGTCGAGCTCACCAACGCGGCCACAATGCACCTATATACGAAGATGGACGTCTCGAACAGCTTGTCTAGAAAACCACCGGGCGTGCTCACTGTTCATCACTTTCGTCGGACTGTGTCCCTTGCGTCGCTTTCTATGCTCGAATCCCGGCCTAGGTCTTGGACCAGATATGCCCAGCGTTGCCGATATGGTCCATCATAAGATGATCGAACCAAGGCCTGCCTCTTTCTACGTTGGAACCCTCATATTGGCCATGGTCAGTACCAGACAAATCTCTAGAGATATTGGGTCCTCCCATACCTAGACCCGTTAGCTCCTAGGGAGCTCGGCTCTCGACACTTTCTGAAAGTCCTACTTGATGAAGGCATGCGGGCTGGAGACGGTCTATCCCACCCCAGCTCAGCGACAATTTGGAGTTAGGTATATATCTTATCTCACCAGCGGCACTGGTACACCACGACAGGATGAATCTTGCCATGAACACCATTCCAGCGCAAGACTAAGGTACAGGGTTGATACGCACAATAGTACCTACCTACCGGTGAACCCACAGTATCAACTGAACACAAAGGAATGCCGACTGCCCGGATGGCCAAGAATCCAGCCAGGTACGCAATCATACCTACCCACCTAGGTATACGTCCAACAGTCTTGACCTCGGACCGGATGGTACCCGTTCTTCCCTCACTCAAGCTGCAAGTCAAGCTATCAGAGATGGAAGATACCGTATCAAGCAGCACCATTATATTGTGCACCGCAGGTAAGTCAGTGAAGGACACGGCGCGAGACTGCTTCATCTTTATAAGGAGAAGAACAGGAGCCAATTGAGATCGACTCCACACAGGTCAAAAGGGAAGGTCAGCTCTGCCTAAACCACCTACCTACCAACCTACACCTGAGAAACAGATATAATATCAGAACACCTATCTAGCTCATTCAAAAACATGACCTATCTCCCCGTTTCATTCGATGCTCCTTCAACCTACACCGATGTACCACGGCAGCAGGGTTTGTATACTGCAACCTCCAGGCCCTCATGGCCATCAAATCATGACTTCATGACTGACTCGTGAGTATTTGTACTGACTGATCTTCGGAGCAACGCGATATGTCGACCAAATTCGGTTTCAGCCTTGTGCTCGCGGCCCTTCTCAAAGGATACGAGGGACGCACCTCTGCTTCCAACGTCCACAAGAAACAACATACTTATCGGGGAGTCACTGGTACCGTCAAGGTGTCCGTTATTATCACCGTCACCGTCACCGTTAACTTCAACTTCAACCTCAGATTCAACGTCAACGGCAACGTCGAATTCAACTCCAACGCTCTGGCTCAGGTCAGCAGGAGCCAGAGCACATACAAGTATACAACTATACATCCAATGAAATCATCTTGACTATAAGAGAAGAGAAAGTGCGATGCCCTCCTCACCGTTGATAAGGAAGCACTCCACCACGAGAGATAGAAATATAAGGACAGTTCAAAGTCATAATTAATCGTTCATTGGGCTATCTTGCCCGCCTGTATTCTAACAAGTCTGTCTGTCTGTCTGTCTCTCTGCACACCTCGCTCCTTTTTGAGCCGGAGTACTTCTGTCGCCTAACTCGGAACCGACAATCGCCAGATCCCAAAACATAAACACCAAACACAGACACGATTTTGCCATCCTGGTGGCTTCCGGGGGTATCTCAACAAAAGGAAACTCGTAATCTCGTAGACTCGTACAGGGGTCAAACAAAACCTTTTCCGGTTCCCATTTCCTCATTCACGATCGGTTCGTGACTCATTCACTCATTGACTCATTCAACCCGGCACGCCCGCCAAAGAAATCATACAAGGCCATAGGCCTGCCCCTGCCCCTGCTCCTCCGCCTGTTCGAACGAACAACCATTCCTCCCCCTGTCCCTCCCTCCCTCCGAGGCCATCGGCCTACTCAAACAACAAACCAACAACCAACTCCCAGGCCATAGGCCTACCCAAACAAACAATCCTACCAACGGGATCTAGGGCCATCGGCCTCCCCCTCCCTTCCTCCACTTGTTACCTCCCTCCTCCCCCTCCTCCCCCCCTCCCCCCTCCTCCACTTATTCCTGGCTCTTCAGCAGAGCCCCATGGACCAACTCGGCGACAATCCGCCTCCGCTGCAGCGAGATCTGCTCGGGCTGATAGCTCATAGGCGACAACCCGAGCATGATCTGCCGCGCGGAGGTGATTGTAAAGACGCCGCAGTCGTCCATGTTTTGCTGTTTCGGGGTTTCCCCCCACAGCGTTGACCTGCCACTCTTCCTCCTTGAAGGTGGCGCCCAGCTCGGCCCGGACCCATTCCTTGACCTTTTCGACATATCGCGCACCATCGCCTCCGAGGCTGTTGTAGTGCGTGATTGTCTTGTTCTTGCCCGACACGACGCATAGCGTCCAGTGCATCCCGCTGTTGATGGGGATGAAGACCTGCTCGGTCTCCAGGAGGTTCTTGCCCCCTATCTTGGCCCGTGTTGCCCAGCGTCGCACCCCCTCGTAGCCCTTGCTCTCGAGGTTGTTGTAAAAAAAAGACACAAATGCGTGGTGCGTCGGCACCTGTGTCGGGCGGTCATTTTGTCGGCCATGGGCCACTACCAGCTTCAGGTAGCCGTTGATCACTTCGTCGTTGAGCCAGTTGTCGGTGCCCCGGCCCGAGCTCAGTGGCACCACGCGAGTGAAGTCGGTGGCTTTGAAGTCGCCATGGCCTTGGCGGAGCGCGGCTTCGACCTTCTGCTCCCAATCTTCTGTGAGAGGGGTGATCCGGTAATGTTGAGCTTCTTCTATCAATTGAAGTCTCTTGGCCTCGGCTCGTGTGATTCTCTGTTTCTTTTCAGACGAGTGTGGGCTTGCTTTGGGTGTTGGGTGCTCCGGCGTGAATGGTTCGTCCAAGGTGAGTTCGGCAAATCTCTGCTCGGTTGTTTTGCCGTCATCTGTTTCAGATGACTTGGCCTTGGTCTTATTCGTAGGCGTCGTTGGATCGGCAAATGCCACCTTCTTCGGGGGTGTCTTGGGTGCCGAAGGTTCTGACATCTCCACGTCGTTCAAAACTGTTGCTGAGCTTTGTTGCCCAGCGCCTGGAGCGATATCCATAGCCTGTGTCAAGTCTGTCGTGCCATTCTGTGCATCCGACGTAAGAGGAATGCCTGCAGGCTCCCCTGCAATGGCTTGTTGTGAGGACTCCGTAATACCATGCTGCTGCTGCTCAGAAGCAAGAGAGGTCTCGGTAGGTCCTTGTGTGATGTCCTGTTTTGTAAAGTCCATCATGCCTTGGCTCTCAACGGAAGCAAGGGAGGTTTCGCCAGTCACATCTGTGGTGTCCTGTGCTGTAGTTTCCGCTATGGCCTGCGGTTCATCGGGAGAAATGATGTTCTGAGCTTCTTTCTGTGAGCTCTCATGTGAAGTCGTTTCCGCTGTGACCTGCGGTGCATCGAGATCCAGAGTAGTCAGGGCTGATTGGTCTGCAGCCTCTGGTACTTTGGTAGCGATGTGATTAGATGTAGTTTCGGACACTGTGGCCTGTGCCGATTCGGTCGTGACAGCGGTTTGTTTGCTGTGTGTTGTGACTTCTTCTCCTACGGTTGGAGATCCGCCTCCTGCCATGATGGTATTGGTCAAGTAAGCGTCTTCACTCGGGTCATGCGTGATGCCGTTGTGGTTGGGTTCAGTGTCATCCTTAAGCGGTGACTTCGCTAGATTGAATTGTTCCTCCATTAGTGTTAACTCAGGTGCAACGTCACATGTGGACGATATATCTGACTGAGGAGACTGAGGAGACTGGGGAGACTTGGGCGATCTTGCTTGATTGAGCTTCTCCAATAGAGTTAACTCTGGCGCTACATCGCACGTGGAAGAAATGTCTGATCCTGGGGAACTGATTTGGTTCAGTCCCTCCAATTCGGTCAGATCTGGTGCAGCATCGCAGGTCGAGGAGATGTCTGACTCTGGCGATTTTGCATGAATGAGTTGCTTGAATTTCTCCAGCAATGTCAACTGGGGAGAAGCATTGCATGTGGAAGAAATGTCTGACTCGGCTGACTTGGGAGTATCTTCACTTTGCTCCAAGGATGGTATGATTTGTGACTCTGGCGTCTTCGGAGCCTTTGATTTATTTCGGACAGAAGTTGGTGTGCTAACCTTGCGGTTCTTAACTCGCGGAGGGGACAACAAACTGGTGTCAATCGTGGTCTGAGCTTCGGTTTTGACAGCGGATGAGGTTTCTTGGGCGACTTTGACAGGCGTCGGGGTGTCGGGAGATTCCAAGCTTGGGCCAGTTGTCTGAACCCGCTTGGCTGTGGTAGAACCTTCAATATCTACTGATTCTCTAGAACCTTGTTCTTCTATCTTTCTCTTGTTTGATCGTACCGATCTAGCCACTGTCAAGATAGGTGTAACCGAGTCACTCCGCTCCGGGGTATCGACATCTTGTTGCGACTGCGCCGTGGGCGAGTCAGACGTGGCGAGGGAAGATTCTTCGAGGTTTGGGTATGGGGTCTGCAATTGTGCGGACTCGTCTTCTGCGGTGGAGTCTTCTTGGAATGCCTCACCGATGTCTTGAGAGGATGGGTGGACGGAAGAGGTTGGGCGGCGACGTGTCGCGCGGAGTGTTGGAGCAGTTGGGTAGCGGCGTTTGGTGATTAGCGTAGAAGGTTTCTTCCCTTCTCGCTTCGTGCCAGTCGAGCCGGCTTCCCATACCATGTTGTGGAAGGGTATGATCTCATTCTGGTCAACAACCTTGCGGCTAGTTGGGAGAGGGGCGTGGAAGGGTGCACTCGCTGTGACCTGCGTAGGTGCAGCAACATGGACCGGAGCTGGTGATGGGGGCGCCTCTTGGGAAGGTTGCACTTCCCAAAGAGATCCGTTATTGACCCCCATGACTGCTCGGTGCCATGGTGAGGTGGTGAGGGCGGTGGGCGGTGGGCGCTGTCTTCTTGGTCGCTGATGTCGTCGCTCGCGCTGACGCTGTTGGACTTGACGGACGACATAGTATGTGGGAATGGCAACGACTGTTGATGTCGCGCTGAGGGTGTATTGAGAAAGAACAGCCGTGGCTGTGAGTGTCAATGAGAATAGACCTCGGCAGACTCGTTTTGCAGTCGGCAGGATGCCAGGTGAGGGTCTCTTCGCAAAGACGCCTGCGGTTGGCGCAGGTTGAGGAGGACCTTCGACAGGCCAACCACCGGGCATGTAATTGCCTTGGTATGGATTGTGTACAGGTAGAGGAGAGGCCGGAAGCCAGTCCATGAAAGAAGAACTGTCAGCCATGGCTATGATAACTGACGGGTTTCGAGAGGAAGAAGGATGCCAGGATGGCGGGTGACGAGGAAGAAGAAGCGGATCTTGAGGATTGAAAGCTTGAACAAACTCGTGTCTGTTTGAGAGATAAACTGTCGGATTCGAAGCGCAAGATGTTCTTGGACAACTGCATAGAGTACCGAGAGTGTGAGAACAGTAAAGAAGAGTTCATGAGTTTGTTGTGCAAGAGTTCAGATCGGGAGCGATTGATGCGATTGTTGTATGCGGGAGACGCGACCGAGTAGTGAAGCGAGAATGATGCAGAGTGACCGCCGCCAAGAGTTTTTCTGCCGGCCCAAAACATTTCACCGCCTGTGGGGTTGTTTTGGGGCTAGTGCAGATCAGGCGGTGACGGACGACGCTCAATTGGTGATACGTAGGTACCTAGTGTATACACGGCAGCATTGCAGTGTGCCATAGTATCATACCTATATCTACCTATAGGGACAATAGGGGACAATATGGACCCAGTATGTACCAGGGCTATACCTAGTAGTCCGCGTCAACATGAGGAACTCTACCATGCCAGCAATTATGACTCAACCGATTGTCCGCGCTGTGGATCAATAGACAAACAAGTCGCTCCAACAATGACCATGTTGATTCTATACTACGACGCGATGATCAAACGTAATCATCCAGGTAAAACATATACAAAGGCTGGCTAATGCCTTGAAAATTGCATTCCTCTCGATGAGAGGATTCTTCCGGTCAACCTCGTGGTCGATGGCTCAATCCACCCCTAGGCCCATGTGCTTAAACACAATAGGGTTGCCCTCGATGGCCAACCATGCGATGCCAGAGTAGACAATCAACTTGGTCACCACTTCGACATCATACCGTACCCTCGGCTTCTGGATGGTTGAAAAAATCCTTTTCTCTTGCAGGTCGTCCATCTCTTGGACCTCTTGTGGACTGGGAGTACGTCCATCTTCAGGTGAACTGACGAGAGCAGGCGACAACCTTTCCACCCCCTCTCCCATCTGTGCCCGGAAGGCTTCAAGGCTGCTCGATCTTTTACGTGTATGGGTCAAGGTGCTCTCGCCTCCCCCAACGTCTCCCTCGCTTGGATTCGGCTCCAGCGAGGATCCTTTGACCGGACCAGGTGATCCCGCGGCGTTAAGACTGTCGCGTCTTCTTTTGTTGCGATAGGCCAATGTCTCGTACACGTCAGCTTCCGATTGTGGGCCAATCGAGACCGCTCTTCGTCGCCGGAAGGAGGACAACAGATGTGGGATATCTCGGGCCTGCGGGATGACATTGTCGTCATTCTCTTGTCGTGGAATGGTCCCATATTCCGAGGCAGGTTTGAAGAAACGTCGCGGTAATGTCAGACCATGGTTTTCAATGACTCGGAAGATTGGTGGGAGCACTCTCAGTAGGGTTGGCTTCATCACTCCTCGCCATGCGAAAATGATGAGTACTCCAAACAGAATGCGCAAGGAGGTCACCGCCCAACCCATCTTGTATAAGTCGAACGGAACAGTGCCTTTTGATGGCTGGGACCATGCATATGAGGTTCGCGCAAAATGCCAGACGGCATACTGACAACCGATCATCACCCCAGCGAAAGAGACACTGTCGTCAAAGCAAGGGCAATCATCCGCTGGTTCTGGGTGGATTCGGACCAAAATCAAAATGATTAAGATCACCAGCAATACTCTTTTGAGGTCACCAGCAAGCAGCCATTCGTCAAACTCCTCACCCCAACGACATTGCACCACTGCCAGTACCGCTCCAAGCGTGCTTCCCCCAAATCACATCGAAGAAGCCATGCATACCACAGTACAGGCGGCCAAGGACAATCGAGAAGGCGTAGAAATAGCAGAGAATCTGTAGACCGAGGTTGAACTGGGGGGTTCAGCTTGTTGTCTTGGTGTCTGAGAAGGTAAAGCGAATAAATGGCGACCGAAACTGCATTGGTAGAATGGGTGGAAGGAAATCCGTACTCGAGCGCCGCAGAGCCCGACATGGTGATTCGTTGCAAAGGCGGCGACAAAGGTCGCGGGAGACATAGCAAGTCTTTGATGAAGCCGCTGAAGAAGACACCCGAAGCGAGGATATGTACCATGCTATAGCCCATCAGCGCAGATTCTCGACGCCGCGGTTTTTACACCATTACCCTCTTCCTACGCTCGTATGTCCGCACCAGAACAGTATAGGCAGCATAATCATGAAGAATGTATGGGTGCCCAGGTTCGCCGTCATTGCAAAATATGTATCAAGAGCAGGCGTTCGGAGGTTGTCTTGCAGCCAGGCGACGTAGGGTGTCTCCCAGCGAACGATGGGCAGAAGCCGCTCTCGAAGAAGGTATCGCCATCTTGGAAGTCTGATTTTATCTACAAGCAGTCAGGACGTGCCAGTGAAGAGTAACTTGGATTCTCGGCTGCTGCGCACAGTGATCGAGGGATCTTAACCCGGCGTCTGGTTTATCTTTCTCCTTGTCCATTTCTGTGTGCACAATATTTCGCTCGCATCCATTGAGTCTGCTTCGTCACTGTTCCTCCGCGGCCAACATCAACCGCGCATCGTTCCGGCAAACATGGATGAGTAAATAAATGGATTGGATTCTGGACGAGAGCGGGAGGAAATAAGAAGCTGTTGTAGAGTTCGTGGAGCTTTGGTGGAGGTGCTTATAGAGCGGATCGGGTTGTGGTGTGCGCCGAGCCTGAGTCGTGTAAAGTCTCGCATGGGAGAGTAACTGCGGGAGGAGTTCAATTCCAGCTTGACCTTGTCATCAACGATCAAGGATCGCTAATCGACAAGTGCCTTTCAGCCATCATAAAGGGGGCCGCTGAGAAGATAGAGATGGCACAATATCCCTGCAGCTGATGGATGGGATTCCCCTGCTTCGAGAGGGTAGAGAAGCACTCACTCACACTTCACACCTGCGTTTCACATGGGCGCCGGCAGTGGTTACTCGGCAACAACCCACGACAACAATGGATCCTCGCATCTTCACCAGCGTCATACACTCAGCTGCCACTGGCTTCAGAAACATGCGAAACATCCTGTACCTGTCCCACAACATCTGTCGACAAACATATGCAGACCCTGCAACGATAGAGTGCATATAATACTGTCATTCCCACCATAACAGATCCTCCACATCAACACACGTACCTTTCAAGTTGTTGGCACAACCCTCACCTCGTCTTCACCATGACCACAGCCACCGAGCAATATCCTTCACGGACGCCCACTGTCATGTCTGAGAAACGCGTCTCAGCATCCTACATCAGCCCTCCCTCACCTCGACGAAGACCTGTTCGGGCACAGAGCACAAGAACGAGCAACGGCACGGTCAGCACGAACATGAGTTACAACAGCAGTTTGGGAAGATCATCTGAGGCCACAAACATCACACAACCACCGTCATATTCCAAGAAGTTTGTGGTGGTGGGAGATGGTGGCTGCGGCAAGACTTGCTTGTTAATCAGTTACGCACAAGGATATTTTCCAGAGGTATGTGTTTGGGGAACCTGAAAACATCGAGCACCGACTAATGGGTTGATTCAGAAATACGTGCCGACTGTGTTTGAAAACTACATCACTCAGACCACCCACAAGCAAACAGGAAAGACCGTCGAACTCGCGCTGTGGGACACTGCAGGACAGGAAGAATACGACCGTCTCAGACCATTATCATATCCAGAGACAGATCTTCTGTTCGTCTGTTTTGCCATTGACTGCCCCAACTCTCTTGAAAATGTTATGGACAAGGTCAGTACACCCCGTTCCGCCTTCTAAATGTCGTACTGAAAACAGCAGTGGTATCCTGAAGTCCTCCATTTCTGCCCTACCACCCCTCTGATCCTCGTGGGCCTGAAATCCGATCTGCGATCCAAGAGAACATGCATCGAGCTCCTCCGCACACAGGGCTTGACACCAGTCACACCGGAACAAGGCGCAGCGGTTGCCAAGCAGATGGGAGCAGCTTACATCGAATGTAGTGCGAAAGAATCTAGAGGCATTCAAGAAGTGTTCGACCTGGCCATCAACACCGCCATTCAACTGGAAGAAGAAAGTTACGAGACAAAGCCGCTTCCGAAAGGGACGGTTAAGGTGAAAAAGACAAAGAAGAGAAAATGCGGGATTCTCTAGAGGTCTTGCCTTGAAGTATTGGCTGGATGATGCTTCAGTTCTCGGGTACAAATTGGTGCTTTCTGTGTTGGCTGCACTAGACACTTCTTCAATGGCGTTGCTACATGAGTGCATGACCGGTGTTGATGGGAGGCACATATGGGTGGTATTGCTGTGCTATGACCGACCCGGCCGTCCCATGAGTATGTAGCAACATGCGGCGGTCCGGTCGAAAATTGATAAATGTATGAACATGAGTTTGCAGCGTGAGACGTACTAAGACGTACTCCATCCTTGTCGATATGATCTAAGTAAGCATCCCGTCAATCAGGCTTGCTCTCGGTCTCCTATGCATAATGATCCTCCCAGCGAACCTCGTACTGTCGTTTCCCGGCCCATGGCACCCTGTATTGTTCAAATGGTGTCCCATCCCATTCTCCCACTGTGCTGGCAATCCTTCGAACTACCTAGGTAGACTCGTGCTCGTGACCAGTTGCAGCCTGGTCCTGAGCACCATCGTCTTGCCGACCCATCACCGTTTCAAACTGGCTCCAAAGTGCCTCGACCGAAGAGAACTCATTTCCGATCTATTGACAAGCGTGCGTCCACGTTAGCATTAAGAGCCTCATATATATCGGGGGACAGTGTGAAATGAAATCAAGACGAAGACAGAGCAAGGCGCCCGGTCCCGAAGTTCGGGAAGATATAGCAACAGATGGACAGATAGACAGATAGACAGACATACCTCAATAATGCCCTCGAGACTGCGATTCAAAGCGTTGATCTGTACCAGGACTTGCTCTAGTGACTGTACCCCGCGGGCCGGATAGGTTAGCATAATGTACAAACGGTAGATAGGTGGGTGTGCGTCTCATCCCATCCCATCCCGGTCGATCCATGACCACATGTGATAAGACAGGGTGAATCAGAAACAGTGTTGTAGGATGACAAAGCATGAACCAGCAACGAGGACAACACGAAGTAGTCAAGATAGATATAGAACCCGAGAAAGTCCAGATCTCAATGGAGCCACGAGTATCAATCCATCTATAACAGATGGCCAATTTGACAGGGGACGTATAACAACCACAGTACAGTACACATACTCTTCCCTTGGCCGGTAAAGATACCTGTGTTGCACATCCAAAGCGACATGACACTGAGACTGGGACTGAGACTGCACATCCTCTTCAGTCCACTCTACTCCACTCCGACATGAACATGAACATGAACTCGATCAAAACAAGGCAGCACAAACATCCTCCGAAGGCTCAACATGACGGGAAAGAATTGGTTCGGTGTCGTGTCCCTCTTTTCGACTCACCTCTCCGATTTCGCCGACGAGAGCAGCGCGTCGAATTTCAAACTCGCTTGGTTGGGACGCGTCGCTGGTCGTCGCCATTGCTGCCTGCCTGCCTACTTCCTTACAAACTAGTCCTGTGATGGCCGTGTTGACATAGTTTGTAGTCGTAGCTTCGTGGAACGGTCGCGTATCAAGGATATGGAATTCGCGTAACTCGAGAGAGCAGATAGGTCTGTCAAGTAGGTACGCTTTGTAGTAAGGCACTCAAGCACCGAACGGACGTGGTTAAGCAAGGAGAAGGAGAAGGGATATCTTTAAGGTATTTCTACACTTCATGCTTCAACTTCAATGCTCTGGTTGCAACTGACAATATCACCACGTGACCATTTCCGGCTGTCTACCTAGTTAACCCCCACTATCAGCCTTGGCTACTACGCTTGCCTTTGCCTACTTTGGGAACAATATGCCTCACCTAGCAAACAACACGCACCTCTGGCTCCAAAAAAAAGAAGTGCTGTTTGCTTGCTACAAATAGTCTACTCCAGACGAAATCAAAAAAAGGATACCAACTCCTATAAATGAGAGGAGTGGGATTCGAACCCACGAGGTTTCCCACTGCGGATCAGGTGTTCCTAACATAGAAAGGACCTAAACACAGCGCCTTAACCGCTCGGCCATCCTCCCCGGATGCAATTATCATAAATTTTCGTCGGTTTAGATCATATACCTTGGCTCAGTTGAGGTGGAGTGTAGGCTACTTTAGGCCCTGCGACCGCTTATGTTTGGGGTGGGGCATTAGGGTCTCTTGGGCGGGTCTCTTGGGCGGGTCTCCGGGCATTCGGTCCCTGTACAGAGGAGGCCCCAGGGAACACTGGCATACGGGATCACGAATTTCAGGACGTTAATCCACTGTGAATCGGTGCTTAAAGATTGTACAATCAGAATATTGTATATGTATTCGTACAACAGGTACTCTATTACATGCTCTGGATAAAGAGTAACAAGAATGGGAGCTGGCATAAGATGGCAGAGAGGAAATCCTGTTTTGTCCCGGTTCCAACCTTGTGGGGAGAGGAACTGCCAGCGTGCTCGCGTCCAACTGGGTGTAAAGAAATATCGGCGAGTAATGCCACATTGGTAACCTCAACATGAGTACCGAGTTCCAGATATAGCACCGCCACATCAGGCTGGGTTGTTGATAGGTAACAGTTGTTGCTGGCAACGCAGACGTCGAGACCGACGTTGGGCCACAAGATCGTCGACAAATCCTTGACAAGGTTCTGTCCGTGCCTGATGCCCGTCGACGATCTTCCAAGCCTTCGCGTCGACTCTGGTTCAAGTTTGCGGCACTTAGGCGTGTCTCAGGTGGACTGGAGCTCCCGCCAATGGGGAAACTTGCAGATCAACCAGCTGCTGATCTGTCCTTGTTTGGGCTGTAGTGGTTTTGGAGGGCGACCAAGAAAGTCCAGAATTGTCTGGGCTGATTTTGTGAGCCGATTCACTCGAAGATCCTGAAGAGTGTGGATGGAGCAGAGCGTTTCTCTGTCCGCTTTCAAGCAGCAAATCCTGGAGCCGGACTGTGGGTGGGCCGGATCAGCCAGTTTGGTGCTGAATGAGATTTTGTTTGTTATGGTGTCGTCTGCTTCGACGCGTAACTCTCAATGAGTGACTTTTGGGGTTGTATGGCCTTTTGCGCTGGTCATTGCTCGTATATTCGTGAAAATGGTACCATCAGAGGCACGGTAAAGACAGGTCGTAATCATTTCTCTCGTGTCGAAAATATGCCAAACGGCCAAAGGAAAGTGGCGCTCAGAATATCATCATCTCTTGCCAATCACGAACCGGGACAACCTCTTCCTGCTCTTCTCCTCGGTGCGCTCGTTGCTGGATGAACTGGCGCTTCGTGAACTGGTATCTGAAGAGGTCCGTCCGCGTGGAGAGAGAGAGGCCGCTCCCAGGATGTCTTCAAGGCGCACATCATCCTGTGGGGAGGTGGACTGAAAGCTCGAGTCAAGTATTTCGGTGAATTTGGAAGGCATCGTGATGACTCCCAAGGTAAAAAGTATTTTGGTAATGGCCGAGGCAATGCGTGCGTCACTTGCAGCGACTCTCGACGTTGGTCTGAATAGAAACGGAAACTGTGACGATACAACGAGAGTCGACGTGGATCGGTTGAATCCGCGATGCGCGCAAGCCGGACAAGAGGAAGTGAAATAGGTGTACACAGCAGAGAAGAGTCTTCTTAACGAGAGAATTTCGGGTGTTCTCGTCCCACGAAGCGAAGACCTTGGGTGGAAGAATTATATGCCTGCCTAGTCTAGGGTTCACATCTCGCTTCCCCGGGCCCCTTTCGAGCAATTAAGGGTCCAATAATTGAGACTTGAGTGGCTTCCAGCCATCCCCAGGGTGGAATAATGAGCCTAGAAGCTAAACCAGACAATTACCGGTGCCGCTCTTCGGCCAGTGCCAAACCCAATCCCAGCCCCAATTAATAATGGCAGCGGATACTGCGACTTGAAGGGTTCAAGGGTCTTTGGGTCTTGTTGTGGCGGTCTGCCGGCTTTCGGCAGCAGAGTGGCCACGGAATACTCTCGCCCACAAGCAGCAAACATGACGACTGCGCGAAATACTGCGCCGCAAAACCCGCGCCCGCGAGGACGAAGACAGTGTATGAAGCCACAATGATATGAGTCCCAGTGCTGTGTACTAAGACCAGGTTGATTTAGCTGGATCGACCTCACTGGCGACTTCCAGCTTGCCGGCGCAGGCACGGAATTGATGCATATTTAAGCCGAATGTTGACGCAACCTGGCCACCTGACCATCATAACTCCTTGATATGACGCTGCACTACCTAATAAGCTGCAGCGTAAAAGGCAAGGTAGTACACCGGCCTAAACAGTAAGCCAGGTTACTGTAGGCATTGAACTCTATTGTTGTTCTAGCGTTAGTTGGTGCCTGAAGCCGTCTTCCTTCTTCTCATGCATCCGACTTTCGGCAGGTTGCGTGCATCGGCAGCCTGTCATTGGCAGAAACCAATCCGTGTATGACTTCAGACTTGGCTTTGCACGTCAAGCTGCATGGTTTCGTGTCGAGGCATGCTTCTGCTATACTACTAATTTAGTTCCGTAAAAGAAAACCGATGCGGAAATACTGGCAATAAGGCTTGCTCTGGGTGATGGAGGACTTCGGAATTGCTCATGTTGCTCTCCGGACGTCATGGTGCAAGCCAGAAGTAAGCCCATCTGCACGTTCGGTAGATACTATCAACGGTTCCGGTATGCAGTGCATGACATGCAGATGGAACAAGAGGCATATCCCCTCTCTTGCGTAGTGGTCAACCTGACCCATCCCCCCTTCGCCTTGTCTTCTTGAAACGCTCTTAATCCTTCATGCTCGTGTGACCCGGAGATGTCAAGGTTTCGCAGCTTGTCGGTGACAGCCTCCTGCGCATGAAACTTTGACTTAGATTGCTCGTGCGCGTACGGAGCAAAATGTGCATGTTGGCGGCCTCCGACCATTCCAATCCAAGAACTTCCGTGGTCGTGAACCCACCAAGACAGCCTGCTGTGCTGATGACAGTGTGCTGACACATTGACTTTCTACGGACGGCGACACCAGAATGTCCCTTAACCGAGGGTCCGTCTCATCGTTCTGCAGACATTGTTGTCGATGGTCATCAAGTCGTATTCACACAACCCCGGCCCTCGCATCCGAAAATGCCCACATAGAAGTGTCATTTCTTGCTGCCCGGTGGTGAAATATCATCTTCTGGACACCCAGACAGGCAGTTCAGCGGGGATTGTTTGAGGCTTGCGAGGTCGCGGTACTTGAACGGTCCAACCTCGACGGCGTGTTGTTACAGTCGATGGCTTCCATTTTATCCCTCCATCTTGGTGTCACCTCCTTCACCATTCATTTCCACCCCTTTGGCTGCAGATATCCAGAGGACGTTGTTGCACCTAAGTGGCCAAAATGTCAGAGACTTGATGTACGGGATTATAATAACGGTCTTTGCGCCACCCTTACCTGATCAGGACCTGTCCCAGTGTGCCAGTGTGTTTCCGGTCAATATATTCCTCCGTGTTCGACAATTGAATGTTCATGTATGAATCCACGCTGATTAGGCGGCCTTTATATTCGGTCTGTCCCCATTTCAAGCGGATAATGACATCGTCGTTGATTCTATGATCGGAATTCCAGTCAGTATATTTTAGACCTTTCCCATTGTCGCCGACGGACGAGCGATTCTTCTTCATCTTGTTGACAGAAATGGACATACAATTGTTGCAATAGAGGCCGTGGGTTGAGAGGTGCGAACTGTCTTATATTAGCTCCAGCCCGCCGAGTCTCTAGGACTCACACTCACATTCATCTTGGGTCTTGCACGCGTGTAAATTACCCTGAGATTGGGGAGCAATCGTAATGCGTGCAGGAAGCAATTGGGCGGGACAATAGCTCGAGACGTGAGACACCGTATCGAACGCGGGCAACTGACAAGTCGCGAAAATGTGCAAAGCTGCGTAGCTTGGCAACTATATCATGATCACGTGCTCAGCCTTGCGACCGGCAAGGCTGAGCCTCCCTTACGAGTACCTAAGGTGCCTGGTAGGTACCTTACATCCTTTGGATATTATTGCTTCTCTGTTTCGGATTTCAAAGTTGAGAAGATTGAATTCGCAAATCATTCCTTAAGCCCTCCGTATCTCCCATTTGATATCCTTGATACTGACTTCCTCGCCCGCCTTTTCGTCATAATCAAACCACTCTCCCTCAGACAGGTCGATACCCGTAAACTTTGTCCCTGATTCAATGCCAGTGGCCTCCCATTCGCCCTGCAGTCGATTAGTGAGTTCAACCGAGGTCTCACGACGAATACATACATCTGGTTTAAAATCAGTAAACTCCAAACCTCGACAGTCAATCTCAATGATGTTTTTAGGTTTGGCAGGCGAATTTTGTTCATACACTGCTGGCGCGGCTTTGATATTGGCGCTCGATTCTCTCTGTATCAACCCAATTCGCACCATGTCAGCTTGGGATGTATAATACGAGCTTGCAGAGCCTGACCTTGCAATTCTTGCATCTCCATACAAAGTTGGCTTCTCCGCGGCTTCCCGACTGTTCATTCGTGTCCTGTACGATTTGTCAGAGTGAACCTAACTCTATCGGTCTCTGCAAGGTCAAAGAGATAGACGCAGAAGACACGGGTTGACGGAAATGAGGCTTGAAGGCAAGGTCACCAAATGTCCGCCTGCGAGACCTACATGACGGCTAACCCCAACCCAGTTAGGGTGGACCTCTCGGCAGGATGTGCATTGGACTTTGAATGTATAGTAGTAGGGTGACTCGGGTTTGTCAGAAGGCACGAGGTTGGTCACGCTGGGCAGATATCAGCGGCACGAACGTAACGTGGTGGGAGGCATGGACATCGTACCCTTCCAGGTCTGCGGTCAAGGCCAATGCCAACATGATGAGAGTCGGCTTAAGTGATATGCCCGCCGTCTTCTACGGAGCGCTTCCACATGCAGAGGCAAGTGGGATGTGACGTTGGAGCAGCGTCTTGTTGGCCGTTGAAGATGGGCTCAAACTGTCTGTAGTCGCCTCTGCTTTTCTTGATTGGCTAACTGACTGTATCCTTGGCATTTTTAGATGCGCCGCTTTAGCATTTGTTTCTACCGAATCGAATGGATTGCTATCTGGATCACGACTAGCTTTACGACAAGCCGCTCTTCGAGTGTGACCTGTCTAGGGTGTTTGTCCATCATGTCAAGGCAAGCCACAAGTCCCGGCTGTGCTCTTCAGAGACTCGGAGGCTGAAGAAGCCAGCAAAGTCTTTGTCCGGCAATTCCCCGCTATGCGTAGAGCGGCAACAGATGCAGCCTGGGAGGACGTCAAGCTTGGGACGAGTAAAAACTGCTCTGAGCGACTCACCCTGAGCGTGCCGCTCGACCTGCTAAAGCGATCAGAACATATGCTTCTCTTCACTATCGTACAGTCAGCGTTTGGAAGCTCGTCCCAGTGGCAAGAAGCTCCATACTCGGCATGCATACATTACTCAAGGAGACGAGCAAGTGAGATTTGCGTGGGCATAGTCGAAGGCATTCAGATACCCCATCAACTGGACCACAGCGGCGCATACCACCAGTATGTGAAAGATCGAATGGGACCCCCATAGGTCGAATTTGCCAGGATATCGACTTTCGGGAAACCTGGTCTTAGGACCACATGTGTCAGGGTCATTTCTCTCGTATGCGAAAATGGGAGACTTACTGCATAAAACGAGGTCCCAGATAGAAGGAAGCCTGCTTTTGCCAGAGTATAGGGAAGAGCTTTTCTCATCATCTGCGACATGCCGAACACATTGAGTCCATGGATCAAGGGCGCAACACCGCACAGGCCAGTCGCCACGAACATCAATGCTCGGAACAGACGATACTTTGAGCCCTGGAACTTGGGATGCATTGTCATGAAGATGGTCAACGTCCCGAAAACTCCAATCTATCAAACGAGGAAAGAAGAGGGTTAGACTCAAGTACCAGGTCTGAGATGAGGAAGACAAAACCGTGCACATGGAGAACAACTAACCATAGTCCAGTAGGTATTGCGTTGCAAAGGTTCACACCAGAAAACCATGTATATTCCCAAAACAAGGTCGCCCAGGATGAAGATGACTACACCCAGCATGTCCAGTCGCAGGCAGAGATGTTCCACGTGTTGGGAGTGGTTCATCAAGGTGTGGTACGTCGCCGACAACGACAGGCACGTGACGGCGGCCAACATGAAGATGGAGAAAGCAAGGAAATCGGCGCCAGTGACCCCGGAGTATCTGCTGGCAAGGTACTGCTGGATATACCACTCTCCCAGCAGGAAGAACACGGCCGGGATGAGGTGGGAATAGATGTTGACCGACTCGTTATGGAGATACGACCAACTGCAGAACGAAGCGCGAGCCGAGCCTGAGATGGGTCGATAGCCATGGAGAATCCACTGGTTGGATTCACGTCGGTACCATTCCGGCATCTCATCGAACGAGAGAAGAACTGGGCGTCCTGCCTTGCCGGGCTTGGATGCGGTGTCGCTGATGGATCCCATTTTCCCCCCTTTGGGCGCCTCTGGCGGCTGCGGGGGCGAAACTCGAAGACGGGGAGCGGATACCATTGCTGTCGTGCCTGATGATAATGTAACGCGGGATTTTGAGAGTGAGTGGAAATGCAAGAAGAAAGAGGTTTCCGTCTTGCCTTGTTCCTTGCACTGCTGTCCTTTGTACTCAGTTGTTCTCGCTAAGCGCCGCCAGCCTTGATGCTTTAATTACCGCACCTTTTGTTACAGCCCACGACCCCTAGGCAGCCCCGCCTTTGTCGAGGGGACCAATTGCACAATTTGAGGCTGGATCCTGGCTTAAACTAGCCGATGTGGTTGGTTCCTGCTTGTTACGTCACCCACATGCGAGCCGCACCGCGCGCGACATGAATCCTATCGGGCACTGCCACGGGCACCCGGTCCGTGCTAGTTCTACGTGTGGCGCGCCTACTGCAACACCTTACATGTCTCGTACTGTGATACTTGTGATACAGACCAGGATTTCTGAGACTTTGTTTGGTGCATTTCAGGTTGTCTGCCTTTCTGGCCTAAAGGGGCATCGAGAAACTGAGGTGTGGGTGGGCCCCAGCAAGTCGACTGACACGCCCATGATGAGGCTGAAGGAGATCGTTGATCGAGAGCCTGTCTCTCTGTCCCCTCGCATGTTCGTTGCATGTACGGAGACGAAGTCTTTGATCGATTGCTTTGCGCACCCAGAGCGTTGCGCGCAATGTTCCGGAAAGTCGACCTCGTCTACAAAATGGTCGGACAGTCACAGCTTCGACATACCTAATACAAAGCGTCGGCACTGACACTCCTGGAGTCTCTCATTTTTTTGACCTGCGCCCTGACCAGAGATGGCGTCCCGGGACGACTATGCAGTTGGGTGGGTTTGCGCACTGCCTATAGAGGTCGCCGCAGCCAAAGCAGCGCTTGATCGCGTCCATGACAATCTACCTCCGGATCGGAACTCAGACGACAATAATAACTACATTCTGGGGAGTCTCCAAGGTCACAATGTCGTTGTGGCGTATCCGAATTCCAAGCTGTTTGGTAAAACGTCGGTGGCCGACGTGGCTACACAGTTGCACGCAAGCTACACATCTGTCCAGTTCACTCTCATGGTCGGCATTGCGGGAGGAGTGCCCGATACGAAGGAGGATATTCGTCTTGGTGATGTTGTTGTCCGCAAGTCGACAGCTGGCTGGCCGGGTGTCGTCCAGGGTGCCGTGGACGGGGAGCGAACGGAAGATCAGTTTGTTCGCGACAGAGCGTTAGATCAGCCAACCCCTTTGCTTCTCACAGCCATGGGTAAGGCCGAGACAGCCGCCATTTTTGATGAGAGTAAGATGCCACTGTACCTCTCCGAGATTGTGCAGAAAAGCCCTGTCACCTTTGCCCACCCCGGCCCAGAGCAAGACGTCCTCTTCGATCCGACTTATGATCATGCAACCATCGAATCCGAGGAAAGCGGATGCAGTCATTGCGACGCAGATAGGATCCGATCCCGGCAGCCTCGCGAGGGACAGGACCCTATAGTTCATTATGGCCAGATTACCTCCCGCCATCATTTGACGCGCCACGGAGCCGTCCGGGACAAATTAGCAGACAAGCACGGCATTCTCTGTTTCGAGACGGAGGCGACCGGGCTGAGGGATGCCACCCAGTACTTGGTTATCCGAGGAATTTGCGACTACACAGATTCACACAGATCCGAGCTCTGGCACGCTTACGCCGCAGCGGCTGCCGCAGCATATGCAAAAGAGGTCCTCTCTTTCATACCCACGGTGTCCAAGACGATACCTCTGGCGGCAAGCTCGTATGCCGAGGCTGCTCCCGTTCTTGAGGCTTTGCTTCTGACGAGACCCGACGTTGATCGGAAGTCGCTCATTGCATTGAAAGGGCGCAGGGTTGATGGCACCTGCGAATGGCTCATACAGCATCCCCATTATCGAGAGTGGCTGGCAGATGCGAACCATCCGCTCCTCTGGATTTCAGGTGGCCCCGGAAAAGGGAAGACCATGCTGGCGATTTACATCACCGAGGTGCTTCAGCCAGTGGTTGACGCGGCCGACAACGTTCTCCTCTACTACTTCTGCAGTAACCGGGACAAGAATCGGAACACCGCAGTGACCATCATGAGAGGCATCCTGCATCAATGGATCGACCTCTATCCTACTCTGGCCAAAGACATCAAGCTCTCCTTTGATGGGACGGAAACAACCAAATATACCATTTCCAGTTTTGTCGCGTTGTGGAGGGTTTTCCTGACCCTACTTCAACAGAGCACGTCTTCCCAGGTAGTCTGTGTTCTCGATGGTTTGGATGAATGCGAAAAGCAATCACTCAAGCAGCTTCTCGATGCCGTTACGGATTACTTGTCGAAGTCTGGGGAAAGGGCAAGGCCACGACTGAAGCTCATTATCCTCTCCCGACCTCAGCCGGCTGTTTTGGAGAGCAAACTCGGCCAGTGTCCGCAGATCCAGTTAGATGACTCCGAGACGGAAATTTCGCAAGATGTTGAGAGATACATCGTCGCCAAAGTTGCCGAACTAGCATCCGAGCAGAACCTTTCCGAAGAGATGGTCGCGCATGTTCAGCAGGCCTTGCTGGCTGGCGCTGATGGGACCTTTCTGTGGGTTGGGTTCGTTGCCAATGAGCTTCAGGGCAGGAGTTGGAGCAAAATCGATGAAGTTCTCCGCCATGTTCCTAAAGGCCTGGGTGGGATTTATCAGCGGCTTCTTCAGCAGATCGGTGACAAGAAAGCATTGGTCCCCATTCTTCAATGGGTCGTCCTCGCTGCCCGGCCCCTCACACTGGAAGAATTGACCGTGGCGGCAGGGATCAAGACTGCTGGTACTCTTCCAGCAACGCAAGTGACCAAGAATCGGCTCAGGCTCGGCGGGTTGCTTGTGAAGGTCGAAGGAGGTGTCGTCAACCTGGTTCACGAATCGGCGAAAGAGTTCTTTCAGAGTGATCAAGTCAACATCAAAGGGATCAACATGTTCCATATGAGCCCGGACACCCACAGGAGTCTCATGCAGACCTGTTTAGCACACGTCGAACGCGGATACGGAAATCCCGGAAGGATTCACGAAATGTCTGGCCACGATCCCTTCTTATCTTATGCCAGCCAATACTGGCCGGTGCATTTCCACCACGCCATTCATGTGATCGATGCCTCGTCCGAGTTCTCACGTCCATTCTTCCAAGTTGACTCGCCGATCCGGGACGAATGGTGGAAAGTCTACTGGGAGCAGGAGAAGAACGGCGGAAGCCCGCCCTCCTTCACACTCTTGCATCTCGCGGCATACTTTGGCAACGTGACCTGGGCCAAGTTGTTGATCAGCAAGCACGCCCGTTTCATTTCGCGAAAGGACAACTACGGCCGGACGCCGCTGTCCTGGGCCGTCGACCAAGGTCACCGAGAAATGGTGGAACTGCTGCTTGACCATGGGGCGCGTGTCAATTTCAAAGATCGAAGCATGTTGACGGCACTCCATATTGCGGTCACGGGACAGCACAAGGACGTCGTGTCTTTGCTGCTCGACCACGGGGCGCGTCTCGAGGCCAAGGCGGAGCATGGCGACACGGACACGCCATTGGTGCGAGCGATTCTGGCGAATTCGAGAGAAATGACGCAGGAATTACTTGAGCACGGAGCGCGTGTGGACAAATTGCCCGCTCTGCTGGGAGTTGCTTCCCTGAGGGGACCTGCGGACCCGGTGGACGAGCGGGTGACCGAGCTACTTGAGCTCCAGGAGCAGGTCTTCCTGGCACGCTTCAAGCGGTCGTCGCGGTTCGTCGACCTGGTCATGAAAGGGCTGGGCCTCTCGCTCCGCTTTCCCCTCGTTCTCGAACTCATGTCCGTCTATCTCAAGTATGTGGCGTTGAACCGCTGGGACAGCCTGTCTGTGCTGCAGGAGCTCGTGCAGGAGAACAAAAAGGACGAACTGCGAGAATGGGCGAAACTGTACCATGTCTTCTTCCTGGGCTTGGTGGAGGCCCGGAATCCCAAGAGGCTGAAAGCCATGGGCGACCTGTCGACGCACATCTTGCAGAAGGTCGCGCCGCGCGATCTTCAGGCCCTGCTGGCCATCACGGTCTTCACGGGCATGGATACGAAACTCACGGCTGTCCGCCACGCCTGGAGAGAAGGAGACGCCATCACCGCGGCGGCCATTTCCGACTGGGCCGCCATCGCCTGCGCCAGGGACGCGTTGGAGTTCTTCCACTTCGGCATCCGCGAGTTTCTGAGCGACTTCGATGGCTGTGTGCGGAACGAGAACCGGAAAGAGACCGTCCTTCGCACGGCCCTCCTCATGACAGGCCACTTCGCCATGATCGACAAACAGGAGCCAGGGCCGATCGAGTATTTCTCCCGCGTCGTCGCCGACTTCTTCCAAGGATACATCGGCACCAGGTACGAGGTGGACTTGTTCAGCGATGCGAATCAGGCGTGCGCCAATGAGTTATTCGGCATCAGCGAACGTCGCGACTCGGCCAGATTGCGTCTCTTTCTGACCACTGTTTTCCACTTCGCCCACCACGCCCATGAGAAGGGCCAGGACCGCTTCTTCAACGTCCCCTCGGCGGCATGCTTGATCCTGTGCCACGACAATGCCACCCCTCACCGCTGGCTGGTTGCTGAGGCCCTCCCCGAGGAAATAGGGGCCTTGATAGCCAAGGAACCTCCGGGATCGCTGCAGAAGCGGGCTTGCAAGGCTTTGGTCGAGTGCCTGATCGTTGGGAAGCAGTATGGTCTGACATTGCCGAGGGGCGCACCGAGACGAAGAGTGGAACAGCATCTACAGTCCTTGCCGGGAGTCGGAGATATGATGAATCGCATCCTTGGGACGTAAAGGGGTTGCGCAATACTCCTTTCTGCCTGAGAAGTGGCAGAGCCAAGTCACGAGGAAGATTCGAGTGAAGCCGTGTTCATAAAGCACATCGAGTGAAGCCGTGTTCATAATTGTGCTTTACGCATTGCCTCGAAGGCAGGGATATAGTAGTTCTTAGAAAAGCTTCCAGTCGAGGGACGTTCATTTACAAAACATGAGCGCCAGAATTGGTTTCCTTTTTTCTTTCTCCTCTGCTCAGAGGTCTCCCTGTCCGCAAGTTTCGATTCTACCGAATCGAAGCCGCTGCTATAGTTGGACAGAGGCATGTCAGATCCCCAACCTAGTTGTCAAGGCTCAAGGCCGGGACTTGCAAGCCACAGCCATTCTATCGCTCCTCAGTCTCACCTTGAGTGACCGAGGTCGCTATTTTCCACCTATGAGCCGTTTCCACCAATCCGTTCGGCCCGACTTTGCCTTGCGCTTCTTGTCATTTGTTTGGTGTGTCGGTCTACTCGAGGCTGCATGATCTGGAGAAGGTAGCCTGGACAAATATGGAACAGGATCGAACGGTCTGTCCGACCCATGGGAGACAGATTGGTTCGGCATTGAGAAAGTCGACTCGTCTGATACGAACCAGGCCGGTTGATCCAGCGCAGGCGGCCGACTCTGAGCAAGTCGGAGCGCCTGACGAATCTGGCGCTCTACCTCGTCGTCGATATCTCGCTTCCAGTATCCTGCTCGGTTGAGCCGCAGTAAAACGTCACCAGACGAAATGAATTCTTCCCAGTTCTTCCGCCCCGCGGGGAGGATGTTGGGATCCGCACCCCGGTCAAGAAGCAGATCCATGGTGGAAAGCATGCCCTTCTTCGCGGCGTAGTAGAGCGCAGTCCTCCTTCCAGAGTTCATGCCATTGATGTCGTGACCCAGTTTGAGCAAAAGTTTGATCATGGGGATGTTGTCTGAGATAACAGCTTGGCGAAGGCTTGTGACGGCCCGGCAACAGCGCGACTTGCTGAACGCTAAGTCCCTGGTGGCTTTCTGGGAATGGCTTCCCGGCCCGCGATCTAGCCATTCTTCTGCAGTGAGGCCGCCTTCGTCGAGTAGGGCCTGAGGCCTTGCGATGACAGAGTGGTCGAGCAGGATACGGACGGTGGGTGGATCACGACTGAGGATGGCTACATGAAGAACGGACCAGCCGTGGTTATCCTGCCGATAGGCTGTGGATCGTATGCGGTCGTCTTCCAAGAGGGCCTGGACGACATGGGAGTGCCCCATGAAGGCGGCGTGGTGTAGTGCGGTCCAGCCGTGGCATGTCGATTTGAACGGGTCGGCCCCCTGGTCGAGGAGCAGTTTCACAATGGAAGCATGCCCTCCGTTTGCAGCGCAGTGCAATGGTGACGTCCCGTAAGAGCTGACAGCATTGGGGTTGGCCCCACCGAACAGCAACATAATCACAGTCTCCTCATGGCCCTCCTCTGCTGCCCAATGTATCGCGGACCAACGATCGCGGTCACGACGGTTCGGACCCGCATTCCTTTCGAGCAACAATCGAACAGTGGGAACGTTGCCAGAAGCTGCCGCTTCTTCCAAAGGCAGAGTCTGCTGCGTATCTCGGATATCAGATATGCTGGCCCAGTGTTCAACAAGCAGTTCAGCGATCAAAGACCATCCTAGACTGGCTGCCCAAGCGAGCGCAGACTTTCCATCCGCGCTGAATGATTTGGCATCAGCGCCCATGGACAACAGGCCCGTAACGGCGCGTTCTTGCCCGGCAACCACAGCCCAGAGAAACGGGGAGAATCCAGACTTGTCAACGATACGTAAATCCGCGCCGTGCAGGGCCAAGACTTCCATGCACTCGATGAAGCCCCTCTCGGCAGCGTAATGCAGAGGCGTTTGGCCATGTTCGTCCCTACAATTCACACTTGCCCCGCTCTGGATCAAGGACTCAACCAAGCCCAGATCGCCGGCCTGCACCGCGTGGTGAAGCTTCGTCATCCCCAAGTCGTCTTTGTCCTCTAGGTCGAGCACTGTCACCCGTGCACTGATGTCTTCTTCGCGGTGTCCCACATTGCCATCAGCAGCCGCAGCGTCATCGTCTTGGAAATCCAGGTCCTCGTCGTCCAGTACGCTGTACATGGATGCACGTGTAATTCGAAAATCCCCGGTCAGCCCATCATCTTCCAAAGGTTGGTCGCTATCGACGTTCTCCACGTTCTCGTCATCATCGCTCGGAAGTTTTTGCAGTGTAAGCAGAGCAATTTCCTTCAGATGACCGGCGACGTGTGACTGGAGAGCTTCACTCGAAAAGACAGCGTTGGACTCAACCTTTCCCGGGGCTTGAAAATCGTCGCCAAATGGACATTCCAGCACCTTATCGGCGACGGGCCTCCGTGCGGCGTTGCTGAGGGTCCCGGCGTGCGCTTCCGGCACGCCGTGCTCCTTGATGGAATGCTGCTGGTACTGGACCTCTTGGTCAAAGACGATCGGATCGTGAGAAGGGGCCCTGCACTCCCATGTATGGCCGTGAGCAGTCTGCATGTGGCTGGACCAGGCTTTCGACGTTTCGAATGTGAGCGGACTGGTCCCGTGCTCGTGGTGACCTCCTTCCAGACAGTGTGGAAAGACACAAATGAAAGGCTCCAAGTCCCCGATGACATGATTTCTCGTGCACATTAGCCACATGCTCCCATGAAACGACGGGAATGATCTGCTTACTGCCACAACAATGACCTTGCAGTGTTCTTGAACTCAACAATGACGCCGCAGTATGGACACTGCTGCGTGGGCGGTAGGGGAGGGAACGACAACTTGTTGTTCACAAGAACAGATCTAGCGCGGGGAACCTCGGTTGTGGATTTGGCGTACAAGGCCGCAACGGCAGTTTGTCGAGCAGTAGTCGCATTCGTTGCTGGCGCTGGAGAAGGGGCCTGTATTTGGTTGGCCGTCGCAGGCTTTGGCACCGCGCTCGGCGCAAACCGTACAGCCGGTGCACTCTTTGTCATTTGGGGGAGTTGAACAACGGCCGAAGTCGTTTCCGGGCGCTGAATATTTAGATCAAGGCGCCTCCGGTGGGAGCGTTGATAATACAGCCGTCGAAGTCGCAGCGCGTTGGCTTCAACCAATGCCGAGCGGAGCGCCTCTGGCGCCTCCGGGAATCGCCACTCAATATAGCAGTTGGTGTAGAGACGCAATTCGTCTATGGCCTTGTTTGCCTCTTCGTCGTCTCTGTACCTTTCGATCTTGCGAGCCCGATTGGCTTTGGCGGACTTTCGAACGGCGTTGGATAGACGGAAGAGCCGCGTCAATGTTCCGCCGATTGTCTCAGTGATCTTTAAAATGTTCTCTTCTGCTGGATCGACATCGCTCTCTGAATCGCTTGCGTCGTCGTCGGCTCTCCTCGTGACTCCCGAATTGCCATTCCCTGCCATGCGTTGTCTCTTTCTGCTCGAAGTTTGTGCTGGTCGGTCGTCGATTGGCTTCACTGTTGTCGAGACTCCCATTAGCCTTGTTCCTCAATGGATCCGATTGTGATACGGAGAGTACTCACAAGATAGCAAGGTATCGCAAACAACATCCAGGAGCTGATGTATAATATCCGCGGCTGTGGGACTGAATCGGAGTCTGTAGTCCAGCGAGACATTGGGGGGTCCGTAAACATCCATGTTTGATGCCCACAGAGAAAAGCGTGCCAGCTGGTCGTCCATGATAGTCGGGTCTGGTACGATATCGGGCATGACCATGTGCTTGTGGAAAAGAGACTGGCATTGTGTCGCATGCTCTGCGATGGTCGGGCTAAGATCGTCTTGGAGGAAGACATCTTCGAGAGACTCGTCCCCCTCACGCTCGAGACTTCCCATGGTGAGAGGGCGCGCGCGGTGCGGTGCAGACAGTCGCGAGTCCTTCTGAGTGCGGCAAGGATCGAGGAAGCCGATCCTGGTCTCTGCATGGATAGGCCGTCCCAAAGGTCGTGGGTAGGCAAATCGCGACTGAGGCTATGAAATTGTCGCATGAACCCAAAGTGTCAGACAATGTGAAGACAGCATGTGTCTTGGGCGCCGCCGAGTTACGGGTTCACGACCTGCCTCAGCCTTCTCACCGTGGGTTAGGGATATAATTAGGTTAGTAGGTAGGCGGGACATGAGGCACAAGTACAAAACGCGCTGACCGCTCGCGACAGCGGCTCGGCGCGGCTGCCGTAATACCTGGCCAAGATCAACATGCACGACTTGATTGGCCGGCGAGCTTGGCTGGTCTGCAGTGGTCAGTGTGACGGAAAAAGGGGAGAAAGACAGGGCCCATCAGGCCTATAGCCTGAGGGGCATTTCGAGACCTAGGGGCGCTTGAGTACGTACCTAGGTACCTAGGTACCTAGGTAGTTATAGTTAGGCAGTGGTCTACACCCTGGGCAGCGCCTATTACTGCCGCCACTAATGACACCAACACCACGTGCCAATTGACAGCAGTCCAAAAGTCAAAAGTCAAAAGCCACCTTCTTCTGTCAAAAGTCACCTTCTTCGGCTCCTTCGATCATTGCGCTCGGTGCCAATTGGCAGGAAAGCGCAGTATCTGAGCCTGAAAGGTGATCTTGAAGCCATGTCCTTTACCAAGACATATTTTCTGTGTCCGACATCCGATTTCATATATCCACCACCAACGGGCCCGCTATGTCTTGGGTCTATAATCCGCTCCACATCAGCACCGCAATACCCTCTGAACAGAGCGAGCGTGGTTGCCGTGGTTGATGCATTCCCGCCTGTCGTGGAGACCGAGTGGAAGAAGACTTTTTCATCGGAGAAAGGGCTCGGGCTGGGTGTCTATGCACAGTTTCTGCAGCTGGCTACCGGTGGACTGCCCCTTGGTCCCGAGCTGAACGTCGAGCATTCTAACAAAGCGGCAAATACGTTCGCGTTCGACACGCTGACGACGCTGGCGTTCGAGCCAACCCAGGAATACGTGGAAGAGGCCGTCAAGGCACCGGCCGTGCAGACATGGCTGAGAGAGCCCAGGCAGAAGTTTGCTCTCGTCAGCGAGCTCTTCCTCGTCACGGGCATGAAGCTCGTCAAGGGCGCCAAGATCAAATACTCGACTTCACAGAGCACGACGGTCAAAGGGAACCTGGGCATCGACGTGGCCGCGCTGGGCACCACCTTTGGCCCGAAAGGCCACTGGACTACGACGAAGGATGATGCGACGGAGTCTAATCGCGAATCGGAATTTGTGTTTGCGTTCCGCGTGAAGAGGCTCAGGTTTGGGCGGAGACTGAAGCTTGAAGAGTACAGTAAGGGCGCCTTTATGACCGTCGGCGGGAGGGAGGATGGCGACGAATGTGTTTTGGTTGAAGACGTGGATGGAGCTGATATCGAAACTGCTGAGGCTGTTCCCGATGTGACCGAGAACGGGGACGTCTATTGCGTTCCCGCTTCATCATGCTAAACGAATCTTGGACTACAACTGAGGTAGACATCAGTGAACCATGTGTGATTGGAGATGTGTCATAGGTCAACCATTCCTAGATTTGTACTAGTATTTGTACATGTTCCTTTTGATATCCTTGATTTTCCCGTAAACATCCTCCCCTTGTCGAACCGCTATCGAAGAGCACATGAGGCGTGATGTAGTCGTAGCCAACCCCCCCCGCCTCCGTCGGACCATACTCTTGAAGACCGCATCCATGGAATTGTCCCTTTTCAGCCATGGTCCCAGCCTTTCGCTTTCTACAGCGATTTGCTGATCTTGCTGCCGGACAAAAGACAGGATCGACGCGGCCAGGCCAGCAGCGATCGGTGTTGCGACCGATGTTCCTGACATAACGTTGACAGTCTGATCGTGTCCGTTCGTGCCAGCCGGCCAGTGAGAAGAGACATGCTCCCCAAGGAGACTAAAGTTGACGTCCGTTTCGCTTGCTGTAGGGTTGAATTTGGAGGGATTGCCATTTCCATCGGTCGAGTGTATACAGAAGACGCTGGGATATTGAGCGGGAAAAGCTCGGCCAAGATTTGCTCCATCATTCGATGCTGCTGCGAACAACAACGTCCGCTTGTTCAGTGCATTAGATATAGCTGTGCTCATGAGCTCATGATATTCACGAATCCCGAATGACATTGATATAATGTCCACTTTCCATTGTTCAACTGCGTGATCGATGGCCTGCACAGGTCATTAGCTCAATCCAAAAATCTGTTCCGGTATAGAGACAGCCTTGCCTTTGCAATGTCATCGTAGGTGTTGGCATCTAGAGTTTCTCGCCGCGCAATTCTGGCGACATAGATCTCAGCGCATGGGGCAACTTTGAGAAGGAGACCAAGAGCATGGGTGCCATGCCCGATCTCGTCTCGAATGTCGTTCGATCCAGTTCCATGTACAAAACTTCGCGCTTCCTTGATTCGTGGATTGGCTAGTTGTTGGTCCTCGATCAGGAATGGGTTTTCAGGATCGAGTCCGGAGTCCAAAATCGCTATTCGCACCGGTTCGGCAAGGTGGGAATCAAGGTCAACATAAGGATAGATCGAGGACAGGAGATTGTCCATCCATCTTTCCGAGAGGGTATTCCTGGTAGGTCATTAGTACGACAAAGTCTTGTGAGCTAGCTAATGGGAAACACCCTCACTCTCGTTCAGAACCCGTCTGGTGGCTTGCATCAAAAAAGTACAAGCTCTTTTCTGAAGGCTCGGGGAGGTGTCCGTGGGCTGGCGACCCCGTAGAAGGTTGTGCCGACATCCGTAGCACGATATCTGAGTGGAGGGGCGCGTAGCTCACGGGCGCGGTGTCAGAAATTGAACGATACGGACTTGCCCTTGCTGTGTTGTTTGCATTAGAGGAATCGACCTTGCTTGTATGGAGGCGGACAACTTCTCGACCGATAGAGCCCCAGCAGGATTCATTCTGTCGAGAATCGAATGAACCCAAATTCTCTATTCGAATGCCCCATGCCTTGAAAATCACGGCCTCAAGTCGTTTGACGACATTTTGGTAGAAGAGCCGCTGAACGCTGACATCCTCGAAGTCCGCGTGCTGTCCAAGGGGATAGTACTCCCCAGTAAGGCATGCCTTCGTAGCTAGATAGTAATCCACGCCAGCGTCGTCTTCCAGAGTCTGAAGCTTGTCGAGACAGGTATAAAAATCATCATTGACGTTCCTGGCGACTTGCGGGTCCTTTGCCATCATCTCCACAGGTGTGCAATAGTGAAGCTCGCACAACAGTATGCCTAGTGCCAGCACACTGGCATTGGGATGAACCATGTGTTTCGAGGCGCCCGAGCTGTCTCCGGTGTCTGTACTGCGGGCTGAGATGGCTGGAACGTGCTCCAGAGCCAGGAAAGGTTTCGTGATATCGGGCAGTTCTCCATCCTGCCGTGGCTCAAAAAACTGGATCATTGAGTGATTGAAGGAAAACTGCAGCCACGGTGTCTCCAAGAAAGGAAGGAGTGCTGAAGCCAGTGTAACAGCCAAGACTCGCTTCCCCTTGAGTGGCAGTACCGATTCACCACGAAGTAACTCTTGCTGGCGGTTGAACAATGCCGACAAGGATACCGCTCGAGACATCCGGTCACTACCAAATGTCTTTGGTTGCGGGCGAAGCCTCTGAAATATCCCATCCTCGAGAGCGAAATGCAAGCAATTTCGCTGACCTAGGGACTCTGTGATGCTCTGGCATATGTGGGCAAAGTTGGGTGGGCTGCTAATTATAGGCTCAGATGAGCGCCTCAATGTGCTGTAGTGTAGGTCTCTGCACCAACAGTGTTAGTGAATAGAGGTTATCACACCAAGCTTCGAGAGCTTACTTGACCGTGATTTTAGCTTCTTGCAATGCAGTTGCAAGTACGGACCGCACGCCGAAGAATACTTCGAAACTCGCCTCAGCCTCGAGATCCTTTTTGTGTTGTGGCAGCGACAGTCTCACGCTCAACCCTGAGCACTTCTGGCAAACGCAAACCCACTGTCTTCGCAATGCATTGTCCAAGGACACCAAATATCTCCTCATCAACACGGCGAAGTCGGCATCGGGGTCTTCGAGATTAGACTCATGAGTTGGCTCTTCACGAGGCAGAACTCGGCGCTTCTTTGTCTCCTGTTCCAAATGCAAAAGTTCTTGAATGGCATCATCGCATTCTCGTCTCCGTTTCCCAACGCGAATGACAGGGCCTTGGTCGGCATGCGAATCGCGCTTCGGATTCTCGATCATGCGGCGGAGCTTCGGATACTGCTCATGTCCGGGTTGTTGGAAACTCTGCTCCGTGAATGGTCGTTAGTAGGCAGGAAGGAGAGGCCAGCCGACCGATAAACTGGAGTCTGCTGTGTATTCAAAATACCTACGAAATCCATCTCCCGATCAGAGACGTCTTGAACAAGGTGTTCGAATGCGCGCAGAGTCCTTGCAACGCTCTCTGGGTCGGCTTCGGCAAGATCATCGTGCTGCAGAAATGCATCCGTCCGTAGCCAGGCCTCGCGTTTCCGTGCTTTCAGTGACGACGGCTTTGCCAAACTTGGCGGTCGTTTTCGAGCGAATAATCCAAGCACGGATTGCAGCAGGCTTTGGGAATCAGTGTCGTCGTCCATGGTTGCGCATCCAAGATGATATGTTTGGAGATTTCACTGGGCTTCTTTGGCTGGAAGAAACATTTGGTCGAGCAGCGGGGTGGTGCTGTGTCTTGGTCAGATCAGGCTGTGCTACGATCACACGCAGTACCTGTACCTCTGACAGTCGTGTTTGAAATACTAGGCACCTAGGTGCTAGGTACCTAGGAGGTAGGTACCTAAGTCGGGTCGGGTCCATCCGTAACCGCACTGACTGATCGGAGAATGGCGGAGGCGCCTAGGTACTATGAATGCATGAAACACCTAGACTGGCACCTAAACTACAGTAATACTAGCCCCGACGCCCCTCGTTAAGGATAACTAGGACCTTCAATAGCGCTTACTACGACCACTACCACTACGACTACGATTACGATTACCACTAAAGATAACCACAAGGACAACTACACATAAGGGCAACCACGAGGATAACCATAAGGAGAATCATAAGGAGAATCATAAGGAGAACCATAGGGATAACCACAGGGAAAACACCAAGAGCAACCATCACCAAAACCACCAAGGCAATTTAGTGCTCCCGGGGCCTCTCTCCGGGCATAGCCAGCTTCATTCTATGTTGGCGCTGCACAGCCCCGCACCCACGCGCTAGAAGCATTGGCCTCCAACATTGATGAGACACGGGTGATGGCTCACCTCGGCGACCCAGGATGACGTTGCAGCCGCCTACACAGACCTCGCCGAGTCCATGAGTCGTGTCGGTGAACGCGAAAGAGGTTGTATACGGCGCTGTCTAATACCCGTGTACTCCTAAGTGCCTATAGGCGCTCGTGAGTATCCGCGAGCGTCCGCGAGTACCCGCGAGCGCTTGCGAATACCTAGGTACTTAGGAGTACGCAGCGTACGCCTATATATTAGGTATTAACGACTAAGTGCCTACCTACCTGGAGAGTGCCGAGTGCCTATATAGAAAGTGCGTACCTGGAGAGTGCGTGCCTGAGAGTGCCTATAAGGTACTTACCTAGATAGAGAGGCAGGTACTAGGTAAGGTATTACGGACAGTTACGACGCTAAGCTACTTTCGCTGTATTACCAAGCCTAACTAAACGCGGGTATTAGATAGCGCCGTTAACACCCTCGCATTTTGCTCTAGCCAGACAACGTTCAGGACGTGGCTTCGCCTTGTCCACGATAGGGGCGAGGTTGTTGGCCTTGCAGCAAACCTTAACCTCAGTCGAAGACGGTTGTGGGATGTGTTGTGGCCTCTACTTCGTCGTCAAGGGCTCGTCAGAGCTTGTATCGTGACATGCATCTCTCAACGCGTTGTCTGCTCGACTTGAATGTGCACCACCAATTGGTCGATGAACAAAGCCACAATAGACGTGTCTGCCATGTGGGAACCTCAGGCGTCGTGAGTGCGGCACACTATACAGTATATTACTATCTTGAAAGTCCTTCGTGAGGCAGGACGTCTTTCTCTCTGTATCTGCATCCTCCAACTACAAGACTCTCGCCTCTCCACCACAATGGCATCGCTGAGAACAGTCACCGGTGTCCTCATCTTTCTTCTTCGTGTCACGACGACGTATGCTCAAGGCGGTCAACTCTCCGAGATCCTCGCTTATTCATCGTCCCGTTTCTCTGAGTGTTCGAGCTTTCTGGAGACATGTCAGCCGACGGTCGCTGATTGCGCAACCTACATTTGTGCGCAATGCACCAGTGTGGGAAGTCCTGCTATCAACAGCTGCTGCGCTGAATCCGACCCGCTGAGTTGCTTCATTGCGGGAGCTGGCGGCAGTCCTGCGGCCGCTACCACATCTGCTGCAGTGGCATCCAACACCGTTCCAATGCCCGCACCCGCCAGCACGACCGTAAACAGCGGCGCAGTGTCAACGACCGTCAACGGCGGCGCAGTGTCAACGAGTGTACCTGTGGCGTCGTCATCTTGTATGGAACCCCTCTACACCCTAGAAGTGTGTAGGCGTACTGACAAGAACCAGCAGCAGCCCCAAGTACCGAAACCACGGCCCCTGTCCCATCCTCATCTACTGTCGCATCCACTTCTCCAAGGACATGGTCATCCATGAGCACTGCCGTTGGCATCGCGGTAAGAGACCACCCCGCCATGCTATCATGAATCACAAAATCAAGATGGATCACAACATCAAGTCCATCTTCAGAGGATCCTTGCTAACATCGTCGCGGCTAGGTCATGATCTCTGTGCTGTTCAGCTACCTCATGATAGCCAGGTGGTAGCATTTGATTCACCACTCGGTCACATCGTCCCAAGAACGGAGAGCAAACTGTTGGATACTTCGTCATCCACGTCTTTACATCCGCTCACTTGTGCTGCCACCGCGGCACCTAGACCTGTTGCTAACTTCAGTCATTCCTTCAACTCAACTCATTATGGCTATATCATTGTCCTGATTTTGCCTACTCCTGGACGGCGAGGCCGATGAACGCCCTACACTGCCCGATGCAGGGGCGAGAAAGGAGCCAATCCGGAGGAGCACTTCCACTCCTTCTTATATAGTAGATAGGAATCGACCTCCTACCAGGTCAGAGCTGTCAATTGATCATACAGTATTTGACCCTTAGAACATGCCCTATTCCTACGTTTTGCATAACGCAAACAGATGTACGATAGGAGAGAGAGCGTGACAGGGCCAAGCGAACAAAGTCTAGTTGACTCGACTGTCCAACTTAGTCCACGTGTCGAAGGGAGTCCAAACTAAGGAGTGGTTCTGATAGAGCTTGCTGTAAACGAGGATTCAGACGCTAACGTTGGATCTTCAACGATATGGCCATCGAGTCAGACATCTTTCTGAGCACCCAGGCAAGGCAAGTCGGTTCTCAAATGTGGAGAAAGGCAACCAAACCCCACCGCCGGTTTTTCGTCCCGATGGGGCAAGGAGAAGCCTTTTCTGTGGGGACAACGCAACTTAGCACAAGCACAAGCAAAAGTAAGCTCGAAGAAACGCAAGCCACTCTGAATGGCAACTTTGTCAAATAGAAGTGCAAATCACTCCGGGGCGGGGGTTCGCTTCACCACGCGACGCGCGCTAAGGCTTGCAGATGCCCGGACCCCCGGACCCGATCAAATGTCACAGGAACAGAAACAGGAATAGGACCAGGACCAGGAATAGGACCAGGACCAGGAATAGGACCAGGACCAGGAACAGGACCAGGACCAGGACCAGGAACTCCGTGTCTTTATTATACTTCTACGTCGACCTACAACAATAGGTTCCGAAGTCCAGTCATCCAAGCCCATCTATCTGCAAATGCATGCCATTCATTCATTGGATAGCCTAGCCTCTCGAATCTGGCAGATGTGTGTTCGTCTCCTCCCCCTACGCAGGTCTATCGCCTAGGTTAGGAGAAAAGGGGTGTGCTATGCTATGCCATGCATGCCACGACACTGCTGGGCTGGAAGGGCAAACCACAACCCAACCTAACACAGCCCCACTCCGGTCCGGGCCCCTCGCTTGACAGATACAGTAGAGTCGAGACTTTCCTTTAAACTTTATCACTACCGTACCGTACCTTATGCATACCTAGAGACACGCGCCGGGGAGGGTGTTGACCTCTCATGTCTTGTCTGCATGTTGCATGTTGCATGTTGCATGACACTAGCACACACTAGCACAGCCTTCTGTCGAGTCAGCTGGATTTCATCGACACCAAAGGGATGCAAGGGGCGCGTTGGGTTCTTGAAAGGGCGTTCCATGGAACACTTATGGGCTTCTGAGGTGCAGCCTGCAGGTGCAAAGTTAGGTAGGTAGGTGGTGGCTTGGTTGCCTTGCAGTACCACCCCTTTAGCTCCGGGCCGGGACTGCAGGTGTGGCCACAAGACGCCACAAAGAGCGGAGGCCAGGTCCCTGGCATTTGGATACCTTACCTACTCGACATGGATGTCACTTCTAGCACTGGCCTACTGTAAGACAGCTTTGGACCCGGGAGTCTTTCGTCTTTCGTCTTTCCCCAGAGTCTTGGAAGGCATTGGTGCAACACCAACACCAACACCAACACCACGAGCCCGGGATCCACTACGAATTATCTCGAGCGAACTTTGAACTTTTGACATGGCGATACGATACGCAGAATGCCTCCCACACTAGATATTGGACATGTTTCATTGAAACTTGAGTGCCTTCAGACCCCCAAATATGCACGGCTTGTATCAGAGATTAGGAGTATTCTGGGAGTTTTAGGCATCAGATCGCTGTATTCATTCGTCCACACCACACCATAATCAGTGGACTTGGGCGAGGTCGACGACCGAGAAATGCTGGCGCTGCAACCGAACTCTCGCCTGGGTGAGTGGACCACTGGACCTAGAAAGGAGAGAACAACCAGATAGTGTGTCTCGCACTGTGTGAATGAAGCGACGTGAAGAGGATGAATTGACTGACTACCTAAGATAAAGGAGTGGGTGGCCGTTATACATGCCTCGGTAAAACTAGACCTTGTGAACCAGTGTGGCGGTCGGAAAAGAAGGATAGAAGGATACTTGTATATCATCCTTTCTCTAGGATCAAGGATCAAGGATCAAGGATCACTACTCTACAGGGTCCTGTGCTTCGATTTGCAGGGGATCCCAGAAGCCAGACGTATTCACACTACCACCTTGCAAACCAGGGCCTGGTGAAGGGTCGAGGACCACACTTCCTCCTTCTCCTCCTCCTCCTCCTCCTCCTCCTCCTCCTCCGCCCGCAGCAACAGTGCCACCAGTGCCGCCACAAAGGGCTGCGAGGAGCACCTGGACCACACAGCTGATTAGACAACCAACTAGAGTTTGGGCTGTTTTCGCGTTTGCCTGTTGCTTTTGGCAGGCCCTTGCCCAGTCGTTGACGAAGTTGCTATAGGCGATTTCCGCCCCTGCCGGAACAGTGGCAGCACAAGTTCCATATTCGGTGATCAGCATATAGACGCCTGGCTGGCTGACTGAAAGGACGACGTACTGATAGAGAAGACAAGTAAGTCAGCGTCCCAACAAGACCAACAAGTTTCAAGATATCTCGGGTTTTGGCACTTACCATTCCCTTGAGCGACGAGACTCCCTGGATGGAATTGACCAGCGCCGGAAACAAGCGTTCGAGGTTGGAAGACCAGAAACCGCCTCCTCCGGTAGTAAGAAGGCAAACGAGCCATCTGGTCCGAGGGCCACACTCCTTGGGCCTTGTCCCTTTTTGAAGTTCCCGTTGGTATCCAGTCTTTGCTGAATACCCCGAGACATCTCTGGCGGAAGGTTTCCCCAGGTAGATCCATTCTTATCGAAGGCATAGTAGGAGTTGTTGGGTCCCAGGACGACCGAGAGGCTTCCCTTGTCTCTCGCAGGGCCAAGCCAATTGCGTAGACCTTCCGGAATGCCAGAGAATGCTATGTTCGAACACTGGTCAGCTCTGGCGGTCCATCAAGAATCAGGCTATCGAATACTGGGTTCTTACTCAACCATTTGACACCATCGGCGCCTGTGTAGGCCATGACCCAGGAGCCGGTGGGCCCGATTGCAACATCCAAAATGTTTCTGATGGGCTGAGGCCTGTTGAGGATGCTCATGATACCGGAGGGCAGACCATGCATGGACCGTCTTGAGGGAGAATCGAAAATATAAGAGCCGTTCGGCCCAAACGCAACGCATGCTGACATTGTGGGATAATCAATGAGAGAACCTTGGATGATGGATAGAGAGCAGCTTGGGTTGGTGACGGTTTCTTTCGAGACTGGCATCATTTGAGTATTTTATAGCTGGAGGCTCATTGCTTCTGCAGGTTAGAAGCGCGTGCGAGCATGTGACGTCCAATACATCATCACGCACTGCGCAAGGCATATCGAAGAGTGGTCGCCTAGTTACCTTGACTTCTATCCATAGTCTCCATGACGCCATCTGGACACTACCTTTTGCCGGAATCAGAAAGGCTCCAAGTTGCTGAGCAAGAACCGACAGGCCTCAAGCGAGGCAAATTCTGCCTTGAGGTGCTCCAGTCCTCTGAAACTGAGACATTTGTCCCCTGCTCACCATTCATCGCAGTCCAATGAATCACGCCTCGGTCGTGGTCGTTATTCCCAAGACCTTGCTTCTCCTCGTGGAAACGATCGAGGACAGAGACTTGCTGTCACGTTGCATTCCTGGGTTGTTGATGATTGCCGGACTCACCCAGTCAGTTCGGTTCTAATTTCTCTCTTCGGACGAAATGTCTCTGCCTTTCGACTTGGTGGTGCCGGAATCTGCTTTCCTTGGTCACTATAGTTCGCATCCTCCATGCATCTGGGGCAGACTTTCCCAGAGAAACCGCGCCATCGGTGCAAAAATAGTACACAAACTTCCCTAGGTCTCATTAGTCCCAGGGTCTTGTTAGCAGAGTATGCAGACGGCCGGTTTTGTAGTATATTGCTGGCAAGGTGTGACGATGCAAACTAGGTTTGAGCTCCACTTTCCCCTTTTCCAGCCGAATGCTTGGCTGAGATGCTTCTTTCTGCGAATTAAACTTCGGCCCACGCAGCCTTGCAAGGGAGGCATTCAGTTTTTGCTCACAACGATCAGGTCCCGTGAAACACTTTCACCATGAAAACTTCGTTGCACCATGCCTTCTCCTTGATAACCATGGTGAATCGTTTTCGACAGATGGGAGCTTATGCGGGGACTGATTCGGTACTGTGAAAGGCACAAACACCCCGGTTGTTATCTCGAGACGATGGTCTTCCTGCAGCCACACGTACGGATACGTAGTGTTCAATTCCTGGCACTTTGTTCACATGTCTCTCGTTCCAGGTCTTGGATCCGCCCACCTTCTGCTCAGAATACCTTGGGTCTGTGGCTGCGTTCATACTCTTATCGCATTCCAATGACGTAGATTGTCGTCGATACAAACTCGGTAAACGCTAGCCAGGACGCCTTATCGCTGTCGTCGTACGGAGTACAGGTCGTTAGGTACTAGTGCCACGTTTTGTGGCTTAAGGCTAATGTAGCAGTAGGGTTTAGGGCTTAGTGCCATCGTACCTTACAGAATTCATGGAGCTCAGCTGGACCTTGCAGATCACTCCAACCATCTACCCATGGTTGAGGAAGGAATGACGACCTCGCGTGCGCGCCTGCCCCGCACTTACGCGCCTGTTACTACTAATAGGTACCTAGGTACTCTCTTTTTTCTCTCTCTTGCAGTGCTTACAACCTGGAATACAATCTCTATTACCTAGGTACCTAGGTATGTATTCTGTACATACAGTAGGTAGCGATCGACGATTTAGAAATCAGGAACACCATCTTAGACACTAGCAAGGCAAAGTCATTTGGCCCCAGGCTTATTACGCTCCTCTGCAGCGGGATGTGGATGGTGATGCTGGCATCCCTGTAGTTTCCCGTTCGACCACTCTGGGCGGTGTGCACGTTTTCTACCGGCGTTTTGAGCCTCCCTCTTCCCCTGCCCCTGAGCGCGGCTTGCCACTCAGTCGAGAAAATCTTGCCGCAAGCCTCACTTTCTTAAACTACACCAAAGACATGGCTGTGGATGCGAACTGGGCGCTATGCGGTATAGGCCATCGTGAGAAGAGGCACCTGAAGCCGAATTCGTAGCACAACGGCGGTGGGCAGGAGTTGTCCAACGCCTTGGGGTGAGGCAGGTCAGGACTAGGGTGAGCGACGCCAGAGGCCGTGACTAAATTTAAAGCGGCGTGCTGCAGAATCCGCTTTTGGCATTTCTAACCGCAGATTTCCCAAAGCTTGGCACAGTAGACCGTACCGAGTAAATGCATGTAGCCTTGTATCGTGAAGCATCCATCAGTCCAGACTACCTCACACACTGTCTCAAGTGATCCAGCCCAAACTCTATCAGCAGTCTGGCCTGACTGACTTCAACGGCGATGGCGCCAAATAAGAAAAAGAAGAAGCCCGCCGCCAATCCGGCCCGAGGGTTTGCTACGACTTCACTCCCTTCCAAGGCAAAGTCGATTCAGCAGTCCGAGAATGACAACACAGTGCAGAAAGACCGCGCTTCCGCCACGCCGACCACAGACTCCGAAGCCCAACCTAATGGCGACAGCACTACCAAGCAACCGGAATCGACTACTGATATAAAAGATATGAACCCGGACGAGCTGGAAGCTCATCTCGAAAATTCGGAACTCGATGCTCTCGTGGAAAAGCATGCTGCACGATCAATAGCCGATGCTAACCGGCAGGTTGCGAAGCTAGAGACGGAGCGACGACAACTACGATCGCAGGCGTGGAAATTGTCGACCTACCCTTGGCTCGCTGACGAGACGATTGACGAGCTACTGGAATTGAACGCGTCTGAATCAGCATATGCTTATCCTAGAGCCAGCACCAGCGGACTTGTGGTGGATGAGGAAAAAACGTTGATTGACCTTTGGACTTTGGAACGGGTCTTGGAGTCTTTGAGGCTTCCCAGAGTGTCCGAGGCCATTGCTCACGTTGCAGTATTGGCCGTGCTTGGGAAGCTAGTCATCAGCAATGATTCTTTGCCTGGGCTGCAAGAAGCGTTGGAGTGGTATGCTTCGAACACCGACCCTGGTGAGCTTCCTGGTTATGAAGCTGCTTCAGGGCCAAAGCCCGAGCAGAGTGGTGATAGCACCCCGTTACAGTCAATTTCTGGTGAGTGAATTTCAGCCAACACCACTCCTGCTGAAGGCATTGCTAACAATATTACAGAACCCACATCGACCATCCAGAGTAGACAAAGTCCTGCCAGCACTCCGATGAATGCATCAGAATCCGAGGAAGATTCTTGGCCAGATATCTCTTCCGACAGTGATGAAGACAATGACCCTGCGAAGCTGACAGACAAGTACGTTCGACTTCAGCGCCTGATCTGGCAGGTCCAGAATCAAGAACCGGAGCAGGGTCAAAAAGCCCTGGTCAGAAGACAGAAGCGAGCTGCAAAGTTGACCCAGAAACTCCAGCATCTGCGCCGAGACCCACTATTCGACGAATATGAAGCGGAAGCAACGTGGAACATCAGCCAGATCGAGCTACAGGAGGAGCATCAACAACTCCTGAGGGAGAAGGCGGCAAAACGACGTAGAGAGGGTCAGAAAGAAACGCCAGCCGTCAAAGGCGACGAACCAGGACTTGCGGCTCTGGCATCTCAAGAGCAAAACGGCATTGCCCCAGATCCTGAAGCTGATACAGATGGGCTATTGGGTGGAATATTTGGGGAGGGCGATGGAGGAGTTTCCGCCGAGTCAGAAGCTTCTGGCCCGCAGGGTGTCAAAATCGTCGACTTTGGCAAATGGACAGGTGTCTCACCACGAAAGCTACTAGACGACATTTGCAAAGGCCATGACTCGAGGTCACGGGTGGTAGTGCGTACACTGCACAAGAGTACATACTCGGCAAGACACAGCTTGGAAATATCCTGGGCGGCGGACGTCCAGCCTGGACCCCATACAACGACTGCACTTCCACCTGAGATCTCAGTGAGTACTGCACCGCGCTCATGGACTTTGCAAATGATCAGTATGGCTGCCGCGAGCAGTACCCAGTCAGAAGCGTACGTCTGCGCGCTGGGGTTGTTCCTCGTATCATCGCTCGGGGCGAAAGAGCAGAAAGCGACGACTCGTCTTCCAACCGTTTGGAGAGATGTCATCAAGGATCTGACCGATGCAAAGCAACGGCTGATGGACGAAGAGCATAAAAGCAGCCTTCGCCGCATCCGAGGATTGATCCAAGATACACAGGAAAAGGTGAAACGAGAAAAAAGACAGGCAGCCAGCACAGATCCTGGCGCGCCCATGGACAGTCTCGTTGATCGGCGCCGGATGCAGAGGCCCAAGCCTGCCAAACTGGACCCGGACCATGTCACTAAGGAATGGGAGATGCGGACTGCTCGCCGTGCTTTTCAAGAGATGCTCGAAGTTCGTCGCCAACTGCCCGTCCATCACTTCAAGGACATGATTCTTGGGTGTATCGCCGAAAACGCGGTCAGTGTCATCTGCGCCGAGACGGGCGCCGGCAAGTCATCAGGCATTCCGGTGCTGCTGTTGGAGCAGGAATTCAGTCAAGGCAGCGACTGTCGTATTCTTGTCACTCAACCACGAAGAATCTCTGCCGTCACACTTGCAAGGCGCGTGTCACAGGAACTTGGAGAGGGTCGAAACGAGCTCGGCTCTATGAAGTCTCTTGTCGGGTATGCCATACGTCTGGAGTCCAAAACCAGCAGTACCACACGCATTACATACGCCACTACCGGTGTCCTGCTGAGAATGCTCGAAGAGTCCCCGGACCTTGAGGAGCTGGACTACCTGATCCTTGACGAGGTGCACGAGCGGACGATGGATCTGGATCTGCTTTTTATTGCGCTTAAGAAGCTCCAACAGAGGAGGAGCACGCTGAAGATCGTTTTGATGTCGGCCACAGTGGACGCGAAGAAGTTCTCGGATTACTTTGGAGGAGCACCAGTCTTGGACCTTCCGGGAAGAACATTCCCCGTCGAGGTTGGCTTCCTCGAAGACGCGGTCGAGGCGACAAACGATGTCAAGGATAAAGCATTGTCCGTGCAAGACGACAGCCAGGAGGTTGACGACTACTATGGCAACGAGAAAGGCCGTCCAGTCGTCAGCAACCCAGAAGCATACAGCAGTCAGACACTCCGTGTTTTGTCCAACATGGACGAATACCGCATCGACTACAACTTGATTGTCAAGCTTGCTGCGTCCATTGCTAGCAAACCAAAGTACCTGAAATACAGCAGCGCCATCCTCATCTTCATGCCCGGTATTGGCGAAATGCGCCGGCTGCACAACTTGCTCCTGTCACTGGATACATTCAGCAGGAACTGGGTCGTGTATCTCCTTCACTCGACGTTTTCTACCGAAGATCTGGAGAAGGCTTTCGAGCGTCCACCTCCTGGATACAGAAAGATAGTGATTGCGACAAACATTGCCGAGACCGGCATTACGATCCCCGACGTGACAGCTGTAATTGACACCTGCAAGGAGAAGGTGATGCGGTTTGACGAACGTCGTCAGCTGTCAAGGTTGACCGAGGGATTCATTTCAAGGTCTTCAGCACGACAACGACGTGGACGTGCCGCTCGTGTCCAGGACGGTCTCTGCTTCCACCTGGTAACCAAACATCGACACGACAATCAGATGCTCGAACAGCAGGTTCCTGAGATGCTGAGACTTGGCTTGCAGGATCCTATTCTGCGAATCAAAGTGTGGAATCTCGGATCGATTGAAGAAACACTCAACGCGGCGCTCGATCCTCCTTCAAGGAAGAACATTCTTCGGGCTATTGAGAAATTGAAAGATGCTGGGGCCTTGACCAAGACAGAAGCACTGACACCCTTAGGACAGCAGATTGCGCGGCTACCATTGGAAGTGTCGTTGGCCAAACTGGCCATCTTCGGGGTGATATTCAAATGCCTGGTACTTTAGTGTCCTGCTCGATGATTTTCGCAATACTAACATAGATGACAGGACCCCATATTGGCCATTATCTCTCTGCTGACTTCGAAATCTCCCTTCCTGACATCTCCAGCTACGGGTCAACAAGCCGACACGAGACAGACGTTCAGCCGAAGTGACTCGGATTTATTATCGTCATTCAATGCGTACGAGAGCTGGAGAAGGGCAAAGACTGCACGATCCGCGCAGGAATTCTGCCGAAAGAACCACATTTCCGACCAAGCCATGTCGCAGATTGAGGAACAAAAGATCCAGCTCCTAGTGTATTTGGTTGATGCTGGGTTGGTGATTCTGTCGGCTGAAGAGAAAGGCACCTTGAACCGAGCGAGGACAGGAGGAGGAGGAGGAGGAGGAGGAGGTCGTGGTGGAACCGGCGGAGTCTTCTACGCCATCCCGTCGCAATACAATCAACCGATCAGCGACCGAGCGCTCAATTCAGTCATGGCCATGGCGTTGTATCCTCGAATCTTGCTGCGCGAAGGCAAAGGTTGGCGCAATGTGTACACGAACCAGCAGGTCTCGCTGACCACTCGCTCAATCAACCATCCAAGCAACAATATCAAACCGCCTCGCTGGCTATCCTTTTACGAAGCCATGCAGAACCGCAGTGGCAGCCTCAATGTCTTTGAGACGTCGTCTGTTCCGGATTCTGCTTTGGCTCTCCTTCTCGGCGATCCTGAGTACAAGTTTTTCGCCGGTGTGTTGGTACTGGATACGGGCAAGATTAAGCTTGCTGTTAAACATTGGCGACAGTTGATGGCTATCAAGGTCTTGCGAGAGCGGGTGCGTCAAGTTCTGGAGACTTGTTACAAGAAGCCTGGCGAGGAGATGCGGGAACATGAGCGCAAATGGGTGGACTTTTGGTTGAACATGGAGGCTGCTGCCCAGGAGGGATAGAAGAGACTGCAGTGCGGAAGCAAGGGTTGGGAGAAAGGGTTGGAAATGTGTTGGATCTGAGCTCTCTCTGCAGGGCTTGGAGGCCCATCATCAGAAACCAGGAGTGAGGATGAGTTGGCTGGATCGATCCCCACATGGCAAGCAAAACAGGGCAGCAAGTGTTGGACGATGCATGGCCATCGTCCGATGAAGGAGGGAAGAGAAGATAAACCTCTTTCTGGATAGATTGTCCGGTGTTGGTGTTCAAAAGGGTAGGGGTAGCAAGGCAGCCATGTCTCTACGCTCCTATCAGGGAAATGACGATGAGCGCGGGACAAGCCACTGAAAGGATCAGTCTGGCCTTGAACTGGACTTGGACTTGGACTTGGCCTTGGACTGGAAGTCGAACTGGCACTCCAACCTACGCAAGTGAGACACAGAAGACATACACATCAAGAACTGTCCAACATACACCGAACCTTGACCCCTGACCCCCTGAACCCTCAACCTGACACAGTATATGTAGGTATGCTTGACATCAGCTCGTCCTTCACTACCATTCCCATTGTCAGCTCCAGGTACCATACTATACCATACCATATCATCTTATCCTCCGTCCTTCGTCCTCCGTCTTCGTTCTTCATTCCTTATTCCGCATTGTCCATCCATCTTTCTTCCATCAGTCAGTCTCTCCATTTTTCCCCCTTCCTTCAGTCAATCAGTCAGTCAATCAGTCAATCCATCTCGCCACCTCCCATCTCCCATCCCCCCTATCAACTCAACTCGTCTCCCGTCCTCATGATTCATCTCAACAAATACCCCCCATCAACAGGCACCGCAACGCCCGTAATCCAAGCGACATCATCACTCGCCAGAACGACCGCCGCCCTCGCCACATCCCTTACACTCCCTAGGCTCCTTCCCCCGCCGAAAGGATGCCTCTGCTGGATCTCACGCAGCAGATCCTCGGACCTCTGCAGGTTCGCCGTCATCCCGGTATCCAGAAAGCCGGGACATATGGCGTTACAATGGATTTTGTCCGGCGCGTAGTCGAGGGCGATCTGTTTGGTTAGCATTAGGGCCGCGCCTTTGGAGGCACAGTAGCTTGGCGTGCCGTAGTAGGGGGTTAGGGCTTGGATGCTGGCGATGTTGATGATCCAGCCTTGAGAGGCGTAGAGTTTGGGTTGGGGGTGGGAATGAGGTTCAGGATGAGAGGGAGGGTGAGGGTGAGGGTGAGGGTGAGCGGGAGACTTGGTAGAACCAGAACCAGAACCAGAATCGATGGTCTGAAAAGCCATGCTGGTTGTGCTTGTGCTTGTGCTTGTGCTTGTGCTTGTGCTTGTGCTTGTGCTTGTGCTTGTGCTTGTGCTTGTGCTTGTGCTTGTGCTTGTGCTTGTGCTTGTGCTTGTGCTTGTGCTTGTGCTTGTGCTTGTGCTTGTGCTTGTGCTTGTGCTTGTGCTTGTGCTTGTGCTTGTGCTTGTGCTTGTGCTTGTGCTTGTGCTTGTGCTTGTGCTTGTGCTTGTGCTTGTGCTTGTGCTTGTGCTTGTGCTTGTGCTTGTGCTTGTGCTTGTGCTTGTGCTTGTGCTTGTGCTTGTGCTGGCTGTAGCTGTAGCTGTAGCTGTAGCTGTAGCATTACTCCTACCATCGCCGTGGTCACCAGCAACACCTCCATCATCACTTCCACCAGTACTAGTATCCGCAGTATTGCTCCCAGTACCTATATTCACCATCTGCCTCAAGGCATACTTGCACCCCAAAAACATGCCCTTGGCATTGACGTCCAACGTCGTGTCCCAATCCTCCTCGCTCGTCTCATGACACCGCAACGGTCGAGAATGCTTGCTCTCGACACTGACGCCCGCACAGTTGACCATGATGTCCAATCTGCCGTATTGCTGCACACATGTCAGGACTGCTAGTTCCATGGCTTGTGCGTTTGTCACGTCGGCGCGGTGGAAGGTGGCGGTACCGCCTTTTTGGCGGATTCGTTCGTGAGTTGGTGTTGATGTTGGTGTCACTGCTGCTGCTTCTTCTGCTGTTGATGTTGGTGTTGGTCCTGCTGATGTAGGATTCAAATCAATACAAAACACCCAAGCTCCTTCATCAGCGTAAGCTAGACATATCGCTTGGCCTAGACCGGATGAACTTCCTGTTACGATTGCGATGCGGGATTGAAGCCGGCCTGGGGTCGGTTGTGCTGTTGATGGTGGTGGTGGTGGTTGTGGTGTACTGGTGGTCGTCATACTGGTTATACGTTGTGGTGATGGTGAGCGACAAGGCTGACAGAGGATAGGAGCAGAGTGGTCGTGCTGGATATGGTAGAGGACCAATCAATGTCTGTCCGGTTGGGCTTGGATACTTGGTCCGTAAGGTATGTGTGTGTAGCTAGGTGGATTCCTCAGATAGAAACCATACACTGTGTTTTCTGATCTGATATATATAATAGAGACGAGGAGAGGCGCCCAGTGAGGGGCAACGTGAGAGATCGAGGGCCAGAGCCAGAGCGAGAGCCAGAGCGAGAGAGATATACAGTGGGGAATGACGGTCTAGACCGATTGGCTTGAGGGGAGAATACAAGGTTGATCCTGGGTTTCAGGGGGTATAGGAAGGTAAAGGTGATGGAGGTTAACATAGGGAATCAGGATATAGATAGATAGTATATACAGTACTCCTTCCAATAGCACTGACCCCTGACTATATAGCCTGGTGTCTTGAGATTATGGTCCTCGTACGTATGGGAACAAATATATAAAATTCATTTTAAAATCCATATTCTTTTCCGTATACCGAACCAACAGATGCCGCGCTGTGCATCTCTGATATATCTAATCCATCCATCCATCAACCAGCCTATTCCATCCTTCGTCGATACATACATACCTTATCTTTTCAAAGACCATTTATTCATGCCCAATCCCACTCCAACAACCTCATTATCGTTGCCCAACCGTAGGTCATATTCTTTTAGTAGATTAGTCTCAATCCACCTAGCGACACCCTCCTGTACATTCGCACGCGAATATCCACAAGTAAATCCCAAGAAAAACAAACAGAACCAACACCGAACCGACATTGGCCGCAAACCCAGCCTCGACACTCCCCAGCTTATTGGGCTGCCTTGATCAGGTCGGCCGCCTTTTCAGCCACCCCGTAGGCCACGGCTTGAAGATGTGCTCCTGGTACCATAGGATAGACACCCGTATCGACAATCCTGAGATTGCTGGTTCCGTAAACCAACAGATCCTCATTCACCACACCGCCCAGTTCAAGCGGTAGCATGGCCGTCGTGCACGAGTAGTGGTATTCGGTGCCGACACCGGCGCGTAGGATCTGGCCCAGTTCATCAACAGACGCGTCTTGCGGGACCTGAGCGTATGAAGGCTGCAATTCCTGGATTGCACTGGTATCGAGAATCCGCTGGTTGACCTGCATAGCCAGAATCATGACATCGTAGTCGAATTGATGCACCAGCCATCGTGGGTCGACATTAGGAGAGGCAAAAGGGTCCGTGGAGGTGATGTGTGTGGTGCCACGTGAGAGCGGTCGCATCAGAGCCAGATCCAACCCGCCAGCATTGTTGTTGAGGTTCTCGAACGCGGGAATGTCCTCGTTGGCCAGCTCATCTAATACACTGGCAATCTGCTTTTCGTATCCGGCTTGAAGCGTCGGTTCGTCATCGTAAGTGGATGGCAGGTTGTAGGGCGCGGAACTTGCGGACGCCAGCATGGACGATGCTTCGTCGGTGACTTGTTGGAGCGAAGGGAATGCAACGGCACAGCTGGGTTTGGCTGTCCAAGGCCCCGTTTTGCTGCCGTAATACTCGGCGGCCGATTCATCGTTGAAAGTGGAATTGCTGGCAAAATCATCAATGTCCAGAATCGAGGGATTCGTGTAATTGTAGTCCAAGTGGATCATGCCGTGGTCCTGAAGATTGTTGCCCACGCCCGGAAGATTCTCCAGCACCTCAATGCCAACTGCCTCGAGAACAGAGGCTTGTCCAATGCCCGACAATTCAAGCAGCTGAGGGCTGTGGATGGCGCCAGCAGCAAGGATGACTTCACGGCTGGCATATGCGGTCTGACGTGGCGACGATGGACCGGTTGCAAATTCAACCCCGGTAGCCGTGAGCTGGTCGTCCTGGTCGAACAAAATCCGCGTTACCTGCGAGTTGGCCTGGACGTTGAAATTGTCCCGTGCGATGTTGGGGTCGTAGTACGACCGGCGAGCATCAGAACGTGTCTGGTTGTTTGGATCAATGTCCAACGGCAAGAAATACCCCCCGGCGCTTAGCCCCTCGTTGGGTTCTGCCGAAGTGGGAATTCCCAGTTCATGCAGTGCCGCAAACCAGTTGTCCGTTTGAGGCCAGTAATAGTTTGGATAAGAAACCTGCACTGGGCCACTGGTGCCATGCACAGATGGATTCTGCAACTCAGGCTGCACCTCTGCTCCGGCATAGTTTTTCGGCGTGTATGTCTCGGACTGCGTAGGACAAGTCAGCTTGCCACACTTTGACTGTCCCCAAGATTCGCTTACCTTCTCGAAATATGGCAAAAGGGCATTCCAACCCCAACCGGAGTTTCCAACATCATTCCAAGCGTTGAAACTCCTTTGGTTTCCTCGGTTCCAAACCATGCCATTGATGAGAGAACCCCCTCCAACACCTTTACCCATCGGAATGTGACGGCTCACGCCATCTAATTGCGTTTGGGGTACAGTATAGATGCCCCATTCGTAGAAGCCATAAGGCTGAAGACCGATATAGTATGGAATCAAGATCTCATCCTCATAATGATCGCTGCTCCAAACTTAGGACGTGCTTGGATCTTTCCCGAGGCCGAATACTTACAGGGAACCCGCTTCAAGGCAGAGAACCGTAATGTCTTGATCCTCGCTCAAACGAGATGAAACCACGAGCCCGGATACACCACATCCAACCACAATATAGTCGTAGGTCTGGCCGGCTGCATCGTTGACCAGGCCCCGGGCAGTCAATGGTCGTGCCGCGGCTAAGCCGGTTGCAAACAGAAGTGTTGCTATGGTTGTACACTTCATCTCGGGCTATTGCTTTGAACGAGAGCTTCCTTCCCTATCACAGAGCGAGAATAAATCCAACCGAACGCTGGTGGCTGGCCAACACGACAACCAGTATTAGCCAAAAGCTGTCAGATTGACAATGTAAAAGGAAAGAATGATATGCTTCCGAGCAAACGAGAGGCTCAACGCAGAAACGAGAGTATGCCGACAACAATGACTTCCTCCACAACCGTATACACAAAGTTAGATGCAAGAAGGTAGAAGAAAATAAGCGTGCAAAAGCTAACGGATACACATCGTGCCGAGCAGTCTCTTCTGAGCCAGCAGCAGAGATATAGCCGTAGTGGTCGACATTGTATGCATGTGGAGCATATCGGCTGAGGTGGTGGTGACCTTGTGGCATGAACATGCAACGGTGGGGAGACCCTGGGCGAGGAAAGCCGGACATGCGCTCCAACAGAGGTCAGGATTCGAGGATGTAGAACGCCAGCGCTACTGCACCGCAGTCAAAAGAAAAGTTAGACTGGGCATGACAGCCATGCATGGCTACACATGTAGTACATAGTGAGCATGGAGCCAGGCTGAACAGTATGGGGATCCTCATTGGCCCAGGGTCCAGAAGTCGAGCTGGAGTGTAGTCAATTCTAGTTCGGTTGAACCACTTACCAATCCACTTGTTTCAGGAGCCGGGCGATCGAGAGCCGCGGGAAGTCGAGGGCCAGTCGAATTTTCCCTAAAGCGTCGAAAAGAAAAGGTTGCAACCCATAAAGTCTGGGTTTTAGTTGCAACGCCATTGAGACCTACCCATAGATGTTGCGTTATATTTGATCCAGGAGCCGCTCACATGGCTGGGCGAGAGGCTAATCGAACGGAGATGGGGCCACGACGGCAGCCCTAGACGGAACATTCGCTGTGCTATCTCGTCCTTGATATGCTTAAATAGAAGTCGCCGAGACAATTGATATTGGTGGTCTTCGCGAAGATAGGCTGTGCCATAAATATAATGGTACCTGTATGCACATGAGAGACTTGGGAAGTTTCACAGTGCGCGATAGGCATATGCAGGAGGATGGACCATAGATGGACGACCGGAGCAGGTCGGTCCATGGCACGGGAAAAAGGCTCAGAGGTTGTGGAAAGATGGTGTGGGAAGTTGTGTGGTTGGTGGACGATGGAGGTTGATGGAGGTTGGACGTACGTCCGAGGTGGTGGAGTGTCACGTGAGACACTGCATTAAAGAGTTACTATTCCAGAACAAGTAGTCGGCTGCATTCTAGAGGCTTGGTCTTTCTTGGCAGGCATATTTCTCAATTCTCAAGGATGAACTCCTCAAACCCCGTGACTACGTGTACAAAAGATGAACGGTCCCCGCCGACGGCTCACCTCCATTCGACGCCATTATGTTCAAGTACCTAAGGCAAGGTAGGCGTGCTCTGGAAAGTCTGAGGACGTTCTTTGTATGCCTCTGCCTTATCCGGGCGCCCAGTAGTATGACATCCAGATGCCTGCTGTGAATGACACCAATCTTGGGCCAAGGTGTATCTCCCCTGAAATGCAGACTGTCGCCAATGCATCTTGATTGCCATGACCGATTCACAGTTCTTTTAACAGCCATGGAGCCGATGATATCCCTGGTATTGCAGGCGCCGCTCTGCGCAGCCAACCTTTGTCCGTGGTGTCGTTATCATGCTGACGCACTGCCGTAGAGCAGACAAGGCAAGGCCGAGTCCATGCAAGGAAGGGACTTAGTTGGGCACTTCCATATCGAGGCAACTGCAGGCAGGTGGATAATGACCTCCAGAGCGCCGAGCTTCCGGAGCAGGGACAATACATAGGTACCGGACAGAAACGGGGACCGATCCGTTGTCAGGTACGTCATGGAAAGCATCCGTGGCGGGACAGGCAAAACAAGGAGCTGTCCTTGATGAGGCACACAGTGGGAGAGATGCATCGGACAAATAGAGTAGCAATGTCGCTGGCGTATGTTACAACTTGTCTCCCTATGCATCCTCTGTGCCACGACCAGGCGCCCGCAAAGAGCCGTAAGTAAAGAGGAATGAAACCTTGTAACTCACATCCAACTTCAAAGAGGATGATCTGACAGGGCGTGTGGATGCCGCGTATTTTAACGGACTGTAATCAAGCTTGACAGCCTAGATACCTAGGTATGACAAACCCAAGGGACCTTGTCGAAATGAGATTGTGACATGCAGAGGAGGAGCCGGGAATAGTGATGCGTTCCGGAAGTGATTGCAACAGCTGAGGATCGCCGTCCTTACTCAACTTCAGCTTCGCCTTCCTCGAACCGCAAGAAAGACTCGTCTGATGCGCTCGGTCCAAGAATTGTCTTCCATGCTTCCCTGACCGCAGCAAGGACCCCATCGGGGAATGAGATGTCGTTGGGCTCAGGGGGGAAGACAAGGACTTGGGAGTGCTTGCTTAACCCTGGATAGGTCAAGGCAGGCTCATCTGCAGGTCCAAGATTCAGATAAGACAGCGACCAAAGAAGCGAGTCTTTGGCTCCAACGGTCTCGAGGAAACCGTGGACAGCAGCATCAAGCCTATCCTTTGCCGTCTCGCCGTCCGCGGTTACGGACGCATAGATTATACCTGTCAGACCACAATTAGCAATAATTTCAAGCAGTGCTCAAAGTAGGTGGATGTGTGGGTGTCCATATCAGGTTGTCAGAGATAAGTATCAGCAAAGCACGGATGCTCAGGCAATGTAGATAAGTATTCATAAGTTGGATCATCATAGGAGGAGGGAAGGCGGCCTGGGGAATATGCAACTTACATTGTCCTGGTGGACATTCCCCAGTATCTTCAGAGTGTATCTGCAAATAAATCGGGCTTCTGCCGGAGTCTTCAGTACCCGTTTCCACCAATACAATGGCTGCAGCAGGAACCGGCCCGTTGTCAGAGGTTTGGGGGAAGAGTGCCTTTAGTGGATTCGCGGCGACATTGATCGATCTCCAGGTACCCGTCGATGGCAGTTCATCCAACGAGACCCCCTGCATTGGGGGAATATCGTCAATGGTGCCTGCCACGAATCGGGTTTTGATCCGGGTGCCATCTGAGAGCGCACCTTCGAAGAGAGGAATATTGTCTTCAGCCGCGTCATTCGTGCTCATGGAATTCTCTTTCATCCAGTCGAGCATTTTCAGCTCGTGCCCTAAAAGGTAGACACCACCTCCGACAGCCCCTGCTCTACAAGCCACCTGCGAGATCTCCGAGGTGCTACCATATTTCGCTATGACAGCACCGAAGCCTGCGCCGAAGTGTCCCATCGATCGCATATGTCTCCTAATCCTAGCGACAGCCTTGTCAAAGGGAATGGAGTCTGTAGCGACCGGCGAGAGTGCAAGGGCAAGGAGAGCCGTGTGCAAAGATTTGGGAACCTTGAATTTGGTGTCTAGAGCCTCTTGCAGCGATATCCGTGCTTCCTCTTCATCAAGGGGCGATTCCTCATCTTCTTGCAAGACGTATCGGAGAAATTTCATCAACGCGCGTTTATCCTTCATGGAAAAGGAAGCATCGTTGAACACATCCTCGCGGGTGCTTGGTATTTTGTGCAGTGCTCCATCTCGATGAACCCACCACGGGCCGACCGCAAGAAATTCGAGCTGGGTGTGGATGCGCGAGGAAACGATCTTTGGGAGGAAGTCGGATTGAGCATAGATGATTTGTGGGTTCAGACTGAGCGTGTAAGACCTCGAGGTCGGGAGCTTGACGGCTGATTCGCCCTCATCATTGCGATCAGGTCTCGAGATGGAGGCTTTTTTGAATACGGTACTCGAAGCTTGGAGGTGTTAGTCGGTATCCTGGTATCTATGCCACGATTCGGCCTTACAGCTCTCCAACTCCTGGACCCAGTCTTCCGCATCTTTCAGGGTAAGGCCTGCATCATTGCCTCCATAGTAACGGTGACGGTCGATATGCAAGACTTTCTTGCCTGACCTAGAAAGGGACCTAGACGGACAAACTTAGGTCAGTCAGTGAGGGCCTGATGTGGTCGAGGGAAACAGAGAGGGGCTTACAAAGCGAGGAGCGACTGGGGGATGCTTGTGCCAGCTATCAAGACATCCCAACTCTCATCGCTCAAGGTCTCCATCTTTGACGAAACAAAAGGAATTGTGGGAAAGTAGAAAGAGTTTGCTAGATTCGCAGGTGTCTATGAGAATCTAGGCAGAACCGCCGGGGAAACTTTGCCGAAACGGGCAACCTTCTTGTTACGCACTCCCCCTCGACGTGTCGCCATATATGGCTCAATATACTGCGAGCGTGTCCGGAGGATTGTATTTGGATACTGCACTTGTACTTGATCACAAAGAATGACTCAAATCATCGTTTATCTTATTGTTACTCACGGAACATGACAACTGTCGTTGTGTCCCTCTGTCAGTCAGTGTGCTCTGACGTACTCAAATACTGTGGATCACAGGGAAGATCAATGCTAGCCGGTCCGGTGATCGACTACTAGTAGCTGGCTCATCCAACTTCGACTTCCACTCCGATTGCTTAATTCATCAACCCGTCGAGTCACCCATCGTCAAACATCCGTTGTCTGTATATTTATAGGTACCTACCGGACCTAATTGGGAAATTGTGTGAAGGTGCAGAGCAGGACTCTGGTTGACCGCACCTCGCGTTTGCGCCATCGTACGGTCGAGGCCCCTTACGGTATAGACGGGTGCCTATCCATCAAGGCTACAGTATAACTGATTGCTGTGGAGACGGACGAGGACCTGCCGCATCGACTCTCAAACTCAGCTACTTATATATGAAAGATCCCAGCTGGAATCTTGAACTTGAGCTGCCAACACGCATCATACAAATCATCGAAACACATATCTGAATACCGCCCACAAAGCAACAATGGAGGGTATTTGTCGTCCACCACACCCATCCCTATTCACCCTTCCCCAGGAACTAAACGATAAGATCCTCTCTGGCCTGAAGTACGATGATCTTGTCAATCTCCGGCGTGTGAGCCGCGCAGCAACCGAGATGGTCCCCTACCTAATGGTCAAAAACGTGCGAAAGCAGCTCAAGGCAGCCCTTCTAGCTGAAGAAACAGGCGACCGCGAAGGGCGAGAAGAAAGACTCAGATGTTTCGCTCGTTATGCCCGAGCCTTTCCACAAGAAAATCGCACCGAAAGCTCTATCCAAACCATCAACAACATTCACGCCAACTCTATCACGAAGGCCACAAGACTCAATTGCTATTCGTGTCTCTGCAGCTTGCCACGTGAGTGTTTCACCAATACGCAGGCCATGGGTAACCGGAGCCTCGGCCACAGCCATGCCCAATATCGATTCTGCAAGCTATGTGGAATAGAGAAGGGTATTTGGGAGAAAGGAACTCTGGTCAAGGACGGCAACCGAAGGTATATTGTATGTAGGGCATGCAAAACCATGCGGAATGCCGACCCGGAATACAAGCAAGCCGGGGTATGTTCCGCGCTGTGCCAGAAGCGGCTGAAAGACCTTCCCGCCCCCATGGACTACGAGGACCAGGAGCCACCGCGCGAGGAGCGTATGTTCTCCCCGACTGAAACCCTTATCACCGACTTTGTGGTGACGAAGAACACGAGTGGTGCGAATGCTAATGTGCATAGATGCATGCGATGCTGGAGGAGTAATCATGTCATCAGGCCTGCGGATGGGAGAATTGGCCGGCATCTGTGCAAGTCGTGCGAACGACATGTGATCCTTGCCGGACGAAACCCCGTTTCCCGGCATCTGTTGGTCTAATCAAAGCCTCTGTTTGAGGGTTGGAAATCGGAGATGGCAAATGTCAGGGGACGCCTCTCGCAGGACAAGAGATCATCAATCTTGGAATAATGATCTGATGCAGGCGTACTGGGAATTCTATCATTGTTGGCTTTAGAAGCCATTTACAGTTGGATTGTGGCAGACAGATTGGAGGACATCTCTCCATCCAGTAGGTACACGAGTCCTATAGTAATGGTATCACATTTTTCAAGCATTGACAAGGTACCACCTAGTCGTAGTCAGGGAGACTTTTGTAGCGTACATATATGACTTGTTCGAGTCATTAATCCACGTGACCGTGTGGTTGGCTGAGTAAATTACCCTCCGCTTCCTGTGCTTCCATGGTGGACAAACACGATACGCAGTATCGTAGTGCAGGCACACTCTTTCCAACTCTTCTCACTTCAATCACATCTTGGGCCTTTCAGCGAAGTAATGATCCTCCAGCTGAGCCGAACCTCTTGCAGTTTCTCCACCTGCTACACGGCACCACGAGAGCAACGGCTGCAGTGGCCAACAACAGCTTTTTTTGTCTCCTCTTGGTTCTGACAGTCTTCGCACCTTAACGCCAACCTAGTTGAAATCTAACTTTCCCTCTTGCTCAGCCACATCCTGACTTGCAGGATGCGGTATCTCCTGTCCAAAGTCTCAGCGAAGCCTGTCAGATATCGGGGAACAGTCCCAAACGAGATCGAAGATGGGGACGACGACTGGTATGCCAGGCTTCAGTTCCGTCTATGTAACCCTCCCGAGTGGATCGCAAGAGAAAGGCACATAGCACTTCGTAGAGTGCTGCTGAAGGAGCTTGTCGGGGAATATAACTGCAACATTAGTTTGCTTGCGAGGGAACGCCCTACTCGACGTACGGCCCGGTTCACCACTGCGAACAACTCTGGCTCCGGCCTCCGACAAGTTCTTGATACTAAAGCCAAATCTGTTGCACAATTCTGACTATGGACGTCAGGCGTGCCCAGACGATGATATGGACTGCTCATCGAGCTCAAAACTGGATGTTGACTGAGTGCTCCAGAAAAGATAAGTCAAACGGTCTCAAGCAGGGAACTTGGCACATGTCGTGTGGCAATGGCAAGTTGAACAATGAGACATTCTTTCCGGCTTCTCAGATATGCGAAACCTGCTGCCGCTGGATATGATGTTGCCAGGATGGGTGTATGCTTAGTGGTCGGTCATTTACTCCACCGAATCTCGACACGCTGGCCCTGGCATGAATATCATCCGCAGGAATGTTCTTCGACATCAGGCCAGGATCGCGGCAGTCTCCGAACTACCTCAGCGTCCGACTTGCCTCGAAAAAGCCCTGCTCACCAAGCGATTCGCGACTGTCACAGATTTGTTGCCCATGTCCCGACACCATGGCTTTGGCGTTTCCCAAATCCTAGTGGGATCATGTGTACAAGAAATGCCGCATCTTTGTAAGGTTGTGGGCTCTCAAGGTCAGTGCCCTTATCAGAGTCAAATGTCAGAGAATGTGTTCCGGTGTCATTGTCAACTGAGGCTGGTCTGTTGTCAGCTTAGCGTGGACTTTGGCCCTGTGAAGGCAGGATTCGCGGTTGCAGCCGATCGTCTCCAACATCTGTCAATCCGGTGTGCTGAGGATACCAGACTGGGGTTGGAGCCCCAGAAGAGCCTGTCACTTGTGTCCTTTGTTCACGGGCGACCCATTCGTGGTGCGTATCCACTGGCATGGGGTGAAAAGACATTGGCCCAGGCAGGTTCGAGATTGCGCCCGGATGATTCTCCAGGGACATGGGCATGAAATGAGCGCTCGTCGGTGGCAGCTGGTGGTGTTCGATCGAAGGATACGTCTGCGTCCGGTATGCAGGACGAAAATCATGTGGCAAGTGCTCCTTTTCGCCCATTGACATCGATCTTGTGGACGATGGTCCCCAACTATATGCTCCGTTAGGGGTCGACGGTTGGTACTCGTATGTGCTTTCTCTGGATGTGGGTCCTGGGTTTCCAGTCATGGAGCCCGCGATGAACCCCGGCGACCAAGGTCCCGATGAAGTATGCCCGTATGGAGGATAGAACTGTGGATTTCTCGAATCAGCCGCACAATTATTATGACGATAACTGCTGGAATGGGAACGGTCCAGTACCTGTTGCTGCTGCTGGTGATGCTGTGACCCTGGATGCTGACGATAATCATAGGAACTGGTATAGTCTGCGTTGGTTAGCGATGAAGAAACCAAAGACACGATTTCGGCCTACCACTGCCAGACATGGACCTAGAGTCCGGGTGAAACCCAGTGTAGCCTGGACTGGCTCTCGACAACGGCGGTGTATTCAGTGAGCCATTCATCTGATCAAAATGTTCGAAAGAGCCGCTCCGTAGGAGAGCAGCGGGAGAGGACGAAGGAATCGGGATATCCGCCTCGTTGAGAATCCCTTCGGCCGAATTTGTCATTGAAAGTACGTGTCTCGCTTGGCCATTGGTGTTTTGGTCCACTGGATAGAAGTGACAGTCCTTTTTCAGCCGGATACAATTCTGGCATCTACCGCTCGTATCATCGTACGCAGGCATACAACGGATCTTGCGTCTTCGACAATGGCCTGTGTCGGTTAATGGCGTTGCCTAGAGGACACAAGATCACGAATACTAACCGCATGCCACCGCAGTGCGATGATAACCTAACTTGTTCCTCCTCTTCTCGGCTGGCGACAAGTCGCAAACGTTTGGCGACGAGTTCACTCTTTCCGCCGAGGCAGGCATGGTCAGAACATCACCGTCGCCATAGATTGGAGCCCCAGCAGAGTGGCCATCTTCTGCAAAACTCGCAGGATTGTTTCCTTCGTCTTGCATAACTGTTTGTTGTCAAGGCGGCCTGCGCCAGCCCTTGTGTGAGGCGATTGCTAACGACCTTCTTCCTGCTATACGGATGTGAATCGGGGTGGTACTGTACGGCTAAACCACATCACCAGCCAGCTCAGATTGGAAATGTCGGCCAACGGGCCTCCCATATGCTGCACCTCGAATAGTTCTGGCGTGTATCGAACTGGTCGCTGGATCGCTGCGGCAGCCTTGTTGAATTCGGAAACTCGCAATTGCGATCAACGGCCTTGTCGGCCGAGAGTTTGGATCAGAACTCAAAAGTCGGCACGATCCAGTATATCTCGTGTTCGAGATCAGAAATATCGCGTTGATTGCGAGCCTCTGGCCTCAAGGCTGATATTGAGGTTGAACGGATGGGCGGAGATGATGGTCGGAACCGCGCTATTGGAGAGGCCGTCGTCGGGGCTGAACGGGAACGCACACATCAAACAACGAACATCAACGGTAGACAGGTTGGGTTTGTCTGGCCGGGGGAAAATCCACTCCTTTTGTCGGTTTGGAAGAAGCAAAGAAAGGATGACAACACTCAGGTTTCGTCCGCCATGATGCACACAGGAAGGCGTCAGAACTTGTGCTATTAGTAGCCCCGGCGGGTCATGCTTTGGAAACGATTAAGATCTGGACAGCCGAAATCGCCCGTGCACCACGATGGAAAGACTGGGGCATCAAACAAACGGCAAAGGTTCCCAAAAGCAAATCAACCCAGTAACGCAGACGCCTCCAATGCACCGAAGCAGCATGGACTTTTCAGCATATGTGCAAGAGACAGGCGAATGAACAGACAGTGCATCTCATACTGGACCCTGTGGCCTCGATCATTCCCACTCAAGTGACCCAGAAAGTCAAACATCACCGAGGGCCAACTTAGCTCCTTTAGCACAGAGAGACAGGATCCATTCGGCGTCGACCATTGGCTATTTCCGGCGTTTTCTATGGCGGTGGAAAGACATTGCCAGGAGATCGAGGCTAGCTGCAGGATGATCCTCAGCATAAGCTAAGAGCACTTAGCACCGTGCCCGGCTTCCTGACTCGAGTACTTTCTGGGGGATGGGCCCAGGTACGATCAAGCGTCCAAGCCAGAGAAGCCATATCTAACAAGTATTTGGATTAGGAGCATGGACGAAGGTCCCGAACAGGTTCAAAGACCGACCGGCCGTCAAGATCAGCACGCTTGACCATCGATAGTAGTGCAATTGACGATTGGCACAAGCGCGATTTGAGACTTGAAAAGACCGAAGTTGGATAGGTCGATCCCAGGTCTGCGTCTTTCGAGTGACGGACCCAAACCCTGGGGCAGGAGGCGTCCGCCGCTCGGAACCCTTCGCTTGGAAACCCGACGGTGTGCAATGAGGGTCCGTCAGTTGAGCATAGATCTGCGCCTACGGTTCTCCGTCAGTCGACGTGTTACGGCAAATAGATGCCTGTGCCATTCCTATCGCGACATCCGGATATCGAATCTTACGACGATAATATCAGCGCAAGCCAGACCTAGATATCCAAGACTCGGAGTCGAATTCAATGCCCCGGGGCGCAGACGGTCGAGAATCTGCTGTGGTGGTTACGCCCAGATACTGGGTTAGCCACAGACTGTATACGCATCCACCTCGCCCAGTAGCACCATGCCAGAACGTACCGACAGATGACACAACTGCGGCACGCGCAGTGCCTCCTGAAGGCTCTAACCAATATCTTATTGTTGCACTTGATCTGTGGGTCAGACGTCGACGCCAGCCTGGACTTGTATCGAGAAGTGGAAGCCTTCCACCAGGTCGGGACGTCGAGGAAAGGTTGATCATCGTTGTGGAATGTTGAGGCCATGAACGCAATGACCACCTAGGAAGCATCCCAGAACCTCCATGATGGCCACCTCCACTGCTGGCGTGGGAGTTTCTCGAGCGGCTATCGATTTCAGGTGCAAAAAGCGCTCCAGTCAGCTTGCCCGGGGTGGATCATCGGGGTCCTGTCAAAATATCAGCCCTTCGAAAGTACGCAGCGCGGACCAACATAAACCGGCACAGCTGAAGGAGTCGTCGGGTTGCACCGATCGCACGGCGGTAACGCCAGGTACTGGAGGAACGCCAGCATCCGTTGCGTCAAGCTGAATCCAATATGATTGGAGCGAAGGCCAGCGATTGAAAAGACGGTATCTTCGCTGCGAACAACGTGCACCGAATTGTCGACAGATCTGCCACCCACGTCATGAAAGGCCGTGCACTTTCCCACCAGCTTCCTTAGCCGAAAAACTACTGTGCAACGCGTGGTCATGGATCTTTCGTTACAAGCTTCACCCAACATGACGGTCTAACCAGCTCTTCTGGCGTGTTACTGGCCTAGTCTCGCCCGAGCTGGCAGACCTATTTCAGCGTCCTAGAAGACCGTCTTCCAAGAAAGGTTGTATTGGGAGACCATCATTGCCACTCGGGGATCCACTAGAAATGATCGGCAACGGAGGGCGAGCCTAAAATGTTCGTCTATCCTTCACGCCCGCGCGTAAACATGGACGATCTTTCCAACGCCTACGAACGCTTTGGGTACCAGCCCCAGCTGTGAATCGGGCGCCCACCTGTGGCGGTGTCTCTCGGGTTGTCTGGCGATCCAAGAAATCAAGTCGGTCGTCCCTCCATTCTGGCTTGACAGCCAGTGGGGTCCAGGAGAGACTCACCGGCATGCTCGGAGCCCATCGCAGCTGAGAGGACCTCAGTTCCAGGTCCAGGTCCAAGTCCAGATCCCGGTTCACTGTTGGCAGTGCGGTGGCTGGCTGCAAGCGAACGAGGCCTGGAAGTGTCTAGCGCGCCAGGGAGCCAGCATTTTTTAGTTCTTGTGGCCTCATCAGCTGTCGCAAGATCCATCCAATTGTTCCACCCCTTATTAGGGTGTTCTGCTGGGAGGACCGTGTGGCGCCATTTCCACGTGGATCGCACCAAACACAGACACCAGCACCGACACCGACACCGACACCGGTTTAAGCCGTGCTACTCCAACAGAGCGGACTTTCGAATTTGTTACTGTTACAGATAGACGTGTACCCCGGACAGTAAGGTTCCGGCGCCGATTCCCGGACCATTACAGTTGAGAATGACACCGACAAGTGACTGAAAAGGGGGATGGCGATGGAAATGGCAATGCGACTTTCCCCGTGGCACGAGGGGATTGCTTGGGGTCCAACCCCCCACCACCAATGTCGGGCCTCTGAAGAGCAGGGCAATAACCTCTATGTTCAATCGCATCGAAAGGCCACGGTGAAATGGCTCAGGGACAAAGCAAGGAAAATTGACAATCCTATCGCCATTTCCAATACTTGACTCAGCCAGCCACATCGGCAATGCCCAGCACCCAGGATCGATCAGAAAACGGCCAAGTCAACTTTGACAGAAGCATTCGATGGGCGGTGTACCACAAACTCTCTCGCAGCGGAGTCTACCCACCAGGCGCCGATAACTACCTAAACCTAGGTACGTAGGTACATGCTGTGGCTAAGTGGTATGATGCACCCCTGCGCTACGGGCCCTGTCATTGATGATCATGTTTCGGGAGTCCTCTTGTCGGTTTCCACTTCGCCAATGGAGGCATATCCCAATGCTATGCATGAAGTCATAAGTGCATAGTTGACTGTTCAACCCAAGCTGGCCCGATAGAGTCCTCAGCCGTGTGCAAATGGGCCCTGGGAAATACCACTGTAGTCGGAAGCGGTCGACAACAACTTGGACGAGAATACCATTCGGACACCACGTCAAAAAGGCTCCCATGACATTACTTGAATGGTTCTAAGGTTTGGCATGATCAACCCACAGTACAATCGGAAGCCGCCAGAATGACTCGGATCTGTGCAAACATGTTCCCGATGGGCACCAGCAATGTCCGTCCAAAGGAGCCCGCCTGATCAGACAAATATGCCGGACTCCACGCTTGCTCAACAAAATCGCAGCGTTCCTTTACGTCGATGCCGGGTGCTGAGATACCACCTGCTCTAGCAGATCCCCCGGCGCAGCAATTCCGTTTGCTGACAAACCCAGGAGCTGAACTGCATTTCCCTTTGATGCAGACAGTCTTGATCGGTGGTGCCATTTCAGGCCATCCTTGGGCTGCAGTAGTGTTCAGATCAGCGTCGCTTAAGGCGACTCTAAGGAGCAGTGAATTCTGCAACAGCCCTCGGATCCTGCGTGCAACATATATCCCAATGGTCACCCCCCTTACCGCCTTACCAGGCAGAAGTGTTACAGTCCAGGGACAGCAAGGAGTCCCGGATACTCGTTCTTTAGAATGCCACCAGCAGGCATCTCCCTGGCGTCGTTCATCTTGAGCACCAATGCATTGTGTAGAGTCCCGATGCTGACGGAGTCACTACTCTCAGCTTGACCAGCATCCATGTTGATCGAACACCGTCCGTCGCGAAATGTGTAGAGATGGAGACCACGGAGGGTTCGATTGCGCTGAATAGTCGTACCAGGGCGACCTCCGATGAATCAAACCAGGCTCGTACAAAACCGCGAAGGACGGATCCATATTCCCAACCACTGCAATGGGTTCATGAACTAGGCCTGTCGCTCGCATTGGAGCGGCTTTTTGCCGTCAACAAGGCGAGCCATGCTTTGTCTCTCGTGACGCATCGATGCGTGAACTCAGCAGTATTTTGGGTCCGGCTCGCTCACCATCGCCCATCTAAGGAACATTCAATGGTAGGAGGCAAGCATCAGATAGGAAGGCTCGCAATCCAAGGGGTTGTGGCAGATTGGAGACATACAGCCCTTCCTCCTCGCCATTGCTCCTCGCCATTCTAGCCTAGAATGCAATGACTTGGGCATCACTGCTGTCTCAGTAAGTCTCATGGAATATGGCACTAGGTGTGACTGGACCTAAAACATCACGTCGGTCATTACCAGCATGAGAAACCAAAACATGCATACTCCAATGCTCGAAGGCAGCAGGATTGCTCCATCATACAGTGGGTGAGAATGAGATTCACTTTGGCGGCTCTCTCTCGTTTCCGGCCTGCAGTTTGATGCTCCTGACAAAAGAATCCCTCCACCATCATCTGGGATCATCCTTGAAGAAGAGCACAGCCTCAAGCACTAAGCCACTGGAGCATGCAGATCCCACCGAGCGATTCGCCGACCCCTACTGGATTTCAAGCAATTCCTTCACCACTACTACGTGTATACCTGCTCACCTGCCCAACTTTGAGTGAATAATTCCATGGATTCACTTGTCGGGTCTAGGTCGGGGTCTCGACCTTTCCATTGCCCCATACCGACACATCGTTGCTCAAATGTAGCCGGTTTGTACGGATGAGCTTGGTTGTTGGCTCTAGGTGGGCTCCGATTGTTCGTATGGGACTCTCCATTGTGTTTCTTCATATGGAAATGTAAGCTGACCCTGCACCTCCAGCAAGGGCATTCTGCCGGATACCTTGTTGCGGGTCGCCAGCTTGAAATCAGAGAGACAGCTTTCAAGGGCGGAAGCTTCCCGGTCCCTGTCTAGGACACCCTGAAACCACAAAAAGAGAGTTCCAGGTTGTCGACTCTGTCAACCGGCTTGTCGGGCCTTACTCCCCGCTCTTTTGCCAGCTGTTTCGCAGTTCCCTGGTCAACAACACAGAAAGCTGTTGGTGAGTAGCCTTTCCCTATCCCACATGTCACTTGACCTGGCCCTTCTGTCCCTTCTTCGAAGATTGACTGGCTTCATTGGGATATCCAAGAGACTGGATACAGAAATTTGACCCACCAACAAGCCATCACGTCCATCAACAGCTCTGTCGAGGTCTAGACTGAGAAATGTTTGCCCACCATGGTTTTCCGCCATAAATTGGAGTCATCCAGGTCGATTCTGACTGCGTCCGGCTATCAATCCATGCAAAACATGTTTTGGCCACTCACACTTGTTACCTGTTTGGGGCCGAGACCTGAGGTACCGACCACATATCCAAGATTTCAAGTGGCGGTCTCGAGGAAATCGGAAAACAGGACGCAGAACAGCCTGTTGATCGATGCGTCATTCGGCTCCAATCACCGACATTGCATTTTGAATCCCCATGATTGCTTTGAAAAGTCGTCATTCTCTGATCCATTAGACCGAAAGTATGCTAATTTGACAGGCACTTGTTTGTTACGAGCACAAAATTGTGCCGTGCATATAGCGCCACCCGACGACGGAAGCCTGCCGAGCTTTCAAGATTGACTTTATGGTTTCGGTGGATCTGCAAATCCAAATTGAAAGTAACACCCCAACGGAACTCCAACGGAGATACTATGACAGTCTGTAAGTTTGAAGAGACGTCAATGGCTTCTTTGGTCTGCCTTGGAGTTTTCGAGGCTCTCTGCACTGTGTGGCCAGTATTGGTTTCCCATGGACCCATAGTTCAGTGATGGATAGATGCAATGACGGTCTCAGAGGTTGAGTCTCGCAGAAGACTCGATCGAGCTTGTTATCGCCGTGGCACACATTTCATCCCATCAAAATCAAAGACGAGTCACTACAACCGACGAATGGTACCGGGCATGTGTTCTCGAGCATTTTCAGCGTCTCTATACCTGCTTGGACGAGTACAGATTCGATGCTTGTCTGTCTAAGCTTTGGCACGGGGATTATTTCCGTTGTCCTTTGATCAGCCATACCTGGCTAGGTTTAGTCAAACCTTATGGCCTTTGCCTTTTGATTATGCAGCGACACGACGCCTCTTCGGCATCACCTCCTTCCGGGACAAAAGAGAGTCTGTTCTCTACCGTCTCAAATCAGACCGCTTTGATGACTGGAGCGTACATCAAGGGGTTGGATGATACGAAAGAGGAGTCCGGGGTTGATACCCCATTAGGTACAGTACGTTAGGAAAGAGGGAATGAAGTTCCGGGGGACCATGCTCTCGACTTTCGCTCGCTTGGAGTGACCATGGTACTTTGAACAAGGACTCGAATCGGCCCTGTCGAACGAGGTGACCATGGCCATGAATGGCCTCGGCCAGGAGTCGAACCAGGTCCAGGCAGGCCTGTTTCCTCCTCACAGGTCTACCTGAGCTTTAAGTTGCTTCACCGTTGCTGGGAGCCGGACCTGGGCCGAGCCAAAGGGCGCTCTTCCAGCTGCAGCCTCGGCTTCTGTCTGAGAGTCTGAGCAGTGAGCACCCCGGTTCTTCAGACTTTTTGAGCATGAAGAAGCGGTAGAAAGATGATTGAGAGTGAGTAAGTGAGTCAGTGAGTGAGTGAGTGAGTGAGTGAGTGAGTGAATGATGGAAGTGAGTGATCATGATCAGTACTACTGAACACATCACCCTGTTGGGATATTCTTGACTCCCTGCTTAATACTCTACTTTCTTTCTGTCTGTCTTGATTGGTTTGCTTTCTACTTCCGTGTTTCGGGAACTGAGTCTTGTCCAGGAGCAAGAACTACAGCAGCAACAGAGGAAAAGAAGGAGCAGGACGGGACAGTGTTGTCCACTCGGCAAGATCCGAGCAAGTCCTGTTATATATATATGTCCAACGCGGTCTGGGAATGGGAGGTATTACACGTACATATCCAGACACCAGCATCGCGGCAGAGCACCTCTAACTGTTTTATTCTTTCGTAGAAGTCTATTGCTGTTGCATTTTCTTCTTCTCACACACACCAGTCTGGCTCAAAGGTCCTAGGTAAGGTATACATGGCAGAAAGGCCACACTCATATCCGGTATAACATTATATACCTCATCAGAATCACATCCTGTTCTAGCCTTTTGGGTTCTCAACGTAATGAATGATCTCAGCCAGACTGCTCTTCGCGCTTCTACTCGAGCCTTGATAGAGCTATGCTCAGCCCTCTCTCTCTCTTCAAGTAAGAAACAGTCCTCAGCGTGGTACGTACTGCTTACATAGGTACCTGTCTAGACATATATGTATGTATGTATATATATATATATATATAACCGTCCGGACAGCACTAACAAAATCCTACATCCGAGCCCGAGCCCTGCTTTTACCACCCAGATGAACTAACCACCTACCTTATGAGCTACGTAGGAAGGTAGATCAAGCAAAAAGGCACCAGATACGTATTGGGCTCCCCTACCCCTCGGCTCAGGGGAACCTCGGTGAGTTTAGGTAGTTTGGCTCCCAGCCACGTTCATTGTCAGTTCTTTCCGGATCCAACCTCGGGCAATATATCAACGTTCAAACAGCCCATCAAGAATATCAATGATATGTGTAATGTGATGGGAGGCTCGAGTTGATGTGGCAGGGGCCAAGCTGGCTTATTGATTTTATTGATTGCTCCTATAAGGAATCGGGATGAGGGATGGGGGCTGGGGCCCCAGGATCGCCAAATCAGGCTCCCTCCTCCCTCCCTAGGTAGGTTGTGGAAGATGCCGGGATCGGCTTGTCACTTGAAGGAGCTGAAGCCTCAAAAGTAAAGTGCCTGCTTGCCTGCTTGCCTGCCTGCCTGTAGTGTTTGGTGGTGTGTGGATAAAGAGATATTGTGTATGGATAATGATATATTGTATTGATAGAGATATATTGTATTGATAAAGATATATGTGTATAGGTAGAGATATAATATATACACCGGCAAAAGGCGTGAAGTACTATGATTTATCAAAACGAATCGAAACAAAAAACGATCCTTCAAGGAAACGTCGGGGCAAGTCATGAATGAAAATAAATATATAAGTACCGGCTCGGCTGATCGGCATCTGTATAACTAACCCATCCAACCCATGGCAGCCCGAAAAGAGCATTGCAGATACGATACTCGTTCACTCGCAAAATACAGTGCGCCTTCAGTGCGCCTTTTGATTCCCGATCGTTGGAGGCGTCTCGAGAGACAGCACAGCAAAGCAACACACAACACACAGTGGAATCGCCCGTTGCCTTTTTGCGATCGTGACCCGCCTTTACCTGACGCGACGATCAACTTTCTCGCACTGTCGGTTCAGACGATACATCAAGTCTCGAGCTAAGCACCCTTGACCCTTCATCCGCGAGCTATGGCCGCAGACATGGCCAATATAATCATGATTTCGAAAGGTCCTCAAAGGGCAAGAATTCTTCATTCTTCCGTACTCCCGTACTTCCGTGTGGCCTCCATCGAAGCAGTCGGCAATGCCTATTTGTATATGGATCCGCATCCAGGACCTTTCGCTTTCGACCCGGATGTATTGCAGACCGACTATGTCCGCATCGGTTAACTCATCCTTCGCCATCATATCCTCATTCTCCAACCCACCTCAATCAACTCTTACTCCCCTTTCAGAACCATTCTCGACTTGATTGGCAAGTCTCTCCCCCCCCACATACCAGCGGTCGCATCACAGCGATTGCAGCCACGACTTTGCCTTTTTGGCACTGATGAGGTCTATACTACAGCTGGACTCTTTTCTTCTTCGCTTCGCGGGAACCATTGGAAGAGTTCCAGAACTTGGTTCGGCGTGCAGATCTCCTCCTTCTTCCTCGCTGGACGAGGAGTCGGATGAGATAAAAGAGTCAGAGTCTGTCATATCTTCGTCTTCGTCTTGGCCCATGGACAGGTCGACTCCCACGTCACGAAATGACTTTGCAAGCTTCCTCTCAACATTTGCGCGTCCTCCATTGCGTATCTCTTCAAATGCTTGGTTGAATGTTTGCATGAACTCGTCATTGCACGGGACCGTCCATTTGAACTCATCCGAGTGTAGCCCACGGGTGAGCTGGAAGCTTGGCTGGTTATAGATTCGATCAGGTTCCACATCATCCCAAAGGGGCGCGGGAGTCTTTTCGCCATCTTGCCTTCTTTCCTGTGCTCGCCTCTTGGAGGCCGAGGCTTTGTCGGCATCCTTGGCGGAAAGGCTTTTATAGCCAGCCCTGCGGTACGCCTTTGGCAGCTGGAAGCGCGGCGTTCTACCCATCCATTTACCGCTGGCATACGCTTCCTGAATGTACTGAAATCCGGCGTTTGTGGGATTCATGCCAACCCAATTGGCTACAAGCGGGTTGAGATGTTTCAAATCCTTAATCGCCAGAACAGGAAGCATGGTGGCATCACCCATGGGTGACTCGGTAACTCCGAGAATGGGATCGCTGACAGAGAACGCCCCGGTCTTGAGAGTCTTCATGGACTCAAGGAGCTTGAGCATATCTCCTGTTGCTGCCCTTGAATCCGCTTTTGGACCTTGAAGTGCGCGAAGCAGTGGGCCGGGAGATTTGTCCGGCTTCAAAAGATGGCGAATCTTTGTTTCGGGATGAAACATTCGACCAAGGGGTGTATCTGTACTGAAAATGGCACTGATCGGAGTGTCTAGGTCATCAATAGGGTCGTTGTGCGATCTGCCTCGACGAAACAAACCCTCAATCGGTAGGGTTGCAAGCCTATCGTGGTCATCCATTTCGTAGCCATCGTCTCGACCGTCATCCCTCATTTGCAAATCGCGAAGCTTCTCTCCTACCGCATCGAAGCCGGCTTGTAAATCATCTCTCCAAGTTCCTGTGCCACTGGAACCTAGAGGCACATCTTCTCGAACCGAGTCACAGAAATCCTTCCCATACTGGGTGATGCCCAGCTGGTCACACATAAAATCCCAGTAGCAATCGTTCAGGTACTTCCCGATGCGCTGCGATCGATCGTCATCTGACCCATTCTGGGGAAAGTCGTCGATTATGCTTCTCCAAAACCCGGCTAGAGACGTGCTGTCATCGAGAGATTTCAAAGCGTTGGCCCCCAGATGGTCTTTCCATTGATCAGTTAGCTTGCCATCCACATAGGGTCGTTGAAGAATCCACGTGCTCCATCTCGTTAAAACTTCTCTAGATTCCGCGTGCGGTATGGCAAACCATTCTTGATGGTCCTTGCAGCATCTTGGGCAAGACTGAATTTTCCGGCAAGACTGGAGCTCGGTGTGGATGATCGATTCCAGTCTCTTCGCATGCGGCACCAGGGGAGTGTGGCTGACCACTTCCGGTCGCGCCAGACACCGAGCAAGTTCGTGTGCTCGATGCTCCGGGTGGAATTTTGAAAAGCCAATCTTCAACAGGGCCATGGTGCTGGGACCCATCTGGGACCTTAGGACATAGACGTAGCCCATTCCATGCCCTTGCTGTTCGCTCGGACTCAGGGGAGCGTTCAATATCCGGCCAAGGTCTCGGTTGACACTGCTGTTCGTGAGACTGCCAGTTCTGAAAGGTCGGAGGCCAAGATCGCGCTGCCCCGAATGGTAGTCGTGGGTGTGGTCTGATTCGCATAGCTCCGACAATAGGATGGCCAAACTGCGAATCCAGAAACCGAATTCCTTGGCATCATCGAATTGCTGATTTGCCTGCGGTGTGCAGAGTCGTTTGGCTTGTTCAACCTTCTCGGCACCACTGATGATGAAACGGACCGTCACATGATCCGATGGAATCAATCCCCGGAGAAGGTTCTTGGTGTTGTGCCCCGAGTGAAGGTCACTCAGCTGTCGGCAACTACATGGTATTTTCGAGGGAGCCGAGTCCCTTTAGTTTCTCGCGAAATGCCGGGCTGAAGGTTGACTTCTGAAAGAAAACCCGTAAAGTAACTATGGTGAGCCAGCCCGTGTGGTTGACCGTCTGAGATTCCGGCGACATGACGTGATGTTGGGTTCTGCCGGGGTTTAAACCACTTTGCGAAGAGGTGAAATGAGGTGGGAAGAGAAGGATCCGCAGAGGTCGGTCAGTACAGTCCAGTAGCTTAGTACATGTAGCATATACTGCGCCAGTGAGGAGGCAGTGCAGAGTCGAACAGCATTCTTTGCGCCGGCTAGGGGAGACCACCCACCTAGACAGGGGGCGATTTGGTCCGAGAATACTTTCAACTTCGACTGCGAGAGTCCAATCTCGGAAGCTCTGTCTAAGACTAGACTCTGTGTGCCTGACAGCATGACTGGCCCGTACAATAAGCAGAAGAGTGGTTGAAAGTAGGCTCAGCGCTAAATGTGCCAGTAGGCAACCACGGAGAGGACGGCAGCCTGGGTTCCGGGGGGCCTCCAATGCAAACACCACCTGCTGTTGTTCCAGAATGATATCTTTTTGCCCAGAGTGTGACCAAGTACTGAATGGGTCCCATCCGTTGCCTGTTTCAGCCTGTGGCTTTGCGCCATGGCTAGGTGACGACGTGCTCAGGGTTGAGCAGGTGCTCTGTCTGGGATCGGAGGCAGGCCGCAGCAGTAGACTCTCACAAGGGAGGTTTTGGCCATAGTATGTAGGGCTAATATGGATGCTCCCAGTACTCGAAAACCATCTTGAGAGGGTTTTGGTCGAGGCGGAGGAGGAGAGGGGGGTGGTAAAGATCCATTGCTTGCTCATTCGGTCCATGGCTAGCTGCGTCGCCAAGCTTCCATCGCCGTCTTCCGCTAGCGAGTCAGTCAGAGAGTGCTGAGCCTGATTGAAGGCAAGGCTCCGCGACTCGCTGAGGAGCTGCCAGGCAGGTAGGTAGGTAGGTAGTATGCTGTATGCATAGCTAGGACGGCAGAATAGTGTGGTAATGAACAATCTACGGTGTGTTACAACTTATACTGTAAGTCCCTGCAGCGGGTTGGTATTGGGCTTGGTCTCGCTATGATCATCAGGTAGGTACTGTAGGTCCACCGATGTTCCTGTCCTGATCAATCTCTCCGGCTTGTGTATGGTTGGATTCCTCTTCCTATATACCTTAGGGTATTATCTTCATCGCTCCAGTTCACTGTCCTTGGACTCACTCGGTTTTCTTGCCGTCGGTCCCTAACCCCCTCGACTCACTTCATCTTCTTTCACTGCCAATCTCATCACGACACTTCCTTCACACCAATCCGGATAATAATAGCAATTTCCAAAGCTCTGGCTTCTCGAATCGCACAGCTAAGACAAGTCCTGCCGACGCGGGCAATGATAGCGTTCCGTCCTTTCTCCGCACACCATGCTCGCACGAAAATATCCTTCTCCCAGAGCTGCGGGTCAGGATCGTATGACAAGTCGTGACCATGACGGCGGCGGCGATGATGTTCATGGGCAGAACTAGAAGTAGGAGTGTCAAGTGATTGTCCGGTCAAAGAATCCTGCAGGGGTGACTCTATCGCAGAAGGACTCATTGGACTCAAGCTCGAGTCGAGATCGTATGGTGGCGACGACGGCGATAAGGTGGGTGAAAGTGTGGGTGAAAATGTAGGTGAGAGAGGTAATAAGCTTGGACTAGTCGGACTCATTGCCTGGCTGGTTGGGTCTTGAGGTCGTGGTGGAAGGGCGTCTCGGGCATCGATGATCCAGACTTCATGGTGGCTTGCGGCGCCGGGGAGAGGGAGGCTGAGGTCAGGATTGTCAATGAGGTCTTGCAGACTCTTGGTCACGAATTTATATGTCTTGTGTAGTGGGTGTGCTGGGATGTGTTCGGCTGGTTTGTGCCGTGGGTGTTGATGGTCGTGTTGATGTCCATGTTCATGCCCGTGCTTATGATGTTCATGGCTGTCGCCTGGTTTGATTGTGGCGTGGCCATGCGGGAGACGACAAGGATAAGCAGTGACGAAATAGACACCCCGGTCAAGACCGTAGCGGACTTGTCTCGACACTGGTGCGTCAGGCGTACGAGGGTCAGTGATACTCAGATCGAAATGTGCCCATGCGGCCAAAGGGTGATCAGGACTGGATTGAGTGGCGTTGGTGCTGGACAGGTGCAGTTGGATGCTGTTGACTTTGACTTCGGCCGCCGACTCGCTGTCAAAGATATGGTCTGTCACCATACTGAATTCTGAGCCTAGAATCTTGCCCTTGCCGATTCCCAACGGTGACGATTCCACCGCCAGCTTGTCTCCGTCAAAGATCCGCGGTCGTTCCCGAGTGGTTGGCACAGCCCACGATTTGATCTTTATCCAACGGTTGGAAACGGGCACGCTTGTCGCTTCGTCCAAGGGCACGAAATTGGGAAGATAGATCCAGCCCATACTTTCCTTGGAGCCGCGCAGGGGAGCCATGACGCGGCCGACGATGCTGGATTTTGCCCACCACGACGAACCGTTGAGGACGAAGCCGCAGCGACGCATCGGGAGGCCTCTCGATCCAAGATGTTGCAAGGTTGATGGATCCGGGTCGTTTTCTAGTAGGGTAGACATGAGGATGTCGCAGATCGATGACCCCGGCAAGATCATGCCGGAGAGCCAACTATGTGACAGCCAGCCTCCGATTGTGTTAGCCGTTGCTGGGTGCAGGTTGACGCAGAACTTCTCCAGCGACGGTGTCAACTGGCGAGGCTGTGGCGTTTCTGAAGATTCAGCCGGTCCAGCGCAGCTCATGATGTCCAGAAGAAACCTTTCCCGCTCGGCAGGGTCGTCTCTACAGAGCTTCCGCTCCAGCTGTTGCTGGAGTTCTTCCCATCGGGGCCATCCAATGTTATGGGCAAATCGAACCAGCCCGTCAAGCATGACCCGTGGCTGACGCGGAAGGATGGCCAAGTCGCAGTCATCGACCGTCGACTCCGGTTTGTCGTCGTCAAGGCTCAATACATGGCGTATACCACCTAGGATGCCACCATGGCGTTCGGGAGACTTGACTTTGCTCAAGTGAACACTCCCCCTCGGATGAAGGAGAAGGTGCCCTCTTCCCGACCTTTTTGACATAGCACAGCGCGAGAGAAAGCGGCGGGCGGCCACTAGATCCCAATCCACCTTCAAGTTGCGCAGTTTGTTGAAGTGGTGGATCTCATCACTGCTGAGCTCGAAATCATCCGAGTGCATGGCAATACCGAGCCGCAATGCAGCGTCTAGGCGGATGACCAATTCCAGGGAAAGCAGCATCTGGATCAGAAGCCACTTGCGCTCTGGATCGATGGTCATCGTGCCTGTAGCAGAATCGTACCGTGTCGTTCGACTGTGGAGGATCTTGCCAAATCGGAGCCTTGCTTCAGGCGCGCTCAAATCCAGCCATGCCCCCGGTGTGGTGAGTACCTTGACCAAAGCTTCAATCTGGATCTTCAATCCAGACTTGTGATGTTTGACGTCCGCATTGATCTTGCGTGGCGGAAAGAGCATTTCGTTGAAAAGGTGATTATGAAGTTCTTCCGTCTTCATCGAGTCCAGCACAGTCGCGTACCAACCAGCTTTGACAATCTCGTCTCGCCACTCGCATATTTGTTGCAACCTCCCTGCCAAAACCCCCATGCTGATGTTCCGGACTCCTACATTTTTCCAGGCATGTGGCCCTCCATGAATCAGTTTCGCCCGGTCTTGCTCCGGCGCATGTTTCCCGACTTTGGCGTTCATCTCGTCGTTGTCCTTGCTGATGGCGAGAGATTTGAACGCTTCAAAAGCCGGAATGCTGGATAGAGGGAGGTCAATCTCCACGTCTTTCCCATGTTCTTTGACCCTTTCATCCTGGATCCCATCCGCTACAGGTCGCTCGAGGAAGTACCTCATGCCCACCGTCCCGGGTTCCTTCCCCTCCAATCCCAGCATGTTAGGTCTTTCAAAGACCCCCAACTCGAACATGGGCCGCTTCCCGGTGTCAAGACCTTCCTTCCTCGCCGGCGGTGCCATGCCTGGTTTCCAGTTAACTTCGTCGGGAATTGGTAGGTGGGCATGCAATGTAGCCAGGGCGAAGCTCTCATGCCGAAGAAACCTTCGGTCCTGGAGATCGGAAATTTCGAGTTCATTGTCCCATGGGAAGAAAGCCTGGGGAAAGTATCGCCCGCGTCGACCCTTCTCCAGCGTGAATTGCGGTGCACCGGAGAACAGATGATGGATGTCCGCTTTGGTCAAGCCCGAGGATGGACGATGGAGTTTGTGTTTGATAATGGAGGCAGAGTGCTCTGGATGCTTGGCTAAGGGACTGTCGTCCGTGTCGACTACCGACCCCATTGTCATACCCCCGGTGGTGGCAGAAAACTGGCCGTGGGAAACGGCTTCCTGGGGAGAGGCTGGGTCCAATATCGGGGCTTCCGTACTGACAGCATGATGAATGTCTCGTGGTGGTTTGAGTTCATCCACTGCCGGTTCGACGACTTTATGCACTGGTGTTTTCGCCCGGGGAGTTTCAACCTTGGGATGCTAGTGCATTTGTCCAGTCAGGGCACAAGCTGGAGACTTCAACGGGGGTAGACTCACCTCTACATGTGGTACTGGGGTCTGGCCGTGTCCCTGAGTGGGCTTCTCCTGCGACCTGCTGATTGACCTGCTCAGACGGCGAAGCAAAGATGGCTTAGCCTCTTCCGGCCGCTTCTCTCCCGAGACACTGTTGCCCAGACCCGGCCCGGTTCCCTCCTGGTCAACGGACTTGTTGGAATTCCTGCGTGTGAGCATATTCATCTCGACTGTGACAGGAAAGCACGGCGATTGAATGGAGATCTGATCTCATCTATCCCCAGCCATAAAAGGAGTGGGTCTGATGTGTCAGAGAGGCAGCGAAGCTCTATGGCTTGAGGTGGACGTGGGGTGCCGCAGGATCCCGGAAGCTGGGAAGCAGATAGATGTGCAGATGGATGTAAGATGTCTCCGCTGTAATGGTCATAGATGGGTTTCTAACGTCTCTCATATCATAGATGAAGAGAGCAATGGGAGACTCCGGCAAGTTCTGGGTGAAGATAGGATTAAGGTGGCAGGGCAAATCAATAATAAATTTAGTTATATGAAGACCTTCACTAGACAGATGATTAGATCAGGTCTTTGGGACGTGCAGTCAAACTTCAACCAACCAGAGAGCTGTATTCGGTCTGCATGTGACAGCCGCTAGATGCCACGTGACCACCCCGATTAGGATACGACGTCGGCAGATGCCACGGTCACGTGCCTCAAGATTGGTGCAGCAGCGGCGGCGGCGGTGATGCAGCTGGAACGGCGGCGATGGATGCATCTTAAGGCATTCAGGGACACCATATGTTGATCAAATATGCATGCCCTTCAGCTCGGCTGTCGTCTCCTGGCGACGTCGATTTACAGGCGTCGGAAAAGGGATCTGGATGTCAGAATGAGGACTACATACATCCTCTGTCTCCATTATCATATCGGCCGTCATAAGTGCATGTGCTCTCTGCTTGCTTGATATAGATGAACTCCGCCCTGGCCTGAAACCCCTGGCCAATGGATATGCACATGAAAAGCAGCTTGCCATCAAGAACACCTATAACCTTCCTAACTAATGCAAGGTTCAAGGGCTGACTTCCTGAACAATTTCCCATTCGCCATCGTAATGCATGCAAAGAAAATACGTCGTAGCTAGTGCCGGAGGCGCTCTGTCCCACGCCAGCTGCTTGATTGGGGGTCTGTTGATAGTCGTTAAATCTCGTCACTGATCAGTTCAGGCTCAGCTGCTCGTTTCGCCGGCCTCATTCTCCTTTTCTTCATTCACAATAGAACTATTTCTTTTCGGACCCAAAGGTGTAGACGTGCTGCGTTGACGTCGACTGCGCTGCGGTTCAATATCCGAGCCACTCGGCGGCGTCTTCGGGGGAAACCCTATAGGTCCATTTCTCGAATCTGTTCTTAGACTTGACGCTCTGTGCCGGTTGGAGACATCATGTACATTCTCAATGCTCATTCTCGAATGCATTGGGCTCACGCCACGCTGGGTCTCGAATTCCTGAAAGTCCCGGGTGCTCCAGCTCAGACGATGCGGTCTTGCCCCGTAGGGTAAATTCGACACACTAGTTCGAGACCGGACGGACTGGGTACGAGAAACGGACTTTTGATGAGATAACTCTCGCTCCGGATCTATTGAGACACGCGGCGACAGGTAGACCTGATTTCCCGGTACCTCATCCTCAATTTTCGGTTGCCGGCGTACAGACGCCACTGTGAAATATGGCTCCCTAGGAGTTTCTGGCTCTGCCGGCGGAGGAGGTGGTGGAGGTTTGGGTCGGTCGGTGGCTTTATGGTCGACGTGGGCAAAGTAACGGCCCCGTGGCCCTAGCCATGATTGTGGTTTGATTGTCTCACGGTAACGAGTGATGGACATGTAACTCGAGATGGCTCCAAGGATGATGGCAATCATAAGGCAGATCGTCAAGATTCCTTGAATGACAATGATGACCACTCCTATGACGGTTGTCAGGATCCGATCCAGGCCAAATCGTGCATCGAAGGCCGAAGATAACGCAACTGTGACGACCTTGCTGAAGCCCAGAAGATACACCATAAGGAGATTGAGTCGGTTGCTTTCGAAAGGCCTCATCAAGACAATGGCAACCAGTGATATGGTTTCCCATGCCAAGAGACCAAAGACCTGAGTCAAAGCATGCCCTGCAGCTCCGCCGTAAAAGGCAGCCCGAACCAACTCGTAGAGAAGCCAGGCCGAAAAGAACCACCATTTACTACGACGGAACCGAGCGGCCAGCCATCCGAACTTGACCATGTAATTTTCGTCATCATGCACATGAACCCGGCCTGCATCCAAATCCGACAAATGTCTTTGTACCCATGACGGCTGTTTAGCTGTCGCTTGCCCATCGTTTTCATCACCGCGTGAACTCCTCTGCCCGATCCTGTACCAAGCAGTATGGACTGTTTTTTCGGCATCCTCGGTCTCACCATTGCCTTCCCCGACTTCTTCTGGCAATGCTTCAGATTTGGTCCGGTACCATAGAGCATACCCTGCGACACCAAACATGCCGAGCAGGAAGATGACAAGAACAACCGCGGCGATGGCTTTCACTCCAGTTGCTCCACCAAGAGTAAATTGAAACATAGTCAAGAACATCATCATGAAGAAGGCGATATAGCAGGTCCGTAGCGCCGCCACGCCAGCAAACCACAGCCATTGTTTCCGAAAGTAACCAAGCCGGTCTGTTTTGATCCATCGCAACGCCGCCAGACCCTCGACAGTCCATTTGAGCACTGCAACGGCTGCAAGAACGCAGGCGAGGAAAATCAGGAACCAAAGGAGTCCAGTCAAGAATGCGTTAGAGGCCGGGATATTCAGCTCGGCCAATGTCCCAGCAAACCCAGAATAGTTTCCAGGCAATGGTAACCCAGGTAGTACTGGTGAGCCATGCCACGGAGCCGTGGTGAAGTTGCTTGCCTCTCTTCTTTTGAGGACATGTTCCAATTCGGAAGGTCGAAAGGTAATGCCTGTGCCTTCGTATAATTCGAATGGGATCAGGGCTGCTCGCTTGTAGATCTGCGAGATCTCATAACCGCCTCCGAGTCCAACTGCATTTTGGCCACTTGGCGCTGCCCCGACCATACTGATATTACCCCGGTTTCCTCCAATGAACTGATTGATCGAGTTCTGCATTTTCTGGCTGTATATTATACCGGCAGACCAGGCATAGTTACTCCAGAAGGCAACCAGAACACTTGGCCAGTTCATCGACAGCCCGCCCGTGAAGAAGATGTGCTGGTAAACGGAGAAGACCACAAGCATCGATATCGAATGTGCATAATGTTTGCGGGTTTCAGGAACACTCTGTCCATAGACGGTGACCGCAATCGATGATACCAAGGCCACCACAGTGAACACTCCAAGTATTGACGGGATAATTGTCGGATGGGAGAACGTAGCACCATTTGTGACAACCGCGGAGAAACAGGCTATCTGCGACTGCGTTGAATTCGCAAACACTCGCAAAATTGCCTGTCCCTCGAAATCAGGAATGGTGAGCGCGATTGATGGGATGTTGGCCACATCTGCTTGCGACACGGGAATGATACCATTGGCTGTGATGGGTACTGAGGAATTTAATGGGCACAGACTGTCAATGTTGGCATTGCATGGGTTGAATGTCAAATTAAAACGAGACTCCCCGTAAGCAAATACACCAATATAGACTGTTCCCCCAAGTCAGCAAAAGTCAAGCTCAATACTGCGGGAACTATCTTACGCATCAGACTCTCGTTTGTCAAGGCGGAATTGCCCTCCAGATGGAATAGGACCGTCATGTTGTCTTTGTAGTACGCGGCGTCAAAACGAGTGACATTGATGAGAGAGTCGCCCTGGCAGTCACCGAAGTTCTGAGTGTACAAGGAAGGTCTCCGGTCGTCGTCTAGCCACACGGTGCCATCGTTGCCAGTATACTTTATCCATGTCGTCTCCTCTGCGGCCGTTGGGACTTGAAACGAGAGAAATGCCAACAGCATTGACCATATGGCCAGCCAGGAAAACCAGTGGTGTGAACGGACCGATGCCATGGTACCAGAGACCTGGCGCCAGGCTCACCGAGCAACTGGCCACACAATGTGTTCGGAAAGTGTGTAGGACAGAGCTGCAGGAGGCTGGGGATCCTGATATACTTGGGCTAGAGCGAGTGCCCTGCTGGTGGAGATCGAGAACCAGCCTCTGCGATGATGGGTCGATGGATTATTGCGGATTATGTGACACAACCGCAATGGTTGCTTCTTTATATTATCTCCGTCTCATGTTTTGAGGCCTTGCAGATGGATAGGGAGGCCCAGGAGCGGTTGAGGTAGGCATTCGACTGGTAGGTCTGGGGATTGAGGCAGGATCGGTGGATGCGAGTGTAGAGGTGGTCGGTTGCGAAGTAGACAGCATCAGCGGTGCAAGAGAACGTTGTGTGATGCTCGTGAGGGTGACTCGTATTTGTCCGCGCTTTCACTACGACAAGAGAGTGACAGAAAGAGGAAGCTGGAGTGCGGGAGGTGGAAGTTGGCTTTCTGGATGGAACGGTGAGTAGTACACTCCGTGGTAGTGGTGAGTGGTACCTACTAGTAGTTGGAGAGTTGATGCACGATGCGCACCATCAGAGCTGCATCAAGCTGAGCGACTCTTCTACTCCTCCTGCTATTACTAGTAGATAGTCCACTAACGGCGGCCACGGACTAATAGATGAGCTAGCTATACGGAAGTCCAAGTTTACAATGGTTTGTTTGGCCTTCAATGATGATGACTGCTGTTTGGTTATCTGTGCCCCGGTGTCCTGCTGTCACTCAAAGCTTCACACCGGTGATACCTGCGCCTGGTATAGACTCAGTGGATTCAGAGGCTACCCAGGACATCTGCACCTGTCCGTACTGGAGATGAGATCTGGACAAGATCTCAAGATAGATGGAGACAAAGTACAGCGAGTAGCTCCCGAAGTCCGTCAGAGTCAATCAATGATAATGACGCAGCATCTCCGTATTCTGGTGCTTCTCTCCTCCATTGACTCAATTAATTGGATGCCTCCTTGCTCCAGTCATTTCCACAACCCCTCGCTACCTTCATTTGCTGCGCTCAATAGGAACTTTTGGTGGCATGTCTTCGGACTCTCATTGTAATTTGTTGAAGCCCGGCACTGGACGATCTCAAATCTGATTTTGGCTGGCGCTGCAGGCCTCTTCCTCAAATGTATTGACTTTCTGCGGCTCTCATCGATCGGTGGGACAGGTGACATATTGGCACGCTTTGGCAGCGGGACTCTTGCACAGACCAAACACATGAACCGGAGGCATGACAACCTGAACCTTGGCCAAGGCTGCCTGTCATTCACCAGGGCAAACGTTAGAACTAAAGGGCTCCCGCTCTTAGAATTGTCCCTGTCAAGCTTGCTTTAGGGCGTTAGTCACTCCGTCCGACGTGCCCAAAGAGTTCGTAACCGATATGCATTGTACCGTCATCTGGCCCGCTGTGGTGACACCTTAGAACTCAGACATGGATCGATATGCCGTCTGCGGTCTGCATGATACCGCCTCGCAGGCAAAATGCGGCACCTGGGTTTGTCACTTGACCGCCTTGACATCGTGGAGGGTCTGCGGTCTGCCTTGTTTTGCTCGTGGATGTGGCTTGCGTCGCTGTTGATCACTGGTCGGGTGCATCAACGCGGTAACTTGCTATCTGTGGCGCATCTTTCAGGCAGCGTGGATGGTCCGTAACAGTGTGCGCTTGGTGCAAGCGATGCAGCGAATGCAGACATCGACAATCGTTTCGCTTGTCCACTGTCCATCGCTAGACGTCTGTGGCGGGGGGTACAGTACTAAGGGGTCGATTCTAACCATGATCATGCCTCCAGGGTGCTGATAAGATCGATGATCGTGGTCGGCAAGAAGAGTCGTCAGTGTCGTGACTTGGATATATGCGGCATCAGAGGCCTGGGGAGGCCGAAGGGGGCGGTTCCCTTTAAAGTCTTCATGCCGTCACATTATTCCAGATGAACAATCGCCTACCTAGGTACTTGGCTAGACCATGGATCCAGGGAAGATGATTGTCACCCGAGTATAAGATTAGCTTTAGAAAGGACTTAAGAAGCTGCTTGTTCTGGATGAAATCTCTTTTCTTTTCATTCTCCTTTTAGTGTGTTCGCAGATGTTTACCACACGGCAATCTACAGCGTCTTCTCAATCTCGTCCACGGGCGCCATGACATCTTTGATCTTCTTCTTAACAACTTCGCTCGGCTCCTCGTACGGCCGTCGTGGCCGCAGCATTGCTTCGAGGTCCCCTTGTATGCCCGCCTCTTTAGCACTGAATTGACTGACCGCATACTTCGTTGTTGCAATGCCAGCCTTGGTCGGACTTTCTGCGTGAGCAGCAATTCTCTGCAGAGCCAACGCTTGGTCATGTTTACCCGCGGTCCACAGGGCAAAGATCTTGGCCACTGTTTTGGGAAATAGGTTGGCAAACGCGGCGATACAGCCAGCACTCCCTGCAGCTAATCCGCCCACCAGAAAGTCTGACTGGCCTCCAAATACGGCAAACCGTTCAGGTGTGAATGTCGCAGCCAGGCGTGTGATCTTTCCCACCGAGCCGCACGTCAACTTCACTCCTACGATATTGGGATGCTCCTGTGCCAACGCCGCAATGGTGTCCGAGTCGAGGTCGAGGCCATTACAGACTGCAGGGAAATTGTAGATGAGGATGGGAAGGGGTGATGCTTTTGCCACGGCGGAGTAGAAGTTGTGCACGACCGTGGGTGTGGTCTGCTTGCCGAAGTATGCGCACGGCAGGACGAGGACATAGTTGGCGCCGGCCGCATGCGCATCTGCAATGTATTCGAGAACTTGAGCCGTAGAATGCCCTCCCACACCGGCAATGAGGGGGTAGTTCTCAGGAACCGACTTCCGTGCTAATCTTAGCAAAGTGGCCCTCTCTTCTCGAGTGAGGAGGAATGTCTCGGCGTTGGTACCCAAGATGACCAGCCCGGTTAGGCCTGAGTTGGCAAGGTACGAATAGTATTGGGCTTGTTCTGTAGGCCGAAGGGTATCAGTGTCCGGGTCGAAGAAGGTGACCGCCGGACAATAAACGCCTGGCGCAGGCACTGGGTAGGAGTGAGGCGCGGCTGGCGTGGAGTTGTTGACCGGTAGGGAACCCATATTGCTCATTGATTATGGTGCTAGTCCGGGTCAAGTCAGGTCAGTAAATTGCACACAAGGGCTTACAGGAAGAAGAGTCGTTCTCTGGCACACAACACGAAAGAAATGCGCCCTCTATAAGAAGGACTTCGGGAAATGTTGTATCAATCGCCGCAAATGAGAGCGAAGACCCTCGCACTTCTCCGCCGAGTGATTGATGCGGAGTTACAGAGAATATCGGTCTATGAGCGGCATGAAGCCGACTTGCTTGAAGGGTAGCCAGCGATTGTCGGCTTATAGAACAAAAGCCGAAGGGCCAATACTTTGAGCATGGGCAATACCTGCAAAACCATCACGAGAGGCAAAGTTATTGGTAAAGAGAGATCCAAACGGTACCTAGGTAGGGTACCTAGGAATATATTCGTTGTCAGTTACACGAGGTTGTGAGTTCTGGCCAGTTTTTGCCTGCGCCTCCTGTTTTGTCGCACGTGGATGGCGGCACTGACAACACTGGAATTTCGAACTGCGCTCTTCTCTCTCTCCTCTACATCGACAGTTCATGCATTCATCTTTCCGGTCGTAGCCCTACCTCTTCTCTTATTATTCCCTGAGTCATGGGCCGCCAGGGAGCGTAGCCTTTGGATGGCTGTTGTGGCCTTTGCCTCACATCAAAGGCAGATCTCCTTATATTGGTGACACCGCTTCAGTGATTCCTCAGATTCCTCCGACCTTATTGTGTCACTCCTTTTCATCGTGGCTGCTGCTGCTGGCTCCAGCTCAGAATCAGTTTCTGAAAAATGCCTACAGCAGTCCTATGCTGTCAGCTCCATCATGTTTCCCATGCCACAGTTCGAAAGGTTCCTCAACCCGCCCGATCCGTCTCAGTCCCGGTCTAGCACGGTATTTTCAGCGTTGTCGCGGCGGAGACCTTACCTGGTTATCTTCGTTGTTGTTTCAGCTTTCCTCGCGGTCAGCCTCTTCGGTCAGATATGGCGTGGAAGTTGTCAGACGTCTTCGTTGCTGTCGAAATTCGGGGTTTGTCCAGCTATCCTGGCACCGATGTGGGATCTGTTCTATCACCTAGGCGGCAATGGGCCATGGATACCCAAGAAAGACGGGATTGACTACTCTGACGCATTACTTCCGGAAGGGTGTTCAGTAGATCAGGTTCATATGGTAGGCAGTCAACTTAGTGATTATGAATGCTCACAGTATTGACATCGGCAGCTGTCGCGCCACGCCGAACGGTATCCTACCAGAAATGCCGGCGCAAGACACCTTCACCTTCTAGACCGGCTACGCAGTTCCGAGATCACTCCCACCGGACCACTCTCCTTTCTGGACAGATGGACCTATTTCACCGACCCTGATGGTCCGGCCTTTGAGAATTTGACTGACACTGGCCCGTATGCTGGAACGTTGCAAGCCTTCACCACCGGTGAATCGTTGCGAGAACGTTACGATCACCTAATTCCCAATAATCGGACCACGAAATTCTGGTCTTGCAGTTCCTCGAGGGACGTACTCACAGCGGAATACTTTGCTAATGGCTTCTTTGGCGCGGATTGGCCTTGGAATGGTTCCGCAAAGCTGGAAGTGATCCCGGAAGATGAGGACCGCGGTGGTGACACGCTCACTCCTGGAGATACCTGCCAACGTTATGTCAGAGATGGTGATCACGGTCATGACTATGGCTACCGGAAACTGGAAGAGTGGCAAAGGGTATTCACGGCACCCATCGCTCGACGGCTTGCTCAGTATGCCCATGGCATGGACCTTGATTACCTAGACGTGTACAGCATGATGGAGATGTGTGGCTTCGAAATCCTTGTACGGGGATCAAGCCCTTGGTGCGACGTATTCACACATGAAGAGTGGTCTCACTTTGCATACGCTCGCGATCTTCTACATTTCTATCGTGCTGGGCCGGGCAACGCCTATGCCGGAGTCATGGGTTGGCTTTGGTTGGATGCCACCCAGGATCTCATGTCGAATGAGTCGTCGAAGGACGTCTACTTCAGCTTTGTTCATGATGGAGACATCGTGCCGGTGATGGCCACTTTGCAAATCCTCAACGAACATACGGTTGTACAAGAGCTACCCACGAGCCAAATGAAGTCTGACCGACGCTGGAAGACGAGTGACTTGGTCCCCATGGGCGGAAGGTTGATACTCGAGCGGATTTCTTGTGATACCCATTCCAACACCGGTCCAAGAGATCACTTCGTTAGGCTCTTCATCAATGACGGCCTCACGAGATTTCCTACTTTGCCATCCGTGGGAAAGATTGAGCACGCCGTTCGACTGGCCGATTTTCGGCGCTTCATCGCGTCGAGGAAAGACTTGTTTGGAGAATTCCGGCAGGTCTGCAATCTATCTGATGATGCGCCGAGTAGAATTACATTCTTGCATCAATAGACATGAGACGAGGAACTGATAGATGATTGCATTGCATTGCTGGGGTTGAACAAGGATTTCCCAGGGTTTTTGCATGTGTTTAAGGGCCACAGCCACCCATGCCACGAATATAATTGTTTACATTTTATTTATAGATACGCTGCGCACCCCTGAAGATCAATCCATGCCGTGCTACACGACTACAGTATCTTTCTATCTCGCTGGGGACTCGACCGCCGAATTGATGGCCTGACTGAGGCTAAACCAAAACCAAAACCAAAACCGTTGGGTTTCAGGTCTAGACGTCTCCAGGATCCGATAATCAAATAAATAGTCTGTAAGCTGACTCCCGCATTCGACTGCGCAGGGACCATCCAGCACTTGATGATCTCACCTAAACAAAGGATCCAGACTTCCCATTATCGACACTATTGATTGAGACTTACATAGTATACATTGCATTCTCCTCCACTCCAAAGTCGGCCAGCGTTCGATCAACAATTCGAATTCTTCCATTTTTCCCAAGGCTGGTCGAGACTGAAGCGCGCTCGCGGTGCTGTGGCAAATCCAAGCAAACATACTCCAATCCCGCACCAGCGATACTAATAAACATTGGAAGCCTCGGGATCGAACAATCCTCTCTGCTCCCTCCTTTCACCCATTCAGCCTCTCCCATCGTCCTGCTTCTCTACTCCCTCCTCTAACGCCTTGCAAGGAGTGTATTGTTCCTTCCGCGGTCACAATCTTCCTCATTTCCTGTAATCCTTCCGACCTTATCCGCAGCCAGACTATGGCGGAACTTCAGACTCCTACCGAAATCTCCTTACTCTCGACCACGACCCTTGGAGTCAAAGAAGCAGGCACACAGATATCCGTGTTTGAAGAAAAGATGGACCTCACACCTCCTACGAGAACTCTCCGGAGCGGTGTCAGTCCTGCAGCAACACCCATCCCCACATCAACACCAGCACCCGTTGCAGTCAGCAACAACGAAGAAAGAGATGACTATAATGATCCCCCCTTATTCTCGCCGTCCTTGATCAGCGACGAGGTCTCGGCCAGCTTACCTGAGGGCTACACAATCCGACCCCTGCGACGGAGCGACTACTATGGCGGTATGTACCTATGTTTATATCCCCTGCTTGTCCGCTTATACCCTGGATTTGTGGCTATGCGCACCACTGCTATTGTTCAATATTGACTGGATGGTGTCCTCCGCTTTCCCACCTACAATGGACGTGTTGGCAGCCCAGCGTCCCAGTCTTCCGTGCTTACCGCCTACTCTGCGGTTTCTTTCGAGCTGTTGCACCCACGAGCATCCGCCCTGACCTTGCATGCTAACATACTCCTCTTTCCGTACACAGGCTTCCTCCCAACCCTCCGAGTCCTCACCACGGTCGGTGAACCAACTCTAGCCGAGTTCAACGAACGATACGACTTCATGGCCAGCCGCAACGATACATACTACGTTCTTGTGATTTGTGATACGACAGGAACGGTTGTCGGCACGGGTGCCGTGCTCGTTGAACGTAAATTCATTCATAACATGGGGATGGTCGGACACATTGAAGATATCGCCGTGGCTCAAAACCAGCAGGGCAAGAAGCTGGGTCTGCGTATCATCCAGGCCCTCGATTCCGTGGCCGAAAGAGTCGGGTGCTACAAAAGTATTCTGGACTGCAGCGAGGCAAACGAGGGATTCTATGTCAAATGCGGCTTCAAAAGGGCTGGGCTTGAAATGGCGCATTACTATGAAAAGAAGCCCCAGTCGAGTTTATGAAGAAGAAAAAAAGTCGAGTGAAACACAACCTGCGAATTGGAGGGAAGGCGATAGAAAAGCGTCTATTCAATAAAGCCGAGATGCCAGGAAACCTCCCCCCGCCTCGGAAACATGGCGCAGCACCTACCAAATGGACTGGTCAGAGTTCAAGAAGGAGGACGACCCAAATTCGCGACGCGCATGTACTGCAACCCACGCTGGGAGTTGGATAGAGGAGGAGTAAGACGGAGTTCCATACCGTCTGGTCTGAGGTTATTTTTGCACACGGCATCCACCCGGTCACGACAGCGCCGCTGCATGACTAGAAAAGAATACAGGGGAATAGACAAAAGCCAGTGGACGTATCGGGCAGAGCAGAGCAAAAGGAGTCCAAGAAGGAGTAGCAACAGGAAGTTTATACACTCTGTACCAACATACATTGCCTACCTACCAGGTACACGAGTTTGTGTACGGTACGCGGCCCCGTTTTGACTGAGTTCCAAGGTTTCTTCAACGTTCAAGTTCTTTGACACGGTCTGCCATGAACAGCAGATTCAGGCAGGCCAGTATAAGATACTCGACAAACTGTATGTGATGAGACCACACTGGGGGATGGCCTGCTTCCTACGGAAGAACGACCTTGATGTCGACCGAACCGCCATCAAGGAAGTCGGGGGCTTCGCCCGTTGAGGTGCTCTGTAATGGCTCGCTTTCTTTAAGCACCTTCTCGTTGTCGCATGCTTACCTAGTACTTCCGCCGTGATGGATGGAAAATGGCGGAAACGGTCTCATTACGAAGACGACGCCGGCCGCTTGCGATTGAGTTGGTGTAAAGAGAGCTGGATACCTTGGTACCTTGCTGCGGCAGCAGATCGAGAGGCCTGATTTCGGTCTCTGGATGAAAGTCGGTCTTTGCATTCCTCTTCCGCCTCCACATACTCTTTCGGTAGGGCGAACCTGTCTTACTATCAAGAAATGTCTGGTACAAGGCAGATGATCCCCGAAGAGCACTTTTAGTGGAACGAACATAAAGGCACATGACTCACCATATCAGGTAGCAGTCGATTGTCAAAGATTTTCAGCAGGTCCATATCAGGCAGCATTTGCATTTGCAATAGCCATCCGCCCTTTCCATGAGCATGTCTGCTGGCCCGCGGAGGCACGCCGCCGAGGACGCAAGGCTGACCGATCGAGGGCGACAAGACACGCTCATGCGTGTGGAACGTGCATCATCGCAGTTCCTGGCACACGTTGAACTTGTACGATATGGAAACTCACATTGACTGATAGTCAACGCTCGACTTAGTCCGTGTTGAACATCCTCACGGATTTTCCATCCACAGTGTCAGCCTCATCAGCCATGCTTGTCGGCGGGAGGGTGGGACATCGTGACTAAATCCTCATTCGAGCGAATAACGCCCGTATTCGGACAGCCAGAAACACCCCCAAGAGGATCTTGATGAACCCAACTCGGTCTCCAAACAGTCTTGTACGATGGCATCGCTCAGTCATTGCGACTGGGCTGACTCGTCTTGCCGCGTTTGCCCGTCGAGTTCACTGATTGTAAGCTCAACAGTAGTTGCGTTGCACAGTGATGAGACATCACAGTGCCCGTAATGTTATCATATCCGGCTTCCCGTCCACCATCAGCGACGAAGGCGGCGAGCAGCCCGATGGTGTGGAGATACATAGTTGGGTATCTTTGCCTTTGCCTAAGCATTCCCTGCTGGAAGAAGCATAGTTGGAAGACGGCAGCTCTCATATCCCAAGACACTGATGACAAACTAAGGAGGCCTGTTTAGGCTGCCCGATATCGTTTCTCAAAGGCTGGCGTGGAATTGTGCAGCCTGCACAACTGGACGCTGCCGAAGGTGTCAGCATGACTCGAACAATAGCGTTTCCCTCGCCTGCCACGTTACAGTGGGATGCCAGATGTCCGAAGGCAATCCGATCGGGGCCATTCCGAGTCACAAGCTGGACACAGGACAACTCGCCTTGGTGCTGCCTGCTAAAGGCCAGATAAATGCCGAGTCTCGGAAGGCGAAGGAAGCCTGGTCGCAACCTTGGATGCCGGCCAAGCCTCTATAGCCAGCTGTATGGGTGGATGATGACATTATTTGGGCACTGCAATGAGTGAGCCGTGGACCCCAACGGGCTGATCCACACTGTCAGCAGCCACTTGAATCGATAGTTGAAGGCAATCTTCAGCGCCATCTCTAAACCTGCGTAGCCCCATTGTACCAGTCGCTTGGTTGTTGGACTTGCGTTATCGTGTCAGGAATAGCAAAACAGAGGACCCAAAGCAGCGACGCCGATATCGAAAGACAACGCTGTTAAAGCCTTTAGGGACCTCTGAAGGTCTTGGATGCGAAAGCGCAACTCTTGCTGGTCAGAAAGGGTTCGCCGGAGAAGAGGCTAAAAGGGGCAAAGTGGCGTTGGTTGCATTTTCATTCATTTGCCGCTCGTCTGAATCAGGTCTGCTGTTTTGAGTCATGGGTCTCCAGCCATCGTTCTGCGGACAAACTGCCGCCCTGCCAATCCTCCCCTCGCCGTCGACGTGCAACTCGGAGGCCACCGCCCTCACGGGCCATGCTGAGTTTCTTCTGGGGCGAATCAGGCGGGCGATGATTCGACAATGGTAATACGTACGGGGCAGGAGTTGACGGGACTCGTTCCGTTGGCGTCCGCCGTTTGATGTCGGACATGAAAGGTTGCTTGTGTTTCATTTGGTCTTGTTACTTTCGAGTGCAGTTTTGCACTCGACTGCACGATATACTGTGTGGTGCCCCCTGTCACATCTACTTTCTTCTCATAATCCTTCCTCCTGCTCCTTTTTCCTCGGTGCAGACAAGGTTGAAGATAGGGAAGGGAGGCGACCATGAGGTTCGTCATATCGACAACTGTCAGTTCAGATGAATAGGAGCATATCAGGCGGCCTGGTTTTCTGATCGATCAACGACGACTAAAAATTCTGATATAATCTCATTTTCAGCAGACTCCCAGGCTCGAAAATGGATTGTCACCGCTGCACGGCTTCGGTTGCACAGATACCCGCCTGCTTGCCATAAACAGGTTGACCAGGCAAAGTCTGCGTCAGTCAGTAGTCGCCTGGGCGCCTCAGCAGCAAAGTTCAATAAAAAGCAAGTGAACTTGGTTCAGATGGACTGGTGATATCAAGCCTGAACTGAATGCACATAGACAAGTCAGATCAGTGTGTCAGAATATAGTAGTCGACGGCCCTGCCTGCTACAGGCATCCAAGCTCGGATGGGGTGTTCAATATTGAGTGCCTGGCTGGATGAGTGGATGCTCAACTGGAGTACGTAGCAGAGAAGAGAGGGTGGTGGGCGACGGTGGAAGAATTGGGTGGTTTACGGGCCTTGGGGGCGTAGTTGCCGCTGGATTGCTCCCTTTGACTCATCCACTGATCTGAGCGGCGCAGGCGCAGTGAGTCGCCAGTCGCAGTTTGCGGTCAGTGGCGAGGATTGCGCCGCCCAGCCCTTATACATGGTCAACCGGCCGCAACCTCGCCTTTAGTACTTCTTAACCACGATAAAGATGAAGCATACCATGGATCGCAGCAGAGGCTGCTGGCAAGTCTATCTGATCTAAACACCTGTCTTCATCAAAACTACTTAAGAGAGGAAAAAGTCGTGCAGCGCACTGCGATTCCAACCTGTAAGCACACCACGCACTCCGAATCAATCAATGCCTGGCACCCGGTTATGGGCGTCAGAGTTGGACTCATACAAGGAACCGAACAAAGAAACTGACACAAGTCGATATGATCGCCTACAGGAACTATACCTGTGTCCTTATACCAAGTTGGCCACCCATACCGAAGGCTGCATCACTTTTCGTCTCTAGGAGTTGTGCATTTCTACCGGTTGAAGCCCGATCTATACGACGCACCCGGTCTTGCCTTCACCCTGGTGACAAGCCTTCACAGCTCACCAGCCGAATATCACTGGTGTATTCACCTCTATCGCTGAGCCCTCGACATCCCTTACCAGAGATCCCTTTTCTACAACATCGATCTGAGGCCTGGAACTTCGCCAGCGCCCACCAACAACTCGACTTCGACCTTACAACTCTCCACTCCATTCCAGTCATAGAGAAGCAAGAGAGCCCAGCCATGAGTCTGTGGTCAATGTCACATATCCCAGAAGAACTGTCCATCCGTCAAAGCCCACCGCCGGAGTCACAAGCTGTTTTGGTAAAACCATACCAGGATTGCCTTTGAGGTTGACGAGCATCGGGACATCGGTACTGCGCTGCGGTAGTTTGTTACCATACAACTCTCCGTGGATACCGATTTCGAGCTTGTCTTAATCAAAACATCTTGATACCAGCAACAGTCGAAACTTGTGCTCTGTCTTGCGGTGGGTTTGCGGCGCAATACCCATTCATTCTTCGGTAAGATCCCATCTCCTCACATTGGCTATACTCCCTAACTGACGTGTTTGAAGGTTCTCCTAACTGGTTCTCCATACGCTGGCAAATCTGTTCGCCAACGTGAAATATTGGTCTGCAAGAGCGCTGGTCTTTCTTACCTTGGGATCAGCTCCCTCGCAGCCACACTAGAAGATGGGCGTCAAAGGAGTAGTCAATCTTTCCGACTTATACCGCCCTCAAAATGTTCAAGATTCTGTGTCTGATTGGCTCCGATCCGGTTGTCGTCAATTCCACAACACAGAGAAGGTCTCCCATTCTACGTCGCTTCTCGGCCAGGGTCCGCGCAACGCCGACTCCGATCGAGGAAGTGTCGCTATCGTGGACGACAACGTGAGCACCAGCGATTCGGCGCATGAATCCTCTTCAACTGCGTCATCATCCCGTTCTCCATGGACTATTACGACCGATCCCACAGATGTCTTTTCGGACGAAGAGGACAAGGAGCATCTGCCGCAAGCGAAGCCTTGCGACGGGTCTCGTGCGTCAATTGAGCTCCAGGAGCAATTGCTTAGGGGGCTGCAAGCCAGTAATCAGTCTGCCTATTCCGGCTTACCCTCTCTCAATCACCTTACTTCACGGGCCCCTCGATCACAGACCCTGGACCGGTCAGGAAAGTGCGCCAGGGCAACGGTTGAGTCTCACGGTCTCGACACAACGGATGGATGCCATGTCCCGAAGATTACTCTTCGAAGATCATTATGCTCAAGCAATAACCAGGTACTGCCCCCAAAGCTGAAGAGAGACACCGATGTCACCGATCATTTCGTGTCTCTCCTCATCGTCTTCGCCACCAGACTAATCACCGCCATCTGGCCATTGTCGGCGTGTCCTCCTATGATGTCAACCTGCTTCAATGGCGCTGGCGTACTGCCATTGCGCGTCTTCATCCAGGAGACACTGCGGCGGTCAAAGACTAGCTATTCGACATTGCAGGTTGCTCTGTATTATCTGATCCTGCTTAAGGCCAAGTTACCATGTGCCGAGTCTACAGAGGGGCAAAAGACTTCACCACCCAATGGCGAAGGGGTTGAAGGATCCCAGTGTCGTGCAATGCAATGCGGACGCCGGATGTTCCTAGCAGCGCTCATGCTGGCATCGAAATACCTCCAAGACAGGAATTACTCGGCTAGGGCATGGAGCAAAATCTCCGGCCTCCGCAGCAGTGAAATCAACGAGAACGAGCGTGAATATCTCCTGAAGATCGATTATAATCTTCACGTTCCCAAGGACGATTTTGACAACTGGAGCAATATCGTCCTGGCACTGAGTAGATTGTCAAAAGAAGCCCCTCAATGCCGACCTCGGTCTGGCAAGCCTGATTCTGGTCGACCAGGTGGTGGCAACAACGCAGTGTTGGCTAACATGGTCTCCGAAGGCGGTGCTGCCGACGGTGCTGGTGAACCACCTTTTTCTGACAAGTGGTGGGCGGATGTGATTCAAGACCTTGATCCCGCCGTTGTCAAGGACACGCAACTGGTGAATGCGTTTTTGCAGAAACACCTGCCAGAAGACAAGGCCGAGCAGGTCCTTTCGCCGAGCTTCCCACACCAGCAACCCAGGTCATGGGATGCTCTCCCACCAGCCCCAGACAACGTGGCTCAAGTCTACGACATGAACTTCAGTGACACTTTGAAGCCACGAGCCGCTGAGCAATGCAGGAGCCAAACGCCGCAGACTCCCAAGACGCCCCAGATACCGATGCAGACGAGCCCAGTCCGAAGCTCTTGCTTGCCCATGCAACCGCATCTGCGAAATCTTCCTACTCCACAAACTACTCCCCAGCTTGGCGAGAAATGCCCATGGGCAATGAAATCCAGCAGACCTTCACTTCGTTGTTCAGCGTCGGTAGATGCTCTGCGAAGTATGCGGAGACAGTGCATTATGAATGCCAACCTGGAACGTTGCCCGCCCCCGCGACCTCAAGCCTGCGATTTGCCCCCTGTGAAAAACCTGATGCGTCCTGCAGAGACGATTCGGGAGGTTTCAAGCAGATCGACCACTCCAACTTCTTCCCCGGCGTCCTTGGCGTCGGAGCTGACAGCATATACGTCGCGGTCCAGGTCTTCGTCTGTGTCTTCCAGTTCTTCATGGTCATCTTTGGCTTCGGCTGTCCCACGATTGCACATTGCGAGCGGTGGGCGGTCTAGCTCTCCTTTAGCACGTGTGTGCACGTCGTCTGATCCTCCGACCAAAGGCAGCTTTGACGGCTCGATGACGAGTGCACATGCGCTGAAGGAGGGCACGACCCCAGACACCACAGGCAGCAGCTCCCGTGGGCGGATCTGTTCTCGCACCAAGTCGACAACGACCTCCATCAAAGTCGAGGAAGAAGAAGAAGAAGAAGAATGGCACGGAAGCCAGGGAAGGTTGAGACCCCGAATATCCAGGCATTGCCCTCAGGCGACTCAGGCGACTTCCGAGGTCGATGCCGCCCGTGTTCTCATGTCGCTATCGGCACACTCTGAGACGCCGAGTCAAAGCGTTACACCAACTCCACAACGGCTGTCAGGTTTCGCTGATGATGGGCGTCAAGATGAGGACGAGACCCCAAGACCTCACAAGAGGTCACTGTCCAAGACGGAGTCTAAGCTTCAGTCACGAGTACGAACAACCCTGCGCAGCGGGTGTATGCGTGTGGAGGGTGCTGACGGTGCCTTTGAACCCTACTACGAACACGCACCGAAGGAATGGCAAATTCCTACCAGGGATTGGGCAACCCCTAGAAAGGCAATATCCAAGAACATGGATACTAAGCGTGTTGCGACGTACTGTTCGATGCAGCAATTCGCTTCTGCGCCAGACCTGGCCTCGCAGTATCTCAAGGATTCGATGATCATCGCTTCCTAGATGACGCTCGCCATCGCTACTCGTTCAAGTCTGTCGTGGACAAACAGAGACTTGTACTTGTACCTGAGCACGAATCAAGTCTTGGCCAAGGTTCAGCAACCCGTTTGTATCTGGAGACACTAGACATGTCCAACCAGAACAGCTGTGGGATTCCTTCAAAGCCCTCAAAGATATCATACTTTAGCCTTTGGGAGTAATCGGTTTCCAAAGGTGCGGAGGAAAGGGATGTGTTTCGTTTAGCAAAATCCTTGTATAGTGTCGTTAATTCGAACTACTATTGAAAAGCTACAAACTGCTTTCCTCACTCGTGCAATGATCCGCTTTTCGTGCTCTGCACCGCCTACAGCAGATGAAGCAAGATGGCTAAGATGAGATCGATCTCAGCAGGGTAATCATCATGGCGGTAGGAACAAACAATCTTCAACTCATTCCAGCAGGTCTTAAACGGTCATTATATAAGGTAGTTTTATATGAAGGGATCACAACTGGACCTCTTGGGTGCCTCTGCCTCCTCCCGGTTGTTACGTACTGTAGGGAGTAGGTACGTAGCAAGATGAAATGCGGGGTTATCAACTGCTAGGTACTAGAGCCACTACGTACCTATTATCAGATGATCTATCAGTCGATCCGCTAAATACCTGTTGACTTACCTTAGGTACCATTTATGCAGTGTACCGCCCGTTATATCACTGCAGTTGTCTCCGTCTCGAAGCCGGGACCTGGTCCGAGTCTAGCCGTGAGATACCTACCTACCTACCTACCTACCTATAAACAGGGCCAACTTTCACTCATATACAGTACTTACCGACCTTACCTTACCTTACCTACCAACCTTGAACCTACCCGACCACTACCAACCACTACGAACGAAGCCTAGACACCAGTCCACGGGATCTCTTTCTGAGAGGTATTTGCCGCTTGAGAAGGGAGGGAACAACAAAAAGAAGGAGAAGAACAGGAACAACAACAAGAAGGAGAAGAACAGGAACAACAACAAGAAGGAGAAGAACAGGAAGAACAACTAAGGGAGAACGACAAGACAAGAGGCGAAACACTGCAGGCCAGACATACCATCGAACGGAACGGAGCGGAACACCCTTTCGATTACCGGTCAGTGGCACGTCTTCGGTTGATCAATACTGAGCGACACCTTTTCGGTTGATCAATACTGAAGCGATACCTCTTTGGTTGATCAACACTGAGCGACACCTCTTCGGGATCCATTCAAACGATCGGGGAAACGGCGTGGGAATCTATATCAGGGCGCCTCAAGGGCCGTTCCGATTGCAAAGAGAAGACCGGTTTCGAGTCTGAGCCGGTCGGAGTTAATTTCATACTGTTGGATACATTTTGTTCGAAGTCAGTTACATAAGAGTGGAAAATGCTTCTATCGGCACCGTTGGTGTCGCTGACACTGCTGCTCGTGTCGCGGGTTGCTTGCATCCCTGTGGAAACGCTGGAGATCGAGACACGTCGACTGCATGTTGAACCACAGGGGCAGTTGCAGAGTGTGATTGAAGCGCCTGTTCCTGTTCTGGACGAAGACGTGATTGAATTGCCTATGTTGGACGAGGATGTGATTGACTTGCATGCATCGGATGAAGACATGCTCGAGCCACCTTCCTACGACAACGACGAAGACGATGGCGACAACTCTTCGGCATTCACAATCCCATCCCGCTACGAGTCCACAGTCCTCGGTCGTCGTCTCCTTGGTCTGTCCAAAACGGGCGTCCTCACCACCGTATTCCCCTCAAACATCACCTCGGACCGCATACCTGCCGACGTGGCCAACACACCAATCGGTCTTCCTGATTACATTGCCTCCTGCGAAGAGCCCAGCGGTAACCCAACTCTACTGGCATTGACGGTCTCGACGTCTACACAAAACGCCCTAGCCGGGTCCAATGTCTCGCTCACCCTCTCTTGGTGGGACGAGTACGTGCATTTGACGCATCATCAGCCTTGGTCGGCGGCGAACTTGCCACGGCTGAATATGGTCGGATACCTGGAAGAGATCGTGGACGACGAGGTCAAGAGTAAAGACATCGCGGGCTGTTTCACCAAAGTCCATGGTGATAGTGTGCTGTGGTTGCCGGGGAAGAAGTGGGCTGCTCATAAAGGACTGTGGATGAGATTGGTCGCCAAGGAGGTTTATTGGATCGGTGGGTTTGGCGATCGCAATTATATTGGGTGGTTTGATCATGATGAGTGGGCGAATGTCAAGGTTGATGAGTGGTTGGCTGCGAGGTTGCCAGGTGAGAAATGAGAGGCATTAAGCCATCGAGAAGTCTATGTTGTATGTAAGTGATTTGGAGCAGCGGCTGATGCTGGTGGTACTAGTGGTGTTGGTGTCCATCGTGTCTGAGATGCGTATGTACAGGCTGCTCAATCCATTACTGAGCAGGTGGCCGATTAGTCGTTTTGAATATACGATATCTGTTCGTTTTGAAGTCGTAGTGTTGGGTTTTCTTTCATAGCGGATGAACAGGGGCGTCCAGAGATAGGTGACAGAAGGAGGTTGATTGCTGGCCCAGAGTATGGAGGACGGAGTGCTTGTGCTCCGCAAGCGGAAGTTCAGTGCCACATCCTGACACAAGCCCAAGGTCCTTTCGCTGCAGCTTGCAAGGTCGAATCTCATGGGCCTGGCTAATGTCCGGTGTAATTTGGGTTGACCTTGCCAAGCTGTAACATAGATCGCGGCCATAGAACAAGGTCGACGCTGACATCGCTGTGTGCCGCGTTCCGAAACCCGGAATCCTCGGTGTTCCTTCGCCTGGCCCTGGCCCGGAAGAGGTCCGCCTTGCCGATGGGCTCTCCGGCGTGCAATATTTTTCGGTGTGAAGCTGACATGAACGGTTGCGCGCGGCTCCGTCATAGCAGGAACATACACCAAAGGGAGCAGCGTGATCAAACGTTTTCAGCATGTTGCGTGCGCTCCAGAGTTTTGGCCAGCACCCCTGAAGCGCGACCGAGTTCACCACCTTCCTTCTTCGCCGCATCGACGCCAGCAAGGACTAACGGTTGAAATCGATCAGCAAAGATGAGCAATCTGTCTTCGCGATCATCCAGGATCTGATTTTCGTCCTCGGTCTGCGGCCCAAACAAATTCAAATAGGCGTAGGCATTAGACTTGGTAGGCGTCATAAGGGAGCCGGTGAACCACAGAGGGAAATCGGCAGCCATGCTGTTCAATCCGGAGTCAGCGGACTCGTCGAATCCTAGTCCTGCTTGCAAGAACTCGGCCAGAACGTGCATGATGCGCGCCGTAGATTTCACATCTCCTCCGAACGATGCTTTGTTGGACGACCATTTGCTTGCATCGGCAGACCTCCAGCCCAGAACTGTCGTGAAGCAGTCTAGAGTCTGGTACCATCCTCCAGGACAAGAGACCAGTTCAGGTCCAGCGACTTTGACGAGGAACGACAAGAATTCAATCGCCGTGGCTCGGACGTCTCGGGACAAGTGTGTCATGCCCGCACGCATGTATGGTAGAACCTTGGTGACATGGTCGCGGATATCCTCTGTGGGGAGAGCCTGGAATAATTTCAACAGTTGATTACGGACCGCGGCAGACCCGTCGAGCATGAGCGGACAGAGACTGCCGAGAAGAGAGTTGGTGGTGACGGGAAGTGCGTTCCCTTTGGGCGTTGAAGCAGCAATGTAAGAAGTCAGATAGGCAAGTGAGTCCCGCCGTTGGGAATCAGAGCGGGAAGTCAAGAGTGAGACGTGGTGGAGGAATGTTGCTGATTGCGTTGGAGCATTGACGTCCAGTTGCTGGTTCAGGACAATAGCTAGAGTGACTGTGAGCTTGACTCTAGACAACCCATGGATTATGAGAGAATGCTAGGCACCTTTGGAACGAAAGCTAGTGTCTGTGTGATTCTCAGCCTTGGGCCTGGCCTTGCCCACCTTCAGTTTTTGTTTCTGCGCAAGAAGAATCAGCATGGGATTGTCCGTAGATGATGGGGAGCTGGTCCACACACCTGAAAGTCCTTCTTTTTCTCTTTCTTTTTCTTCGCACTGGATCCCATGATGGCTTGCTACTCGGCTTAGCGGATGGAGAGATACGACGAGAAATGCAAATAGCGACAGCAAGATTCTGGGGATCGCGCCATATCATTTTTTTCCTGCGAGGCTCGGACGCTAAGCTTTTCTTAGCCCCAGCGCTGCCAGCGGGCCGAGCCGAGCATTGTCCTTTCAGCGACCTTTCCTAATGCGGCGCAATTGTCAATTTATGTCATGAATTGCGAATCTGCGGAGCCTCGTTTTTTTTTCATGTTGCTAATGGAAATTCCAGCAACAGGCAGCCTGATCATGTCTCCATGCCTTTCGGAACGTTCCTGAATAATGGATCTTATGCTGATCTAGTGCGCCATCCAGATCTCCAGATCTGATCTCTGTGATAGTGGACTTTGCTTTCCCCTGATCTGAGTAGCTCGTGGTTGGCTCGACGCGTCTTGCGTGTTTACGGCCCGGTTTGTCTACCGCAGCTACTCGGGCCTTGCTCTGCAAAACCCCTACGACTTCACAGCTACTTCGGTTCTGTTGCAGCATATGCGCTGGCCGACTCTAATAACCAGGCATTGACACTACTTGTATCATTGATGCTCTCCGTCGCCAACATGGTGCAGTCAGAGAGAGTATGTCTCCCCACCTTGTTTCTCGGGAGACTCACTAACCCGTCCTCCTTCAGAATCTGACCGGTCCCTCTATCGATGCCATGCTACGAGGTCTCACAGAGAGGCCTAACGTCCAGTATACCCTAATCCTATCGAGACGAGATGGATCCATCATCCGAGCCACAGGGGTCGCAGGTTCAACGAGACCAAACACATCTTCGTCGACGTCTACTACAGGAGTAGGAACAGGAGAAACACCATACGCTCAATACCCACAAACACCAACACAGCAACGTCCGATCGAGGGCGGAACGGACTCTCCTGGGCAAAGCACAGCCGAAGCTACAGACACAACAACACAAGTGAAGCAGCCGGAACCTGTCGAGCTGCTAGCCTCCTCGATCTTCCAATTCGTCAGTAACGCGGACGTTCTGAGCGTCACTCTCGGCAGTGTATCTCGCGGCACGGCTGGGGCTGAGGGATCCGGGCCAACACTACACAGCGGCGGTGTATCGTCCGGCGAGACGGCGAGACGAGATCCAGCAGAGCGGGAAGAAGAGTCGGAGCAGACACGAGGCGAGGATGATGTGCAGTTGCTGAGACTTCGGACAAAGCATCAAGAGATCATCATCTTTCCTGACTCCAAGTATATCTGCTGTGTGGTCCAACGGATGGGAAAGGCTGCTGCTGGCGCCAGCGCGCGCCGATAGGGTTACCCTCGGCCGTATCTATTACCATCATACGGAGACGAGAAGGAAAAAAATCCCCCAACTCACGTGGAGAGGCCAGACAATGTAATGGTCCACAGCAGAGAAGGAGTCCAGTCTCAAGATGATGGGATTCAGGTCAAGTCGTCGATGAGACAGAACAAAGATCCCACCTTGGTCCCTCATCCCATTTACCCGAGCCAGGATGGACACGATAAGATTGTCCACTTTAACAGATCAGATCGTCCTGAAACGATCCCCCGTCCGTGCGACCAAAACTTCGACATGTACGAACACTACCACTCAACTCTACTGGCATCGGTATCTGGGTTCCAAATCACACAGCCTCACGTCCGATCTCTGTCTGTATCACAAAACATCCATGGACCTGCGGACACCACCTATTATTGCTTGACTGTCAAGAACAATCCTAGCTCTCACATCACCAACGACTATGATAGGAGTACCTGAGACGATATTGATCGAAAAGATAAAGGAGGATCTGCCAGAAAGGCAAGACGCGTCCTCCGCATGATTCCAATCTGTACCTGTCCCTGTGTTTTGTTGTGTCCCTAAACCCGGCGGCTACTAAGATAGGGTTCCGGTGCCTGCTCTTCAATACCTTAATGATCCCTATCTCAACACCGGCCGACACCGCTACGGCAGTACTGAGTACAAGTACACCATCATATTACTACATCACTACTTGGTCCCTGAAATGCATCTTATCGGGACAACACATATGTAGGGTACCTACGTTGGCTCGGACGGGATCGACGGGCTTCCTCTGGGCGATAAGGACCAGCTGGAAAGAAAAGAGGAATACGACATCGTCTGCGTGCCTAGGTACCACATTGCGTGAGGGGGCTGATGCGTGCCATATCAGCAGCAGTCGATAAGGCTTGCGTGTGCGCCCCCGGACTTTCGTTATCTGCGGCTTAACCAAGCAGAAGACACTGGGCCTGTCAGTGTTATCGCAACAGAGTCTCTGGTCCGGGGGTTCGCCCTTATCAAGATAGGAGTAACAGGCCTATGTCTCGGAGTAGAGTTATCTCTATCTTCTATCTCTACAACTCGTAGGAGATGGCGAGATACGTATCTTTGTCTGCCCCATCACTGGCTTGTCATTATCGGAGAAGCTCAACAGGCACTGATAATGAATGCTACACCACGGACTGTATCTAGGACCCAGCAAACACACTTTCCCCTGACCCTCTGCTATCTATCGCGACTTATCCTGTCGATAATCTAGGCCTCATGCATGGGGACCTCGTATCTCTCGCCGATCTGTTGGATTGCTTTTTCTTATCATATTGTTACCCAAGCTTTGAGGGGCCAGTTTGCCATGTAACATAACACACCATACTTAAAGCCCCAGGGAGCCGCAAAAGAAAACGTAGGACTGTGCTTCCCACACTGTACGCGGCCGAAAGCCTGCACCTGCAACGACATTAGCACCGACCTGCTGCAACGATGCGAGAGAGGCATGCCCATGTCCTTCTCATACTCCTCCGCCAGCGGGCGTGAGGCCCGGCACAGAAAGGGACAACGCATGATACTTTCTTCAGAGCACCTCAGGCATAATCGAAACATCGAACGTTTGAGCTTTGGATTGACTGAGAGCAATGGACCAACCTCAGAAGGGTCTTGGACATCTGGCACCTACCGGGTACATGAGGCAGGCACATGAGGCAGGCACATGGCCAGCAGTGGACTCGCAGACCGAGGGAGTGTGTGGTTAGCAACTTGAACCGAAAGCTCAGCTCAAGGACACCCGAGACAGCATTATTGTGATCCTCCAATTTTGGCTCACCGGAGCTCCCACCTGGCACATCACCGTCGGGCCGCCGGGCTTTGCCCTGATGCACAGAAGATTGTGCACGATGAAGCCGATCATCAGTCGACTTTCCGTCCTTGCGTCGTAGGAGAAGAAATGAAAGGTTAGCCTGATGCGCTAGAAGGTGAGCAGTGAGTTCATGTTCCAGCTTCAGCAACCAGCCTGCACTAGTGTGGGGGGGTGCATTCGTTGCTCGCAGTGGTTCCATCACAAGTGGTGAGCTCGCAGGGTTTTGCCTCGAGGATCCCAACCCCCTGATGCTGGTAAAATTCTGCCCGGGCGATTTCCAAGGTATGAGTTCTTCAACCAAAGTGACCGACAGCCGGCAATGTCACCTGCTCGGTGACGCTCGAAGATATTGCAGGATTCAACCCACGAATACACCTCTTTCAGCCACCAATCATGCCTTGGTCGTTTTCGGAATCCGATGAAGGAGACAGACCACAAAGGGTCTTTCGCTTGTGGGTCACGCCTCCAGGCTGCGGACTCGTTTGGGTGCCTCGAGTCTAGGCTTCGCTCAGGGAGTTGTCGATGACGGAGGCAGAGACCGACAGACGGGTGATGGAGGGTGGATGAACAGGGTTGAAGCACGGCCGGCAGTTCCACCTATATTCCCGCTACTGCACGCCAGGTCCAGCGACTAACGACGCAGCTAAACACGCCGGCAGACGCATCCCAAGTTCCACTCACCAATAATGCCCCTTCGGATCCTTCCATGCATCGATTCCACTGCCACTCTTGCACGAGACAGACCCTCCAGTGCTACACGGCAGAGAGAGACGAGCCGCGCTCTCTGCCTCTCTCTTCTCACATGCTTCCATCACTGGTCTGGCCACCCACCGCAACTGAACATGATGGTGTTGTGGTCATCGGGATGGCGCTGCATCCCGAACAGATGTTGACGACTCTTGGCTGGAAAAATTGTCCTTGTAACCACATGCAGCTGCTATTCATCAAAAACATCACCCCTTGTTCCATTTGCCGGATTTGACATCCTTTCGACGTTGTTTGTGATTGCTTCTTCTATTTACCGGTGAGGATGGGTCACCGATCAATGGTCGCGTGTCTGAAAGTTGCCACAGGGGCCAATGTGGATCTTCAAGAGGGGCAGTTGAATCGCTTCGAGCCAGAAGAAGGGTGAAGACGGGTGAACACAGACTTCAGAGAAGTGGTTTCGGCGCCATTGTTGTTGCTGCATCTACCTCGTGGGCAGGCTTGCAATATGTTGAGTGAGGGACAACACGCGCTTGTGTCGACGGGAGTCTTTCTAACGATGTTGAGGCGACACTCTGGGTTTGCGAAAAGAAGCAGTGTTGATTGCTGGGCTCGACCACGACGTTTGATCGGCACTGCCTACGAGTAGTACGCTCGGTCGTGTAGGGAGCCTCGAAGGACAACCAAGGTGGACGCAGGCCATCCACTGGTTAGGAAGCGATGCATTCAGCAGACATGTATTCTCCTGCAGAAATCAAGACATCGTATCTCAATCACTGGCCTGTTCGCGTTGTTGGTCAGGAGTCCGCGATGTCGACGAGATCGTAGATTTGATCCTGGCTGTTAACTCAAAATTTACGTGATTATTTCTCTGGTCATGGTGAACTGAGAAGCGACCCTTCCACCACGTATCGATGCAGCTGGGAAGGTGCGATGTCTCAACTTTATTCACATTTTAGTCGATTGAAGGGAACATCTTCCGACATCATCACCAGTCGGAGCACGATGCCATATCGCTCAAATTCACCACGTCTATGACCGTGAGCCCGGTAGAAGGAAGCCGGAGCTTCACATCATAGTCTAATGTTGAATCGTAGATCGCAATGCTGAATTGAGATACAATGCCAATGTCTACCCAGGCACATTCCGTCATAGTGAGTGGTGAAAGGCGCACAACGTCAGGCAAGTTCAGTGTCGATGCAGCTCATCGATTATGGTAGACGAGCAAAATCCTTGCTGCAACTACCTCACTTTGAATGATATGGTGACTCGAGAGGCATACCCAGCGCTGTTATGACAGCGCTGATCGGCTGATCGGCATACCTGAAGCACCCAAGAACTTGAAGTCTGCGAGATCTCCAAATGGATGGGTGGTATGACGACTGAGATCGGCTACTGACTGTCGCTCAATGCTCAATCGAAAGAGAGACGAGGTCAGTATGCCTCATCGAGTCTGTCACTCCTGACCTGCCAGACCAGGCCAGAAGATGCTGAGGGGATCTTGAACTGGTTTGGAGTAGCCGTATATAGTACATTCGAATTTGATTGATTTGCAAGTGTTTAGCGTTTCCTGGTCCATTAGCTGCCACGGGAGCCAGGGCCTCAAGGCTCGGGGGATATTCCCGGGTACAGTTCGAGAAGCCTCGCATTTGGACGGGCGTATAACTCGCAGTTTCTCCGGAAGAAGGTTCGGCCCAGCTGGCCAGTGTATGTGCGGTATTTAGACTCTTGAGCGCACTTGTTGGGTTGTCCCCCTCCAACACAACGACACCACCGGTGACCCGTATAGGTTGTAGGTGGTGCGTTGGTAACGGGAGGACAGGCGCCTCTTCCAGATGTACAGAGCTTGATTGAAGGTAGTAGAGATGAGGGTGTGTTGCGGAAAAGGCGTGAGTGGCCGGGTGCAATCGGAGGACCGGGCTGTAGCTGGCTCCTTTCCACCCAGATTTAGATTTGTTCTTGGAGCTATGAGGGAAAAAGCAGCATGCATGTTGGCCACGCCATGTGCTTGGGTGTGGAATTTCTGTGGGTTTGGCATGTCAACGGAGATGGGCCGAAGGCAAAAAGTCGGAACCGCCTCAGATGAATGGACAGCGTTTGACTCCAGCGCAAACCAAGCACATGCTTTCGATGATCTTGCGCTGCATGCAGGTAAGCATTTGCAACCACTGACTGACAGAGCTGTAGCATAATTTGTATCACGTTTGAACCGGCCATCTGGGCCCTTCATGCATGTGTAGTTCCAACTTCAACCGTCTGAGCAAGCCCTAACGCTGGGGAAGAAGAAGACTCGTGGTTGATAATGGGCATGCGAGGACGTACTCTGTGCCACAGCTACTATGCTTCTCGGTTGGTGGCACGAGCCACAGGCGACAATGAGCTTCTAGGACGCCCACGGGTCGGAACTTGTGCTTGACTCCTGTTGGCTGAAGCTCTTCGAATCGACAGGGTTGCACCGGACGCCATGCACATTGATGCTTGACGCCTCACTTGCGAAACGCTCCCCATCCCATTTTCAGTAATTCGCTAACTGTAACAGGGGGGGCCATATTGTCACCACAGTGCCGGGAGTGCCATTTCGGTGCGGTGGCCGGATAGGTCGTGTGGGACATGGACGGGTTTTACAAACTGAGGCTGGAGGATGAGCGCCCGGGGATCCTCCTCGGGTGGTGTAGTAGTAGTGGTGATTTCGTTAATCGCTTTAAGACGTGGAGGATTTTCGAGGGTCATGCTGGAGGAAAGGCTGGTTCATGTCTGGACTCTGGAGTAGTGGCTGTAGACTGCGCCCATCGAAGGGCGGGACTGCTGGACACCGGAGAAAGGAGGGAGAAGGGGAAAAAAAAAAAGACACAGAGGTACATGCTCCGCCGTGGCGAATTGTATGGGGAAAGAAGTACCTTGCTGACTCGCCAGGCGCAATAATCAACTTGGACGTGAGAAGCGCTTGTTACCTAGGGATGTACGTAGGTAGTTAGGCATCTTAGGCGACTATCTGCGACAGAAAGTACCCCGATACCCCCGGGATCATCACCCCGTGGACAATTGATGTTGGCTACAATCCTTCCAGCGACTCTGGCCTCCCTCAAAACAGAGACCAAACAAATAAACAAAAAGGGTTTCAGGTTGTGGCACTCATAGTACTTCACCCAGCCCATTTCGGTTTGCTGGCCGTGAAGCTCAACCCTAAACGTGCCGCGGGCTGTTAGCAGTGGAGTCTCGAGAAGGAAGAAGTGGATTGGGAATCCATCTGGACCCTTTGTTGCTTGGGACTTCAGAAACACCTGCCCATGGCGCAACGGCACCGCTTGTAGTGAGTGGTACGTACCTTTACCTGCAGGGCGAAGTCTCAGGTAGGTACATACCCGAGGTACTTACCTACCACCTAGTACTTCAAGTTAGGATTCTTCTTCGACCTCACTCCCCCGTTGTCCATGTCGTCCTGCTTGATGCGACGGTATATTGGGACCCAGGCACCTTCTCGCCTCCTATGCTACTGAGGGATATATTCAATTTAGAATTCTTTCTTCTAGACTCACGGAGGCTTTTGCAGGCAACTCCGCGGTCCCTGCATGTTCCCCAAGGGAGCAATTTGAATGGCCGTGCGCCTCTGGAGCCTCGTTAATCTTGTTCTACATCAGCATTCGTGCCCTTCAACATCGCCAATATTTCTACGTACCAAGAGACAAGAATGCCACCATTGATGTACATAGCCGGATGTCGGGTGTATACATTATATATTGGACCTCTTACAAACGCGAGACCTCCATAGCCAGGGCATCATGATGACCACTAGACGTATGTACAGCCTGGTGACAATCATCGCCCCTAGGTAGCTACCCAGCCTCTCCCACGCGACTGACAATTAAATGGGATAACGTGGTGTTGTAATAGCAGATCCATTCTTATGCCTAACCCGTGAACGAACCTGCAGAATGCAGGTGGCAGATGCAGATGGCCACGGCTGCCCTTAATTTGTAGCACTGGTAGCCAAAGCCACGCCCCAAAGTGACCCACGCTACGTACTAGAAGCCAGAACGGGACCCATGAATTAATGGGTCTGTCATTAACCGACCGACCTACAACAACAATAATCATGCCTACAGTAACCGGCCTCACCATCAACAGGCCCCCATCTGGCCGCTTAATGTGGCCCCTATGCCCCCTCCAACCCCTCCAGTTGTTCTCCCTCAGGCCAGGCTGGGGCCTCTGCCTCTTCCTCTCGCTCAGGAATCAGACCCCGCTGGAACCTCGTAACATGACAGTAGGTACCCTCCCTAGGTGCCTCCCACTCTGCATGCAACTCCGGGTTCTGTCAAATGCAGTGGCTGATGGAGAAGTGATGAATTGGATTGACCCTCGATCATTGTTTGCTGGGCTGTCTGCTGAACAGATGCTCAACACTTGCTTCTTTTCCACCTCCGAGTCGACGTTTGTGTCTGTGACGAATGGTTGCTGTCCATGTCCCACTGACTTCCACTCTACCAACGTCTCAGATGCATCCACTTGGACTTGCACCCTGCTCAGTGCTTTTTCTCGAATCCCTCACCATCCCCCGGTTCTACCTTACCCTGGCTCCAGCTCCGGCCTAGCTCTACCTCTGGTACCGACCGGCGCCATGCCGACGACGACTCGGTCATGGCCTTCCCGAGATGCCAAATGACTCCAGCCATACAGAAGGGGATGAGATACATGTCAGGTCCAGAGAGAGGGACAAAAGCATAGGTCAATCACAGACACAAACCCAGTAGTAGAGGATACATGGGTCTTGAGTAGTTGTTCATCCATCCGAGAAGATGGAAGGAGATCAACGCGCAGCGCCACGACCTAGAGCAACCGGTCGCGACCAGATCTTCCATTTATTTCTCGGGATTTTCTCGTGCGCCTCAAGCGTATGAGTGATTGCAAATGAGCGCCTCTGCTTGTACCTACTTGACAAGCATACCTATTTCGCTCAGTCTCGTGAGAGTATTCGACCTGCTGGTACCGGGAGCAGGACCGAGTACTTAATAGCTACCATGCATGGTGCAGGTGACTTCGATTCTTCAGCCGGGAAGAAGCCTTGTCCACAATTTCGAACCATTCTCCCGCCCATCTAAACCTTTTCTCGTAGCTCGTCCGGCCGTCATCTCAAGTCCCGAGTCGACTTCTACGAATCTCACAGCGCTCAGCGCCTTCGTCCCATCGTCCACTTGATTGCCGCCCCCCAAAGGGCTCCAGGGGATCCAGTCCGACTCCAGTCCCCCTCCACTAGGCTGGCGCGCCATTCGCACCATCTGCTTGACGCTGCCCACACCTTACGCATACTGGCGTTACCCATGCCCACCTGCGTGCGCCTTGACCAGTCCGTCCATCCCTCGCTCGATGTCTATTTGGCCCTTCTCTCATAGGTTGCGTGCCTCTCTTACCTTGCACCCTCCCACCTGTATCGATGCTTCGATCCCATACTTCTTGTCTGTGTCTGCCGACTTTTTTCGTCTCGTGGTGATGACACTGCCCGCTACCACGGCTAACACCTCGTCTACTTCCCATTACTTCCTGCTTCTCGTCGACCATTCACACCTACATCACTACCTCGTGGCTTTCTCGACCTGCCTGCGGATGATCTTGACGGCATTGCTTGTTCCAATCCAGCCTGCTGCGCGCGACGAGTCCTATCGACCCCGGTAATGTCGAGTGCGGATTATGAAGAACGTGGGGGAACCGCAGCTTCTCGCGCAACCTCCGCCTTCCACTCCGACGCCGACCACTCTCATTTCTCTACTACTCAGCCTTCCTCCAGTCTTGACGACACCGACTCTTCGACTTGGTCCAGCTTGGGCTCAGCTCTGACGGGAAACACATCAGCCAACCTTTCGCCCATCAACTTCTCCTCCAGCACCAGTTCCCACATCAACACTTCCCAATTGAACAAGTTCACAAGTTCCAACCTGGATCTCTCCACCTCCCAAGCCTTGACTCGCGATGAGTCGCTGCTACAGGACCATGTCTTTCCGGAGTGGAAGGCCGAGGCCCATTCCTCCGACTTGGAAAGCCCTGAAGAGCTACAAAAGAAGGATCCTTTAGGCACTCAGATATGGAAACTCTACAGCCGTACAAAATCTCGTCTGCCCAATCAGGAGCGCATGGAAAACCTGACCTGGCGAATGATGGCGATGAACCTTCGCCGTCGTGAACAGATGCAAGCAGCGTATGCCAACAACATCCATTCCGGCAGCGACAATCGCCCCGCCGGCACTGACACTTTCTTTAGTGCAAAGCAAGCCCAACCCAAGCCGACTGCATATAGCTCAGCTCCCAGTGGCATCGCTCAACAACTACGAAAATCGGTCGATAACTCTGCCGAACAAACAGAACAGCCTGAGCAGCAGGAGCAGCAGCAGCAGCACGAGCAGCAGCACGAGCACGAGCACGAACATGAACATGAGCATCAGTCAGATCCTATGAACCTCGACGACTTCATCATCCCAAGTTCAGTCGCTTCGCCCGCCGGAATCACATCGCCCGCACCCTCAGAACCCCAAGATCAGGCCAAGTCGTCACAGCATGGTGGTATTCCTATTGCTGCACGTCACCACCCACAAGTCCAGATTCCTCATGGCCTACCCCCGGCCTCTATGCCCCAAACTTCGATTCCCATACACCGGTCGTCCGAATTCGATTATGTCCCTAAAAGAGTCCGCAAAACCAGCATAGACGAAAGAAGAGTGAGTCCCCGCGTCTGTGATATTTGGTGGGCGCTCTTGCTAACCTGCGCCAGAACCGAAAGCGACCGGCAGAGTTCTCTCCTCAAGTACCTCCCTTAATCGTCCCCAATGGCGCAAACAATCCGGACATGGATCATGTAGTTCCTGACTATGCCCTTGACCAACACACCTCCCCTCAGTATGTTGATCAGGGCAACTTCCAGGGCCAAATGGCCCTGCATCTCGACTCTGTCCACCTCAGTGATGACCCTATCCTCACCTCCGCTGGTCCCTTCCAACATAACTTGGCCTTCTCTCCTGCGGAATCCCCTATGGTAACCAATGGCCCGTTCTCAAACATGTATCCCCCTACCTCGATGGCCTCTTCGTTGAACTCGACGGACTTTTATTCCCCGCCTCAATCTGGCTATCATTCAGCCGTCTCAACTCCGCAGCCCGGTGCAGAAAATGATCCTACCCAGTATTACTTCGACCAGGGTAGCCATCCGCGGGCAATGGCTTTCTACCCATCACAAAGACCTAACCATCTGATGACTCCCATGGCATCCCAATTCGCTTATGGACCAAACAATGAGCAGATCTACACTGCTATGAATGGTGTCGGGTCAGCACCGGCGATGAGCGGATTCTCGATGCAACAACACGTCGATCCTTCTAGCGTCCTCGTTCCAGAATATGGACATGGACCTTCACCAGGAGTCTCGATGGCCGGAAATGACAACATGTTCCATTTTGGGGCTGATTCGGACCAGGAAGATGACGACGGCAATTTTGGAGAGCGAAGTCTGATGATGCACTCAGAATATGGTCAGATGGGCGACCCAACAATGGACCTCAACTCGGGTTTGCAATGGGATCAAACCGTCACCGAATTTGGTAGCATGCCACGATATAGCGGAGGGAAACAGGTCCGGATCGGGGGGACGGAAATGGTGAACTCCCCCGCCCGATTGGGGTTCCTCGATGCTGAGTCGGACGCACGGGTCCGCCGCCTCAATCAGCGACATTCGTAACCGGGATCAGGATTCCAGAAGACAAAAAAATCCCGAGGACTACATCGACGCCGGCGTTGTCCAACCACCAGATGCAGTCAAATACCAGTTCTCCTGGTGAGTCTGGCTTCAGCAGTCGGCAGCCATCGAGGCCTAGCAGCCCTGGACCCAAGAATACTGACCCAAATGGTGTGCCAACAACATGCACCAATTGTTTCACCCAGACTACGCCTTTGTGGCGTCGTAACCCAGAAGGACATCCCCTTTGCAATGCCTGCGGGCTCTTTCTCAAACTTCATGGTGTTGTCCGTCCCTTGTCGCTCAAGACGGATGTCATCAAGAAACGTAACCGTGGAAGCGGCAATACAATGCCCATGGGTTCGGCAGCGACGAGGGCTTCCAAGAAAGCATCTCGGAAGAATTCGGTGGCACAAACTCCTGCAACGACACCTACATCGGGAATTGCGGCAAGCGAACAGAATTCGGCGTCTCCAGCCTCAATCCAAGGGTCTGTGCATTCCGGTTCTGCCATGACACCGCCGACAACTTATCCTTCTGGAACGACCGGAGGCAAGCCCGGAGTCGTCCCCATTGCTGCAGCGCCACCCAAACCACCGGTCCAACCGGGTCCTAATATGGCGCGATCCGTACAGATGACACCCAAACGGCAAAGGAGACAATCCCGGGCCTCTACGACTACTCTTCCCATCCTAGCCGGCAACTCTGCGAATTCAGCTTCGCCCGAGGAATCTGAGATGCTGGATGTCAGCCAGTCGACGCCGAAAATGGACCAGGCCCCTGTTACTCGAGCGAAAGCAGCCAGCATCTCTTCCACCGCCGGAGCCACTACCATGGCTTCGGTGATGCAGAGTGGTCTGCTCAATGCAGGCGTCCAAGGAGTTCCAGGCGTTCCCGGGGTCCCTGGGGGCCCTGGCGGACCACATGGCAACAGCCAAGAATGGGAATGGCTGACCATGAGTTTGTGACCGGGGCGGTGTTGGTTGGCCACATTACCTCCAGGCACCCTTTCGATTTTTTCTTTCCTTCGTGTCGTGCACATAGAGTTGGTCGACTTTCCTGGTCTTTTGATATCCCCAGCTCCAGTTATACGACTTGATGACCATGCGATATACGATTCTTTCATCCTTCTGGACTTGCACCTGGCAAGGAGGAAGAGTACAGAAACCAATGACAGGGTTTGGGAGGGTTCGATCTGGTCGAATCTCTGATTTAAGTGTGCGGATATAATAGTGGGATTTGTCATCTGCAATATTGTGATTTTTACAACGTGATATCACCGCGTCTGTGTCGAGGGCTTGGGTATAAAGAGCATCGAGCAGAAGTGCGCACTTGCTTTTGGTTTGCAAAGACTCTGGATACCAGAATGAATGGGAAGGCAATGATTAGAATGGGATTTATATCCGGGGTTGCACATTTGATGTTATGAAGGGGAAGAGCCTGCCCACGATACCAGTAGATGTGCAGGGCTATGAGGGGAGTAATACATAGAGATGAGCAGCTAAGTACTAGAAACATTGAAGCTAAGATTGAGATTCATCTATGTTGTTCATGATTAAAAAGATACTGTAGCTACACAGTACATACATTGCGCAGACACTTCTCGGACCGTTGGATTTGAAAGGTCACGTGGCACGTAGGATCAATTCCGCGTCGGCGCCAATCGGAGGAGCAGGCTTGGCGCATCAGATTAGATTAGGCATCCATATATCGATGTGTTTCTACAGTTTCACCGCCCTCATCAATCAACAACTACCTACCGTCTGCGTAAACTGCCAGGCTGCGTCGTATCGACTGGGCTTGTGCGGATCTGAATAGTGAGTAACGACGAGAATTCTTCGGTGATCAAGTGGTCGAATGTTTGCATAGGCATACTCAATATGGCCATCAGCGAAACCACCGCCGCGCCTAACAATACTACTCTCCCAGGGGAAGTCTCTTCCGTTGTCCCGGACAGCCCAGAGACAAAGCCTGCTGAGGAGACTACTCAATCCCCTGTACGAGCTCATTCCTCAGCGAGCGAGAGTCCGATGCTGACCGCTGACCAAATACAGGACACTACCGGCACTGTTCCAGCCGCGACGCCTGGGCCGGGCAACGGGATTGAGAAGACCGAGGGAGTAGCGGACAAGGCTGCAACTCCCATCGGGGAGCTTTGGGCTCTCGCCAGGTCCCATGGTCATCCTGAGATTTGGGGAGTTAATCTCGCAGAACCGGCCACTCACGTTCCCACCCAGATTGTGCTGCAGAAATACCTCAACGCCAATGATGGGGATGTTGCCAAAGCCAAGGACCAACTCAAGAAGACACTCGATTGGCGAGCTAAAGTCAAGCCGTTAGATTTGCTAAAGAAAAGATTCAACCGCCGCAAATTCCAAGGCCTAGGCTATGTAACGGTGTATGGAGCCGCTGATGCTCCTGAACCCGAGGCCAAAGAGGTCTTCACCTGGAACATTTATGGCAGCGTCAAGAACGTGGAAGAGACCTTTGGCAATCTGGACGAGTAAGCCATCACCATCGGGTTGCGTAGCAATAACTGACAATAACACAGGTTCATCGAGTGGCGAGTGGCACTCATGGAGGAGGCTCTGCAGTCCCTCGATCTCTCCAATGCCACCAAACCCATTAGTGCGGACCATGATCCGTACAAGATCTATCAAGTCCATGACTACAAGTCAATTAGCTTCCTGCGTCAATCTCCTGTCGTCAAGGCTGCCAGCACAAAGACCATTGAGATCTTTGCCCAGAACTACCCCGAACTCCTCAAAGAGAAGTTTTTTGTCAATGTTCCGGCATTCATGGGATTCGTTTACGCCTTGATGAAGCTGTTTGTGGCTCCCAAAACCCTGAAGAAATTCCATCCAATGAGCAATGGCGCCAACCTCTCCAAGGAATTTACCAACAGCACGGTCAAAGGCTTGGGCGATCTGATACCAAAAGAGTACGGTGGAAAGGGAGCGGACCTTAATAGTACGGGGAAGCAGCCTCTTCTGGAGGATGAAAAGGACGCCCGGGTCGACTGAAGATGAGGACCAATGACAATACACAAGGCGTACGGGCTGGGATGATGCAGAGGAGGGACGGAGAGACATCTCTCACTCGTCGGAATGGAGCTCCTGTCGTTGAGCAAGCGAATACCCCATGAAGTTCAGGTTGATTTGAGCGTGCAATCTGTTGGCTCCAAGGGCTGGTTCAAGCCCGGGGTCTGCAGCCGCTTCGAAGTGTTCAGGCAATCGTTATTGAAGGGTGGAGGGCTAATAGGTAATAATAGGGGCTGATACGTTATTCAAGTCCAACTTCTTTCACATGTCTCCAGCATGTGATCATTTTCCCTCGCGTGCTACAGTGACGTCAAGTTCTTTCCCCGATTGCATCACTTCCACCTTCATGCATCGCGCCTTCCCTGCACAGCAACAATGGTGAAAGCAAGTGAAAGCAAGAAAACAAACACGCCTGCAGTCTCCGACTACTAATAGAAGTATCCTGCTGCCTGCTTCCTTCCCATCACTTCTTCAACCTTTTTTCACCATTACTTCTACTATTGCTCTGGTCTATTGAAACTCCATACCCATCCCACTCGCAGTCACCTTAAAAACCAAACAAATCACAAATCAACCGTCATCATGTCTGACTTCGGCCGCAAGCCTGTGAGCGATCGTATGTTCAGTCGTTGACCCTCGCAACCAACACCTCCAGCTGACATGATTTGCAGAGCTCGAACAGAAGCTCGTTCCTGATTCCCAGAAGTCTACCTTCGACAAGACCAAGGATACCGCCACCGGTGCTGCAGACAACATTTCAGGCGCCATTCAACCTGGTATGGTTACTTCTGTCCTCTACCCTTAACAATTCAAAAACATCTAACAGATACACAGGAGACAGCAAGTCTACTACTCAGAAGCTCTCGGATGAGACTCGTTCAAATGTGAACACCGCCGGCGACAAACTGTCCTCTGCTACTCAGAGCGCGCAGGACACCACGTCCATCTACGCTGACAAGGCCAGTGACAATACTGGTGCAGCAAAAGAGTCGGGCAAGAGTTACTTGGGACAAGCACAAGGCACTGCTTCGGATTACACTCAGAAGGCACAAGACACTGCGTCCGACTATACCCAGAAGGCTCAAGGCACTGCTTCGGACTACACCCAGAAAGCTCAGGAGACCGCATCCGACGTTTCGCAAAAGACCAGTGAGAACGCCGGCGCAGCTCAGGAGTCTGGCAAAGATTACCTGCAACAGGCACAAGGCACCGCCTCCGACTACACCCAGAAAGCACAAGACACCGCATCTGATGTCACCCAGAAAGCCCAGGGCACTGCGTCTGACTACACTCAGAAGGCACAAGACACTGCGTCTGATGTGACTCAGAAGGCGCAGGAGACCGCTTCCGATGTTCAGCAGAAGGCTAGTGAAAATGCCGGTGCCGCTCAAGAGACCGCTAAAGGATACTTGGCGCAGGCCCAAGATATGGCTGCCAATGCTCTTAACACTGCTAGTAAGACTGCAGCAGGTAAATAATCGTCTGAAGATTTGCGGACGATGGGGAAAGCTAACTTCGAGCAGACCTTGCCAACACCATCTCTTCGGGTGAGAAGAAATGATTGACCGGCTACGACGATTCTATGAGCATGAGAACACGTGCCATGCGGGTGACGAATATGCGATACCCCTAATTTCATGTACCATGAGATGCCACTCGCTGAACTCGGACATTGACGATGGAGACTGCCCGGGAAGATTGGTGGTAGATGACCATTCATAGCTCTACTTCGATAATGAATTAGTATTGCTACCAAGGCGTGTCTGACCGCTCTTTGATAATAAAGCCTAGAATGGACGTGTAGCTCGTAGCCCGCAATCGTGGTGGTTGTAGTGATGGTAGTGCTTGAAGACCCTCCATGCGTTATGTTGCAGCACATGTTTGCAGAGGTATATATAGAAGTACGCCTCTTCGAAATATGGTGACGTTTTGCTTTCTATTTCCCGGTTACTATTCTCAGAATTCCCGCCATCCCTCACCTCCGGTAATCATCTCGGCAGCCTTGTCATTGTGTTTCTCGGCCATGGACACCCAGACGTCTCCGGCATCTACCACCGGTTCCGTGCCAAACTTGGTCTGGCAGTATGCCAGGAACCGCAGGATCTCCTGCAAAGAGACATCAGCGACGGATAGTGGATGGTGAGTGTGGTTATGAGAGTGAGTGCGGTGGGGATATTGTTGTTGTGGTGGTGATGGTGGTGACGGTAGTAATGCCGATGGTAGCGGCTCTGATGCGTTTATATCTGAAGTCATTGCACTTGTTGAATCAGTTGAAGTTGAACGTTGTTGTATCGAGTTTGAATTCAAGCATGAGGGTGAAAATGCCTTTTTCTTGAATCTGTTCCTCTGGAGCGAGGATTTGAAGGATTCGACTTGATCGATAAAGGACATGGCTCGCTCAATCGGTGTAGAGACGTGGGTTTGGGGGGTCGGGATGGTGGCTGTCGTGGTAGGTGTGATCGGGCCCACGTAGACGGTGGTGTCTAGGTTCGTTCACGTCCTCGTTGGGGTGATTTTGGTTCTGGTACTGGGTGTGGTCCTGGGTGTGGTCCTGGGTGTGGTCCTGCCCCCCCGTCATGACCATGTCCCCAAACAACTTCCAAAACCTCACTGCTTTCCACCTCAGTATACCATGCCCTAGCATTGTCCAGGTCTCCCTCGACCCGATGTAATATCCCATGCAGATACATCGCCTCCCATGCCGGAGGGGCCTGCATGTGTCTCAGCAGGAAATGGGCCGATGGTAGATCGTGGTTGAGGATGTGGAATGCCGCCTCGATCATTGGGTGGAGTTGGGGTGAGGAGATGTCGGCGGCTGCGATGTGTGGTTTGATAGGCGATGTTGGTAGAGATAGGGGACTGTGAGGGAGGGATGGAGGCGTTAGTCTGTAGAGGAGTGTTTGATATGTCGTGGGGCCTGGATGATAGGGAGGGATGGTGGAGGTAGTGGGCATTGTCGTCGTCGTTGTCGTTATCATCTGAGGACGTGTATATAATGTACCTTTTTGGGGTCTCTTTGAGTCGGGTGAATGGCGGGACTGTGTTGGTGGTGTATACTCCCCTCCCGCTGGTCTGGTTGGAGGTGTCCTTAGTTTCTGTGTTTGAGGCCTTTGAGATCCTTGTCTCTTCTATACTTGTGTGTTTGGCTCAAGGGGGAAAAAAGAAGGACAGGAGATTCCTTGGTATGCTCCTTACAGCCAAGAAGGGGAACGGAGGATGGGGTGAAGGAAGATCACGCGTCGAGTAAGTAGATCAGATATGAGCGCTCAGTCATCCGGCTTCAGGTAACTTGGAAGCATATTCAATGTGACTGGACAGAGAGGCAGAGCAGCCAGAAGGGGTTGAAGTCCAATCCAGCTTTGACGCCTGACATGATTCTGAAGAGTACACGTCGGTGATTTGCTGCCTGGCCGTGTCTTGCGGGCATAGCGCTCGCATGCCACTTGGTGTATGTAATGTCTGTTCTGGCTGGCTCTGGTATGCGACTTTTGTCCGATGGGGAGGTGAGGGAAGAACAATTCAGGCCACCTCAAAGGGTAGCATGAATCGTACATACTACCAGTAAGTGCCAGCCAGCTGGGGGTTGTAGATATCATCGACGTCATGAAAGCAGCCTTGTACGCACGACAGCACAGCCTTGCAGTGTTTGACTGGAAGTCATGGTCAGGCATGGCTTTCTCGCTCACCTCTTAGTTATGTCGATTTCGATTCACAGAATGGTGGTGATGTGGTGGAACTCAAAAGCAGACAGAGAGAGAAGCTCGAGGTCAAGATGGTTGGAGTTTCTACCTCGCTACCTAGGTAATCAATCTTCTTGATTAGAGATAATAAGGTTCCAGATAGTGTCTATGGTATTTGAGCTAAACTTTGTCGGGGGCTATGCAAAAGTAGGATATCAGGGCTTCGGTATTTGACGAGGCCACGACGTTTTCAAATATACCATCATTTCATGCATCAGGACTCCAGACTCGTTAAATTCAAAGGCTGCGAAGAGGATACGACCAAGGCCAGTTCCCAGTTTGCAGGGAACAGGCCACTGATCTTGTAAAGGGCAGAGATCCTTTCCGTCAAGCATTCCTGCATACCTACCTAGGCTTCCCAGGTAACTGTCTTTCTAACCTGTCTCCGTTGGTATTGCTGAACAGATCATGCAAAACCACCTCTGCTTGTCTCTCTAGACTCTCTCACAGTCTCGCCCTCACCTTGTTCCCTTTCAACTCGGCAATCACCTCTGTCGCTCCCGTGTCGCCGGTTCTGATGGCTCCCTCCATATACCCTCGCCAAACAGTACTCAATTCTGTGCCGACGAAATGCAAATTGCCTACTGGCGCACACAGTGCATCCCACCCACCGGCCAGCACGCCCGGTGGCGTGCAAGGACATGGACAACCCCAGCCTGAGTATTCCTCCTCCATCCAAGGGGATTCGTGGGCTTCGATGAACAGCGGGGTCACATCCTTCCCATCGGCGAATATATCGCTGATCTGCTTCAAGACGGACGCTTTCTTGCCCTCAGCATCCTGTGCAGCCCATGTCCGACCGAATTGACCACCCATAAAACATGTCAAGCAATAACTCTGGTCGCCGAGGCTGGTGTCGCGGATGACGGAAACCGGACCGGTGAAGGACTGCGCCAATCCGCAAAGTTTACGCTCCGACCAGAACGGTCTGCTGAACGTCACAATGTATTTGGTGTAGAAGCCGTAGCGGGTTCGATTGGCCACTGCAGTCTTGGAGGGTGGTAGAGGAGGGCTGAACCTGATGGTCTTGTACACGGGTGTGGGAATCGAGATGATGACTTTGCGAGCTTGATATGTTTTCGAAGATGGACCCCCGGTGGTCACAGCTACCGTGCCATTGGGATTCTGAGAAATGCTCGCCACAGGGCTGTTCAACCTCACAGACCCGGGTTGCAGCTTTTGCGTCATCCCCTCCGCGAACGCTGACATGCCCTGACGGATACGAAGATACTGTCCGCCGTCCTTCTGATCAGAACGCATCGTCATCAAGCCACCCCCGGCTGCGCAATACTCGAGGAAGTATAGCGCAGATACCTCGGACGGGTCGACGCCTAGCATGGCATGTGTCCACACCTGGGCGGTCGCGAACGCCTTTTCCGTCACCTTCGCATTCCGCAGATACGCTTCGAACGTGATGCTGTCTAACTGTTGCCGGTGTGGACCGGCTGAGAAAATGGAGGGGGGATTGTGTTGTCGACATTCTTTCAACCTCGTCGCGAATAGAGAGACATGAGTTTGTGTCCTCCGCCGATGGATACTATCACCAAGTGTCAATCTATGACACCTTTTTTGGGGGGTTGCAAGACTCACCTTTGGCGCATCACCATATCGGAACTTGACCAGCTTCCCATCGAAATCCTGCACCACGACATCCCCGATCGTATTCTGTACGTACGTTTCCAGTTTCAGCTCTTGAGCCAGCGCCCACATCCGGCTCTGATTGCTGTCATTGATCCATGCCGCTCCCAGATCGGACTTGACTGCTCCAGTCTCTGACGACCGCAACGTGAGAGTTTTGCCTCCGACCCGATCGCGAGCTTCGAGTACGATATACCGAAGGCCTGCGGTGTGCAGCGTCAACGCGGCTTGGAGCCCTGATAGGCCGGCGCCGACAACCACCACATCGTAAGTGGAAGACATTATGGTCGCGGTATGTATCCTCCCTTGGCGCGGCTATGGCTCAGACATGGATGGCTACTGGCGTGATGCGCTGATATATATCCTCGTGTCTGGTCAGTCGGTCTGCTGTCGCGAACCATAATACGTACTGTTACTACAATCAGTTGCTGGTGGGGAGTAGGTCGCCGTTCTCCGCCTCGGAACTCGGGACTCGCATATGTCTATCAGTCCAAAATCCGAGTGTCCAGACAGCGATATATCTCTAAATAAGGCAGGTGGCTCCGTGAGTTGCCCTTCTTTCGACGCGAGGGCCCCTGAAATGGTATAAAGCAGACGTGTTGTTGCTTGTTGGAATGATGTCGGTCGGCCTGTCGGCGCAAGCTATGTTTCCGGCTAACAGTGATGGCAAGCGACGACAATGCTTGCCCTGATGGGAGGTTACAAGCGGCAGCTAGATGCTGAGGATTTCACCCGGAACTCAGACTCGGACTTGAAAGCCTCCAGCAGAATTGCACCGACATGGGCATGGTGGCCTCACTAGATTCTGCTCTGCGCCAATAGCGCGGGCACTGCATCGAAAAATCCTGACTGTAGCGGTCTTCCATGGTTTGACATACAACAAGAGCGTGTTCGAACATCATGGGCGAAGAGGACAAGATAGGTTTGAGGTCGGTAAGCTCGCATTCAGCTGTTGTTCTTCACTGTTGCATACCGACATCGTATCTTCGACCCGGACAATACCACTCAGACTCAGTACAACGACAAGCTTGAGGCACCCACTGCGGATGACAAAAGCCAGGCTGACAGATATACGGGGCCTTCTTTCACTGCAATGAGAAGGAAGGCCAACTGGCTCAAAAAAAAAAGTTGGCAGACTCTCGCGTCCATATGGATATGAAACAAACGACGAGATGATGCGGCAAGAGGCAATGCACGGTTCCATACTGCGAGAGCGTCGTTGTCGGGTCATCAGCAGAAGCAATCGAGTTAGCGCTTCGAAGAGACTTGGAATCCAACGACGATATCAAGAAGAATCTCAACCCCTTTTTCTGTCCTCGGGCTGACCACGTGATCGCTCCCCCAGATCCGATTCCGACACCATCGGGCAACCGGTCTCTGCAAGTCACTTTGGACCGGCCCTTTTCCCCCTCCTCTTCTCCTCCTCGTCGATTCCCGACACTCTGCGTTCGTCCATTCTGTCCTCTTATTTGCTGCCAGACCCTTGCTGCGCCAGTGGTTCGGTTCCTTTTCTCCTCTACCCTGAGTCAAAGTTAAACATCAAGACGTCGAAACGCCCAATCGACGGGTCATATAGCTTATGTCCAGTGACCAGCCATAGTCGATCATCCTGCAGATTTAGACTTGTCAGAAACGCCTGCCTGCATGCGTTCCGCATGCGTTGGTATGATGCAGGTTCCAAAGAATGTTTGCTAGCAAGGCGCTTGAATGACCCTCTTCCGCTTGTCCTGTATCCTCCTACAACCCGAAATGCGGCGCGATTCCGACGACCACAATCCCCGATCGGCATCATTGCGGGAAGGAAACATGCAAACATCTCGTGTGACGCATGGACCCGAGCTGCACCTGGAAAGGAAGACTCATCTCCAACTCGCCAATACATCGTGGCCTAAACTAAAATCCGGCCATGAGTTACCTATTCTTATTGGCAACGGCTGTCCTTGGCTTTGGTCTCTCTTACCGTCTCTATCGTTCGCTTGTCTCCAGAACGAGATAACAGATGACCTTGCGGTTCCGGTCACCAGGCCCATTACACCAGACTAGAATCCTGCTCCTAGGTCTGAAGGTTTGCTCCTCCACTCGGGCCACTGGCCCTGACATGAAGATAAGTTTGAATAAGCTACTAAGACAACAGATCCTTGGATGTTCAGCGCTGCCGCATGCGGGGTTGAACGATGAAGAAACGATTGCACCATCAGCGACTCCTCGTCCTTCCCGTGGGCGTCTAACCAATGTGAACTCTTTATGTGCGGTTGTCTTCGTCCATAAAAACGTCAGCCCACCATGTCCCTGGTCCCTGACGCCGTCTCATCTTGTCCTTTGCCTACCATTTGATACCCGAGGTTGTGGCATCCACGGCTCTGCTTGACGTCTTCTGTCGTTGTTGAGAGAGATCTGTGTAACGTTCCCATCTGTCCAAAGAGAGAATCGATTGTACCGCCCACAATCCCACCATGGGACGAGAAGATGTCGACTTCAGAACCTCTGACGGAGTCACCCTCAGAGGATGGTTCTACCCTAGCGAGCTGTCCTCGGGCAAGTCTCCTTGCCTGGTCATGTCCCATGGCTTCTCGGCTCTCAAAGAGATGGATCTGGACGTCTTCGCCGAATACTTCGTCTCGAAGCTTCCTATAAGCTGTCTGGTCTATGACAACCGTGGGTTTGGCGACAGCGATCATGCCGAAGGGCAGCCTAGGAGTGAAATCGTGCCCATGACCCAATGCAGCGATATTTCCGACGCTATCACGTATGCAGTGACGAGAGCGGACGTCGACCCTGACAAGATTGCCATCTGGGGTTCGTCTTACAGTGGTGGTCATGTTCTGTTTGTTGGCGCAGTGGACCGAAGGGTCAAGGCTGTGCTCAGTCAGGTTCCATGTGTGAGTGGATGGGAGAATTTCAACCGCCTTGTCCGTCCGGACTTTGCCGTTGGATTCAATACGACATTCGCAGCAGGTATGGTTAAGCTTTACGTATGTCAAGTTCTTGACTGACATTATCCTGTAGATCGAGTTGCGAGAGCGGAGGGCAAAGATCCGGGCTATGTGCCCGTTGTCGATGCTGACCCCCTGAAACCATCTGCTCTACCGACGCCGGACAGCTATGAGTTCTTTTCGGCCTGGGGGCAAAAATCGAACTGGAAGAACACCGTCACTGTCAGGACGTCAGTATGATCCTTTCTCGGCTCTCCTCTAATTGTCTGCTAACCCATCATTTAGAATCGAATTGTTTCGTGCTTATGAGCCACAACAACTCATTGAGAAGATCTCGCCGACACCACTTCTAATGACAGTTGCCCGTGGAGATGTGCTTACACCTGCTGACTTGGCCCTGGGAGCTTATGCCCGCGCCAAAGAACCCAAACAGCTGCAGTTGTTGCCTGGTGGACATTTCGAGGCATATTCTGGCCCTAACTTTGAGAGGAATGCCAGCACACAGGCGGAGTTCTTGAAGAGATGGTTAGTGGATGACTGAGATTGTTGGATCTGCGTTTGATTGAGGAGGTATTCTTCATACGGAACCGGCCGCGCTGTGCCTCTGCGTCACTGCATTGTGAATGATATAAGATGCTCAGCCCCGGCTGATCCGCGTATATTTGCACAATTGATGGCACTATTTATCCTCGGCCTTTTGATCTCAGGAAGGCATCAAATGCATAGATGATTCCACGGCCTATAATCGTGCAGCCCGTCAGTTATACTCTTGTATACGTCTGTAAAAAGGGAAAATAATGTATGCCTTATGGTACATGTGGCTAAAAACACCGTAGCCTTGCGCAGCCTTGTCATGGCGTCATACCCCGAAAACGGAATGGTCTGAATCTACCGTGTACTTCAAAGTTGTTTTACTCGACGACACGGACTCCTCTGCCTGTCCTACTGTCTTCTCGTCTTCCCGTGTGCCAGGCTTTGTCTATATTCAAGGATGGCAGGAATTTTCTCCTGAACGACTTTGTTGATGTTGAGTGGCTACGACCAGAAGCCCATGGCCGACATCGTGGTGGCGCATGGCCCCGTCACCGCGAAGAATGGACATTTATCGGAGACACTAGACAACAAGAATGACCTCTCCTCTAGATGGGAAGCCCTAGCTCGGAATAGCAAGAATGGCTCAAGCATCAAAAAGAGCAATGAGCGACCAGGCAGCCCTTCGCCTAGCAATACGCAAACTAACGCCTCACTGTCCGACATTGAGGTTAAGGCAAAAGTTATTCTCCCGAGGCGCCCGAAGAACTCCACGGGCGGCAAGTTGGACAATGTCTCCTCTGATGACGAGCCTCTGGTCGACACCACCGCCCAACTGGCGCTGCATTCCAAGAAGACCGCTCGATTGCAAAGACGACAGCAGAAGAAGTCAGCACGGAAACTCCACTCGGATATTCAATCGTTCCTCGATCTACCGCCAGAACTGCTTCTGTTAGTGCTCAGTTTCTTGCCGCCCAGCGACATCTACAGCTTAATGCGTCTCAACCACTCGATGCGGAGTTTCATTCTAGACAATGAGAATATCATTGCGGACAGCGTCATGAACCGGCGGTACTGGGTTCTGCGGCAATGTTTCCCGCTACCCGTGATGTTGGACCGAGTTCCTGACTTTGCACGTCCTGCGCTCCTCAGCCAGCAGTGGCAAGATCGTTTACGGATTCACAAGAATCCATACCAGCATATCAAACAGATCGACCCATCCGTCGTCTGTACCTGCATGAGCTGCGTCCTGGCCTGGAACAACTTGTGTATCATTCTCGACCTAGCACATTGGCAACCCAACTTTGACAACCGTGAACCACTTCCTATCATCCCCCGTGGGAGAAACCCCGAATGGAATATCGAGTTACTAGAGAAGAACGCCCAGATCGTGACAAAAGCCATGCACAGCCCGCTTGCTCATGCTCGGATTCTTCAGACGCATCTCGACGTTACCACGCGGACGATCCTGCGCACGGAGAAATATCGAAGGAAGGGCGACAAGCCACATACAAGAGACAAGGCGCTCCAGCCACAGGCCCGGAAACCGCGCCTCTACCATCTCACTGACGGCGAGGCTGCGGCCGGGACGGATGAATTTCTCGAACGGAGCGGTCCACCCAGTTACCAGCCGATATATATGCGTGACAACTATTACAGTGTTGAAGCGTTTGTGCCGAATCGTAAGTGGGATAGGGACGAACGGCGCTGGCATTATTATTCGAAATGGCCGAAACCGCATGAGAATGATCTGGCTTGGCTAGTGGCAAGGTTTACGCCAACGACCTGACCTGGACTCTCTTTCACGGTCTGGGTGCCCTGCTCATGTGTTGCATTTACTGACCAGAAAATGATGGGTTTGCTCCCACAGATACGGGCAGGTCGGCGTTCGTTCCCTCAATAGGGAAACGGCCTGGCCATCTGTACCCACGATGCTGAGTCCACTCGCTGGATTTGCGTCTATTGAGTATCTCACGAACAGATCCTCGAATATGAGCCACCAGGGCTGAAACACTTCGAGAGACTGTGACCTGACTCAACAGGCCACCTTGCCAGACCGGCCTTGCAAGCCATGGAGCTGCATCCACCGCCCTACGTGCAGCACTGTGCCATCTTCCTCTAGATACAGGGAACATAATGTTTGCCTATTTCACTCCCGACGTGGAAAAAGGTCTGAATTTGGAAATCGCGTCAGGCCCATTGCAATGAACGGGAATGCGTCACCACCACCTCTGCCTCAAGTCTACCATTACAGCAACCATATGGACTGGAGCTACTACCAACATCACTATTACCACAACTCCGTACTGCGCCATGTCTGGCATGCAAACAGCTGTTGTCATGAAGACGTTGATACCAGGAGCATACCCCATCAACTCGACGTTACGTCTAACAACTCCGCCGAAACATAACCTACGCTGCTGGCTTTAATCCTGCCTGGGCGTCCAGCCCCGGGTCATCGAGTGGTGAAGCCGCGCATCCCAATCTCTCCAGACACTGTGCACATGATCGATGCCCAAGCACAGAGGCAGTCGCTAGTCCATGTCGGGCGTGAGACCGGCGGGATACCGCTAGGAAAAGCCAGCCGTGTCCGCACATGCATGTCTAGTTCCACATCGGCAAGGAACGAGTTGCAATATAGAAATGTGGAAGAATGCTGGAGAGGGGTAGACTGGCGGACGTTGGACGTTCCAATATATGAAGCCTTACATATGGGTGGTAGGTAGTTGTCAAGTGTCTTCCTGCCACCGGGCAGATTTTCTTTCTCACATACGTAGTTCTACCAAGCACTAGCCAGCCGATGGGTGTCGCCGACAAGCGTCGAAGTCGACGGCGACGTTGAGATCCAGGCGGAAGCAAACACGACAAACATGGCTTATCGATAAGCAGCCATCTCGGCAAAGTTGCTCTGTTTGGGGCAGTTCACTGCAAGTCAAGTTTGAAAAGAAACAATTTTGTTTCGTCGATCCCTGCGCCCGCCAGTTTGGACTGCAGTGTTCGACAGGCACTGCCTCCCTCTCAATTCTCAATTTCTTTCCCCGTCAATTCCAAGCCTTTGGCACTCCCTCGACATGGCGTCCGACGAGATTGTCTGGCAGGTCATCAACCAGCAATTCTGCTCATTCAAATTAAAGTATGCATAACCATAACCCTTTGCTTCTGGATAGAAGAAACATCTAACGGAAATTTCCCCAGACTCAACACCAAAGAACAAAACTTCTGCCGCAACGAGTACAATCTGACCGGGTTCTGCAATCGGCAGTCATGTCCTCTCGCAAACTCACGCTACGCCACTGTGCGCCCAGATCCCGAGACGGGAGCACTGTGTTTGTTCATCAAATCGCCTGAACGGGCACACCTGCCGTCGAAGTGGTGGGAAAAGATCCGGCTGCCGAATAACTACGAAAAGGCACTTGACCAAATCGACCAGAAGCTGATCTACTGGCCGAAATTCTATATTCATAAATGCAAGCAACGGCTGACGCGGTTGACGCAAGTGGCGATCCGCCAGAGGAGAATTGCAAAGGAAGAAGAACGACTCGGCGAGAAACTTGTGCCGAAGCTGTCGAGTAAAATTAGGCGAAGGGAAGAGACGCGCGAGAGAAAGGCCGAAAGTGCCGCCAAGGTCGAGAGGGCTATTGAGAGAGAACTCATCGACAGGTTGCGCAGTGGCGCCTACGGTGATCGCCCGATCAATGTCGAGGAAAATGTCTGGAAGAAGGTCCTCAAGGGCCTAGAGAGGGCTGAGAAGGGTGAGGATCTCGCCGATGAGGATGAAGAGTATGAAGAGGAGGTGGAGGGTGAGGCCGAAGTCGAATATGTCTCTGATGTCGAGGCTAGTGGTGATGAAATGGAGGATTTCGACGACTGGTTCGACGGCGAGAGTGCTGGTGAGGAGGAGGACGATGACGAGTCCGAAGTTACTGGAGAGGAAAACGGCTCAGATGAGACCAGTGAAGAAGATGATGAAGGCCCAGCGCTGGGCAAGAAGAGGAAACGTGTTGCACCGCCTGCTAAGCCGCGCAAGAAGCAGGGCAGGGTGGAGATCGAGTATGAGACGGAATTGCCGCAGAAACAGACCTTGTTTGCTTGAGGTCGTGGTAGTGATGGGCTTTGGTGGGGATGGTCATTGGCATGTCGAGCAGGCGTTGACGTTACGGGCTGGCCAGTCCATCGGTCAGAAAAGTCCTACATATGAGCGTATCGCATCTTGGGATCGTGCTGCAAGCACACATCTCTGGAGCCTAGTATTGTATCTCGAAGGAATGATGCTATGAGACATAATGTCCCAAGAGGAGTCAAAGGCCCTGCAGCCATTCTTGCCTTTCTCGTGTTCTGGTGGTATTGATTAAAATAACCGAAACTAACAGTATGAGAGTAGTATATGGGAGTCCTTCCCAATTGTATCAAAGTAGAATACCTCACGGCATTACTGCTCCTACCGGGTATGTTGCTGTCGCGGCGACTCTTCTCGAGTTCTCATCGTTCAAGAGACACGGATGACTAATCAATCTCCCAATCACGTGCATCGCAGTTTGGAGGGGTCTTGCGATTACGCTCAACTCCGCGATCGGCGACGACGCAATTTTCTGGGTCGGATGCCAATGGAGAGAATATGAGAGAGGCTCTCTTTTGACTCATTGCAGTTCTTGTCCTCCGCTATCCAAAACAACTGCCTTGTCCTGCACCTACAGATAGAAAATCCAATACCAACATGGCTTCTATCGTCAACACCATCCAGTCCAAGCTGGGCTACTCCACCAAGAAAGCCCTGCTTCTCGGTGCCGGCTTTGTGACAAAACCTACAGTGCAGATCCTCGCCGACGCTGGCGTTGAAGTCACAGTTGGTAAGGCAATATCTGCTTGAAAACTAAAGTATTCCGTCCTAACATGAACCAGCCTGTCGAACTCTCGAAAGTGCAAAGAAACTGTCGGAAGGCATCAAGAACACCCGGCCCATCTCGCTCGATGTGTCCAACGACGAAGCCCTCGACGCCGAAATGGCAAAGACCGACCTGGCAATCAGTTTGATCCCCTACACTTTCCATGCCACAGTCATCAAATCGGCCATCCGCAAAAAGAAGAATGTCGTCACAACCAGTTACGTGTCTCCGGCCATGCTGGAGCTTGAAGAGCAAGCCAAAGAGGCCGGAATCACAGTCATGAACGAGATTGGCCTGGACCCTGGTATTGACCATCTATACGCGGTCAAGACGATCGAAGAAGTCCACCAGGCTGGCGGCAAGATCAAATCCTTCCTGTCATACTGCGGAGGCTTGCCGGCCCCCGAAGCCAGCGATAACCCACTCGGCTACAAATTCTCGTGGTCGAGTCGAGGCGTATTGCTTGCTCTGCGCAACGCAGCCAAATTCTACCAAGACGGTGCCGTCAAAGACATTTCCGGGCCCGACCTAATGAGCAGTGCGAAGCCATACTTTATCTACCCTGGCTTCGCTTTCGTCGCGTACCCCAACCGTGACTCAACTCCTTACCGAGAAAGATATAACATCCCCGAAGCGCAGACCGTGATCCGCGGTACGCTGCGGTACCAGGGGTTCCCTGAATTCGTCAAGGTCCTGGTGGACATTGGCTTTCTGTCCGACGAGGAGCAGGATTACCTCAAGCCCTCGGCCAACCCGATTACATGGGCGGAAGCGACGCAGAAGATCATCGGGGCCACCAGCGCCAAAGAACTGGATCTGTCGTGGGCGATCAGCTCCAAGACCAAATTCAACGACACGGCGGAGAAGAAGCGCATCATTTCCGGTCTGAAGTGGCTGGGTCTGTTCTCTGACAAGCCCATCAGCCCGCGTGGAAACCCGCTAGATACTCTCTGCGCCACGCTCGAAGAGAAGATGCAGTACGAAAAGGACGAGCGCGACATGGTCATGCTCCAGCACAAATTCGAGATTGAGTGGAAGGACGGCACTACCGAGACCAGAACCAGCACGCTCTGCGACTACGGTGATCCGAACGGCTACAGTTCCATGGCTAAGCTGGTCGGTGTTCCTTGCGGATTGGCCTGCTTGATGGTTCTGGATGGCCGGATCAACAAGAAGGGTATTCTCGCCCCTGTCACTTGGGACCTGGCTGAGCCGCTGCTCAACGAGTTGAGGGAGAAATATGGTATTTTCCTCAAGGAGAAGACGATTGAATAGATGGATCACTGAGTGGAGGATACGATTGGACATAGACATGGACATGGATATTGGATTGCCTGGTTGACGGTTAGAGAGAGGTACAGGAGATCCCAAAAGTCATTGCCAATCGCCTCTGTTTGAAGGAGCATTCAAGATGATCTATGCATGATAGACGGTGTGCATGCCGGAAAATAGATGCTGAAATCGAATCGAATCGAATCGACATCGACTTGACATCCAATCCTTTGTCTACTCTGCTGACTACGAGCCTGTCCTGTGTGTAGTAAGTATTCATGCTCGTGGAGAAGTTGTAGATTGTCTTGTATTGGACACCTAGGTATCTATCTATATTTACAGTACTCTTTTGGAATACGTGTATAGTGACTCCATATGGAAGTGTTCCCGTCTTTGGTATACTGGGTGCCTCTGGCGTCTCCCGTCAACGTCGTCCACGTCTTGTATGTCTTGGTCGGCTCTCTTTCTGTCAGCTCTGTTCGTCTCTTTGTGCTCTTCTCCTGTCTACCATAGCCTTAGGCACCCGCCCAGCTGGGTCGTCAGAAGCCAATATATCCATCCAACCATCGCGCCCTATCCATCCACCCATCTATCCATCCATCTATATGAGATGCTCTCAAGATGAAGGAGTCGCCATCTCACGCAGAGTTTGTGCTCGGTCTTTGCCTAGTTCCCTCTCCGGGACCGCCTCCCCTTCATGAAGCTGTTGTTGTCGTTGATTTAATTCTCCTTCCCCTTTCCCTTTTCCTTCTGCTTCTACCCCTTCCTCTGCCCCCTCCGCTTCCGTTTCTGCTTCAACATCCGCTTCGTCATGCTCATCTACTCCTTCCCATTCCCCTTCTTCATCTCCATCTCCATACTTTCCACCCTCTTTCGCCCCTTCTAACCGTCGATATTTCCTCCTCCTCTTCTTCTCCGCACTTTTCTTCTTCCGACTTCTCCGTTCCTGGACTTTCGCCAACCGACTCTCCTGGCCCTTCAGCAACACCTCCACCTTCTCCGCCAACAACCGCTTCGCAATCGTATGGTTCTGCGCCCGACTCCGCGTCGCTTGACACTTGACTACGATCCCCGTCGGGATATGCGTGAGCTGCGCCGCCGACGAGGTCTTGTTGATTTTCTGCCCGCCGGGCCCGGAGCCTTTGAGGTAGGTATGGTGGATTTCGGCGTCTGGTAGTTTCGGCCGGGGTGGGAGGACGGGAGATTTGGGACCTGTTTTCTTGGAGGGGAGATTGGTGGTTGTGTGGAAGTGGTGGGTTTGGGTTTGGATTTGGTTGATGGCGGGGAATCGATAGCTCTTGTTGGTTGCGTGGAATCGATAGCTTTGGTTGATTGCGTGGGATCGATAGCTCTTGTTGATTGCGTGGGTTTCATGGTGACAGTGACGAAGTTGAGGTCCAGAATTGGCTTGTTGGGGACGTACTCGTGGTTGTATCCGCGATGGCATTGACAGTAATGGGGTCTCAAGGGTGCTGGAGGTAAGCGCTGATCGTGGGGTGGAAGATGGTTGAGAATGAGACTGAGACTGAGACTGAGATAGAGGGAGAGGTCGGGAGTGAAGTTGGGATTGGGATTGGGATCGAGGCAGGCATTGAGGTTGACATGTGGACTGACGTTGTACATGTAGTCGTAGTCCTCGCCGTCGACAATGTTGATATGCCGCAGCGGTACCCTTCGTGATCGGCTGCGACATGTCGTTCTCGCGACGAAGACGAGTACCACCACCACCACCAATGGATAGTGGTGAGAAATGGTCGTGCCAGTGCCGCCACGGGCGGATGCGCTGCATGGCTGGCTACATGACAGACAGACAACAGAGGGAAACACTGCACTGTAGTCCTTCCGACCTTCGCGGACTGAAATAGATGTAGCAGTACAAGTACAGTCTAGTACCTAATGCTGTTGACGGTACTGCTTGTCAATGGGACTCGAAATTGGAGAGGTTATTGGAGAATCTCTTTATGGGCAGGTTTGCCGAGAGCCTTGCATCTTCAGCCTTGCACTTACAGCCTTGCGCATTTCACGAGTTATTTACTCGAGTACACAAGGCTGCACCCCGAAGATCCAGCTATACTCTCACAAACAGTACATAGACAGTAAATGTATCGGCGGCTCAGGAACCTATCGGGCAGTTCATTTTTGTCTATAGCAGCAATACATGACTTCGATCTCGATATCTCTTCTCACCACCACAAGTCTCCAAGTCCTCGTAGACTGTCCAATACTAGCATCCCCTGCTGCACCACCCACTCAGCGTCCTGGACTACCTTCCCTTGCTCCCGTCCTCTAATCATCACAAAGTCATGTAAGCGCTCAACACCTTCTTCGCGTCAGGGCTCAGGCTATCGTTGACCACCTTTCCTATCCTGCCTGCGTGTCGCTGGTCAGCTTCCTTCAGGTAATGGCCGACCCATTTTCTCAGATCCGTCACTTCGGCGAAGGGATCTTGGACCGGCCGTCGCACCGTGTTCAGCTGAGTGAAGCCAACGCCGAAACTACTATCTTCGACGTCGAGCTCGGCAATGACATCTTCGGCTTTTGGCGGCAAAGGAGGATCTTCCAGCAACTTGAGCAATGCGTTACACGTCAAGGCCCATCCTTTCGGGTATCGATCGACAAAGGCCTGAGAATCCGCAAGAGTCTTGGTCAGCGAGATGGCGGCAATCTTTCGATCCAGAGGACGAGCCAACTCTTGTGTCTTTGGGAGGATGATGCCAATATACAGCTGACGGAAAACATCATGCTGGACACGATCCGTGGCCGCGACGAAGAAATCTGCTCCAAGTCCCTTGTCATCCCGCGACGACACAAAGTGGTAGAACCGAACGAATCGCATCTGGAATGCCTGTGATTGCTTGCCTTGCAACCGGACTAGCATGATATTCAGCAGATGAACCCAGTATTGCTCCAGAGCGGAAGGCGGCAGATTCGAAATCACAGTCTCCAACAAATCGAAACCATAGCCTTCAAATACCTTGGTCGACACCAACTTCTGAAAAATTCCCAGAACAGCCTCTACTTGGTTCGCCGCGATCAGTTCATTGGCAGCCCTCGGGATGATGGCGGACAACAGCCGAACCAGGGCTGGGATGTTTCCCCGTTGTTCCCACAGTGTCGGACCGAGAATTGGTGCAATTAGGGGACTGTATTGCGCCGGTAAAGGTTTATTAGGCTCGGCCTCCAGTAGCGCGGCCATCAACTGGAACACGTAGGGAACGAATTCCTCCACATTATTGCTAAGAATGGCCATGAACGGGGTAAAGAGGTGAGCTCCCAATGCTTCTGCTTGCGCCGCTGGAGTAAACCTGATCAATGCTCCCAGACTTTCGAAATGGTAGTAGTAGAATTTGGGATTGCTGGGATTGGCCGAAATGATCGTTGTAATGGTGGTCAAATGTTGCAGTACGCTCTCCGCCACCACAGAGATGCCGTCTTTGAGAACAATCAATACTCGCATGATGCAACGCATGACGAACTCGTTCTCTTGCACCTTTTCGGCCGCTCGGTTCTTCTCCACTAGGCTGAACAGATGTTCCAGGAGACTGCTTGCCAGAGGCTTGATATGAGCTGGGTCGATAACGGGCTTGCCGTTTTCGTCCGTCATGGCCAACACCCTCTCCACAGCAACAGCTGCATAGGTGTAGACGCAGAAGTTGGAATCTCCCAAAAGGTTGACCAGCAAGGGCATGACCTGCTGCCACTGCTCTGTTGTAATAATGCTTCGGAACACATAGAGATATTTGATGGCATCCACTTTGATCAAAGGCTGGGCATTTGGATCCTGCAAATCACTTGCAAGATTCTTGGAAAAGAAGTCGCCAATATCGACCAAGGCATTGGTCTTGGTTACTCCATGTGTCGATGTTGTGGCTCCTTTGGCGGCGATGGCGTGGAATAAACTCACTGCCGTATCTTTGGCTCTCCAGTTTTCTTGAGGATTGCTGGCAAAGTCTTGCACGCATTTCTGGACGTACGTAACGGCGATTCCAGTCACGGATTGTTCAAATTGATCGCTCAGCTGGCGTAAGAAGTCTCCCGCCGCCCTCCGTCGAGTCTCACTGTCGGAGCCTTCGAGATCTCGACGAATAAATTCAATGGGTTCATCTTCGAACATCTCGACATCCAAATCTCGCAATGCCACGTTTGGAAGGATGACCTTCTCAATAATCTGCGTCTGGATGGTGGGATTGTTGAAAGTTTGCGCTTGTTCTGCAATGCCACCAACTTGCGTCAGGAAGTGGAGAGCCTTGCTGACGAGAATGTCATTTTTGGGTTCCGGTCCGGTCGTCGTCAAAAGATTCCACGAGCTCTCCACGAAGCTAGGAACATGTTTGGAGAAGTCGTCGTAATATTTGGCAATGTAAAGGGATAACGCCTCAAAAATGTTGGCTTTGGTGTTCTCCAACAAACCAGCCTCAGATTCGTCGTCGGTTTCCAGGAGAGGGTTTTTGTAAACCAGGTATTTCAATAATAGACCTGAGATCCCTGCCAGGTTGTCTTCGAACACAGGTGACAGATCTTGACAGGACAAGTCATAAAAGAGAAGGAGAATGAGATCGAGTTCTGCAAAGCCGTTCTGCAGAGCCGTCTTATCATTGGCATGGCTGTCGATGTAGCCATCCAGACTCTGCCATAAGGTAAGGAAAGGTTGAGCAAACTTTGTGAGGACATGGTTGATCTCGGTGAAAAGCTCATCGGATCGAAACAACGGCCGCCATCGAGCAAAGATGGAATGGGCGACCTGGAGAACGCCGGTATTGACGACTGGATCGCCTGGTTTTAACCGAGACACTAGATCGTCAACCAACGTGTCCCAACGTTCCCAAAAGTCACTGTCTGCTATGACGCTAATCGCTTCACCCAGTTGTGTTTGAATTCCTCGTGGTACAGAAATCATAAGCCCCACGATTTCAGTCTTGATTGCGGTGACATCTTGCTGGGGAAGTTTGTAATTGCCCTCCACATCGGTCCAGTTGCGTTTGATGAAATTCTTGAAGGCGAGGGCACTGGCGAGCCGTGTCGTGTACTGGAACTCGTTCGAGGCTGTGATCTGGAGTAGAGAAAGCGCAAAGCCCGGTTTTTTCTCTTCGGCACGAATCTTTAGTTCGGCTAGAGTAGTATGAGTATTTGAGTAATGAAAGAGATTTGACTGATCTGCCTACCTTCCTTGTTCTGACGCGGGTCGAGACTGGCGTCAAGTAGCTGGGCCAAAGGCTGCAAGGCTGCCATCGTAGTGATCGCGAAGTTGCACGGAATGGAGTTGTTGGCCGTATGTGGGATTCTATTGCATGATGCCAGGCGGCGGATCAGATGCGATCAGGGAGACAAACAGAGGAGCTGTCGGCTCGGTCGGCTATGATGCAGATGGAGCAAGTCTGTACAGGGCAAGAAATGGAGGAAGATGAAAGTAAGAGCAAAAGCACCAGACAGAGGTCAGAGAGGATTTGTTTACTTGAACTTCCTCGAACAGTGCAGACAACTTGTTCGATGAAGCGGCAGAATTGTTCTCTCACCGCCTTGGAGAAACTGCTATTGCTCCCTGTATAGTTCACAGAAGAAAAATATACGGTCGACTACAAACATGGATCCCGCAGTAGCCGGTCTCAGCAATCACGTGATGCCATGTGATGCGCCTCCACGGCCTCCATCGGTTAGCCGCGGAAACAGACACCAGGCCCATGAAGTCATGCAAGTGCAGAGTCTGCAGTTCCTTATCGTTATCGCGCTGTGGCTGAGGCAAAAGTGGCGAGTCCTTCCCTCCTTCGCCTCATACAACAGGCGCAGGCGCAGGCGCAGGCTGATCGACACGAACGGATTTTCTCTCAGGATCCGTTCATCTCAAACTCTCCATCGCCGCTGATAACGGCGCCCTCCACTTCAATCAAATTCCATCGCTTTTCTCCCTCTGAATGCGCTATCTCCTCGTCCCTTCGTCCTGTTCGTCGATATTGTTGTTCGCTAATTCTTTGGTATCAAAAATTTGGATGAAAGTGTTAGCCTTATCAAAAAGCAACATCTGAGATCCAAAGCCCACTCTACAACTGGCGCCTGTATCACCACCCTGAACCCTAGAGACGTCGCTTCCGGTCACTGACCCAGCCTGATATCTTGCAACTTGGAAAATTTTCAGTCATTATCCGATGTAAAGCGCCCTTCAAGTCTGATCCTATCACGGTTTTTCTTGCAATCTCGCTCGGTCCAGGTAAGGTTCCACTGCCTATGCAGCTGTCTGGTGTGGTCTGCGCTCGATTATTTTGGAAGGGTGACAAGTTTGAGGTGCCTCAGTTCTGTGCAAGGGGGACACAATTCTTCGGGGTCCTGCCCCTGTGTTCTAGACTTGTGCCTTTGGATCCCGTCCCTGTGAAGCATTCATTACTACTGTTGTGGCTTTAAACTACTGCTGCCCTCGCTGGGATGATATATTTGCCTCGAGGATTCGCTCATTCACTCATTTGTCCCCAATGGACATTGCAATATGTTCCATTTGCTGACAGCCAATTGTGCAGAAGCTAGTCCGGGTCGTATGTCGACTGGAAATGATCCGTCTCAAACAAGGCCGACCAGCACCAATCCTGACAGGGAATCCCGGAGACTGTCTCTCTGGCACGTGCCAGCATTGATCCAGAACTCTCGCAGCATCGAAAATGCTACATTAGCTAATCGAACTCTCGAAGAACCACTCCCTGACGAGAAGCCACTGGATTTGAACGACGTTCTTCGAGAGGGACGAATACTCGGAGACACCCCCGAGGAGGCACGTTCTTGGTTGATCGCGTTTGGAAACCTCAAACCCGGGACGGATGTCTCGCTTCGATTACTCGATCTTCACCTAGATGACCAGGGCCACCCGGGCTCTATCTCCCTGCTCTCGCTATTGATCCAGTGGATTCCAGTCTGGGTGAAAAGAGCCGAAAAAGAGAGGAGGGAGCATAGGACCTCGAGGTCAGGATCTACCAAGGACCAAAAGAATTTGCACTGGCTCCTCCGGTATATCTGCGACTACCTTGACTTGGGTCATATCGGTTTCTCCCAGCTCGAATTGTCCCGGACAGTGGGTTGCATTACAGACCTATGTCTGAACGCCAGCCGAGAGGAAGACATCAATGCTGGCATCAACGTCCTCTACACCATCTCTTTGCACTTCGAATATCCCAAAGACGGACTTCAAGACACGTTGGTTGTGTTGTGTGCGTCTACCGCCAATCTACAAAAGTCGCCAGACCATCTTTTCGATTTTGTGAGGGTACTTGCGGTTGGTTATCTCCATGAAGAGGTCATGGAGACTCTGTATTCTTTCATACAGGTGCCCACCTTGGATAATGGAGCTAAGAACTTGTCCCATGCTAGAGGTGCTATCCATGCGTTAAGAGCTCTCGTGGAGGAGCGACGTGATGATGGCGACTTTGTTGTGGAGTTGAAGAGCATCTCGGAACAGCTTCACTTGGCAGCTCAACAGGGTGTGTTTCGACTCTGCCATGACATTCTCAGCCTATTGCACGCTGTCCTATCCAGTGAGCAACGAAGCTCGGAAGTCCCTGACCTTGATTTCGATCTCATTGTCAGCATTATCCGCTTGTGCCTGAACATGACTCCTTTTAGCCAGTCCGGAACCATCAATACCAAAACCACTCTCTCGCCGACCTCAAGCCAAGATGAGGAGCATCAACGATACTACGAAAAACGTTCCCGAGAGCGGGAGACGCTGGTCGAGACGCTCGGTCAGGATCTCTGTCATCAATGGGACCATCTCTCGGAATTCAGTCGAAGTACCCTCCATGAATTCTTCCTGGACTTTCCTCAATATGCCGATCCTCCGCGGCTGTCGCTTACGTTAAATTATGCGAAGAACAAGTGTTTAGCGTCGGAGGACCCCCATCTCAGAGAACAGTATTCTCATAAAATCTTTGAGCATATTGTGCAGAACCAGTCCTTGCCAGCGGAATGTCGCTGTCAAGCTGTCAAGTCGCTTGTTCAAATTCAGGTTCGGCTTTATGGAGCCGCAGCGGACAACGATAGACAACGCAGTGATTCTCACATGTGGATACATGAAAAGCTGATGGAGCAGACCAATGTTGAGCGAGATGCTCAGGTGTTGGAAGCTCTGCTGAAGTCTCTGGACTTCTTGCTATCTAATCATTGCGAGATGGCCGAAGAGCACCATTTCACAACTCGAGCCATCGAGAGAGTGAATAAAATGATCCTCCTAGGTCCAGCTGGCGGTCCCTTCACCGATGAAGTTGCAATATCAGCTACAAAAGTCCTGGTGACCATTTTCAGTCACAGCATTCACACCAATGCCAAAGCTGCAGTCAGAACTTTTGAAGTATTGCTCGACGTAGCAAGTTCCCGCTGCAAATCTCGACCAGCTCGGCTTGTTGCGAAAAGGCTCCTCTTTCGACTTCGTGCTGATGATGCTGGCTTCATTTACATTGCAGAAACCAGCGAGAGTCAGCATATTGCAAGTGCTCTTTTACGTACCCGTGAATCTGCCGATATCTTCAGTCACGAAACGCCGCCGCAGCGACAGTCGGCGAGCAGCAGCAGTCTGTCGACAAAATCCGACATGGGTGATCCCCTCTGGATGTATCCAGAAACAGAGGACGTGAGCTTTCCCTTTGCCGGGCGTACCTCCACCATCCTCAACGTGGACATGTCTACTAGCCCGGAGATACAGGCTGAGCTTGACATGGACACCTGGCTTATGAGTATCACAAGATGTTTTCAAGCCGACTCCGATTGGGAAACCTACAGTTATACCGTGGTGCATGCAGCTGCACAATTAAGCAATATCGCCCTATTTCTCAACTCGATGGAAGCTGTTGTCAAGCTGCGCCAAGTTCTTTGTGATCAGATTGTCAACAATCTGTTTCGAGAAGCGCCTCCGCAGACTGGACTCAAGCGTTCCGATGTCGCCATCTGTTTGTACAACTTCTTGATTGCTTTTATCCCTTATGCCACCATCAAATCCGAGGCGGTTCAGAAGGGTTTCGGAGACGACCTCGTTCGGGCATTCCTTGCTGGACTTGGTGGAGCATGGGAAGGGACCTCTCGTCCGTGTATCCATGCTCTGTCCATCTGCAGTCTGGAAATACCAGCATCGGTGGCAACGTTATATCCGACCATTATTGACAAGATGTCGAAGAACATGACTCAGGCTCACCTCACCGCCCATATATTGGAGTTTTTGATCCAGGTGTCACTACTGCCGGAGATGCATTCAAACTTCAATCCGGACGAAATCCAAATGATCTTCGGAATGTGTACACAGTTCCTAGAGAAGACAAGAGAGCAACAACATGCCTCTCTCACATCGCCGCCTGGGAGAATTTACCCGACTTCGCGCCACAGCGGTATGAACTTTCGACGACCACCATATCGTGCATCGATGCTGACGGACATTGGATTGCCGCAATACTCGGCCTGCCTGGCCTACCATAATATGATCTTTTGGTTTCTCTCTCTTCGCCTTGAGATTCGAGCAAAGTATGTGCCTTGGATCGTACCGAGACTGGTCTGGAAAAACAGCAGAGGCGAAGAAACGATAGACGAGCAAAGTGAGGTGTTGATTGACATGATGCAAAGGTCGGCTTTCTCTGACCTTGGGGAGACATCTCTTTCCGCCTTTGCAGAGGCTGAGGATGGTCCTATAAACTCGGCGTCATGGATTGTAGGCCTCAGTATCATCACGGCCGAAACAGCCGGTCATACTGGGAAGACCCAGATCATCAAGCGCCAGGCTTCGGGTACGACGTATGCTAGGTATCAGCAGGCGACGGCGCCATTGCCTTCGCACCATGCACCAAGTCACACGGAGATACGGCATCAAGAGGCCCCAACGATCGAAGTGCTACCTTCGCACATCCTGCTGCAAATGGTCGCCAGCGCCGCACCTACGAGTGTAGCTGACCAACCTTTCCTCCTACCTAAAGACGACTTTGTCACTCGTGCACTGGAGAGCATTGATCGGATTCCAACCGTGTCCAGCCACAAGATCGGCGTGCTCTACATCGGGGAAGGCCAATCGGCCGAGTCTGAATACCTTGCCAATACCAAAGGTTCTCGCGACTTCGATCGTCTTCTCGAGGGACTGGGATATGCAGTGTCGCTGAAACCACCCATTCACTTCAATCCTCAAGGTCTGGAATATCCTCGAGACGGCGACGAAACGATAGCGTGGCGCGACCGCGTCAACGAGATTGTCTACCTCGTGCCGACCCTGATGCCTACCGACGTGGAGGATGATCCCCAGTGCATCATGAAGAAAGCCCACGTCGGCAACTGTCATGTCAACATCATCTTCAACCGATCTGGTTTGGAATGGGACATTGACAACCTAAAGTCTCAACTGAACTATGTCAACATTGTGATCAGACCTGCCGAACGTATGCGAGCGAAGCCTGATCCGGATTTCATGCCATCCTTCTACTGGGTTCAGGTCGTGACACGAGACGACATCCCCAACATATCACCGGCAGCAGACCCAAAGCTTATTTCAGCCGCTCAACTAGGTCCATTTGTTCGGGTCCTGACGTTGAATGCCAACATGTTTTGCCAGACGTGGAATACTAAAGACAGCGACATAGAGTTTCCCAGCACGTGGCGAGCAAGGCTTCAACAGGTCAAGAGGCTGAAGGAACGGATGCTAAACCGATCAAAAGATAGGCAGGCTCCAGGCGCAGGCTCAAATTCTGTCGTAGCACCTAACGCGGCTGCTGGCAAGAGGACCCCAGCTCCTCGGGAGGAACTGGGCGGACTCCGAAAGGATGGCGCCCTGGCGGCGCAGTTGGATTTCAGTTCGTGGACTTTAGCGAAAGAGTCATGATACAGCATACCGGGATGCTTGGATGGGACACAAAAATGGATAGCATGGTGTTGGGGACAGACAAAAGTACGCTGTTTACACGGATTGTGGTATTTCCTAGGTACCCAGGTAGTCAAAAGTTGATCAAATACTTAGGTATGGTCCTGTCGAGCAACTCGTCGGCCGGTCGCCGTATCACTCGAGGCGGTGTGCGTCTCCTCAGAGTATACCTAGTGATACAAGATTATACTGTAGCAAGGCTGCCGCTATACAGGAGACGGGAGGTGGCTCCCTGGAGTAGGCTGCGCATTCAATATTGCCCCTCGTTTTAACGAGATATGGCCAACCGAGCAGATACGTCACCTGTCACCGGTCGCCCGCGGTCAGATACCATAACAACAAGGTGAACATCAGGCATCAGGAATTCCTCTGCATGACACTCGCCACATGTTCGTCTACCTTTCCTCAGTTATTACCATTGAGCCCAATTACTTGCGGCCTCACCTTCCCCGACGATGCTAAGCTCTTCCGGTTGACCTCTCCGGCCACGAGAACAATGGCTTCCCAGCAGTCTTCGTCCAGACCCGACCCTCCATCGCCCTCCGCGTCCTTCTACGATCTTTCAGACGACGAGGAAGGCGGTTACAATACTATCACGCATGCTTCTGCCACAAGAGGGGTCAAACTACTCTATTCTAAGAGCAAGGTCTATATTCACCCCACGCCATCCGCCAAAGACAATATTCCAGGCTTCATCGCCTTGGTACAACAAAAGTCTTCCCCTCTCTCCTCCGATGACCGACCCAATTCCTCCGGCTCGGCGGGAAGGAAAACAAATGCCTCCTCATATCTTCTTGCCTGGGTCCCAGAGGCCTCTCTGGCTCAAGAGGATCTCAGCGCCTATGTCAAAGTCGATTTGAAGGATGGTGAATCTCCTCCTAAACAAACCTACCTTGTCCCGCCTTTGCCCCTGGCGACATCCTTTGATGAATCGCCGGTCGGCCCATACGCATTTTCCCTGCCTCTATCCAGCATCTACTCCATTCACGTTCGTCCTCCAAGTCTTGGGTGGTGGTATGGTAGTATAGTCATCAATACTCGAGCGGGGTCCAGCTTGCCCGCTTTGTTCTTCCACGACTCAGAGTGTCAAAGTACCATTCTGCAAAAGAAAAAAAGGACGAGAGAGTCATTCGACCCTTTTGGCGAGACTGGCGATTTGTTCTGGGGCGGAGACGAGGTTCTAAGGTGGCTCAAAAGATATGTTACCGTGGAACGAAGTACCGCGGAGCCCTCCATCTATCTGATAGATCCAACCGAGGAAGATCGTCTTGGTTTTGGCCAAGGGTCTACGGATGGCAAGCAAAACGCCGCTGGATCCGACTCGAAAAAGCCTAACCAAAAGAAGTCGCCAGGGCCGGGGATGGATCCGGTCACCAAGGTCCTTAAGGAGACGAGGTGGAAGATCTTGGAGCAGTTGTCCAAGGTTACCACATTTACACGGCGGACTGCGGAGGATCTCGCTAATAACAAGAATATCCCTCCACAGGTTCGCCGCCTGATCCAGAATCCAGAAATACAAACGCTTCAAGATGAGTTCGACAGTGCCAAATTGTATCTGGCCAGATGGGCCATGACTATCGCCGAGCAAAGTGACCGGGAGAAAAGGCAGAGGATATGGACGGCCAGGGATGTGTTGGAGTCGGAGGAAACGAGTGTGGGAGACTTTGAAATCCTCGACATGGGAGCCGGGAAGATGACGCTGAATGACAGCAAGAGGAAACCGGTGGACATGGAAGAATGGTGTTCTTTCTTTGACTCCAAGGGTAGACTGCAAGTAACCGTGGATGAAGTCAAGGAGCGGGTGTTCCACGGTGGTCTTGACCCTGAAGATGGCGTGAGGAAAGAAGCCTGGCCATTCTTGTTGGGGGTCTACGATTGGGATAGTACGGAAGAGGAAAGACACGCCTATATGAACAGTAAGAGGGATGAATACGTCCAGTTGAAAGGAGCCTGGTGGGATAGGATGATTGAGGGAGAATCTACCCCCGAACAGGAGGATTGGTGGAAAGAGCAAAAGAACCGGATTGGTAAGTGTACAGCCCTCAATCCCCGAGTTCGTTCCCAACTCACAACCCCGACTGACCTGGCAACTCGACATGTAGAGAAAGACGTTCATCGAACCGACCGACACATTCCCTTGTTCGCCGGCGAAGACATCCCTCACCCTGACCCGACCTCACCGTTCTTTAACCCCAATGGTCCTGGCACAAATGTACACTTGGAGCAATTAAAAGACATGCTCCTCACATACTTGGAATACGACACTCCCCCCTCCACTACCATCTCTGCACCTCCTCGCTACCAGACCCACAACCCTCACCCCCTGAATCTGGGCTATGTCCAAGGCATGTCCGACCTCCTTGCTCCTTTATACGCTGTATTCCAAGATGACGCTGTCGCCTTCTGGGCCTTTGTGGGATTCATGCGGCGCATGTCTCGCAACTTTGTGCGCTCGCAGGTGGGCATGCGAGCTCAGCTGAGTACCCTTGATCAACTGGTGCAGATTCTGGATCCGAAACTCTACCTCCACCTACAAGCCGCCGACTCGACCAACTTTTTCTTCTTCTTCCGCATGCTTTTGGTGTGGTATAAGCGGGAGTTTGAATGGAGTGACACCCTGAGGTTGTGGGAAGCCTTGTGGACCGACTACTACAGCTCGCAGTTCCATCTTTTCATTGCGGTGGCGATCCTCGAGAAACACCGCGACGTCATTATGGATCATCTTCGGCACTTCGACGAGATACTAAAGTATATCAACGAGCTGTCTGGAACCATTGAATTGCAAGAAATTTTATTCCGGGCAGAACGGCTATTCCGACGCTTCGAAAAGACCGTGGAAGCGGTAGACCGGACGAACAGCTTTCCGGCTCCCAGTGGAGGAGAGTTGAGACAGAGGAAGTTGGGTGACGGAGCCGGTGGCAAGAGTAAGGACTCTTCAACGGGTGCAGCAGCTACAGGCACAGACACCTCCCCATCAACGGCGACGGGTGGATCGTCGTCTCAACGGCAAGCTCTCCCTGCCCGGCCCCACCAAGCACAGGCTAGACAACCCCCGACAGGGAAAGGGAAAGGGAATGAGATTGACAAAGGCAAAGAACAAGTCATCACACCGGAACTACGCCTGCTGTTGAGCCGGCAAATCATCACCGTTGAGGACGAGGAAGCTGAGATACCGAAGCCAAGGGCGAGTGGATTGAAAGACTAGATTTGACGAAGTCGCTCGGATGGAATGATCAAAGCAATATTGAGTCGTTTGGGGCTGGTGTTGGTGTTGCTTGATGCTTTTTACAAGGCATCAAATCGGACTGGGACATTATAAGGGTTGGTGAGGCGAGGAATGCTTTGTATCAGTGTTTGACGAGATGGAGTATACAGTAACTCTACATCTGCACTTCACCGCCACATTTCACCCGATAAGTTGAAGAGCAAGGGATCGGTGTAGTTTGCAGGTCCGCATCCTTGTTTTATGACTATGGAAACATGCGTACATATTATTCGAGTATGCTTTTGGGAACGAAAGGAACCTTGCCTGGGAGACCCGCGGGTAGATCCACGATTGCTAACAGCTATCTGTTTCGTTCGACAATGGGTAAAGGACGACGGGCAATGAACACTGAACGAAGCATAATGCGTTAGAATTGACTTAGAATATCCAACTGACGTGTGAAACTGTCCAAGCGTCTCGTAGAAATGCTGGTTGATGGAGACAAATAATCCGGGGGATTTACAAGATGACAGTTTACTCCATACTTTGTCAACAGAGCGCCAGCGACGACACCTTTTCTTGTTATCTTGAAAGCTGAACGTTTCTGCCGCTTCGACATCCCGACCGACCCTTGCAGCAGGTGAGCTGAGGTGCAGTGGCTTGCTGATAGCAGCCACACGCAGAGTCTCTTCCTTCCACTTGTACACACCTATCAGCCTATCGTGTCAGTCAGTGGTCGGTCGGTCCCTGTTTATGCCACCGCAGCTGCGATTGCAGCGTCCGCCGCCGCCTCCTCCTCCTCCTCCTCCTCCCGCCTGACCTTCGATCGTCGTGCTACCCGTGATCCGATAAGGCGACATTACAATACTGTGGTATATTTGGATGATTGGGTCTAGAAGTCAAGAGTCCAGCAGTTACTAGACATTACGTGGATTTGAATGTTCGTTGAGCCATTGAGAGAAAGAGAAATAGTGACATACCCTACGACAAGAGGATTCAATCACCTGCAATCTACACATGTGTGCGGCTGGAACCATTGCAAGAGTATAGTCGTCTGAGTGAGGCACGATCAGATCATACCTAACAAACGAGTTCCACGGTCCGAAACTGTCCTCGAACGAATCGGTTGTCCTCCATATATTTCAGCAAATTGGACGTCTCGCAGGCAGGGAATATACAGGGAAGAGGTTGTTGAACTCGCGTGGTAGGGACCTGATATCGTGGAGAGTCCTGGGTAGTCGAGAGAGATACCTTGCTGAGTCGTTCGACAATACAAGTCCACGTCCCGACCGGTTCAAACGATCTACGAGGCGACGCTACGAGTTGCCGGTCGGCCAGACCAAGGTGAATCTGTTGCACCGTTGAGAGTCTGTTTCTTGGACAGAACACACTCGCACTCGAGCGACCCATTTGAAACCTCATCCCATCATCATGGCTTCCCATATGATCACTACCACCCTGCAAGCGGCCGGGCTGAGTGCCACGTCTAATGTCCTTGCGCAGTATATCAAAGTACACCGAGAGAAGGTATGTTCAAGTCTAGTATTTTGCTGCGTCGCCATTAGAGGTACTCCTATTCTCTTCGATACCTATGATCCGGAATCATTTCCTGCAGAGCGATGATTGACCTCTCCACCATGGCTGACACCACAATGTTGACAGAGACCGTTCGCTGTCAATGTCCGAGCTCTCCTCCAATTCGTACTTTTCACGCTCATTTCATGTCCGCCGAACATCCTGTGGCAAGAGTTCCTCGAAGAAAAGTTTCCCGGCTATACAGTTGTCAATGACAACGGCGAGAAGACCCTTGATATAGCCAATACTGCCCGCAAGTTCCTGTTCGATCAGACACTCGGGGCGTTTGTGAACACGGTGGCTTTTGTCGCTGCTATGGCTGCTTTCAAGGGCAAGAATTGGAGAGGTGTGCAGCATGAGGTCGAGAGGGTACGTCTGATCTCAACACGTTCTTCTCGGCTCACGTCGATACATCTCAATTATGCACTTCCCTTCCTGATGCCCATGAGATATTCATGTTCTACTGTTTGCACCAACATTGGTCACAACATCTATGGGACGATGATATATGCTATCTGGCTTGCTCAGTACAAGTTTGAGTATATCAATGCTAACCATCGACAACCTGCGTTCTTATAGGACGTCGTGCCACTCATGATCAGCAGCTGGAAACTGTGGCCTTTGATCGCATTGATCAATTTCACCCTTGTCCCCGTCAATCGACGAGTCATAGTCGCTAGCGTGGTTGGCCTCTTCTGGGGGATTTACCTCAGTTTGTTCGCGGCGCTGGATTGATGATTCGAGCGTGCAAACTACGCCCTGAATGCCCACCAAGAATATTACACGACCTTCAAAGAACAACGAGTGGTTGGACTAGATATGGATGGTCTCAGTAGCCTGTAACAACAGTGGCGATCGAGGTCTCGACATATTTCGACCTCTTTTAACCCACCATGGGAATCTCAGCACAGAGCGATACTGCGTCTGGACTGGACTGGACTCGGTGTCCTTTTCTGCACGATAGAGACGTGCGCTTGCACGACCACGGCCATAAACCTACACAATGTCCGTCGAACGAGTAACAGGCCCGGGCCGCCAGGATCGACGGAATCCATACGCCAATCCGGCCGCCGGCCGAGACGAGAATTAGACTTTCCGCTGTGGCAACCGGCTGAAATACAAAAATATGCGCGGGCCTTATTGTATATTCGCAGTGGCTTCAAATGTCGTTGAATCCAAAGACTCGGTCGTCAACATGCGATACGTAAAGCTTTTCCCTACGGACGACATGCAACTGAAGCCGGGAGACAAGCCACATGTTGCATGAGCGGACGAAGTAATCCTACTCGTTTGACCAAGATCTTGCTATGTGCTCTACTTATACTCGGATTTTGGCTCCGACTCTTATCTCGGTGAAGGTCAATATGCATTTCAGTGGCTACGGCCCGTCTAGATCACGAACAACGATACGGAGTACACATACTACACGGACCTCGGTATTCAGGCCAAAGGAGCCAGATGAGGCTCCCACACTTGGCTCTGGGCGCTCAGCCACACTCAGGCATAGACAACCTGCGTCAAGCTCTCATGGTACGTCTGAACCGGTCAACGTCTCACGAAGTGTCTGGGACTCTGGGAGTCTGAGAATCTGAGAGTCACCGATGTATGCCGCCGTAACCGGGTCGGTTCTTCGATCTGTCGCGAAGGCTGTTTTGACCTCCAAGTTTGTCAGGATTCTAGGTAGGTGACGAGCTTTTGCCTTCAGCAACGCGTCTCGACATCGCTTTTTCTATTCAAGTCCTAGGTCTCTTCTGACCGATCGGTGGCATTGCTCACGAGTGTTCATTCATGGAAGCAACTATTGACGAATGCGGCTGCGCCGCGTCTAACGCCTTGCCCGATACCCTTTGGTAACCTCTCTGTGGCGTCCGCCACTGTCTCAAGATATGCACTTCCATCCGATAGCCGCCGGGCCTGCACACCTTTGGGGGCTAAGAGTCCATCGACCGCTGAGCATGGCACATATCCTCATCATCTCAATCAGTTTCTTGGGTAGCATTCTCAGCAGCCATGGCCCCGCAAGGAGATTCAACCGTATTTGCCTTGTCTTGTCCAAGCTTGAAAGCCTGGGCGGCACCGGCTACTACTCTTTGCAACTATATGGCCTGGACAGCTATACAAATACCACCGGGCCCGGCAGAATCTGGAGCCGTCGGGACTTCAATTGCGAAATTCGCTTCTTCCAGCCCTCTGTTGTATGCTGTGTGATGCGCTTGTCCCCTATCTTTCCACCCAAAGTCCTCGTCGGTCCAGAGACTGGCCATGCCAACACGCGCAGATGCAAAAGAACATGTTGACTCATTCTGGGCAAGACGTGGCATCGCTCAAGATGCTGTCGATATTGAGAATGATATCAATATTCGCGACCTTTCCAACTCATTGAAAATGTGGCCATATACCGCCCCCCTGACCGGCCCCTGAAGTACTCCTGCTAACCACCATCACAGCTTCTCTGGTGACATCTATGGCAACTTCACTCACTTTCTCTGGGAACTGCTCCAGAATGCGGACGATAGCGAATATACCGCACCAGCCTGCGTGGATTTCATCCTCACCAACGACTCTCTGACTTATAAGACCAACGAAGCCGGCTTCACGCGGCTCGACGTCGAATCGCTGTGCGGTGTGGGGTGCAGCTCCAAGGCCGGTCAGGATGACAAGATCGGGGAAAAGGGCATTGGCTTCAAGTCACTGTTCCGCATCGCAGATGTGGTCACCATCCACTCGGGTGCCTATTCATTCAAACTGGATACCCGACCTCCACGGGGCAACGTAGGAATGCTCCTGCCGATCTGGCTTGATGAAGCACCGGACTTTGCAGGAACATCAATCAGTCTGCTGTTCAAAGCCGGCATTGATGTTCCGACTCTGCGCAACCATCTTACATCCTTTGATTTTACTTTCTTACTGTTTACCCGCCAAATCAAAGACATTAATTTGAAGGTCACGGCCGGCGAGCCGTTTTTTAAGAAGCTTGGACGGCTCGAAGATTTAGGGACTGACGGCAAAAGAATTGAAACGACGATCAACCGCCGCTACACGACGACGATGGATTACAAAATATTCCAGTATACATTGAGAGACATGCCTCCGCGGCAGCCTGAAGCCCAGCGCCAATCTCCCAACGATACCACCGTCGTGCTTGCTTTTCCGCACCGAAATCAGCGGCCCGAGATCCAAAAGCAAAAGACCTATGCCTACTTGCCAGTGGCTTCCTTTGGATTGGAGGTATGATAGACGCTCCCATTGTCCCGATGACCAATGACCAATGCCCAATGGCCCAGCCCTAACAGTGGCACAGTTTCTCGTTCATGCCGATTTCGTCCTGACTGCAAATCGAAATGCGGTGCATGTCGACCGGGAATGGAATAGATGCCTCCAAACCCGTTTGCCCCAGGCGCTCTGCTCTGCCTTTGGATGGATGGCGACATCGCCGGACTGTCCGGTGCAGTATAGCTGGCCCGAGTATTTGGCTTGTTTGTGGTCGATTTACGACCCATTCATGAGAGCTGTTGCCGATGCCACTATCAATCTATTGCAATCAAAGCTCCTGGTCCAATCGGAGTCACTCAAGCGTGTTCTTCTGGCGCCCCAGGAGGCGTTGACCGCATCAGATGAATTTCGGGACTCGACAGGTAAACTCCTTGTCACTAAGGGAACCACGGCCGGCCTGGTCATGTCGAGGGCTTACTCTCCCAAATCAACAAAAGTTCTCAAGAAGATGGGCGTCGCTTCTCTGAAAATCTCAGATTTTGTCAAGGACTTGAGGGAATATATTTCCCATGATATAACAGGGTTCTGGTCAAAGACAGAAAGATGGCACTCCCGCGTGGCAAGGCTTCTCTACAAACATTTGTCTGGACGGAGTCAGTCCTCTCGTTCAAGTGGAATTTATTCCACCTTCAGAGCTCTTCGAATCATCCCGTTGGAAGACGGGTCATGGGTCTCTGGCGAATCGTGCGATGACACAAACGTCGTTTTAGGTGAAAACCACCGCATGGCCCTCCCCGGCGGACTCGACGTTTGTTTTGTACAGTCGTCTGCCGCCGCCGATGGAGCCCGCAAAGAGCTCTACTACCTCTTAGGAGTCAAACCATACGATGAGACTGAGATATGTAAAATGATAGCCCGGTCTCACGGAACGGCCCGGACTGGGAGGTGGCAGGACATCATTGCGCACACAGTGTATCTTTTCCATGCCGGCTACCAGCTGCCACATGACTTCCACATCAACCTCGTCGACTCTAATTCCACTGTTCGATATCGGGAGAGACTGTGTCTCCCCTTCGGTGCAGAAGGAAGGGCCATCAGACAGCTCTTTTCAGATGACTTCCGTGGTATTATCTGGCTCCATCCAGCTTATGAAGACGCAGTTGCAGAGAGCGACAGGCAAGAATGGTTCCGATTCCTGTCCTCGTTAGACGGAGTGCAGGTATGGCCTCCTCTGCAGTCAGACGGGCGACTTTCGGGCGCAATGAAGCACATCCTGATCGAAAACGGCTCAAAAGAATTCCTTGGACACCTTAAGATGCGAAATCAATCACGGTCTGGTGACCACATACTGAGCGAGTTACCCTTCGATGACGCTGAAGCAGTCAGACAGGATATCAGCAATCTTGAGGTTTTGACCAATCGAGGTTTGCAGAAGCTCTGCGACACAGTATTGCCGCCCTTGTTGCCCGTCAGCGCAGCTCTCCTGCCTGTGGTGCTGTTGAATGATCCCGATGACCCGGAATGGGACTTTCTTTGGCAATTCGGGGTGCAGACCAAGCTTTCGCTGGACCTCTTTTTGAAACAGCTCCGATCTTTGAAACAGCTCCGATCTTTGAAAGCACACGCCATGCAAGTCATGGTGAAAGAGTTGGCAACCTCTGTTTACCATGCAATCGCGAAATACCCGGCTATGGAGGGATCAGAGCTGCAAGTTGATGTGGTAACTGCTGACAGACAAACCAGAGCGAGTTTCCGCAAGGAGGAATTGATATACGTTGGTGGCGGCAGGTGGGTTATGCCACACCAATGTGTCTGGAGATCTTCGTTCCCATGCACGAAATTGCCTGTTCTCTCCGAACTGTATCGAGGGTGTCAGCATCTTTTCCAGACCCGACTGGAAATAAGAGACACAGGACTTGACGATCTGATCTCCGAGCTCGATGGCATGGAGTCACGGACCGTGCCCCCTGATCCTCGTGTTTTATGCCAGAAAATACTGCCTGCGCTCGAATCCTTCCTGGGCGAGGCTTCTCCTTCAACGGCTCAAAGACAAAGACTGTCTGAGTTTCACTTGTTCCCAGTCACCCAAGGCGGACCCAACGACAACGTCCCAACGAGGCGTCTTCTTCGAGCACAAGATAGATTCTGGATTGCGGACTTGAATTGGCTGAAATCCAAGTTTGACGGAATCCTACCGTTACTTGATATCAATGGGGACCTCTTCAAATCAACAATTGACAAGGTTTTCAAGGAGTTGTCAATGGATACCAAACGGTTGTCGAAGAGCGTTAAGAAAGAAGAGAAGCAGCCAAACCAACAAAAGTCCTCCGACGTACCGGATCCCGTTCTCTCCAACAGGCTTCGAAGACAGAGCCGTTATATCATTGGGTAAGGACCTTGGAATCTACAGGGCAGCCATCTAGGACTAACAGATTCAAGGATCGTGTGTAGTACCGACAAACCCATCCTCAACCGCGACCAGGCAACGGCACTGTTGAGCAATATTCGGGGTTTTCGAGTCCCAGACATCATCGTTAGGCGCTTTGTGGTTGATGGCAGCGTCAGCATCTACGGCCATGACGATCAAGGCGAGGTTATCATGGTTGAAGGGGACCCAGAGCTTCATGTCAAGATTCGACAAGGTCTCGAGATGATGGATATCATTGTCCCGTTGACAGAATGTTTCGCCGAACGCTTTGGCCTGGGAGACACCAGTCGTGAACTTTTGTCGAAAGTCCTTACGACGGAGAGAGTCGAGCAGTTTGGTGAGGCACTTGAGAGAGCAGGTATCACGATAACCCCGACGCCCGTCGTTGAAGTCACGATTGAGCCTGGCTCTGATGACGATTCTAACGGCGGGTCCGAGGACACGAGGTTGACTGAAGACGCTGATGAAAGCCTTGAGTCAGCTTTCGAACAATTACATATCAACGGTGGTAGCGGCGGTGATGTTTCCCCAAGAGAACCTCGTGAATCCGAACGGTCAAGACTATCACCGGCGCGCAGTCGACGACGAGGGATCAGTTCAGCATACTCCTCGCCAACACCGTTAACAAGCACGCCGGCATTTGCTTCTACCAGAGGAGCAAAATCCGCTCCTGTTATCCCAACCAGCCAAGCTACTCCCACCAAAACTGTCGCGCGTATGAGCGAGAGACTGCGTAATGCAAAACTGACGGACGCCACTTCTGATGTCTTTCGCCATCGGCATGCGATATCTGCTGACACCGAGACTATGGCGTCCTTGACTGAAAGACTGAGTAAAGCAAAACTGTCCGAGACGACGTCTCCCCATCGATCTACGACCCCTGATTCTTCAGAAACCAAATCTCGTGACATATCACAAATCCCACTCTTTGGCACTGGGGCCTCGTTTCAGTTCACGTTCGGGTCAACTGCCCCTTTCCCTGTTGCGAACAAGACAGATATCGATGCGAGCAATCAGACCGACAAGACAGATACCTGTACTAGCAACCCACCAAAAGCGAATGGCCCGGCAACCCCCCGCGTGGTGATTGACAAGTCTCCAGATCCAAACTCTCAGTCCGATGTAGTATACTCGTCGTCAGATCATCGCAACGGCGGACCGACAACTCCCGTCCGCACCCCTCAACCAGCAAGCCGTTATCTGTCCACTGGGAAATCAGCCAAGAGTGGAACCAGCTTTACTTCTCCCAATCCTACGCCGAACGGCACGGCGTATGAGATTGGGCTTGCAGGAGAACATCTGGTAAGTGAAAAGACACAATCCGCACATGGTTTGCTTTGTTTTCAGTTCTACGCAATTCGTTCCATTCAATCCGGCTTTCTTTCTAACCAGACCGGCATCCGCGTCAGGTCTACAAATTTCTAGAAGAAAAGCTCCATCCCTCATTCACACCCAAGAGCTGGACCAGTCGGTATCGAAATCAAGCCCTTTCCCTCAACCTTTTCAGCAGCAGCCCCAGCCCCAGCCCCAGCCCCAGCCACACCAGGTTTGGTGGAAAAGAAAAAGACTTCGCCGACTTCACGCACTTGGACAAGGATGGAAAACTGGGCGAGTATCTACGCCAGCAAATTCCCACTTGGGAGTGTCCGGCCAGTGGCCATATCACATACCACTTGGAAGTCAAGACTACGTTGGGTGGATTAAACACACATGCCTTGCTGAGTAGTAACCAGATGGCCATGGCTACGAGGTATTCTGGGCGATTCTCGACCGTGCCTGCCCCGACGAATGTTTATGTCCTGGTCAGAGTCTATGGGCTTGGAGAGGACCCTCCGCGGCCTGAGTTGTGCTGGTTTCCCGATCCTTGGAGTTTGTTTTGTCAGGATCAGCTGGTCATTGAACCCCAGGGTGTCTTTAAGGTGCGTCCTAAGGCTAAGGCTCAGGCTCAGCCTGAAGAGCGACGGGAGGAACGGGAGGAGCAACAGAAGCAAGAGGACGAAGAGACCAAAGGGGAGGGGGAGGACACCCAAGAGGACGAAGTGACCGGAGAAGACGAAGTGGACACCGAAGACGAGGAGGAGGAGGAGGAGGAGGAGGAGGAGGAGGAGGAGGAGGAGGAGGAGGAGGAGGAGGAGGAAGAAGATGAAGAGACTGGAGACGACGGAGAAGAAGCAGAAGACGCAGAAGACGCAGAAGACGCAGAAGACGCAGAAGACGCAGAAGACGCAGAAGACGCAGAAGAGTCGGAAGAAGAGCCGGAGCGGCAACACACAAGATGAGGATGAGCTTCTCTAGGTTTTCTTTTTCATCTCAATCAGTTAGTTATGTATGATATATAATGCGTGAGGCTTGTCACGTACTAGGTGAGCGAGGCCAATCGTAGAAGGAAGATGGTATATATCAATCAGGTGAAGTCGCTAGGACAAGAACAAGAAAATGAAGGTGGACAAGGAGGACCAGGATGGCTGTGTGGACGTATATAATATATCGAGAGAATCTATCTATTTGTTTTACTTTGTCCTGCTTGTTGATACTGCGTACCTTAGGTATATAGCGTAATGGTTCGTTCGATTCCCAAAAGGTTATGTGATGGAATTGCCTTGTTGTTAGCATAGTCTATATCCACCCACAAGAGGGTAACTGAAACAACCGACGAGTGCCGTACGGAGTGCACGGTTAGTATCAGAGCAGTGGCTAGATACAAGAGTAAGTAAATATATATATATAGTGAGGTATAATAGTATCGAGAGGATCTATCTTCGAGACACTTAGTAGTGCTGCTACATAGGTATATATCTTCGTATGTATGTACGTTATGTACGTTATGTACGGTAAGGACGTCCTCGACTCGTGGATTGTGAGAAACGCATGAGATGCATGATGGGATGAATCGTTTATTCGTTAAGCGTGTGGTTGTGCCACGGATGCGATGGTTCCGTTTTTTCCCTTCCCGGTGCTCCCTTTGCCGTCCGTTGGCCCCTTCCTTTGGATGTCCGGAAGGCGCCATCTATCGTTGCATCTGGTATATGAAATGAACAGAATGCGAAATCGTGTACTCGTCCAAGAAGTATATGTTGGGTTCCTACTTCCCTGACGCCAGTGGTGCAATGCATGCTATAAGGTATCCACCATGTATTGTGGAAAAACAGGTGAAAATAGATGCCGCCATGTATTGTGAAAAAACAGGTGACAATAAGATGCGACAGGCGGACCTCCCCTCCCGATCCCGATGTTGAAGAGGAATGTTTGATCAAGGACAAAGACTGAGCCGCCGGGGACATTGAAGGTTTCGTTTCGTTTCGTCCATTGCTCGTTACTCGTTGCTGCGTCAATCACAATCACGCCTCATGGATTTGCTGCCCTTCCCTTCGCCTTACGTCTTTCTTCTTTACAATATGCCCTGGTTCTTCTGTGTGCTCGTCAGGTTGAACTTCTGTGCAGCCTTGGACTGTCATCTCAAGTCCAAAGGATCCTTGGTGTTCATCTCAAGTCCAAAGAATCCTTGTTGAAGGCATGTTTGACTCGTGGATCCAAAGTTCCGTTCAGGGCGCGCATGCTTTTCCTTCTTTCGACTTTGGCCTGATACTCGTCTATGCCAAGCACGGAATTCTTGCGTTTCAACATGGTGTCCATGCCGAGGACCTTCCATGTCTTACTAGACCGGCTCTGTCCACGACGCTTCGATGTCCTTGGTTGTGTTGCCGATGTTGGGGAAGCCACGAGCGGAGATATTGTATCCTGCCATTCGCTGTCATCAGTCGCAGATACGGGACTGATAGAAATATCAGTCATGGCGCCTGCGGACTGACTTCTGGAATGAACAATGGTGCCCGCCCGTTTGCACTGACCGTCGCAGTAGGGTTTTCGCAGCTTGTTCGAGCCGGAAATCTCAACCGGAGTAGGCAGCTCCACCGGCGACGAGAATTGTCGTCTAGAACTCTTCGAGTCGACTGCCAGCAGCTCAACTGCCTTTTGCAAGTCAATCCCAGAACCACTCTCACACATGGCAAGCGCTTTTCTCGCTCTGGACTCTTCGAACCCCATTTCGTGGACTAGAAACGTCATGGCTTTGTCAACTGGGTCGACTACTTCCCGTCTCGGTGCTGCTGGCCGTTCAGGCGCTGGGAAAGGCACTCGCCGAGTAGGGCTCGCATAGTCCATTGGGAACAAAGTCGCTCCGAGTTTCGTGCTGGCTGTGGAAGTCATGTTCAATGCATAGAACAATGTTGGATCTGCTGTGGGCGAAGCGGGAAACATGTGTGATGACGCCCGGCCTGGACGACAGGCTGGATCACAGTCGGGGCGGATCTCCAATCTGGAATTACCTACCGCGTCAACCGAAACAGGACGCTGTCTGGCTTGAGAAGTATCGATTCTGAGAGACCGTGGTTGGCTGGACGAACTAGATGGCAACCGTCGTTCTTCCACTGATCTGGTAGGCCGATGGACAGGGCCTCTGGGAACAGCAAATCGAGTGGCCTTCGAGGTAGCCTCTTCTAGCACTCTTTCTTGATATACTTGTGTCATGGCCGCAGTCAGAAACGAGGATCGACTCTTCCCCTC